>JAUMJK010000227.1:4022500-4622500 GCA_033558105.1 Coccyzus lansbergi
CCCCTGTCACTTGGGAGAAGAGGCCAGCTCCCTCCTCTCTACAACCTCCTTTCAGGTACTTGTAGAGAGTAATGAGGTCTCCTCTCAGCCTCCTCTTGGCCAGGCTAAACAACCCCAGCTCTCTCAGCTGTTCCTCATAGGGTCTGTTCTCCAGCCCCTTCACCAGCTTTGTTGCTCTTCTCTGGACTCGCTCCAGAACCTCAACGTCCTTCTTATGCTGAGGGGTCCAGAACTGAACACAGGATTCAAGGAGCGGTCTCACCAGTGCCAAGTACAGAGGGAGAATAACCTCCCTGGATCTGCTGGTCACACCATTTCTGGTACAAGCTAGGATGCCATTGACCTTCTTGGCCACCTGGGCACACTACCCACAAATAAGTTTTTTATATTTTAACTCCATACTGATACTAATTTTAGAAGCTTAATCTAGAATCAAACACAGAAATGTAAAAAAGCTCCAAAAGCAGGGTTTAAAGTAACGTAGAGACAGAAAGTATTGTACGTATGTCCAAGAAACATTGCAGATCCATGCAATGAGCTTACTTAAGGAATTCAGTATCAATTAAACATTTCAACTATCAAAAGCCTGTAGGTGAACTGACACACAGGGCTTTGTAAGAAGCTAAAGTAACTCCAGTTACACCGTAACTTAAACTCCAAATCAGGAGGAGAAAATTCATTATTTTAATTTTACAGTTAGACTAACAATCAGGAAGTTGGCAAAGAAACTTCACAGCCTAGGTCCATCATATGAAGTAGTAAATGTTACCTCCTCAATATTGCATTTCACATATACCTCTTGAAGGGCATACATCAGATTTCATACAACAAAGGAGATTTTTATATCTGCAATAAATTACTACGTTCATGTAACATTAAAAGCTATCTCATGGCTTCCTTGCATTGACACATTCTATCTGCATGAACCACTCACCTGAACGTCCTTAGAGTTAACTAAGCATTGAGGGAAAGACTAATTGTTTTCCAAAAAGTCCCTTAGGAGTATGTGCTGATCTTTCTTCATGCAATCACGAGGCAAAATACTCATATATTATTGTTCAGTAGAAACAGAATATCCAAAAGAACAACATCTTGACCTCAAACTAGATGGAGGCTTAACTACCATAGGAGGAGATCTAAGGCACTAATAAGATCAAAACGCAAAAAGAAACCATACCTAAATATAGACAGGTCTGCAGTTGCTTTCACTGTCTTGGAGACATAGCTTGCCTTGCGGGTTGTTTAACAACACACACCATAGTTTATCAGTGGAGTCATGCAGATTGCAGTACAACAAAAGCAGCAACATTTTTTTAACTGATAAGAATTTGCATACTTAATGTTATGTACTGGATTTCAGTTACTTCAATTGAATATTTAAGAAGTCATTTTATGAACTTATGGCCATAAAATACAAATACTTCAACTTAGGAAAGTAAAGCAGCATAGGCATGCAAGACATTCTAAGTCAAATACCACCAAGCACATATTACTGCATTTTTTAAGAAGAATAAGAAGAAGAATATTTAATTTGTAAGAAGGATAATTAAATACTCTTTTAATTTTTAAAAAGTAACTTTTAACCATTGCAATAGTCATCATTGATGCTGTTTAAAATACAGTGAGGGTTGATTTGCTCTTAATTATTAAGGATATGGCTTGTTTTTCAATAAAGAAACATAAAACTATCATTTAAAATTTCTATTAACCTTCCACTTTTACATCCCTCTGATTTTCACTCTGAGTGTTGTTGCTGGCATGGTACCCAACCTCTAGCTATGCATGTTCCCCAGAAGAGAAGGTATATGACTTCCCTGTGAGCCAATAAAACCAGTGGGATGGTTATTTGGGTAATACTGCCAGCACTTCCCACAGGACAGCATGTAAGTCGATAAGCTAAGACTACCCAGGAGCATGGAGTAAGATTCAAAAGCCTATCTTCTAACATGGGAGTCCCACATACTAGTGCAGCACGCTGTTGGAAGCCACCGAGTCAACTAATTAAAGACAATTTTATAGCCAGACTATTTGTTATCCTTACCCTGCACACACAAGAAATAGCCTAAAGGGAGCAACGGCTCTCTAGCTTTTAAAAAAAACCTCTTTTGTCATATATCTTCAAAGGTAACTCTTGTGTTTACATGGGTATGCTTTAACAAAGCTCTTCAGTAACATTAATATTGATTAACAGCAGTTTTTGAAAGTTAGAGATGGAGACTGCTCTGCAGGTATTAGTGCAACAGGACTAGAAAGAACGGCTAGAAAATAATATAACCTAAATAGATGAAGAGTAAATGATAAAAGACACCCAGTGGATTTTACCTAATACCATGATGATAAACAGCCTCCTGGATCTAACTCCATTTCCCCCTATTTCTTAATTCATGTCTTAGAAATATATTATCATATTTTTACAAAAATCCCTGCTGAAATATGGCACTTTATAGATTATTTCTTTAGTAATATTTTCAGTATCTGATGAAACAACATATCATGACAAGCTGTTACAACCGGATTTTCTGATATATCACTCCCTAGATGGAAAAAAGAATGCGCTCTTAGGAAAATGTCAATTTGTTTTGAAATTAAAAACATATAAGGTAAAAATGTTTTGATCAAAAAATTGTAGATAAAATATTTTTAATCAATAACTGATCTAAAACTTATTTTAATATCTATAAAATTTAGAGTATTTTTTAAAAAATGTGTTCCCTTTCTTTCAAACCTTTTTTCATTGTGGTAAGGAGATAATATTGTCATTCCATTAAAGGAATTCCAAACAATCTTATATATATTATAGAAAATCTCATTCAATTTCAGATGAAGCATTGATTAACTTGTTGCAGTTTTAAGGTACAATGCTAAGGAAATACTGATTTATTACCATCTTCTTTTCCAGTGTCATGCAACAGTGAAATAAATTCATAGAAAATCTAGACATTTTACTGGGAGGTAAGGGGTTATAGAAGAAGACTAATGTTAATTAATAGAATAAGGAATTCACAATGTTGCTCCTGTTTCAAAGCAAAAAAAAAAAGTCATAGTAACAGTATATTCATTAATGCTTTGGGTATCAACAGTATTCAATGTGTTTACTGAAAGTACAAGTCTGTATATACAAATGTCTGAATTAAAATATTTACACATCTGCACCTCTGAAATATATTATCATATGTCCAACAGCAAATTCTAATGAGGACAAATTTTCACATTTCACAAAAGACTCGGTCATTTGAAATGTCTTGCTCAATCTTCAAAAACCACAGTAATCATTTTTACAGTTACTCTAATTGAAGTACAATAATCACATTAGCAGCAGAAAATAAAGAGCAAGCAGGCTTCTTTTCAGTTTAAGAAAACAAGACACAATCATTCTGAACGTGATCCAACACTCATTATGTCAAAGAATTCTTATCTTTGTGTTTAATACAGCACATATCAACACTGAACCAAACACCAACATGATAGTTTGGGGATATAAGTTAATGAGATGCTATAAGAGTAGTTACAAATGATAAAATATACCTATAAGGTATAACTTCATCAGGATACAAGCAAATTTCATCACATTTAGTAGCATGCTGGTTAGTAAAACCAAAGTCACACCTTGTATTTATCTGTCACATTTGTTACGTACATGGATCATAGTCTTATCACTACGTAACCCTTTCTTCTGTGAGAAGATGGAATCTAGAGGGACTGAAAATCAGTGACTCATGTCTCCAGACAAAGAACACATGATATGTTGTCCTGTAAGGACCAGGCACTCAGATTCTTCTGCTTGTCATCCTAGTCAGTCTCAATCACAAATAAATGGTTTCTTATCCCTCAGTGTACCACAAGGGTTGCTCCACAAAATTTCTTTCTCTGTCGGGATGTAAGACAAAGCCATGTTTTCTTATGCAGATTCTCCTATATTGGACCATTTTTCACCTCTATTTTCCTTCACTTTTCAATTCCGTTTCCTTTCACAATACTGACAATAAAGGTTCCTTGTTTTCTCACCAAATTTCTCACCTAGTTTCTGGCCAGTTTATCTCTCAGTAAGAGATCACTTTATCTCCTTTATGGATTTAACAGTCCCACCTAGCCTCCAGGTGAGTGGGACCCCTTCCATGAATAAAGATGTCACTTTCAATCTACTTACTGTCAAGTTATTCAAACCATTTCTTCTTGGCAATTTTTTTCGTTGCTCTTGCCTTTTACTCACCTTCAAAAAAATCTACAAGTCACCAAAAAAGGGCATTTTATTGGACGTTTTCATAGATCTCAGACTGGGATTTTCAATTTATTACTGCCTCATTCGCTTCTGCATAAGTCGTAATAGCATATACCTGTCCTATTTCAAAATGGCATAATGAGGATGTCTGGTAATTCTAACCTCCAAAGTGTTCTGCTTGCTGTGCACCTCACACAATTTTGTATTGACATGCACATCTTCATTTCTCCTTCAGTAGAAGGAAATATGACTTAACATGCCTTTTTCAGAGTCAAGAGTTTGTTTTCCTGCTTAAATCTGGCCCTGAATGAATCAAAGTATCTAACAGCACTTCACTTTGTAAAAAAAAAAAAAAAAATTACACATGAAGAATTAAGCAATTATCCATTTTCTTAGGAATAGGAGATTAAATGTAAAAATAATACTGAAAAGAACCTGCTAAATTCTATTTGCACCTGGTTTCTCTGAAGATGCTGTGGTTACTACTGCTGTGTTTTTCATGCTATCATTTCAGATAGCTCTGGTTCTTTAGTTACACCTAGAAAAACTCTGGCTACCATCCACCTGGTTTCAACCACAGCATCCAAGATCCAGATGAGGGTCCTGTTACAGAACAACTCCTGACAGTTCAGAAACAGACTTATTCAAAAGACTGAACTTTGACTACTGCATTGTCAAGAAGATTGCATTCACTGAGCACTATTTTTACACTCAAGTAATTAAAAATGAATGGAAGATTTTGATGCTGATTGTAGTCAAAATTATCTGAGATTTATTTGCTACTGAGCACTTGGTGTAAAGGAGAAAAATATTTTCAATTCAGTAAAAGTGATGCTTTGTCTTTTCTTTCCCAGAGGTATCCACAAATCAAAGCAGATGTAAATAGGAAAGTGAAACAAGCATTAATGAAAAATCAAAAGTGCCAAAGCAAATGAACAATTTTATAATTTTGCTAGAATTACTCTTTATTTACAAAAATAAGAGTTCCACTATAGAAAAATAGCAATTTATTTCCCTGGAAACTCTTGCATATGAACAAGAAGATACTGCTGATCTCATAAAACAGATACCCTTTTTAGACCTAAAAAGAGCAAGAACTAACCAAATAGCGGTTTCACTTCTCAGAGAAAGAAACCCAGCTCTGATAACACTCACTTCTGAATCTTTCAGGGTTTTCTCTCTAATCTGTAGTAATTCTCCACATGATGTTTATTCCTGCTTTAACCTTTTCTCATATTCTGATAGCTCATCTTGGAGATGATTAAATACCATCCAAACATTATGCTGCTTAAACATCACACCACTTACATTTTTCCTTTGACAGAAAAAAAAAATTAAATGAAGAAATCGAGACATTCTGCTATATTGTTTTTTCAGCCTTTACTCACAGGTTTAAGTTCTAACTTTATAACAGATAAAATAGACAGAGTCTTCTTGCAAATAATGATACCCTTTTAGAAAATACTCAAAGAAATCCTTTTTAAAAAAAACAAACAAACAAGAAAGTGTATGATGGAGTTTACCATGAATGTTTAGACTACTTAATGACTCACTGTGAATGGTTGGACTCGATGATCCAGTGATTCTCTTCCAACCTGGTTATTCTATGATTCTAAGATATCCAATGAGTGTGTTGAGATACATTACTCTCCCAATTTAAAAAAAAAAAAAAAAAAAAAAAAAAAAACCCAAACCAAAACAAAAAAACAGCTTGTGTTTTTAAAACAATCTTCTAGAGAACAGTCTTGTTCACTCCCACATATGAAGTATCTCCTTCAATGATATTCTGAGATACAGTATTAGCCCATGACCAGTGCCAGGCATGTTGGGTACTCACTATCTTATTATTTAGTGGGACTGGAAGTGGGAGATTCACATCCGTTGTGAAATATTTCGTTTTCTGTCTCTGTCCATGCCTAGTACCTTTTCTTTAACTTGTACATACAAAATATGTAAAGTTAAGCAATTTTTAGAGGTTTTCACTTTATCATAACATTCTGTTCACTCAGGGTCTGTATTTTGGACACTTCTAGAAGGAATCATTTTAAAAAATGCATTTCTAACAGATTTTCTGCAAGATAACCTAAACTAGAATCTTGTAGGTAATGTAACAGATGCATAATAGTGTACCGCATTGTGCACACAAAGAAAGGAAATTCAAGAGACAAGTTTAAGCCTACTTGTTCTAGTTTTAAAGCTTTGGTGCATACACTCATTTTAACAGTAGATTTTTTTAGATTTTGAAACAAACCAAACAGTCTGAAAAGGGGAAAATCTGTCATGTAAAGATTACACTGATCACTCAGGAGTCATTTCTGCTGTCAAGGTAAGAACAGTTGGGACAAATAATAAGCTGCTATCCTTCTTATTGATTTGCTGATACTTGACAGAACAGATGTATTTAGAAGTTTTCGAATTTAGTTCCAAAATCTGGCAGTGACATGATCCTCTTCACTGTCTTTTGAGATTCCTAGCAGTACAATAATGCCTTTTGCAGATAATTAGAGCATCCAAGGCCACCTCTAAATCAGTGTCTACAAAAACCACTCTAAAGAGGGGTTAAAGTATCCATCAGAAATTACATAGAGTCCCTTTTCACTGAAACATCCTTCCAGCCTTCCTAATGTCCAGTACATCCTCTCTGCTTGTTTCTTGTCCTTACTTCCTTCTTGCTGGAGGTAGGTACACCATATGGAAACTGACGCATATAAATGGTAGGGACTCCAATAGAAGTAATTATGCTCTTCATGCAAACTTTAAAGTCTCAGGATCTCATCATCACCCTTTTAATTTAATTAGCATCATACTGCACTGAGATTAAAAAAAAGAATGAATGTATTTTTTACACATTCTTAACTTCATATATGAAGACATATTTACTGAGAGTGCAAAACTGATTTTGTAAAAGATGTCTGCATGAGACGATGTCTAGGTGTGATACCTGTGCCATATAATTTTCCCTCAGTTGTTAGGTTAATTTTGCAGTAGACTTCTGTTTTCTAATCAATTTTTTGGGGGGAAAGGTATTTATTTCAAGTTACTGCTATTTTGATGTCAGTGGTTCTATTTCGCTCATATACCTATTATTCAGTCTTTTTATTGCATTAATTGTAAGCAATAATAAGTCAAAGAGGTGCTATTCAGAGAATGATGCTAGGAAGGACCTACAAAAGGACAGTGAAGACTGAAAGCGTGGACTCTTATCTCAAGTTTCTCTATCAGATCAGGCTAGAATTAGCCTGCTGACATGCCAAAAAAATGCAATAATAATAGACAAAAGTAAGAACAGTTAATCCTTTATTCCCATTTTTTTCCTAAGTCAGGCAAGTATCAGAGCTCATACACAGAGAAGAAAGATCATTTCAAAGAGATAAATACATTTAATATTGAACTATATGCATAACATAAAATATAACAGGAAGTAGCTAGAGCAGTCTTTCTTAAGATAGATTGATGAAATGCCGTGTGATATGTCAGATAATTGGAAACATTAATAGAAGAAGGTAGATTAGCCTGAAAGAAATTTTTTTCTAAATATCTTCACCATTAATCTTCACTAATGAGAAACAGTAAGCAATAAAAAACACCAACCTCAAACTCTTCTTCTCCTTTGCTGCTCAAGCACAAAATGGCTGAATATCCTGACAACCAGAAGGCATAAGCTCACTGTCCATTTTTGGCAAGTCACATGATGGAGATGTTCCTATTTGCTGTACCTTCTGTGTTCTAAGAATTACAAAAAGGAAGGAGAATTATAGTAGCCATTGGGAAGCATACTTTGGAAGTCAGAGGAGTTTTTTTTAAGGCTTTTTGACTTCTTGAGTTCTTTCTACTAGATGGGATCTCTAGGAGCATGTTCTCAAGAAAAACGTGAAGTTTTGATTACTATCTATTTTAGGTCTAGTAGTTGGAGAATTTGCAAGAAAATTCCTCTCTGAAAGAGAGATGAACTTCTGAGCTATACTGAAACAACAAATTGCTGGAATGAACTTTCAATGCCATTTTGTGTTGATCTTTCTTCTCTGAGTCTGAATCACATACCACTGACATGAAACTACTGGCTACAGAACTCAAGAAAATGAGAAGATATTTTTCATCATGGAAAGATGCCTTCCCTGTTCCTGAAGTTCAGTAAGTTCCACTGAACATTGAGTCCTTCTAAATCATTCTGTTTGACTTAAGAGTTTAAAAAAAAAAAGCCCACATTCAGTCCCACATATTCAGCTAAAATATTTACAGAGAAGACTAAATATTTTTTCCCCAGTCAAGAAATGCACAGAATAATCTTTCAAAGATCTTTCAACACCAAGAGCATATAACTGAATGAGATCAGAGAGAGGGAGCTGTAGTATAACGATGCAAGCATCGCTTTTTCACTATCTAGTCCTGCACAATTCAACAACCCAAGCTGCTTTCTCTTTGACATTGCACAGCAGGTTCACCTTTATCCTTGAAGAGTAAGCCTGCTGTGTAATCAGCATACACGGCCCTTCAAGGCTTGTGTGCCCTAGAAGGCAGCCTGCATTATCAGTTGGATAGAGCCTTTTGAGACTATTTTCAGGACTTATCACTCATAGTAAGTGTAGGTCCACACTTACCAAACCAAAGAAAACACAGAGTGCATGAAATCCGCCATTAATTAAGGATGCAACTGACCATGAATATTATCAGATTTCCAGAAGTAATTCTGATGCCTGAAATTCAATTTCATAGGCAGATAACTTATCATTAATAACGTCTACAGATGCATTAAAACTACAAGCAGTGATTGGACAGAAATGCTCTCAAATTACGGACAAAAAGTGCCTTATATTTCCTAGAAATAATACTGTAAAATATAAAAGCTATGCTTGATAATAGTAACTGTCTGGAATTACTAAATTACTTTAGTAAAAGTATATAATGGCTAGGTGTTACCACAAATAAAAGAAATATTCTTTTTCCAGCATTTTCCATCTGTATTTGCTTCATGTTCAATAATTCATTTAGTTCATCAAGTTTACCCTTTTAAATTATCTGCAGTGTGATGTTTTGCAGCAGTGTGAATGGAAGGAAATGATTTTTTTTTCCCTGGGAATTAAAACATACATTGCATATAAACAAGGCAGGGCTAGATTTCAAAATACTCTATTTTAAATGCATGATTATTCATGAAATTGCATACCCAAAGAATCAGAACTTCTTTCAAAGAGGGCAGTTGAAACACTTAGTGAAACTTGAATAATTGCATTTCTATAAGAGCACATCTTTGCACATCCAGTTACAGTTGTTTAACTTGTTGCACAATTCTTCTACTGCATATCCACAAATCTTATTGTGGCACTTCTGTTTCTACAGTTTCCTCTGTCATATGGGGATGCACGCATGTTTGTAGTCCACTGTCTTCATAAAACGGACATTCTCTTTTATTTATACTCTCATGTGAAAGTTTTGCAAATAAGCATATACAGTGGAAATGTTATTAACGACAATGAAAAGTAACAATTTCCTTGAATGACCTAAGTTTGGGCTTATTTGTTTCAGTGTGTATGGGGTCAGTATCTTAACTGGCAGCTTTTACTGCTAGACCATCAAAGTACTTACAAAAGGTAACACTGTTGTAGGCAGATACCTAGAACAACTGAGTTTCAGGAAATATCAGTATTTTTGTATTATGTTCTCCAGGCAGAATATGGCTTGTTATTTCTGAAAAATGGTATTATTCCTTTAGTTGCTTAAATAGAGAGTTATCCTCTTTAAGATATCGTTTTGTAACATAGTTGTCCTGTACTCCAGAGAGTGGAGGATTAAAGTACAGGGAACAAGATTCCCAAACACCTGTCTAATTTCCTCAGCTACAAGTTCACAACTCACAGAGATGCTGACTTTAAGATGCTGAAAATCTTTAAATGAAAACATGTTTTCACTAAATTTCCTGTTCCACAGATGAGAGATTAAATTGCAGTTTCTTTTTCATGTCTGAAGTGACTGACAGTCACAGGACATGAAAAATGTAAAGATTCATGGCACAAGCAAACTTCACTTTCAAGAGCAACAGTATCTGGTAAACAAAGCTGCAGTTTCCTCACAATGAACAGGGTAAACATAAAGCACTGTAGCATTTCAATAGCAATAAACAGGTGGGAGTCTTTTATTTGGATGATACTTCTAAAGCGGTCTTGCTGCATTAGATTTTGTAACCCATACTAATGGGCTGCAAGCAGCTATGTAAATGGGTTAAATTAAGAGGGAGGAAAATACCTTTTGATTATTCTTACATATACACATATCATTTAAGTGTAGACATGTATAAATATCAGATTTTAAGACCTCAGCTCAAAAGGCAATGAATTCATTGCAGTATTTAAAGAAAGAACAGTATTTTAAAAAATTCTTCTTTAGATACAGCATGATTTTTCTGAAACACCAGCCTGATGCATAGTCTAATGATCTTTTCCCTTACACAAGAAGTGCTTCTGAGAGATATCCCTATAAGGTAGCTGTAAAAAAGTGAGGAATCGAAGCTTTTTTGACAGATGTTAGCACAGAAATGAAGGTGTGCAAGGTACCACAAGAAAGTGACATTCTTAAGGCGTATGAACTTTGTAAAAGTGTACTATGCATCTCTATAGCATTTCAGGCTTTTTGCAGGAACATAGACTCATTAGAAAGAAAATGGAGATATGGTAATTAATGCATATATCTATGTAATTGAACTGCTTATAGAGAGTGTCAAACTTTTCAGAAAAAGTCATATTAGTTTCAGGTTTAGTATCAGGAGAAGTTGGAGAAATGTGATAGGCCATCATATACAGGATGTTTGCATGATCGGTCCTGGCCTTAAACTTTACAAATGATGAAATTTGAGACAATTAAGATATATTGTCTCTATGACTTCCTGCACTTTTTTTCTTAACTAAGAAGGCAGATAAAACCTGAAAATGCTGGCTTCCAAGCATATGGAATACTAACCATTGAGTCAATTTGCCATCAGGTGAGGTACTCTATATTCTGTGATCCAAATATTGATAAACTTGAATATTCACTCCTTATTGCTTGATGACAGAATCATAGAATCACCAGGTTGGAAAAGACCCATTGGATCATCGAGTCCAACCATTCCTATCAAGTACTAAACCATGCCCCTTTGTGCCTTCACCTATCCCTTAAACACCTTCAGGTACAGTGGCTCAACCACCTGCCTGGGCAGCCTGTTCCAGTGCCCAATGACCCTTTCCATGAAAAAATTTTCCTAATGTTCAGCCTAAACCTCCCCTGGCAGAGCTTGAAGCCATTCCCTCTTGTCCTGTCCAATGATGTAGTGGATAACTGTCCAGTATCCAGCCTAAGCTGAGTGAGTTCCTCGGCATTTGGTCATTCATCTGTTCAATATATGAACAGTATTCTTCTTAGCTGCTGACCAAGACTACCGGTGTGCTATGGGGTAGAAATCACATGCTGTTATCTAGTTTACCCAGCTTTTAGACATTTAATTGTTAGCAGACCAAACTACGTCAATTCATATTCACTGGTAAGATGCAGAAGCCTCCAGGTTGTGATTCATCTTGTCCTAAAATAGGTAAACTTATGAAGGAATGGGTAAATTGCTTGGTAAGTTGGAAAGTGAAGACTTTATATTACTCCTGTACTAAGAATACTATGTAATCATGGCCATTTCTTGCATGACATAATTTAAGCTACCCCCTGGACAAGCTCTAAACAACTCAATGCCTTAATTATGGGAGATCACCAAAATCCCTGAATACAGGATTAAATAACTTTTCATTGAAAACAATGGAACATTATTGAAAGAATCATATAGTGTGATCCTGAACAGCTAGAAATATGAGTTGTTGTTCAAAATAAGACTGATCCTATTATAACACCCTCCTTTTACAAAACTTCAATTGCTAAAGTCAAAGAATTGTATCAGGCTCTAAGAATGCAAGAGGACCTACATGAAGGCTGGGGAGGGATTGTTTACAAAGGCCTGTAGTGATAGGACTAGGGACAATGGTTATTACCTGGAAAGGGGCAGTTTAGACTAAATATAAGGATGTATTTTTCACTATGAGAGTGGTGAGGCACTGGTATAGGTCGCCCAGGGAAGTTGTGGCTGCCCCATCCCTGGAGGTGTTCAAGGCCAGGCTGGATGGAGCCTTGGGCAGCCTGATCTAGTGGGAGGTGTCCCTGCCCATCACAGGGGGAGTCTGAACTGGATCTTTAAGGTCCCTTCCAGTCCAAACTATTCTATGATTTAAGATATCCCAGTATCATTAACAGTTCAGAGCTCCACAGATCTCACAAAATAAGCTTTGTACATTGCTTTAGTCCTGTTATGCAGAACAATCCTCTAACACTTCTCCAGAACACCAACTCAAATATTGCTCAAGTAACTAATGGATATGGATACAGCTACATTTACCAGGAAAGGCAGCCTAAAAAATAATTTAAAAGTGTGGGAAACATGCACTGAGAAACATTGTAGAATTACTGATTATCTGTGTGCTGGCTCATCAGTCATTTCCTCAGTTTCTAAGATCTACCAGTAAATCTGCAGACTGGCAGAGCACAGTCTTTAACAGAAAGGATGTATAACTCTACCTTCCTCGCCAAATTTAGAAACCTAAGTGAATCAATGAATTTCTTAACACACAAGTTAAGATTCTGTTGTATATAGGAAGTCCAGGTTTTTCAGCAGAAATTACTAGATCTATGAAAGCTACCGTGAACAACACAAAAGCTTTTTTTTAAACTATATGACACCGACGTAATATCTAACATAGGTTTATACTATATGCAGATTAAATAATAATAATAAAAATGAACAGAATCTTAGAAAGAAAATGCTTCTTTCTTCTAACTATGTTTATATAAAGCACAGTGTTCAGTAATGAAATTCAATAATTCCTTTTGGTGGATTATACAGTTTAGGAACTGATACAGCAGATATAAGACATCATTTACAAAAAGATGCCATCTACTGAGCAAATATGCTATCAGCAGGCACTTCCTATTACATTAGAATCTTTTCTGTCCTTTATTGATTTTCTCCATTGCATTTCTAAAGCCCCTCAAGCAATCTGAGCCAGTGTAGCAAATGAAGAAAGCAAAGGACTTCTCAATGACCCCAATATCAATTCTGCTTTGTATTTTATGCTGTCTCAAGGCTATGGACCTTGTAGGTTAGTTCAAGCAAGAGACAGAAAATAGCACATACACTGTATGTATATATGTATACGCTTGCAAGGCAAGTGTGTAGAAATTACATACTAGTCTTTGAGATTAAACATACCTCACCTGTATATTACTTAATTGTTGCTGCATAATACTGGGGGGTTTTGTTCCGGTCACTGTTCAGTTTGCTTCTGCTGTTTATATAGCTCTTACTTTCTAATCCAAATAGAAATATTCTGGAGAGTTAATAAACAGATGTGTTAGTATTCAAAAGCCATTGTCCTGCATTCTACAGAAATTAGAAAATACATTAGTCATTAAAATTTCAACAGTTATCATTCTTAAACCTATTTTTGTTTTCCCTTCAATATTCATTAGTCCACCATGTACATTTATATACTCTACTTTTAAATGAAAAAAATTGCACATTTAAAGAAGAAAATATCTCTGTTACTTCATATAGTCTTTATCATCTTACAGTAAAATATTACTGCTTAGTCTCTTCTCCATGCTTCCTTACTTGCTTTCTTTCACGGAAGTTCCAAATAAATTTCTGAAATAAAAAAATATATTTGGAATCAAAAACCATATTTGGAATAGCTTCTGTGGAACTTGTATAAAGAGCAAAATACAAATGTATTATTTATAATCACTAATTCATGAAATATACAGCTAACAAGGACAATAAGGACAGCTAACAAGAGGAGGAAGAAGAATGAAAATAAAATACTTGGTTATCACATTTTTATATTTTTCATTAATTAGCACCTTGAGAAAAATAGAAGATCTTGTGTGCTGTATTAATTTTGTTTGCATCATTACTGTGAGTGTCAAATATTAAATGACATTGGTATTAATGGAATAAGGAAAAATTATATTACTAAATATACTTATCTAAATTGTTTAACATATATATATTATTCAAGTTTTAGATTTCATTTTGACTATATAACAAAATATTAAAATAAATACTAATATTTCCATTCTGAAAGAACAATTTAAACCTTTAATCAATGAGAAATGTCTTCCTTGAAGTTATCAATATCTTTTGTAGATCATTCACAAACAAATTTTCTTGGGCAAACCGTGTTTCCAAGCTTTTAAAACAGAAGCAAATGCATAACTATAGACCATGATATACAACTTGCACCACACCTCTCCTGGGTTTCCAGGAAACTAATGATGTGATCTTTGTCACATTGTTTCTACTTAGTTTTAGCTGGGGAAGGGCTAACAACATTAGTCACTGACACTCATGCCTTGGTTTGAAAAAACTATTAGCTATTAGAGGAATCTTTTTTTTCTTTAATTTTTCAATTTGACTTATTAAACTAGCATCAAAAATAAACAATCTCATAATCTATTATCTGAACTCAAAATATTCAGCATCCACCACCTCTCCTCCAAAAATGGTGAGGTATTGCTACACATAGGTTATGTCAAAACCTCTTCAAATAAAATAACTAAAAAATGGAAGAAGACAATCCCCCAAGCTTTTCAGTAATAGTCAGATAACAGACTTATGAACCCACAGACTCATTCTGAACACAAAAAAAACTCATTGTTGCTGAGACAGCAGAAATTCTTGCACCAATTTGAGAAAAAAAATTAAAAACCCTATTTCAAAACTGAACAGGCTCAAAGGATGTTGATCTTACTCAACTGTGAGTTCTCAATGTTCTGCAACAATTATATAGCTTATTGAAAACTCTTTGCATTAATTCTGGACATAAACCTTCAGTAGCCAGTTCTGTTTCCTAGTAGTTTGGAACAAAAATGAAGGCATTTTGCTTTTTCTTTTCAGTACTAAGATCCAGTGAAAATGCCCTCTTCTTTCAGACACTTCTTTCACACTGATTACTATACCGTCAGTTCTAGTTCCTAAGAAAGACACTTACTCCCTTTGCCAAAGAAAGGGAAGCCTCAAGTACCTTCCCTAGATCTTATCACTGCTTGTTACACTGCAGTGGGTATGCAGAGGTGAGTATGCCCACCTCTTCATACAGTGTGGGGCAGCTCATATTTGTAAGAAATCATCTGCAGAGATTTACACATATTTCACGGTGGAATATAAAACAAAGGCCTTGAGTAGTATGCAAAGCTTAATTTAAGATCCATTTCCCAAACCAAGAAAAAGAATAAGCACTGGCTCAAGAAGACGACATACAGAAAGGATAAAGCAAAGTTATGGAAATGCTCTTAACTGAAAAATAAAATAAAAAAAGCCAAACCAAAAAAAGTCTGTAAATAAATAACATTTCAAACAGTTCTACAAAAGACTAGTGGTTTTGTAATGACTAAAGGTTTTGTTTGATGGTTTTGCTTCAATGTAATGTACAGACATGACATCTAGCACTGAACTGCAGTTAAGGTATTCAATATTTTCACATCATCTTAGAACAATAAAGTCTGTTTCTACAGATGTTTGCTGAGGTGGCAGGGAGAAGTACAATCATCAGTATCACTTAAGGAAACCATTATCTACCTAGCAATGCAAATGACAATTAAGTAAATTTTCTAATGAAGTATTTAATTTTAAATGGTTACATTTAAAATCAAATAAAACTATTTACTTACAAATTCTTTGTTTACATAAACAACTAGGTTGCTAGTTGATAATATTCATTTTAAATCTCCTAGGCCTAACAATGTTTTGGTATGATTGAGAATATTTAAGGTGTTTACTTTTTTCGCTTGCCATGACCTGTGATCATTTAGCAGCCAATTAATTTGCTCTTCCAAAGACTACTGTTATTTGTTATCTTCAAGTGTTTTAAAATACATAGTTAGAATAAGAAGTTTTAAATTATTGTTTTTAAAATCTTAAGTTGTTTGCCCAGTAATTCTCTGACACAAAGATTATTTTTGACTACTCCACTGTAAAATGTAAATTTAATTAAATATTATGTCTTATAAGAGAATCCTTCCACAATTTTCTGCTCTTTTAAGGCCTCACACTTTCTTTATTTTTTAATGTAGGACAAATCAGCATATTCAGCATTATAGAGATCTTCAATTATTCTATTTGTTGTTCAATATTACACTTTTGCAGATAGTTTTGATTTCTGACATACACAACTCCTTTTCTCCTTGAACTGTTGAAATAAAACTGTTAATCTTGCATTTAATTTTATAATGTATAATATTTACTATAAAACTAATGCCCATTATTTAAAAGCAAAGTGAAAACAATTTAAAGGTAAACCCAGTATTTTATCACCCCGCTATTTGATACTGAATACATCAGGCTCTTCCTCACACTTAAAAGTCTTTTTATTTGTGAGTAGGTCATAGATATCAAAAAATTATATGCATCATTTTTTCTTGTTTGTTTTCCTCTATATCTATATTGTTAACTTGTATCATAGCACCACAGAATGGCTGAAGTAGCAAGGAAATTCTGGAGGTCATCTGGTCCAACTAGTCTGAAAAAAGTTGTCCTGGACTGTGTCCAGATCTTTTTTTAATATCTCCAAGGAGAATCCACAACCTGCACCAGCAGCCTCTGCTGGTGCTCAGTAACCCTCACATTGAAAACGTTTTCCCTGATGCTCTTACAAAACTTCCTGTGTTTTGGTTTTTTGCCCACTGCCTCTGATCCTGCCACTGGGCATTCTGGAAAAGAACCTGACTCCATCCATTTTGCACTTTCCCTTTGGGTATTTACATACATTATTAAGATTGCCCCTGAGCCTTCTCTTTTCCAGGCTGAACAGTTCCAGCTCTCTGAGGCTTTCCTCATAAGACAGACACTCTTGACCTTTCATCATCTTCATAGTGCTTTGTAGGACTCAGCAGTACAACCACATCCTTCTTCTAGTGGGAAGTTCAGAACTGGACTCAGCACTACAGGTGCAGCCTCACCAGTGCTGAACAAAAGACATGGATAGCTTCCATCAACTTGTTGGCAATATTGTTCTCAGTGCAGCCCAGGATACCAAAGGTAAAAGCACACTGCTGGCTCATGCTTAACTTCGTACCCACAAGGACTCTGAGGGCTTCATCTGTCAAGTTGTTTTCCAGTGGGGTGACCCCCAGTATATATTGATGCCTAGTGTTGCTCCTCCCAAGAAGAACTTTGCAGTCCTTGTTGAAATTCATGAAGTTCCTCTCATCCCAGTTCCCCAGACTTTTGAGGTCTCTCTGGATGAGCATGGCCCTCCAGCATAAAAGCCACTCCTCCCAGTTTGGTGTTGAGGGTATGCTCTGCCCCATTATCCAGATCATTAATGAAGATAAACAGCATTGGACACAATATTGACCTCTGGGGTACAGTGCTAGTTACTAGACTCCAACTTGACTTTGTAGCACTAAGCAGCACCTCTTGGACTTGACCGTTCATTTATACATCCACCGTACTGTCTGCTCATCCATTCCAAATGCTATCAGCTTGTCTATAAGGATGTTAATAGGAGACAGTATCAGAAACCTGTTGATATCCAAGTAGACAACATCCACTGCCCTCTCCTCATCTACCAGGCTAGTCATTTCACCACAGAAGGTTATAAACCTGGTCAAGCATGACATCCCTTTGGTGAATCCATGCTGACTACTCCTAATGACTTACTTGTCCTTGTGAAATGTGCCTGGAAAATGATTTCCAGGATTAGCTGTTCCAACACCTTCCCAGGGACAGATGCAAGGTTGACTAGTGTGTAGTTCCCTGGATCCTTCTTCTTGCCTTTATTGAACTTAGGAGTGACATTTGCTTTCCTCCAGGTCCTCAGACACTTCTCCCAGTCACTCAAAGATTACTGAGAATGATTTCACAATGACATCTGTCAGCTTCCTCAGCACTCATGAGTGCATCCCATCAAGGCCCATGGACTTACACAGGTACACTTTGTTTTAGCATTCCCTAATCTAGTTGTTCTTCCACCAAGGGTATGCCTTTCTTGTTCTAGCCTTTTCCCTTGGTCTCTGGGACTTGAGATTCCTGAAGGCTGGCTCTTGCTATTAAAAACTGAAGCAAAAAAGGCATTCAGGGCTTCAGTCTTTCCTGTGTCCTGTGTTGTGAGGTTCTCTGCCTCATTCAGCAACAGACCCACATTTTCCATATTCTTTCTTTTGTGATCTATGAATTTATAGAAGCCCTTCTTGTTGCCTTTAATATGTTTTGCAGATTCAATTCCACTTGGGCTTTTGCTTTCCTAGCTGCATCTCTGCATGCTTAGATAATTCTCTGTATTCCTCCTAGGTTACCTGTCCTAGCTTCCACTTTCTGTATAGCTCCTTTTTGTGTCTCAGTTTTTCCATGAGTTCCTTGTTCATCCATGCAAGCCTCTTGGCATTTTTGCTTGACTTCCTACTCATTGGAATGGACTGCTCTTGAGCTTGAAGAAGGTGATCCTTGAATATTAAACAGCTTTCTTGGGCCCCTTTTCCCAAACATAATGTAAAACTATCAATTTTGGATGAGAAGAAAGTGGCAAGAACAGCCCTTTTATCCAAAAGTTTTAAAATTGGTCACAGAGTCTCAGCTCATCTATCTTATAATAAATGGCCATGTCTAAGGTACATCGTACCAGTGTCGTAGTACAGGTTAGTCATACAGACAATGAATTCAAATTCCTAACTATATTGATATTTGAAGGACTCTTGGGTCATATAAAACAATTTATTTTATTTGCATACAAACAAACTTTAAATAGAAGTAAATTGTTTAACAGAAGTGAACTTAAAATACCACTCAATTAGACTGTCAGATTGCACAGGAAAACCAAAACTGAATCAAATAAGAAAACCTGCAGTTCAACGTTGATATTGTCTTGACTGACAGCATGCAACCTCTGCACCATTAGAACTTTATATTTTTCAGTATTTCTTTGTAGAATAATGGGGGTCACTGAAAAATAATCTGTTTACTGTCACTGAGTATCTGCAGAACTAGAATGACAAACCTAAATAGTATTGTAAGGATCTTCAAAGAACAGGTAACATTGGTTTTGATACTTAATCTGCAAACACACAACAGGCTGGCACTGATCACACATTTCCTTAGATGAATTAGTGGCCTTATTTCTCTCAAAGATCAACTTCTTTAATACAGGGTGTCAATTTACTTAGTTAAACAAAGGAAACATGATTTACCTTAAAAGCCAAAGATGTCTAAATGCACAAGGACTGAACTTCACAGATTATTTCATACATGTACACACACATACAGCCTTTGCACATTCTGCTTTCACTGCCTGTGAACTGCTGGTTGTTAAGAATACAGACTTGCACTCAGCAGTATCTTACAGTCCTTGAAAACCTTGTAAGACAGTGCAAGCCCACAGCAACCTAATTTCCCTTCTCAAAATACAAGTAACGCAGAAGCACAAAGCAAGAGAATAGAAAAAAAATGCCTATATACATCTTGATTACTTATATCTTCATATACCATGGATGGAATGTGTATTGCAATTGTCCTTTCTCTGCTAATAGACTGTCAATAGTTGGACTCAATTTACTGTGATTCCCAAGCAGCTGAGCAATCTGATGGCGACAAGAACTCAGTCCCAAGGAACTGAAATTGCAATATGATCTTTCCAAAATTCAAGAAAAAAAAAAAAATACCTAGAGGGCTCTGCAACATCACACATCTGCAAGACACTGTGTTTAATGCCATAACTGCTTTACAAATTCTCAGATACAAGTGTTTTTCTAAGATATGGCAGGAGTTGTAACAGCCCTAGTAGCAAACTGAGGTCTAGCTAAAAACAAGTCGGGTTTGACCCCATATTTTTGGGACAACTCAGATTAGTGTGATAAGTAGTACAGGTGCTCTATGAGAAACACAAGAACTTGTTTGCCTGCACCAGCCGGGAATCGAACCCGGGTCGCAAGAATGGGAATCTTGCATGATACCACTACACCACTGGTGCTTCCATGCAACCTCAGCCTAATTGAGTGACCCTGTGTTCTCCGAAGATACAAACTGTTTCATAGTCATTTATCAGTTTAGGTAGTCCTTACATACAAAGGGTTCCTAGCCCTTTTTCAGTCGTTGAAACAAAAGAATCTTGTATAAATTTAAAAGATCGTATTCCTTGTGAATTAAAACACTAGAGATTATTACAATCTGCTACAAGCATGTTAGGATAAACATAGCCAAGATTACTCATGTGAGTGGCCCAAATCTTCCCTAGGTTATAATGTTCAAAGACGATAAAAAGAAAGCACAACAGAGATTTTTTTGGCTAAAGGGAAGCAATATAAAAGCAGACTTACTCTCATATTTCTAAATCTAAGACCATTTAGTTAGGAGTCAGTTCATTAGACAGTAATGATAATTCTATTCTTTAGACTTTTACAGGTCTGTCTCTATCACACACACAGATTAGAGTTTCGTGCACACCAGTGAAGTTAGCAATGATATAGACACAGACCAACAACACTAATGTGAGTAGTAACCAGGGCTGTGACAACCATGACTTATGAGAGTTGCAGCTGTAAGTGTTACAGACATTGATAAAGCAGGTCAAGTAAACAATGCTATGAAGAACCAGAGACATATAAGGGATTTTTGAAGGTACAGTATGTGATGCCTTGTGACCAAAGACCAAATGGCTACCTGGGATCAGAAGTAATTGCAATACCCGATACAAGGATATCCTGAATACCAGATGAAACAACAGTTGCAAATTTGCCCCTGAACAAATGATTTCCATAAACTTTTAGTAACTGCTTCTGGTTAGTTCTTACAGAGTTTCTGAATCATAGAGACTCTGATAACACTAATTTGAACTTTTCATACCATAACCACATCATTTTCAAAACACAGATGTTTTTCTACAGATGGTCTTGTGATCTGAGTCCGAAACAGATTTTATCAACTCTTCTATCAGAAAGATGACTTATTTCTTCAAATTCCACATATAGAAGACTTGTAAATTACATTCTTCTTGACACATGCAGTTCTCCCTAATAAAACATCATTCATACATCCATCCATATGTCCCATAATAACCTCATATGAACAATACTTATGGTAGACTACAGAAGAATCATAGAATCATAGAACAACCAGGTTGGAAGAGACCCATCAGATAATCGAGTCCAACCATTCCTATCAAAAAAGAAAAAGAACTCTCAACCAGAAAAAAAATTACATAAAGTAACATACATTCTAAAGTACTGACAAAAGGTCACTGGACAATTAACTACTTGTTTTGCCTAGAGAAGATTTGAAACAACCAACATCAGAACCATTAAAATTCATCTGATTATTTATTAAAATGAGTATAAGACTAGATAATCATCTCTTTTTTGGAACATGGTGAGTAAATGGCTTCACAATTGCATCCAAAATATCTACGATTATAAAAAGACTTAAATTTCAAAATATCAAAGCTAAGGGAGCTATTAATTTGAACAATGCAGAATAAGTAAATCTGTGCTGAAGCTGGAAAGCAATTAGAGGAACCAAACAATGACTGTTCCACTCTGATTTCCTACACCTTTCGTGCTGAGCAAAACTGTTTTGATTCATCCAAGGCTGCCCACGACTCTGCAAATCAAAACACTTTAAACATGTATGCAAGAGGAACATAAAGATTCCAAGAAGAAAAGCAAGCAGACTACAGCTGAAAGAGTAATTCCAGTCCTTTGGTGCATGTGTTTCATACTACACTCTATGTACAGGTGTTGAAAATTTTATCACAGCTTCTGTAGCTTACTCAGGAACTCTGTTCTAATTTGAGAAGCATACTACAGTGGTTTCTTTTTCTTATTTTAAGTTTTCATACATTCACACATAGCATGTGGACCTGAGATCTTCTGATCCAATATCTGTTAGATATACTCAGTCTTCATGGGAAATGAGTACATATCAGGTCAAATGCATTGTTTTCCCTCAGCTTCACCAATTTAAAATGCTTAACATACCAGAAAGGAAAGGCAACACAGATGGAGGTGAATGTTGGAAAACAACAAATCCCAAAGTATTCTGGTAATTTGAACATTTCCCCTACTCAAATACTTAGAATCACAGAATTTCTAGGTTGGAAAAGACCTTTGAGATCATCGAGTCAGCCTGTATCTATTCACTACTAAATCATATCCCTAAGCACTTCATGTACCTGTCTTTTAAACATCTCCAAGAGGGGGGTGACACCTCCCTGGGCAACCTCTTCTTGTGCCCAATAACCTTTTGGTTGAAGAAATTTTTTCCTAATGTCTAACCTGAACCTCCCCTGGCAGTGATAGGATAAAATGGAATAGCCTGAAGCTGTGTCGGGGGTGGTTCACATTCTATGAGAAAGCCTATCACTTGGGAAAAGAGATCAACACCCACCTGACTATAACCTCCTTTCTGGTAATTGTTCCCTCAGCTGCTCTTCATAAGACTTGTTCTCCAGTCCCTTCACCAGCTTTGTTGCCCTTCTCTGGACACGCTTCAGGACCTCGATATCTTTCTTGTAGCAAGGGGCCTAGACCTGAACACAGTATTTGAGGTGTGGTCTCACCAGTGCCAAGTACAGGAGCACAATCAGATCCCTGGTCCTGCTGGCCACACCGTTTCTGATACAGGCCAAGATGCTGTTTGCTTTCTTAGCCACCTGTGCAAACTGCTGGCTCGTGTTCAGTTGACATGACTGACATTCAATCAGCCAACACCCCCAGGTCCTTCTCTGCCAGTCAGCTTTCTAGCCACTCTTCCTCAATCTGTAGCTGTGGGAACATTTTACAGAGAAGGCAGCCTTGAAACAGAGGACTGAAAGAGAAATAAAGGCCAGCTGGGAGGAATGCAGCAGCTAGTTCAGTGGGAGCCAGTACTAGCTGAAAGAAAAACAATTAAAGAGAACTATCAACATAGTTAACCTTAGTATAATTTTGTTTCTTAGTATGTGCAGTAGTTTAGCCAATAATATGTTAGTAATACCTTTAACCAATAATACACTGTAGATACCCTCATGGGCACCCAGTTATGTAACTGAAAAGGGTTTATAAAGAAACAGCTAAACTCAATAAATCGAACACTTGCTGATCATATTGATCTCTGCATCTGATTCCGTGATCTCCCTTCAACATGTAGCACTGCACAAGGTTGTTGTGTCTCAAGTGCAGGACTTGGCACTTGGCCTTGTTAAACCTCATGCCATTGGTCTCAGTTCATCAGTCCAGCCTGTTCAGATCCTTTTGCAGAGCCTCCCTACCCTCCAGCAGATCAACACTTCCATCCAGTTTAGTGTCATCCATTAATTTACTAAGGGTACATTCATTCTCCTCATCCAGGTCATTGACAAAGATATTTTACTGGACCCAGCACTGAGCCCTGAGGGATACCACTCCTGACTGGTCTCCAACTGGATTTTACTCCTTTTACCACAACTCTCTGGGCCTGGCCATTCAGCCAGTTTTTTACCCAGCAGAGGCCGCACCTGCCCAGGATCAGCTACACTATGTCCACAGCCTTTCCCTCATCCATTAAGTTGCTAACCTTGTCATAGAAAGCAACCAGCTTAGTTTGGCAGGACTTGCGTTTCATAAACCCATGCTGACTGTGCCTGATCACCCAGTTCTCCTGTATGTTCTGTGAGATGGCACTCAAGATGACCTCCTCCACGACCTTCCCCAGCATTGACAGGTCTGTAGTTGCCTGGATCTTCCCTCCAGGCCTTCTTGTAAATGGGGGTCACATTTGCCACTCTCCAATCAAGTGGAGCTTCATCAGTCAGCCAGGACTGCTGGTCAGAAAGGTGTTTGGTGATCACCTCTGCCAGCTCCCTCAATACCCATGGGTGGATCCCATCTCACCCCATAGACTTGTGAACATCTAATTAGCTGAGCAGGTCTCTAACCATTTCCCCTTGGATCACTGAAGCTTTGTTCTGCTGTCTCTCCCTGTCTTCTGTCTCAGGAGGCTGAGTACCCACAAAAGGTCTTGTTTGCATAAGCTTTGTATTTTAGATCCTTCTAAGCTCAATCACAAATTACCTAGACATAGGTATTGGAATAGTTAAAAAAATTAATTCAAGATAATTCTGTCAAAGATAACACTATTTCTGGGTGCCTCTGCATAGCACTCAGTATCTGTGCATGAGAAGAGGTCTTCATCAATGTCATCAATATAACTTGGAATATTCTTCTGATATTATGCCATTCAAGAAAATCCTTCTAAATTATCTTTATTTACAACAAGAAAGCAATGAACAGAAATCTAAGATTTTATCATGCTGACTGAAAATCCTGGTTTTCCACTGAAACAAGATTTAAAAAGTAATTTCTCTGAATTAGTATTTTTCTTCAAAATAAAATACTTGAATTTGAATTCTATATTCAGTCTCCACTCACTGTGCCTGGGACTAGGATAAATAGCAGTCTGAAAAGATATTTCCCCTTAAAAGGATGTCTTCAGATAATCTTTTGTAGACATAAATAGACTGAGCTCCTGGAATCCTTTATTAATAGGAACTTGGCATAAGCATTTTCTAAGTCTTGAATCTGAACTTTCATATGCATTTCTTGAATTCTTGAATACATGGAAGGACAAAAATCACAGACATACTGACAAAAATACTAATTATATATGAAACAGATAATGTTCAAAGGACATTATGAACTTGTTCGGTCTTTCTAGCATTCCTGTGAAGTATTCACATACAAGATGATCTCAAGCAACAACGCTTCCCAAATCGGTTTTCTGAGAACTCCTCTCTCTCCTGATGCTACACATTTGCCTGTGCATGTTCTTACAAATCTAAGTTTCTTTTTCCAACTTTTAAGTTAATACTCCTAAGATGGGCAAGATCTCTCTCCATTGTCTTACACGTATAAAGTAATAAAACTCTTAATCCATAAAAAAGTTATCAACTAAACTGAAAATAATAAATCTGGAAAGCTACAGCACTAATTCTAAAATGTTCTAATAATCCTAATAAGTAGTTCCATCAACGTCAGAACTAATGAAGCCTAGTTTCTCACCCATTTGTGTCCTGTCATTGATTTACTTTGATATGAAAGGTATGAGGACCAACTTGGAGCATTAATAAGAAGTACACACACATCTCCTCCTTTCTTTCATCTTTTTACCCCCTCCCTTTTCCCACATCTCTTTTATGGAAGTTTGGGGAGCTAGTAAGGAATGTTTTCATGCTGACAGGATGTCAGTCATCTATTTCTACAAAATGTTTAAGAATGTAATTCTTTTCAGAAACTTTTTTTTCAGGTCCCCAGTGTAATTTTAATGAACATTAAAATATTAAGAAACATTAAAATATTAACATTAAAATATTAAGAAACTTTTAGCTTAGGCACACAGAAGATGCAAGTGTGCAAGCATTTTCACTTCATTTATATAAAAACAGTAAAGAATCTGACTAATTCTTCCACAGCTTTAATGACTTCATCTGGTATTTTTATGCTCTTGTCTTTTTAGGCAGCTATTTTGTTATTCAAACCTTCTATCTAGAAAATATTTTGTAAAGTAAGTAATAAAAATACCTCCTGCATTTCTTTGTAATAATTAAGATATATTTAAAAATATATTTAAAAGGAAGGTTATTTAAAAGTAAGCAGAGATATTTCATGCTATGTTATTCATAAGCACATTTAGACTTCACATTATCAGTAAGCACACTCACAGTCTGAAAATTCATACATGACATATGTGGCATAATTGAACCAAACACCTTCAGTTCCTCTCAGCTTCAAGATTTTTCTTAATATCTCAACATATCTGTTGACTTAATACAGTCATGTGGAGATTCAATGATGAATCAATCATCAGAGCTTAAGGAAAAATGAGGATGTAAGGGAAACAAGAATTTGTAAGAGAAGGGAAATACCTAGAGTGCCTTCAGATAGATAAAGGCATGTCTGCTCCCATTGAGCCTAATGAGCTTTTTTCCATAGCTGCTTCTTCCTCTGCAAATGCTGAAACAACATAGCTATCCTTGTGTTGGGAATTGTCTCATTAAGTATTCTGGCAGGGTGGAGTCTGCAAAATCACAAAGGCTTTAAATGATTCTCTTACGTTATGTTAATGAAGTAAGCCTGCAGGTTGGAGGGACAGGTGTTACCTTGTGTGGGACGGCAGATTGCCAAATATAGGCATGTTACAAGGACAAAGTGACCAATCAGTGTTTGTCTACAATCCTGGCCTGCTGTCCCTATATAAAGAAGTGTTTGATGCTTAATAAAGGTCACCATTTTGAAATCACATGGTAGATTTAGGCTGGAGATTAGGAGGAGGTTTTTCACGCAGAGGGTCATTGGGCATTGGAATAGGCTGCCCAGGATGGTGGTTGAGTCACCTTCCCTGGAGGTGTTTAAGACACGGGTGGATGAGGTCTTGAGGGACTTGGTTTAGTGTTAGATAGGAATGGTTGGACTAGAAGATCCGATGGGTCCCTTCCAACCTGGTTGTTCTGTGATTCTGTGATTTGTTTGTGGAGTTCCATTGGCATCCCGCGTGTTATCCTTGCAGAACTTTACAACCTCCATAGAAATGTGGATCAAACCAAAATATGACCAGACAACAAATGTGTCCAAGGTTTGATAAGGCTGTTAGCTTAAAGGCATAGAATACATGTGGGAAGATTGGGACAGAATTAGGACACAGACACTTTAAATGACATGTAATTTCCTACTGCTACCTCAAGAATCATTTGAAGAATAGATTTACATAAGATACTTTGCTACTAAGTCCCAGCAGCATAGGAGGAGAACAATACAGACTTTGTCCTGTTACCTTGTTCAGAATGTCACAGATCTGTTGCACTTCTCCAGGATTCTGTCAATTGTACTTGTATGGGAGTACCTTCCTAACTAGATGGAAACTGAAGGTCCTAACCGGAATGGTTAGGGATTATAAAACATGATCTGTGAGGAAAAACTGCTAAGTGCCTTTACCAATCTAGAAAAATCAAATTGTTAAGTCTCCCAATATGTAAAAGATTTCAAGATATACAGTTTAGGGGAAGTGTGGGAAAGACAAAGTGAAATTGGTTACATCTACAGGGGGAAAAAACTCAATGTATTAACTATGAGCAAAATGTGCCAGTTTTTAAACTTCTAGTACATAGGAAAAAACATGATTCAGAAATGTTTTATCCCCTTCAAACACTTTTAGAACAAGCATTTTGACAGGAATGACCTGAAATACCGAAACACTGTGCATGTAATTAATGAAGACAAAAAAATAAAGGAGGAATAGCTAAGTATGAGATTAATTTTGCAAGAGGGTTTTCTTCTAATACTCGAAGAGCAATGCCATGTAAATACAGAAAAATGATTTAATGAGAACAGATACCTTTTATAACGCGAGTCTGGGTGACACAAAAAAAAGAAAACTCAGAGCTGTCTTTACAGTGTCAAAGGTTGTAACATTTCAAATAGATCATATAAAATTTAAAAGCCATCATTAAAAGAAGGGGAAAATGTCAGGAAAATATGCAGAAAAATATCAGTTCACATCACTAACTCTGTCTTCAAACTTGATGTACATGCCAATTGTCATGTTATAATTTGGACTAAATTCAAACCCTACTGAGGTCAGTGATCTGAATATTTTCCCATTTCCCAAAATAACTCCATTATCCCAGTACATATGATGATCAGAAGAATTACTTTGAGCTCTCTGAAAAACCCACTATTAATTATAAGGATTTATTTGGTTAGTAGGTTTAACAGCAGACCAGCTTTATGCTAAACTTAACTCTGGCTCACCGTTAGCATAAACTAATCAAACCAAAGGTTGCCACCACCATCTATCACCTTATCCCTATTGCACATTTCTCCTTTTCCATTGTGCTGCGCTTAATACCCAAGAAGTACCTACTAAAGTATATCAGGTCAGGCAAACCCAGCTAGAAACATAGCCAGAAAGAAAAAGAAAAAAAAAATTAAAGAAAAGGTTCATTAGAAAGCATGGACTCTATTTGAAAATACTGATTTTCTTGATATCAGTTGGTTGCAATTGCTGGTAACAATAACTTTACTTTTGCCGGGGAGGGTAGGGGAAGTGAGGAGGGTGTGCGCTCTGTGGTTTTTGTTAAGTTCTGGGCATGCTTGGTAGATTCAGCTTCTCTGAAAAACTCCATCCAGATTCTGGATCCCAGTGTATCCTCATCAGGAACTAGTTGCCTAGATCCACAAATCACAACAGTTCTGGGCATGTACAAGGGTATGAATTTCATACTTTATTTACATACAAACATACATATATACACAAACATACTCATTCATATAAAAAAATCCCAAGCTTTTTTGTGGGTGTCTACTGGCATTTTCTACTGGTTCCACACATGGAGTTGTGATTTAATTGAAAACTCCTACTCAGGCAACGTGAGGAAATCTATTGCAGATTTTAAACTGACAAGTCCAACAAGATTTTGAAATGAATGCTAGACAAATATAGCAGAAAATGGGAATTTCAAGTAAAATAGGCTATCAGTCTGCATGCTTTAAGAGTGCATCACATGCCATCTCAAGTCAAACAAACCTACTAATTCAAGAGAATACTTACACTGTCCCACTGAGTGCACACTTTTCCCCAGGTGTTTTAAAAAGCCAGCAATATAAAGCAGATATGCATCAAACAACAAAAAACATCCAGGTCACTTAGAGGAATGTAAGATGATTATGATCATGATATTTTCAATAAATAAATCTGAAAAATAATAACAACAGAAGAATGAACATAAGAGTTATTTAGAGTCTATCAATATTTATTTTAAAATCAGCATTTGTACTTTTAGTTTTAGAGAAGACCTTAACTTTTAAACATAGAAAATATTCAGGAATTCATGTACTTTTCAATAAAAGAAACTCATTTACTTGTTTGTTTATAAATATTCAAGACTCACTTTGCTGTTCCAACATTTTGCATCTTCCTGGATTTCTGCTTTTTGCTTCACTGACTCCTCAAGGTGTTTTTCATCCTTTATAATCTTCTCCTCTGTTTCTTTTAACTTCATACAGTATTCGGTCCAAATAAATTCAGAATGCCTTAACTCATTCCTAATAGAAATACACGCAAAGTGAATCCATCTATTTGGAAATATTCCAAGGTAGTCCCTCTCCATAAAGGAAAATGTAAAGCAGATCTGAATTAGTAAAGATTTATTTTGATTCTCTACTATGTTTCTTGAACAGGTATGCATGAAGGAATTTTAGAATATCTGCCCTGGCAGGTTCATGCAATTTAAGCCAGATATCAAAACTACTCATGCTGCCAGTTCACTTGCACTTATACAGCCTGCCAACATTCCAACTTCCAGTCGGACCTCTCAACAGGTACTGCTGTAGTTAAGCACAACACTGTTTCATACCTCACACGTTAATTAAACAAAACCGGAGTCAACAACTTCTTTCTCTGCTAGTGGCTGAACCTAGTCCAGGGCCATCTTCACTTAATCAATCCTCTGCACTGTCATCTTGTGGACAAATGTCATTTGCGAAGTGCTTTTTTTACTGACATCAATCCCTCATGTAAAAAGCAACCTGCAGACAGCAGACAGGGTCAAAGGAGGGGAGAATGACTTGACAGTCACTCAGAATAGCAGATTTATCAGCATTAGAAGAAGGAAAACTGGCCATAATTACAGAAAGAGGTAATAACTAAAACAATCATCAGGAAAGCACTTCCATGAGACACTGCCAGGCCTTGTCACAGAGTGTGCACAAGGCTTTTGTTACAGCTGGGTATGAGAATGGATTTGGTGAAAGCCAGAAGAAATAGAGGGACATCAGGTTAAATTGTTACAATGACTGCTAGTGCTTGTGCATTATTTTATTATTGTTTCAGCAGGAATAAAAGAGGAGTTTCCCCCATGCTCACCAGAGAATTATCTTGGTCAATAACATACCCCAAAGCATGCCTTAAATGGCAAAATAAATCCCCTACAGCAGAACTAAGACCAACAGTAGCTGGATTTTAGAAACATCCGCTGCCTTACAACCCAAATAACATCTGAACAAGTTTTGCTTATTTAAACACAGTAAAACAACAAAAAAAAAACAATAATGAAGAGACTTCATCACTAATTCAAGAGTCGTTCCTAACAGGTTATTTGACAGACACTCTTCCTTTATTTGCTTCCAAGATTTCCATGCAGTGATGGGAAAAAGACATCTTGCAACGTCACATTCCAAATTCCACAGAATGTATATAACGAGAGCATGAAACCTAACACTTTGAACACCTCTACCTTCTTAGGTCCCACCACTTATGAAAGAAACATACAAATGATACTCGAAATTATTCTAATGACAGACACATAATGGCATAAACTTTAATTTTCTCGTATTGCCTGTCACCTACAGCTTTCTGAGTACAATCTCATGGGAAAATACAGTACTACCAGTCACAGCAAAAATGTGTAAAAATAACAGGCTATACTGTGCTCAGTATTTCAAGTTTCATGCAATCTTCACCAATTTTTTCACTGATGGCACTGAGCATAAAGAAAAGACTACCAACTGCAGAACAGTCTTTCAAGTCTGTGTCATCACAAATCTGTCTCTCTCACACCTATCAATACCACAAGTTATTCTAGCTCTCCTCAGATGGCAGCTGAAGGGTCTATTTCCTCTGTCATGTAAGCATGACTTTTATTACCAGTCTAGTAAATGGCTAAGGGGGAAAAAAGGTTACAGCAGGCAAAAAAAAAAAAAAAAAAAAAAAGAAAAAAAATTTCCTCACTGAGGTGTAGAAAAAACGTTTTCTACTTGACTTTTTCCCATAAATGCTGATAATCCTAAAAATCACTTGCATCGTTAGCATTTTTTTGTTTAATTCACATTCACACAAACAAAACACGTTGCAAGGTGCCCAACAGTAGCAACCAAGGTGCAGGCACCATTTGAAGGTGCCAAAAGAGATCAGTTTATTGTGTGGACACGAAGCCTTATATAGTCTTTCTCTACCCAGCTAGCAGCTACCTCAGAGAATTACCACTTCTAAAAATCCCATGGCTACAGTGATAAAATTATTAACTCACAGGTCTTGGTAAAGATTCCAAGGTCTCAATAAGGTAGTAAGCATGAGAACACCAGCCATTTGCTCTTTGCTTGTTGCTGACATAGCAGGTATGCTGAGGCATTGGCTGCTTGTCCTGGTATATGTGCAACAGTGGAATCCTTTATGCCCGCACGCATCAGTCTAAATCGCTGTCCTGTATTATGAACAGGAAATAACTCAACTAGATGACACAGAAAACACAAATGGTATAATCATTTCAGTACAGATGATGAGTTTCCGTAGCTATTAGTAACCTATTGCCACTATCATAGGGATTTTACTTACATTGTGCCTTGTTTCAAAAGACTAAACAGTTCCTGTAAACCAGTTTTAATGCACTGCAAAACAAAGGCTTGTTATAGGAAAACATCACTCTTTCTTTCTTGCACATGAACCAAACTCCAGAGCCCTTATTTCTACCAAGACTATGAGAGCAAAACAGAAAAACTGACCACATTGCCCCACAACTGCTAAGCAAGCTGACAGCTGTAACACAGTGACAGAATTCTAAGGGAAATGAACAAAATCCTGCATAAAAGACTACTAAAAGGTTAAGTAGACAGAAGGTGATATGAAAAATTCTGACACTCTTAAAATCCCGTATCTGTTGCTTTGATGCCTTACAGATGTTCTGAAAGGTCAAGGAGTGGTGAAATTAAAAGTGCATGTAATACGATTACATTTAACAAGGCTAAAAAGAACTGAGAAACTCAAGAAAAATTTCAAGACAAACTAAGTAACTGGGGAATACAACAGCAGGTACCTGTTAGTGTCCAAAGTCAAGAGAAGAATAAAAACAGAGAGATCAAGTACATCTTAAAATTCTGAATTAACTGTATCAAACTGAGAAAGGCATGTACATATTTGCACAAACACTTGGAAAGTCTACTCAGCATTTAGAACATTTAAAAAAGCTAAGGAGGCGTCCCTGTTTCGGGTCATTGACATGGTTTGCACTGCCTTTCAACCCACTTCAGTAAAGTATGTCACAGAAGTGAAAAGGAGTCACAGAACATCCTGGAAAGGTCATAAAATACAAAAGACTTCTGAAAGCACATTGACAATAATAGAAGTTGCTTTAGAAGACAGATAGGAAGAAGGAACAAGGTAAAAGTTCAAAGTCATGGGGGATACAGACTAGTGAAAAAGGATCACAACGCACAAATATTTATCATTGCATACATCTTGATGCTTAGACTCCTTGTCTACAGCAATTTGCCTACAAGAGGTCAATAACAAATCACTGTTGACCACATTTTGAAAATATGAACTGATACGGAATGAAGTTTAATGGTAAGTATATGTAAATAATATACTTCTAACTTTATTTATGCTGGCATTACAGATAAAATCACCTCCAGCAATGGATCACTATAACCATCGTAAACAAATCTTCCCAGCAGCTAGTAATTCAGACAAGTTGACAGAACACTAAATAGGCTAGCGAAACACTAAGCTGATTTGCAGAGTATCTGAATACATATTAATAAATCACATTACATTTTTGGTAATACTTCTTACTCAGGACCTGATCTTTCTCATAATTAAAATCAACATGAGGTTTGCAATGAACTTAACCAGTTATAGAATCAGAGTCCGTGCTGTCTGATTTCTCTCAGCTGGAACCCACGGGAAGAGCTAATGAGTATTTGATCAGATCATCTCTATATACATATTTAAGATATAATTAAAATTCCAAACATTGTGAAGACATTGTGAAGCCTGCATTCACAGGCTCATATCCATCAGAATTAAGTATTATCTCCCACCCTTCACTCACTTTTTCCTTTGTTTAGACACATGTAGGGGCTTTAATTGGAGAATCACATAGTAATTTCCAGAATTCACTACAGCTTTGGCAAGTATTACTGAATTCTGGTCTCATGTTTTGTATAAAAAAATGCTTTGTGTTTAGCTGTATTTCTGACTATAGTTTTCATTTCCATATACTATTCATTCCAGATCGCTAACTAGGCTCTGAAATGTTAAAAAGTTAAGATTTAGATAATTAAACATAAGCATGTTGTAGGTGAATCATTTTAATCTTAGAGGTAATAAAACATAAGTAGCATAAATACCTCTAAATAGAGTGTCAAAATGATCCTGTACTCAAGAAAAACAAGACCAAGAAATTCACTGTAGAGGTTAGAATAAAAAGAGGAAGAAGTCAAACAAGCTGTTAAAAGAGAAAAGTCAGAGAAACTTATTTCTCCAATACTGCTCTGCTATCCATCTTACAGAAAAATACATTTTTTTCCTCCTGCACTGACTCATCCTTACCGAGACAAAGACAGTTTGAATGTCATTACCAATGCACAGGCACTTTAGGAGCACAAGACTGTAACTTCTCAAGCAGCAACGTCACTTGAGTAAACATATGATACCCAAGACACCTCCTTCTCCCATAAAACATAAACATATTACAGGAAGTGCTATGATCCTTCTTTAATTCTTCAGTTTAGTGCCAACAGCAGAGATCCACAGTGATATGGTATCCGAAAGATATTCCACCTAAATAACCTCCCTGCTGCTCTAGCTGACTGGCAAGCAGAGATCTCCCTCAATAGAAGATGTCAAAAGCACCAGCCACATTAGCCAAAGTAATGACTTTCTGAGGTTGGTATCTACCCTGAAATACACTGGCTTGCAAAAGTCAGTGTTACTTTGTGCTGCAGGCTTAACTATCTGTAAGATTGTGAAGGAAGCAGTAAGCACTCCTTCTGTGGGACTGAAAAAGTTGCTTCAGGTTCCTGAGCACTAGTAAGTTTTTGAAATGAAGTTGCTGAGATACTACAATCTAAAGAAATTGGAAATTATGCAACCAACTGCCATTATTTTAATCAAGCGCATCTCTTTACCATGACCTACTGATTAATCATAAATGGTAAGAAAAACAACTACACTTATTTCAGTATTTCTTAAACAAAGAAAGGAAAAGAAAATCTAAAACCAGCAGAAAGCAGTTACAGCAGCTATAACCTCTTATTTATATCCCTCTGAGAGTTAGTCTCTTCAAAGAGGGGACCAAAATACCTTACACGCAAATTCTACTGTGTGTCTCAGTTCAGTTTTTCATATATAACTGGAACAGTCTATATGCAGGCTAAAAAGTATAACAATTCTTCCTATTTGATACCTCAAATGAAATGATCACTCACAGTACCCTAAGCTCTCACAACTACTTTTTTATTTGAGAGTTTGGTGTTGGTCTTTATGGTAGACTAGACTACAAAAGATATTTCACTGACAAAATGCAGTAATTACAATGGACTTGCGTATAAACATACTACTGGTTTTGGCTGGGATAGAGTTGATTTTCTCCTTCGTAGGTAGTATGGGGCTGCAGTTTGGGTTTATGCTGGAAACAGTGTTGATATCACAGGGATGTTTTAGTCACTGCTGAGCAGTGCTTGCACAGGATCAAGGCCTTCCTTGTTTCTCACCTCACACCACCATCAGGTAGGCTGGGTGTACACAAGAAGTTCAGAGAAGACAGAGTCAGGAGACAACAGAGTCACAACAGATGACTCTAACGGACCAAAGGGCTATTCCATACCATATGACATGATTTTCAGCAAAAAAAGCCACAGGGAGGAAGGAGGAAGGGGGTATTTTGTTTGGAGTTATGGCACTTGGAGCTGTGATTTCTTGGAGATGGCTGAACATCTGACTGCCAATAGTAAATTTTGAATTAATTCTTTATTTCACTTTGTTTGTGTGTGCAGCTTTTGCTTTACCTATTAAATTGTCCTTATCTCAATTCACAAGTTGTCTCACTTTTACTCTTCTGATTCTCCACCTCATTGTGCTTATGGGGAGTGAGCGGACATCTGATTGTGGCTTAGATGACTACTGGTGTTAAAGCACAACAATAACTGCTTACTTTCCGTCTTTTTTAGAAATCCAGGCAGCATGCTGCTGGTCTGTAAACATGCAGAATCTCAAGTTTATTTCTCTTAGTAACAATTTCTAGAGCTCAATGTTTCCTTCACAAAGATGGGTTGACATGTGGTGTGAGATTCTTAGACACATACTGATAAGAATCATCTCTGACAAACAGACTTTCACTGAGCATAAGTGAATAGCAGCTCTTATATATTATGTCTGTGCTGGTATGAGGAGTAACTCTTGTAGTTCACAGTCATATTTGTACACATAGGGAAAGACTGTCACCCAGTTCTAGAATCACCCAGTCATGCAGCTGTTACCAATGTATCTAGCAGATACAGATATCTAATCTTTGAGGGACCTGACACTACTGCCAGGAACTTTGTGAAGTCTAAATTCCACTGTAAGTGCAGTAAACATAATCCTTCCCTAGAAATGATCAGGAAGTATTTTGTGTTTGTAGTAGTTTCTGCTAGCTGAATGGTTCGGTGTATGGAAACAGACATCTGCAATAAAAGAACTAGAGTGTCTTAATTTTGAAGACACAGAGTGATTGTATGAGAGATAGGCCACTAACTTGAGATGATACATAGATCTTTAGAAAACATACACCCTTCTAAACTCCTGATTTCATTAAAAATTAAGGAATTCTGTAACTAGAAACTTCTCTTCAGCTCTGTAGTTACTCCTGTACTGTTATTAGGTAGACAAATAAAGCCACCTCTATCATGAATTCTAATAAGAATGATCCTTGAAATGAAACAGGGAATGGGAGTTACATGAGATGGTCACTGGCAGTGGCTTTGCTGGATGGGAAAGTAGCATCTACTGAAACAAGGTTACTAAGGACGTGAGATTGCACATGTATCTTAGCCATTAACATTAGCCTTGCTGCCCTGAATGAAGCATCAGTGAACATCACAGGTTTACAGATGCTGCTGTACATCAGGCACTTTCTAACATCGACTCTCTAGAATAGCCAAACAGTACTCAGACAATACATAGCACAACAACATAGCATTAAATTCCTAGTGAACCTAGGTAGGTCTGAATGGACAGGATGGAACAAATTTGATGACTTACTACAAAATGCATATACTCAATAATTGCTATGTACATTTTTTTAAGTACCTGGTATTTGAAGAACAGTCACTATCGCATGGGCACATCGCAGAAATATCTGTTACTGCCAGTAAAGTTACCTCAAAAATTTACTGATTTCAGGTATGCCTGTAAGGTTCCCTCTTCTCAAGTGAAGAAGATTCACTGTGTTTCTTGCTACTTTGCCAAATAAGACCTGGCAACTAGCAATGGGCTTATGCAGCGAAGCCAAGTGCAGTCTCCTACCCAACATGAAAGTACTTGGTATTCTTGTTCTTTGGCATAGTTATTTTTGGTGTTGACTTTTTGTCTTTATGTTCAGTGACAGAAAGGAAAAATTACCTGTCAGTGACTGGCCTACTATTAAGAGGTTCCACTCAGTAATTCAGGGGCTAATAACCTCAAAAGAACTTACAGCAAGGACTACAACACAAGTCATGGCCATAGAGAAGCTACCTTGCAATCCAATTAAGTTACAGTAATTTTGTTTGTTTGCTGAACAAAAGAAAGATGAGGTATTTTGATAAGTACAAAAGTATGTGTTGCTGGCTAGAATTGTTCTTATTAATATGCAAGTTCAAAATTAAGTTATAACTATGGTACTAAAGTAAGTGCTGATGTTCAGTGCAAGTCATCTGTGCAATCCATAAGAATAACAGCAAAAATTTCTTTGAAAGAGATTGAAAATTCATTAGTAAGTAAAATATGGTAACAATGGTGTGCTTTAGGAGTCTATTAAAGGAACTTTGAATTTGGGTATATTTCTGGACATCATACCTTCCTTATTCTGCTAATGCAAGATAAGGCAAACAAAGCAAATACTTATCTTATATATCATCTTATTATTTTTTATTTTACAAAAAACCAGAATTTAAAATGATTTTTAAAAGGAAATTTTCAATAGTTTGATTGTCATTATTAAAACTAACAGGACATTATACTATATTGGATAGTTCTTACTTGTATCGATGCAGCAGCATCTCAGTGTAATTTTCTCATAGACAGATTTTATTGCCCTTTCAGATTTTTCATCAGTTCTTTTCATTGTCTTTTGGATTTCCATTAGTTCACAATGAACATCACTATTTAAGAAAATAAAACAAGTTTTCTGAAAGATGTTATAAAAAATCATGCATAATCTTTAAAATTAAAAATCATTTCAAGATTTGTCTGATTTGTTGCAGTTTAAAAACTAGAGTTTAAAATTGAACTTGTACTTTGTGATGTCATACAACTTAACAACACATCCTGCACAGTTGGCAATAGATTCAATACTAGTGAAAGACAGAGAATATGCGTTGTAAAATCGCATGACATAAAGAAATGTCAGGAAGAAGGCTTTCATTCAAGTTACAAAACTTTGAAATTATTATGAAAAGGTGACTATTTCCGTGGGAAGATAGTGACCTCTGGAGCAGAAAGAAAGAAATAATGTTGAAAGAAGGCACTGAGGTTTCACTCAATAATCTGACAGAATCATTACTTAAACATCTCCTAGAGGATGTGTAAGCCCTGCAGTCACCTATGTAAAAAAGAGGCTGGAGACAATGCAAACAATGAACCAGGTCAGAAGAGACCCACCAGATGATCGAGTCCAACCATTCCTATCAAACACTAAACCATGCCCCTCAGCACCTCACCCACCCGTGCCTTAAACACCTCCAGGGAAGGTGAATCAGCCACCTCCCTGGGCAGCCTGTTCCACTGCTCGAAGACGCTTTCTATGAAATTTTTTTCCGAATGTCTAGCCTAAATCTCCCCTGGTGGAGCTTGAGGCCATTTCCTCTTGTCCTGTCCCCTTTCACTTGGGAGAAGAGACCAGCACCCTCCTCTCTACAACCTCCTTTCAGGTAGTTGTAGAGAGCAATGAGGTCTCCTCTCAGCCTCCTCTTCTCCAGGCTAAACAACCCCAGCTCTCTCAGCTGTTCCTCATAAGGCCTGTTCTCCAGCCCCTTCACCAGCTAAACAGTGTTGGGATACAATGTAATCAAATAACATTATAGAAAATCTTTATTATAACCTAGCACTTCACTGCTCAAACTACTTCCCTGGATATTAAAAGCTAGAGATTCAAAATTAAACAATTGATTTAATTGCAAAGAAAATTAAGCATCAACTGCTTTTTTTAAGCCATGGGAGGGGAAAAAACCCCATAAGTAACAAACAGCATATAAATTAGAGTACTATGGAAATAAAAAATAATTTATTTAGCAATTAGAAATTTTGTGGAAATGAAATATATACATAAATTATAGTAACACCCAATCTACCTTCTTATCATATGTAGTGTTGCTTTCATGAAAGAAGGAAAAATAACCTCAGAAAAAGATATTTATTTAAAGCAGTCTTCAAAAAATATTTTATATCTACTTACTGAGATGTTTTTTAGTATATCTCAATATTTTACTGTCATACAATGTATTTTATGACATTAAAAATAATAAGGCATATAAAATAAGACCCGAAATAACCAACTTGATTTTTAATTAGTACTTTGAACATATCTCCTAACACAATAGAACTGTAAACTATTTCACAGATCAGAACTACTTCATAATAATTCTCATATTATTTGTGCAATAGGCACACAAATTTTTAATTTTAGAAGTATTCTGACATGACTGTTAAGTCCTCAAAATATGACTTCAAATTAAAACAGACTAAAATTAGCAATATTTATTAAGAATCACCTAAGAACTGTAACTACCTTGAAAAAGAGATTAATTTCTAAATTTGTACTTAAAGGTTACCATAGCAAATATACATAAAACACAATAATTAGTATTAAAATCTGTATTTGAAGTAAGGCAGCATCCTTCCCTTTGTAGACATCAGTCTTAAGCTGCCTACAACTTTGTTACACTTTGATTACTCAGCTTGATATTATCCACACTGGGCATTTCTTATCAAGAAATAATAAATTATTATCAATATTATTAATAATAAATACTATTAACAAATAAATTAAGAAAAATATACATCAACACTTAACAATAATTAAAACTTGCAAACAATCTCCATATTCTGGAACAAATGCTGCTGTCTGTGAGAAGCCTGAGAAGTACCTATGCAAATATCAGATACGTGCCTTCTACCTTTCCTTTGAAAAATTCCTCATGAAAACAACTCACAAAGTTAGAATTATATTTGATACACGCTTAAGAGACTTTTATTAATGGCCAGCAGCATTTTCCTTCCTGGATTCATTCTGCTCTGAGTGCCTGTATGCAGCTGCGTGGACACAAAATTCACAGGTTTTTTGCACAAAATTTATACCAGACTTCGGTACTTCCAAAAGACTGCTGTTCTCTAAAAAAAAAAAAAAAGATATGCACCTGTGAACTGGAAAGGTTCTAAAAGAAACATCTTAGTATTGTCAGTATGTACCTCTTCACAAGCCTATAACGCATCCTTCACAGTTTCACTCTCTAGATTCAGCTTTTCTTCCAGCAGAGGGCTGTGTTTCTTCATGAAGTCTACATCCTTCTGAATCTCTCTGCTGACTGTTTCTAAGTATTTGGTTTTGTACTTGTCATAGTTGATGCCTTTTACAATTAAAATGTTATTGTAGCTCCAAGGTATCTTGTGTACACATTTCATATTCTATTAAAAAGATAATTAGCAGAACAAAATGTGAGTACTTGAATGATATCATGAACACCTAGTGAGATAAGGAAACATGTTGTCATAATACTGAGACTTGCAAAATTTTGCTGTAAACTACTTTGAAGGTTAGAGGAGGACTTTGGCTACAAAAGACATCACCAAATACTGCATTAGCAGTGGAACTGGTTTTAAATTCACATTTAATCACAGTACATCATTCAAGCAGGTCTTCAGGGTAAGGGGTGGTTGTGTTTTTATGAAAGAAATTAAAAATATAGCCTTAAGGCATATCTAGAGGAGGCTGCTGTAACACCAGAACAGTTCTGCTGAGCTTCCTAATCTCCAGCAACAGATAATGTGGATGCAGAGGAAGAAGAGGGCAAGTATATATCCCACAAATCACACATGCTTCTAATATGCCAACAATTTTCAGTCCACAGACACTTCCTGAACTAAATATGTCTTCAAGAAAGTTAAACTAAAGATATGAACTCAAAGCCAACAGATAAAACATATTCATGTTGCCACACAGAAGTGTGTCAATCTCAATTCAATTTAGCTTGCTGCATTTACTTTGCTGACTTTGGCACGTCTTTACAAGAAAATATGTAACTAGATCATTGGTAACCGAATGAAAACACGTATTTAATTTGCTCAAAACCAAAAATCTTATTAGATATGTTGTCCTGCAGCAGCTGATGTTCTATGTGGAAAAAATATTTATATAAAACTAGGGGAAGTAAAGTAAGATTAGCAGATAAGAAAAAAAAAATCTGAAAATGTCTCAAGAGCAGCAAATGCTGCCATAAATTTGAGAGACAGAAGCACATTTTAATGAAAAAAAGCTCTCTGTCTCTGAGAAGTAGCTGTGGAATATTCAATGCAGGTCCTTAACAGATGATAAATTTTGCTGTGTTAACACAACGTAAATCACAAATTTACAAAATTATTATTTCACTGGTACTAAAAGTTAAAGAGATGTTGCATGAATAAGCGGCTTTTCTACATTATACAAAGCAATACCTAACAGTAAGATGAATAAAATGTGGTTTACAGCAGATTTTTTTTATATATCAGAGAAGGTAATTTCTAAAGCTAGGTTATGTCACTGCAATTACCTGAGTGTGGTACAGGACATACATGTATCAGAAGCTACCAATGCTGGAATTCAAGGGAAGTCTGACAAAAGGACAGGATGTAGTGTCTATTCCAAATGGATCACGCGAACTCTTCATTAAGAATCTCTCCTAGATTATGGATAATTATAAGAACTGTGAGAGTCTCTCCCTTTGTGCTAAATTCCATTTTAGCATATTTTTTTGTCTTATAGATAATACCATGAGAAGTTATAAACTAAGAATATATACTATTATACTATACTATGTGAAGTTATGATGTAAAATATATAAAAGTTATAAATTACAAATTTACTCCAAGGGCACAACTTCATATTGACATAGCCCACTGATAAATCACAGGAGATGAGTTAATTGATTGTCACAGCTAAACTTCCTGCTGGTTAAATTTGCCATTTTTAAAAAAAAATACTGTATCATTGCATATATTAACAGAATTGAATATGTGTCAATTACATTCCACTCCTCCAAAATTTCAGTACTTACAGAGAATGCTAACCAGTAAAGTAAAAGCAACAGGAATGAATAGCAACACACAAAAAAATCATTTACAGCTCCACCACTGTATCTTCAAAAAGCTGAAATTCTAAAATACTGTGCTAAAGAATGAAGATAATATCATATTATCAACTTTCTCTTCTTGCAGTCCTTTGCTTCTGTAAAACTAACCTTTCAATTTCCAGAGATTTTTCTCTTGAAAGCTGTTTCCTCAATGAATTTTAATTCTCATTTTTTATTCAATCCTGTCTTCTGTTTTCAGGGCGTTGTAGATTGTCTTTCTATGACAATTGCTTTAAAGGAAAACTGTTTCCACAAACTGGTAACATCTTAACGCTGGTTTCTATTTTCCAAGTCAAGAGTTAACCATTAGGTAAAATAAGCAAACATACAAAACATATATTATTATCATATAGTTACAGTTGTGCACTGTTTGACATTTTGCCTTCCCAAGGGGAAAGAAAAAAAAAAGAGAGAGAAATCATTTAGGGCTAATTGAATCCTGGCTTCTCTCCATTATACACTAATTTTTCATTCGGTGTTTACCCATCACAGATATGGAAGACTGTTGCACTGTCACCACACTCTAGATAGTGAGGTATTTGTTGAAGATATCAGGATGACATGCACCAGAACAAGCACTAGAGTACCAACTGTGTACTTTATTAAAGTTTATCACATTTTATTTTTTTCTCAAAACAAATTTACTCTTATTTGTGGTTTAATCTATGGTTTAATTCAAGTACAGTTTCTTATAATCCTGTTTAGTTTCTCATTCTTTGCCCCAAACTGAGCACTAATTATCATCTTAAAAGTGTCTTGTCTACTCTTACATTATTTCTGAAACAATGTCAAAAACTCCTTATCACTTTCCATATGTTTTTTTCTGGAATCTTAGTCCTGTTATAGTAAACAGAACAACAGTCACATAATAATTGTTATACTTGGGAATTAATAAACTGAAAAATAACAAATATTCTTAGTTTCAGTACCTTTTTGCATGGCTGTGGGGAGCTGCTGAGGTCTCCAAAGTGACATACAATCAATTTTCATGCCAATCTTTTTCCTCCATGCTTTTTCTGCCTCCTTACAACCACCCTTCAGCTGCTTAATTAGTTTAGTAGCTTCCAATAATAAAGTTTATGTTTCCCGCTTCAAGGTTAATGTCTTGCCATATTTAAAAATACATGAAAAAATATATCTTTATGAAAGTTTAATCACATGCTTTCTATTAAAGCTTCATTCTCAACATAAAGTTGTCCTGTTCACATGTATCACATTAAGCACAACTGGTTACACTGCTGTCTTTGAAAATAGGTTATAATTACTTCTTATGAAGGCTTAAACATCCACTCTTTATTCAAGCTTCTTTCTCAATATAAAGCTAGCCTCCTCACATCCCTCAAGACAAGCACAACTGGTTACAAATAAAACTTTCATGTTCAATAGCATTTTCCTCCAGCTTATTTCCAACACAGAATGCAATAAAAATGTATTAATATAGATGGTATAAAGTTTTCATCTTTGCTTCATTTCTTAGATAAGTAATCACCTAATTAATACTACAAGATCCCAATTATCTCAATTTTTTAAAGAATAATTCTTTCATTTTTTTTTCCTAAGCAACTTTCAATGACTTCAATAAAGTCTTTGGAGTTCTAAGAATATTCAGTGTAAAATCTCAACAGGACTGCTTTGGTCACTATACACAGAAATCATCAACATTTCATTCTGTGAAATGAACAAAAATGTCTGAGTTGTTTGTTTTCATAAAAGATACTTTGAGGCCATTGTCTATTATCTTGATCTATAAAAATAGAAACTTATGTAAGCTACAGGGTCGAAGAAATTTCCATTTTGATTCCACAGTCAATAATTCCCTATATTATTTTGATTAAAAACTGTAAGCATTGAAAAGAAGGACAACTGTAGTAGTTAAAATCTGGAGGGAAATTTTTGCTTCACTGCCATCAACGGAGATTTTATCACACAATTTACTGCAGACAGGATTGCCTCAGGCTAATAGTACTTAAAAGACTGTACACTGGTTTAAAAAAAATTGCACAGAAATCCTTTAATATTTAAAACTTAATTAAAAAATGTATAATCTTAGTAAAGATGCAAACTATAAAAAACTAAAACTCTATGTTGGGAGTACATTAGGAATACCCTGTAACTGCAATGCAGTTATTTGTTTTACAGAAATTATATGAAAAAAATGCCTGGCATTTCCAACAACCAACATAACTAGTTTAGCTGGTTCAAATCCTAGATGGGTTAAAATACAGTACGAATCCAAATAAAGAAATGTAAATTATCTTCTTGCAAACAGGATGATTTAATAGTATTTAATATAACATTTAAAAAGTACGTGTCTTTCAGCTTGAAAGATGAATCACACATTTCAAAGACAACTCACATCATTTACATAAGTCACAGAGAAGGTAACAAGCGACTATTATCACAAATGCAAAGCATATAATAAATGAGGATAAGTAATTTTTACTACTGAGTATTATGAAATATTTTTACCTTCACGAGAACTTCTTTAAAATCCAATTTAGTGAATAATGACAACCAGATGTCTTCAACAGGTTCAACACTAACCTGTTTTGCTATGTTGCTAACAAATTCTAGACTGAATTTAAATTAAGTAAATACTGCTTTCACTGGGTCAAAAATTCATGTCTTGAATCTTACACATTTAAATGCTCACTAGTTAAATGGAATAATGCTAAAAAATACTGCAAGTCACGGAGCAGAATTATTAATTCCCATATAAATGCTTCTCTCATATTTCTTTACAGATATACACATTTCTTTACATGTACTTACACAGATCCTCAGTTTTGCTGAAGAGTATGCCAAGGAGAAAATGTTGTAGAAAAACTGTTACTCTTTCCAAGTTCTCAAGGCAAAGGAGTGATATATGCTATACTTACCAGATTCTTCCAAGCAGCAGAAGATTCAGTGCTGTATCTGCAGACACGGATACATTGCCATTGCCGGTCAGATATACTTTGAGTTCTATCAGTTTAAGGGAAGCCATCACTTGAGGGTCAACAATGAAGAAAAAAAGATCCTTCAGAGATACGAAGGAAAAATTATCAAGACATAAGGCTTCGTCAGTTTTATAAAGACAAGCATTTGAAATCTGGGAGACTCAAAAGCAGAGATGAGAAGAGCTTGGTAACATGAGCTATTACAAATTTAACCCTCAACAGACAGGAGGAAAGAAGTAACAGTCAAAGAATACACAACTTAAGAGGCCCATTAGCCTACTGGAGACGAGAACATGGGGATGAAGGATAACCATCACCCACTTATGTCCACATACGTGGCTTAAAGACACATACAGATCCCTCATATGCTGCTAAGACAAAATAAAATCTGCACAGCTTCACATCATACATACATGCAAAATGAAAATGTATATATTTGAAACAACTGCACAATGAAGTTCTTTTTCCATGAAGAAATAACAGACAAAAAAGCCTATGTCAAAACGAGGCTGAAATAAACACTACCAAAGACTTCCTAGAGCAACAGAAAATACATCAAAATACAGGGCAAAGAAAAAAAAAGTCTGCAGTAATGGAAAATAGTAAGAACTTGGACAGGAAAACTGAGACCTGGTGATGGAAGAGAAATTAAATTAAATACAGAAGAAAGACTTTGATACACAGGAGTTAGATGAGTAGGCAAACACAAAATAACTCGGTAGATGTATCTGACATGAAATAAAAATACACAGTAAAATACAGGGTTTGTTGAGCAAACAACTGGGTCAACAAGCTCAGTGCATGAGATACTTTCTGTTCTTCAAACTCTTCTTTTAATCTTTGTAACTAGAAGTACATCATAACATAGCCTGCATTGTGAGTAGTACAATTTAAAGTCATACATTCAGATTTCTTCTGCGTCATTTCTGAGTAGTTTGTTCTGAAGTATAACTGCATTGCATTGTACTGCATTGTATCCTAAGCTTAGGAAAAGTCTGAGTTATTTAGAATATTTCAAAATAAATGCAGTCAATATGTAAAAGCTAGGGGAAAAAAACCTCTTCATTAGTATTAATGTTTCAGCATTATGTTTTAGAACTATATTTTAAATTTATATTTAAAGTTACACTTTAAATTTATAAACTTTAACTTGTATTTTTTAACTTAGGAATTATATCCTGGTTTGATTTTCACAAGCATTAGTAACTTAAAAGATACTTAGATGCAAACACTATAGTGTAATTCAAGGCAATTTTATTATCCAAACATGTAAGAAGTTTTTCAAGCTTGCAAACTACACTGAAAGTACAAAAATGATTTAATAAAAATCTTAACAGTATGCAGCATAGGAAAACTGAGAAAGAAAAAAATAAATTGGGGGGGTGTTCCTCTTCTTATTGCAGTACGTGATAAAAAAATGGCTGTTTCATTCAAATGTTTTTAATTACTTTTCCCTTCCCTGCGTGCAGCCAAGCTGAAATGAGAGTAAATTTGTCTCTCCGTGTAAATTCAGAAAACTGTACACAGCATTTAGAGGACATTAAGATCATAGTTAAGTGTGCAGAACCATTCAGAATGCTTATGCATCATATTCCAACCCAAAACTTGAAGCAATGATAGCTTAAAATAAGGACTCTTACTCATATTTAGGTACCTGAGATAGATGCAACTGGCACAACTTCACAAGTATCAATAACTGAACAACTGTTAACAACAGAAATTCATCACTTAGGTGAGTCCTGAGAGCTGTGATCATCTTGAATCTTTGAAAAACACCAAACAGGAAAGCTATGAGCAATTCTACATAAAGACCTTTAATCTTCTGAAGCAACTAGATCCTGCAGACACAAAAATGCTTACTTTAGATGCATCTACATTACAGAAGACCTTGGTAAAGTCTAAAGTTCACAGAGCAGGCTTTACAGTCTCTGCTGACATTTCATGACATTGAAACAAATGCATTATTTTGTATGATTTGTATGATTTTGTATGAATGTATCTTACCAGTTATTTCTCCTTCTTAAACACTCAGTCATACCACAAAAGCAAAACATAAATGCCATTATACATTTCAGGTGCTGTACACTTTTCCTGATTTCAAGCAAAAAGCATATTAGGCCACTGAATTTTGTATTATAAGAGGAACTAATTAGTGTATATGCAGAAGAATATTTTTAACATTTTAAAATAATTAGAAAGTTTTTGAATTCTTAAAAGTGATACTTCTCCAGATGGTTGGCAATAAAACCCAGTTTTTGTACATACATATTATGTATTACTCAATTTTGTGGAATGATTTTCAAAAATCCCTTAACATCATCAAATCTATTTTGATTAATCTCTGTACTTTGTTCTTAATCTCAAAACTACAGCAGAGATCCTGTCTAAACTACACATGCTTTTTCATTATTAGGGCTGTGTTTACAACAGTAAATTACACATGGCCAGAGAAGTTTTCTGCATGCAGCAACTTGATCACCTACAACATTGTTACTAAATCTTACTGGCACAACCTGTGGTAAGGGACATCACCACAAGCACAGTTCAGGAACTGGAAAAGGTCAGGGAACATTCCTCAAAAGGATTGTGCGTAATGTCTGCCCTGTTTTGGAGGGTAAGAATTGAACAGCACAGACATGAGGTTTTTCATGTCAACTGGACACATTTCTGGTCATATTTAACTTACTAGCAGAGGTCTAAATAAACCAATATGCAGACAAGTAAAATCCAAATTCCCTATATTTTTAGTAGACTCATTTCAGTCATATGTCTAATTTTGATTCTTGAGAGCATTAATGAAAAAGTCCTACTACAGCAACATCACCTTCTATCTTCTTAACTCACAGTCATAATGATGTCATCATCTAGAGACCTCGAATTATTTTGACTCTCTGTATATTAAGTGACTAGAACTTAGAAGAGATGTGGAAAATATGCACAAGACTCACACAAACAATTTAAGCTGCCATTAAAATAAACAAACACCTGCACATGACAATGCTTATCTATCTCATTCATGTATATTGATGTCAAAACTATGACAATAAAATAATTTTACTGTTCTTACATTATTTTAAATAAAGGTAATACAGGCAATATCAAATTTCCTGTCAAATTAATGTCTATACTGTAAATCACGATACAACTGTAGTTCATGCATCCTGGATTCTTCCAGTATCTATGTTGTAGTTGTAGAAATCTCCCTGCAGAATATTTAACAGCGTTTGTGGAATACTGATATATTTTTCCTGATGTGCTGCTATGACAACATTATTGTTGATACTAGAGATAAATTATTTAAATATAGCTTGTCTGTACAAGCAGAGATGAGATCTTCTTGCTGCAGTGTAGACATATGCAAAATTTATTAGCATTTGAGAAACACTTCTCCAGTAAAAGTGAATAATTTAAATTATACTAATCATGTTCTTAAATAAGTTAATGGGAAGATTTTGCTATACTTTAAAATAGCACATATTGCATTTTTACTTCATCTACCTACCTGTTTTTTCATTTTCCCCTAATTCTTGTTTCTAGTCACACAAAAACTATATTGGCATGAAAACACTATATAATGCTAAAGAAAGAACTGTAACATTTTCACATTTGTGTCTCAGTCTCAGAGCAAAGAAACTTTCTAATCAAGGAATTGTTAAGTGAGAAAAAAATTGCTTACTAAAAGTGACAGAAAATGGAACACTGCTCAGTTTGAACATCTAGTCAAGATTAGAATCAAAAACTATTTTGCAGACAATTGATACCATTGATGTAACTTAATTCTATGCATCTGCATTGTTATATATGAATTTACTAATCTTTATGATACATTGATGACATTATGATATTGTGGTATATTGATTAAAATCCACTAGTTTGATTTGCCAAAATTATTAAATAGATGAAAACCACATCATGAGAAGTAAATGAACCACTTTGGCATTATTTTGGACAGTATATATAATACAAAGTTAAATTTATATAAAAATGAACATAGTAATCCTATTTAGAAAACATTCCTGTTCATATAAAGAAAAAAACACTTGGCCATTTTCAAACATAAATGTACCTGTTGAAAGCACTTCTCTATCTTTGATTCCAGCTCTTGAATAGTTTTGACGAATAGCTGTGTTAATACATGGTAATGGAGTTACATTGCCTTCTGGTGATCCAATCATTCTTATGCAGAAAAAGAAAGAGAACACAGAAGGCTGCTAAACTTCATGTGTGGACTGATACCAGATTTTCTTATATCTTATTTTCTTCCTTTAATTTGGAACTTAGTAAGCTTTGGTCCTGAAATTGGCTAAGAGAATCTAACAGCTACACCTATTGATATGCACACTTTTTGCACAGAATGTTCATTTTTTAATGCAGTCTCAAATACATGGAGAGAGATTAAAAAATGCCTGAACAATATGAAAGAATAAATTCATAGAGATGAAATATGATAAAGGGAGTTAGGGTCAAAATACAATTTGCTATTATTCATTTTACATAATTAATCCCAAATGAATCAAGTGTGATGACTTTATAACTAGTCCTCAGTAAGGATTTTTTTGAGACACTAAAAAAAATATCAGAACCCAAAATGGCAAAAGTGGCAGCTACTACAGAAATGCCCAGAGCAAAACAGAAAAGGTCACAGAGTCTTAGAAGAAGCTTAGACTACTCTTATGTACACAATACTTAGTTCCAGCAAACGTTTGCTTCAGGCTTATGAAGGGGTGAAGTTCCAGAACAGTAGTTTCTGTGCTAAGAATTTAAAGCCATATGACATAAATGGACTGTTCTACGAGAACATGCAGATTTCACAGTTACATTTCCTTCATACTTTGTTAGCCTTATAACCATATAAATAAATGATACTGTGGTACACTATTGAATGCTAACTATTTAATTAATGCACAGAATCGGAATCTGACTGCAGAGGTCACTAATGAACAATGTCAGGAACCAGAACAAGACACAGAAATCTAGCAGTAGAGCTATTTAAAGAGCCTAAGAACCTGCCCTACAAACATAAAACAGTAACCTAATTATGTTCAGGGTACACAGTGCCTTAATGTGCCTTGGAGGTGAACCAAAAATAACAATATCAGTAATAGGGATTAAACTGTAAACTACAACCAGGCAACCTTCATATATAGTCTATGGACTCGGTGGTTTGGTTTTTTTTAAAAAAAGAATAATCTCTTAGTGTCTTAATTAAAGTGTCAGTCTAAAACATTAAAAGACTATCAGTTACATAAGACTTTTAACTTTAGTTTATTGTAAACAGACTTTAGAAAATGGAACAGATTTTGTTTGAAAAGGCAGCCCACTAAAACAGATATCAAAACCTATTTCATAGTATCTTGCTCTGCCTATTTCTAGAGATCGAAAGCTTCAGAGGATGCCTACACAGCACAGTCATAACAGAGCATCTATAGACTGTTTCTTCCTTGTACTCTAAAGCACAATACAGAAGTTTATATTTTGAGATCAACCTTACTTTAATTTCACTTAATTGCTATTATTATTACATTATACTAATTCACATTAATGTTGTAAAAATTATGTTTATTTTCTTTACATCACTAATGCAACTAACAATATCACCATTTAAAAAAAATGAAATTTTTGAACAGCTTTCATAAAAAAAATTACTCTCTTACCGCTTTGGTCTTCCTTGGCAAATGTAAACATTTGTATATGTAAGTCTTCTACACTCTTTGTAAAAGAAAGCTAGAAACACAGTAAGAAAGTGGAATCTTTTATCATTTTCTTAAAATCTAAAAATTAAATTTAAATGACAAATGGAATACAGCCAATTTTGTTTTCAGATAGAGAATTGAACTCTCAGTTTTACACGGAGTGACTCCAGTAAGTCAGAGTGAAACTCAAAGTCTACAAGTGCATAATTTGTTTTTCAAGCAGCATGACAGAGGAGAACCAATAAAAAGAGCTACTGTTATGTAATATATCAAACACAAAATATAAATTTTTTTTTATGTCTTAAATTTAAGCCCTTCATCAAACTATCTGAATACTCTACAATAGAAAAGATACCTGGTGTACCTTGGGATGTCTCATTTGTGTCCTCAGAACAGGAAAATGACTGTGTTTCAAACATTATTGCTGAAAGTACTTTTCAGACTAATAATTAGGAAAATAATAATCCACATACATAAATAAATACACTTACAGACATTTAAAAACTCTAATTTTCATCAGCAAAAAACCCTTATTCCATCAGTGATCTATCTACAGTATCTCTAAAGGTTAGCAAATCCATTTTCACTTCTTCTGCTAAGGGAAAAGCAGCAATTAAACAGTTGATGGCATTACAAATCACACAGTGAATCCAGGTAGAGTAATGAAATTAGGGTTGAAAAGCAAACAGAAAACCACACAACCAAATTTCAACCTATGTGATCTGGTTTTTCAAATTCTAAAGGTTATTTGGATCCTGTCAGTGGTAAACAAATCTTATTTATTTATAATTTACGCAATTCAAAAAATAATACTGACTGAAAACATAGGTAATTAAGCCTAAGGACATCAAGTTCAGATAATTTACCAAAACATTTTATCATCCTTAAAATTCACACATTTGGCAAATAACTCTATTGCCCTGCAGAGATCCAGGTGGACACTTACCCATCCCCACCCCATTCCTAATTTACATAATTGACATATAAGAAGTCCACAGTAAATTGTGGTTCCCAGTTGCTATCAACCTACAGAGCCTACAGAACCCAGATAGGTACATTGTATACAGTATTAAATACGACTAAAGCCAAAGTATACACATACGTTTTAATTGCTTTCTTGATACTTAACAAAAATCATTTGTCAGATGCTAAAATGGACTTTCTAATACCAATATCTCAACTAGAAAAGTAGGGAACTAATAAAACTTCTGCTGAAAGCAAAACCCTCAACATAGTTTTTTCAGTGAAAGTGAACAGAATCCATAACACAACATAACATCATCTACATCTACTATTTCTCATTATAAATATTTATATAATATATATTTTATATATATATTTTTATATATTTTATATATATATTTATTTCTATATATTTATATAATATATATATACACTTATATATATATAAATCTCCCAGGCAGAGTCTTGTGATAGTCATAAATATGTTTCACATAAAGCTCATGCTATGATAACCTTTTTCTCGACACCCATACTTTCCTCTTCATCAAAACTCTAACTCATTTTTAACAAAAAAAGGTGCAATTATCTACCTCAGAGGCACAACACATATGGCCAAATCAGAGAAATTTTTTCAAATGTTCTCATTGATTCTTGCTTCACTGTAATTATGCCCTTTGTGCTGAAATTTTTCCTCCTTCTACAAAATGCAGTCAGAATAAATAAAAATTATAAATTAATCCACGGTTAAAAGGAACTAACATTCAGCAAACAATCTTAATTACATTCTACCATTTCCTAAACTAAACTCCAAGTGTTCACATTCTGAAAATGCAACATTTGGTTTTAGGATCCTAGAATTTCTTGCACAATTTCTTCCTGTCATCAAGTGATGCAGTGAATCCTTTTAATCATTGAAATGTAGCCCTGGTTTACTTTGGAAGATGAAGAAAGGGATTAATGTCCCTGAGATTATTCCCTCAAGCTACAGTTAGTGCAGATGTTTCAAAATAGTTCACAGTGTAGTTTGAATTGCAGTTTCCAGAATTAAAATGTGTTATTGTGACACTTGAAAGCAAGGCAAGAACTTTATAGGCTGGCTAATACAAACCTCTAACTCTAATGTAAAGATTAAAATTATTTTTAAAAGCAACAGAAGACAGGAAGAAGTCCTTAGGTTCTTTGTTGTGTTTTGTTCCTTTCACAGGAACAAGATCTCATGAACCAGTCCATTATACCAGCCACATTAAGCTTTAAGAAGAAAATTAAGATCAAATACAACTCTCACACACTTCTAATGGTATCCAAAACTAAAAATATTACAGCTGAGATTTTAGTACTATCATGTACTGTGATACATGGTTCATGTCATGAACCTGACATAGTTCTGTATCAAAATCAACTTGATTTTTCTCCAGTGTTCCCTTAGTTTTCTGGTTTATTTCATCCAGACAGTTTGTAGCTCAACTAAACTTAATCTCTGTTCTTCTTTCACAGCCCTTAGTGCAAATATGAACTCTAGAAAAAACAAACAAAAAAATCCACAGGCAATTAAAGAGGAGAAAAAACAAGAACACTGGAAATACGTAATTGGTAAGGGTATTAAATCCAGATACTCCATACCATGAACATGAACGATGGCCTTTGTCTTTCTGTATATATTCTTGAATTGCTTCTTTCTGATTTGAATCAGGAAAGAGGAATTATGCTTTTACCAAGTAGTATTGAAAAAATAAATATCTTAAGAGCTGCTCACATTCTGCGGCATATGTTCATGGAAAACATAACTATCTCTGACAAAGATGCCACCAATCTATTGTTTCAGTGTCCCTCCTCACACATTCCAAGGCCAGAAACAAAACAACAAGAGAATTACTACTCTCTTCCTTATTCCTGGGAGGTCAAAGGGAACTGACAGTAGTAGGAACAATCTCTTTGCTCAAGCAAAAAATTAATTAAATTCAACTGTTAGAAATGAGCATCCAAAATTCTATTACCACAAGAATCATCCGAATATGTTTTGAAGATGATTACTAGCAATGTTCATGCTACTAAGCATGTTAGTTATTTGATCTGTCCCCTTACACATAATTAAAATATCATGATCGTAATAGAGCACAGTATTTTAGCAAAGAATATTAAATCTTAAACCTACCATCTTCCATTCAGTTGTATATGTCTAAATGATATACAGTGAATATTGGTTACCATAGAAACTACAGAACTGAAGAAATTTAGTTTTGGCAAAATTGCTGCATATGTTCATACAAATCACATCTCTTGTTGTGAACATTAGAAATGAAAACACTTTTGAACTCCATTTTTTAAAAATAGAAAAATGAAGAAACAAAAAAATTAGATCAAGTTTTTATAGATAAAACACAATGTATTCTTGTTTAATTCACTCATCTTCTTTTCTTTCATAATTAGAGTATATTTTCTGGCGTTCTATTAAACCATTTAGTTAAGTATTGTTTAAGTTATCTTTCTGCTTATTTATAATTAAGCCAGTTCTGTTGATGTCATCAAATTCAAAATAGTACTTTAGAATAATAATTATAAGTCAAACATCCAGAAAGAGCTAAAGAAACTCCAGCAAAAATAAACATCCTCAACAGCCTGTGACATGCTTATTCTGTTTTTTTAAACTTACGATGAGGTTCACATTGAATAAGGATAAATTTATTTGTTTCTTTACTTTCAAGAAACAGTAGAAAAGGAAAAAGCACTCTAGGCATGCTGATACTCAGTCTTACAACAGCATAATTTTCTCAGCAGCATTAAAAAACACACATTCAGCAGGAACAAATTAACTCAATTCAACCAGCCTGTGAATTAGCTACCAACTCCTCTTCATTTCCTTAGCGGCTCAAAGAGTGAATCTTAAATGTCCCCAAAAAAATTCTACCCCAAAACAAACCCACAATCCCACAGGTCAGATGAACAGTAGGACAGTTGGATTTTCATGTTGTTACTTCAACACTAGAATTCTTTCATCCTTTCCCTTCTCCAGCTTTGACTGCTCAAATATTTAATTCGGATTCAATTGTTTCAGAGATGATTTATCAAGTTCGTTATCATCACTGTCTTTCATTTTAATATTCAGAAATACAAACAATTTCAGAAATGGTAATACAGAAGAGATGAACAGACAAATTGTAGTTAGAAACAACACAGAGATCATCTTTATTTGAAAGCTATAAGTCTTGGAAATTTTAAGGTATTTTCTTAAGCTTAATACATTGCACAAAAATCTAATCACCCAATAAAAAAGAAAAAAGAAATGCAAAGCAGAAGTTCAATAATTTTTTAGCACACAGTATCATGCTTCTAACTTGAATTACTGTCAATACCATTCTTGGCTTATCTTTTCTCTTCAGACTTTCCTAGCATGAATGGGTCAAGGAATTAATGAACTTGTGGAAGTGATTCACACAGAATTTTTTTAATAGTCTCACTGATGTCACAAAGAACACATAAAACATGCTAAAAACATTTTACAGCAAAAAACCTGCACCCCACCTTAGCATTCCCATGACTATTTGAGTCAGTAAAGTCTGGTTTCCCATGAATTTTTGTGTAACATTGTAAGAGACTAATGGGTCGCAGCAAACATTCTCTCACAGAAGCCTCACTTCCCTCTGTGTCACTCAGCCTGAACAACCCTGCATCCTTAGGTATTCCCTTCTGAGCATGCGCATAAGACTGGTTTGGAGCTTGGCTGGCTAATCAAGACAAGAATTGATTATGTAGCTGATTGCTACCCTACAGAATATGTAAAGGGCTAATTCAACTCCTTCTGTCAGATAAAGAAATAATTTGGGTCTTTCTAGTTATATGGTAGTTTTCATGAAACTTGGAAGAACTTAACATCTTTGAAACTCCTACCCATCTGTCAAATCTGGCTGGAATAGAAAAAGCTACTGGAGGGCAGGCACTAGCAGACCATACGCAGTGAAAATGCACACTTTTTTTTTCTCAGATATACCAAGCCAACTTCTTTAATTGGAGGCTACCTAAAGTGATTGCCTTCATTCATGTCATAATCTTTCCATCAAGCTACTTTTTAGGGATGTTAAACTTCACTATTTTAGAAGCTATGCAGAAATAAGAGAAAAAGAAGATACTTTCTATATGCAAAAAAAAAAAAAAAGTAACAATACAGAAAAAAAGACGAAAGGACAAAGGTATTTGATAGGAATGGTTGGACTCAATGATCCAGTGGGTCTTTTCCAACCTGGTGATTCTATGATTCTAAAGTGCAAGAATACTGGCAACAGAAAAGAAAAGCAGGTAGGACAATGCATTTAAGGAATGAAAGGTGTATGTGAGGAAAAACTGGAAAACATACATTACATAGTAGGAAAAGGGAGTTAGTAAAAAGATAAAAAGGTGAAAAAGTAAGAGAGAACTGAATGAGGGAGCGGGGAAGGGGAAAGATGCTAACAAGCCTAGCTGCAAAAATGGTAATGAGACAATGCAAGTAAAAATGACAGAGGATCTGTAAAAGCAAATAATAAATAGATTATTTAATTAAGGACTTAGAAAGGTCTATGACAGAACAGAAGGGGTCCAACTAGGTAGAAACTTCATTTTCTTTTTGTCATGACAGAACTGTAGGAAAACACAAAAACAGATTCCATTTGTAACATAATGTCTCCATAGATTGAAAGATTCAAGGCAGTTTCAACTAAATCTAAACCACTTCTGACAAGTGCTTGTCAAATTTGTTTTAAAATCTTCTAGTGACAGTTTCTACCAGATGCCTAGGCAAACTTAAACCGAACTTAACCACTCTTGCCGTTAATTTGCCATCCTAATGTATGCCTTAATCTCCCTGTCATATCTGTATGTACAAATATATAATAGATTGCCTTCATCTTCCAAGCAATGTTTTAAACATTTGAGAATTTCTCTTTCCTTCCCTATACTAAACAGACCAAATCCCTCTAATTTTTTACACAAGCACATCCCTTGCCATAGATTACACATTCCTACTGTTTTTCCACTCTTCTTCCAAGTTCTCCCCAGTTGGTCCCAGTCTTTCCAGATACATATGCTAAAAAGGCCACAGCTTGCTAGGTGATGCCTCACCAGTACTAAGAATTGAAGTATTATGCAATGCTTTTGTTTTCATATCATGATACAACCCTTTCATCTATCACAACAGCAGGCTTTCATGTTTAGCTCTTCAACCTACAGCTCTTTTGCTATCTTTTTTGCTAGCATTTTCTTCTCCTCTGTACACTTTGTTTCTGCTTATGGATAGTATTTTGTATCTGTTCTTACTGATTTACATCCTGCCTTCTGACTTCTCAAGATCATTTCAAATTCAAAATGACCTTGTCCTCCAGAGTGCTTGTAGCTCCTCCCAGCAAGACGTGTTCAAATTGAGAAAGAATCATGCTCTTGCCATTTGTACTATTCACAGTGCCTTCATTGTTCTACAGCACCATGAATAAGACATGGTTTATGCCTAACATGATAATACTATGCCTTTTAAAAACAAAAAAAAGATAAATAAACATTTTAAAATGCTGACCCATCTCTACTTGATTTTCAATTTAATCTGTTTTTTTTTTTAACTTTACGTTGCAGATGGACTGAAGTGAAATAGTTAATCTAGCCATTGTGAATATTATATAAATAGCTTAATTGCGAAGGTTAGAGAAACAAGATAAGGTAAAAATTCAGCAAGATCATACAATCAATTTAAAATAAAAAAGACACAGAACACACTACTAAATAATATGAAATTGCACCTGTATGCTTTCTAGTTTGAAGAGATCTTGCCAAATTCCATATCGAGGGCTGAATAACTATAAACATATTATTCTTCAGCTGGACTAAGATGCATTTTGTGGCATTGCTCAGCTCTTAGTAGCCAATTCTTGACACTATAGAGAAGTCTTGTTAGAAGAGAAAATTAGTACAAAATGAAAATTTTTAGATTGTACATTCTCAGACTGTTTTTTATAAGGATTCAACATTACAATTCAATGTACCTGCATTATGAGTACATTCTTGTACCTGTTCTGCTATAAAGTGACAGGAAAAAACACCACTAACAACAAAGAAAGACTATAATGGTAATAATTAAGAAATCAACACTATCACCAAACTTACTGGAGCTGCTGCTCATTAAAGCTAATTCCTTCTTGCTGTCTCTTCAAAAGTGAGACTTCCTAAACCATGAAACTGTTTATCTAGGAAATGGAACTGTTACCTTTACTTGGGGTTTGTGCTCCAGGATTCAGTTATTCAACTTGTTTTCAAACAAAACTAAAAACACACAGTAAAATTAAGAAATAAATATGTTCTTAAAAAAGCTTTATGATATTTTATTACATATTTGAGCAAAAAGAATGTGGGAGGAGGAGGGGTTTGGCTAGATTTACTCTGTCTCTAAATTTCTTTACCAGAGAATTGTTCTCAAATATAATTATTCAAACCATGTAAGAGTTCAAAGGTTATATAAATACCCTTTTTTTTTTTGCTAGAGAGAGAGTTTAATTTCTTATCCTTATGCACAGACTTGTATATTCCTTAGTATCTTCACTCTGCTTAATGGAAGTGATCAACTATGCTGGTACAAAGTCCTTTCAGATGCATATAGTTAGCATAGTATTAGCATTACTACTCCCTACCTCATTAAAACCTGGAATCCCACAAAAAGGGGAACAGGTAAGTAGAGTTCTCAATATTAGGAGATTTTATCATTTCACAAATTATAAACATTTTTAATCATTTGATTTTTATTCCTACTCCAAACTCAGTTTTAACATCATCTATGCTTCAGTAGGAAATTTGTATATATCAGGGGAAATAATCTTGCCATCATTTAGACCTACTTCACTTGAACTTCTATGAGATCTTAAAACATGATAATAAATATTTAGGGCCATGACTGCAATATTAACTTTTGAGGTTAGTGTAGATAACAATCTTTCAAATGATAATATTATCCAAAACCGCATCAAGTACTGAAAGAGGAATAGGAAAACGTTTGGTTTCATGACCAAATTTTGTTCCTCATTTTCTCTTCATGTCAACAGTTTCAGATCTACCTGTTCCATTTTAGAAGGTATCAAACTGGAAACAATCATCTAAAGTGCAGTTAGTGCTACCATAACTTCCTTTTGTTTAACACCATCTGAAAACTCATTACAAAAAGGCTAAAAAAAGCCTACTGATAATGCAGACCATCATATCTACATCATAACATCACATCTTGAAGTCCAATATTTTACCAGCATAAAACTCTAATCCCACATAGGCTGTATGCTCTGAAAAGATGAAAGCATTTACAAAAATAGAGAGCCCCTCAGTAGGGAAGAAGGCTTTTTACATATTTCCTCAATACATTCACCTAGGTTTCTGTGACCAAAGTATGACCAAAATTTTACACGCTGTGAAAGGGTTCAGTTTTGTGCCCCTCTTTACAAGAAGGACATTGAAGTGCTGGAGGAGTCCAGAGGAGGGCAACGAAGCTGGTCAGAGTTCTGGAGAACAAGTCTCATGAGGAGCAGCTGAGGGAACTGGGGTTGTTTTAACTGGAGAAAAGGAGGCTGAGGGCAGACCTTATTGCTCTTTACAGCTACCTGAAGGGAGGTTGTAGTGAGGCAGGTATTGGTCTCTTCTCCTGAGTAACAAGTGATAAAGACGAGGAAATGGCCTTGAATTGTGCCAGGATTGTTTTAGACTGGGTAGAAGGAAAAATTTCTTCACTGGAAGTGTTGTCAAGCATTGGAAAAGGCTGCCCAGGGAAGTGGTTGAGACACCATCCCTTGAGGTATTCAAAAGTTGTGTAGACGTGGTGCTCAGGGACATGGTTTAGTGTTGGACTTGGCAGTGTTAGGTTTATGGTTGGACTTGATGATTTTTGCAATGTAAATAATGCTGTGATTCTAAACTGTTAGAACAAGTCCACTAAACCTTCTCTGCCACAAATTTCTCCCTTCCTCATTAACAATACTCTTATGGAACTAAAAAGACAGAAATTATAGTTGAATCATTATCGCTGTAGTAACAGCCATCTTTTCCTTCCACAAGGTTTCTTCAAAGTCCACTCTGCTTTGGCATGGTGTTATTACGGAGCAAAACTAAGAGATGTCATTCTTTAAAAAACAATCCAAAAGCTTTTGGAAGGTAATAATTGCTCCCTTATCAAGTCCTTCCATGTTTTCTAGCTATACGTAGTTTGCCTTTTGATGAGAGAAAAAACTAAGAAATGACATAATTACTATACCTTGTGATGGGGGGAAAAAAAAATCTTTTAATTTTTAATTAGTGTCCTCTTCAGTAGTGACCCATCACTTTCCCAAGCCTGTGTAAAATGTTTGTTATGTATCTGAGATTTTGCAAAGGAATGCTTAAAAATATGGACCTGTTGGAATGGGTCCAGAGGAGGGCTACAAGAATGATCAGAAGGTTGGAGCACCTCACATACGAGGACAGGTTGAGAGAGTTGGGGTTGTTCAGCCTGGAGAAGAGAAGAATCCCAGGAGACCTTACAGTGGCCTACTTGAAGGGGGCTACAAGAAAGCCGGGGAAGGACTGTTTACAAAGGCCTGTGGTGATAGGACAAGGGGGAATGGTTTTAAACGGGAGAGAGGCAGACTTAGACTAGACATAAGGAGGACTTTATTCATTATGAAAGTGGTGAGGCACAGGTTGCCCAGAGAAGCTGTGGACGCCCCATCCCTGGAGATGTTCAAGGCCAAGTTGGATGCAGCCTTGAGCAGCTTGATCTAATGGGAGGTATCTCTGCCCATGTTAGTGGGGTCAGAACTGAATGATCTTTAAGGTCTCTTCCAACCTAAACTATTCTATGATTCATGTGTTTCCAGTTGAAACTTTGTTGTTTAGATTGATCATGCAATGAGAATCTGTAACAGTTGACAGTGCCCCATGGTCCAACGTCTGGGGACTGCTATCTACAATAAAGTCAATCCTTGCCTGTTTATTTCTTTCCTATGTAATTTATTATCTACTAACAAACCTGATCCAGACCAGTCCCCATGGCTGCTGCCAATCCTGATTATTAAAATCTGCCCCTGGAAATTATTTCACAATGGCATAATAATGTGAAAAGCCATTTCACTCAAATTTAAGTAGAGACTAGGATTCAGAGAGGGCTCAAGCAGGGTGTAATTAAATCTAGGTTTCCCTCATGAGAAGAATATGCTCAGCCTTCTGTACTTCTTCCCTATTTTAAAGGTAGGAAGTCAAAACTAAGTTAGGGAAATAGAAAAAGGGTAACTTGGAAGTAATACAGGCTTATATTTATTCCTTGATTACCCTTTGTCTTCTCTTGTGACACCCTCTACCATGTCAGAAAAGAAAAGTCTGTCCTCATCAATTCTACGTCTCGTCTATATGCACATTCTGTTATAGTATGTTCAAGTTCAGCCTATATGTTTTTATGAGAAAAAAAAAAGAGGTGGTGAAGTGTTCGCCTTACCTCACTGTACTTCCTCAAAATAATCTTGGTGAAGATAAGATGCAAGTAGTTCTTATTTTAATAAAACTGGGCCAGGTAAAACCAACATGCCTTTGCCATAAAGGAGGCGAGTGGGATCCAGGCCTACATTAGGAGAAGTGTTGCCAGCAGGTGGACAGAGGTGATCCTTCCCCTCTGCTCAGTACTGGTGAGGAGTACTGTGTTCAGTTCTGGGCTCCCCAGTAGAGGAGAGACATGAGGAAAGGCTGGGAGGTGAGACTATTCAGCCTCGAGAAGGCTCAGGGGACATCTCATCAATGTCTAAAAATCCAATGGAAGGGTAAAGAGGATGGAGCCAGGCTCTTTTCAGTAGTGCCCAGTTACAGAACTGGAGGCAATGGGCACAAACTGAAACACAAGAGGTTCTCTTTCAACATCAGGAAATGCTTCTTTACTGTAAAGGTTGCCCAGAGAGGTTGTGGACTCTCCATCCTTGGAGATACTCAAAAGCTGTTTGGAAAGTCATGGACACTGGTTGAGAAGGAGATAGGACCGGATGACCTCCAGAAGTCCCTTCCATCCTCAACTACTCTAAGCAATGAGGGGAGTTAATAGCAATGGCACTCTGAGGAATTTAAAACTACTCTTATCTCTCTAATGATGTTGCATTGAGAAAGACGCCTAAAAAAACAGAAGCCCTTTTACAGTGAACAAGCAAATACCCTTCAGTACTCAAGAAAGCTGTTGGGCAGCAGTTATCAGGAGAAGAAATACCATATTAATGGATATTTTATAGACTTTGAATTCACAATTCACAATTATAACCTTGAGTCACTTATCTTTACCAATACTGAAAAAAGAGATAGGCAAGGGTAATAGATACTTCATTTTAACTTTTCAAGGCTGAAGTCAGGGTTTGTGACCCTTAGGCTGTTGCATGAATTTCTCTGATTTTCATTTCTCACTACTTATTTGGCAATGCACAGTTTCTGCATTCTTCTAGGCTTTTCCAAGGAAAAAGTAAACCACTCTTGAAGCAATAAAAGGAGCTCTTTTGAGTCACAGATGTATGACAAGTTTCACCACTACTGTGTTTGATCTTGTGGAGTCATTATTGATCTTAGTAACTATTGTGAGACAAAGAACATGTCGCCTGATATTTTGATTGTTGTTGTAAAAGCACTGTGGTCATCCTTAGTTGCAGACTTCTTAAACAAATTAAGAAAAAAATCATTGAGATAGCTGCTAGTTATCTGATATATTTGAAAAATTTACATGGCATTAATACAAACTACATTTACCCCAAAATTAACTGTCTTTGTAGTTAGCAGCGTAATTTATTCATAAAAGGAAATAAAGCTTCAAGAGTGTATTAATATATTCATTAATCTCATAGAAAGCTTTGACTGTGCCTTTTTTTTTCTTAGAATAGTATGAAGATTATTCTTAAGTGCTTTAAAAGTTGGGATTTAAAAGTTGCTAAAAAGAAGCAGGACTAAGTACATAATGTTTTACTCATGTATAGCTATATTAAGAAACAGTTTTAAGTTTTATAATTGCAGAATTATAGGTGCATGTAAAAATAGGTAAAAAAACCATGGAGATCATCAACTGCAAGTTAGAGGGATACCAATTAAGTATTTCTAGTAAACATCACTTTACACCTTTCTTATAACCTCTCTCCCTCATTAAAGACCTTAACAGAAGAAGACAAATTTTGAAGATATATACTCTATGTCATTGTTTCATGATTTTTTCAAATATTTACCTTATAATCCAGTTACTGTAAAATGACACAATAGGGAATATTGCAAAAAGGCATCGTACTCTAAAATAGGTGTTATTTTATTTTTCTATTTCTTTGTTATTTTCAGTAGATGTATGTTAGGTCAATCCATAAAGGAAGGGCAGATGATCTGCACGGTGCATGTTTCAGAAAGAGGAAAACTTGAAAATGTGGGACCAATTGTGCCATTTCTTCCGTATGCTGCACTAGAGCATACAGAAGCTGTAAGATGCCAAGCTCAGTGCTGAATGCTGAATTGTGATACTGAAATTCAGGATCCAATTCTTTAATCTTCTCTTCTGCAACATAAGTGAGAAATCTGTATATGAATCATAAAAAAAAAATACAAATCAATACAGCATTATGGATCTTCTCCACTAATGGAGAAGATGAAAGGACAAACATTCGAGAGTTGTTAAACCACATCTGAAATGGCACCAGGTCAGCGTTCATAAGTGTTTCTATATCCAATTGGTAACTAGGGTCTTAAGGCAATGCTTTCATTTAGAATGAAGTGCCCAAAATCATCATAATCCACAATTCAAAGTTTCAGCCCCTGAGTTTACATTAAACAATCTTCCTTCTCCTGTATTACCTCTCTGACGGCATCTCCAGAAATGAAAGAGCTGCCCAGTCTGATTTGTCTAAGTACCTGAAACTATCTTGAACCAAAATAATGGTTACATAAACTAGCATTTATTCCCTTCTTTTTTCCTTCTTTTTCACACTTCATCAGTAATAATTTTTTAGATGTCCAAGGTGTTTCTTTAGTTACATATGTGCCAACTGTAACTGACTATAGCTTCACACAAATTTTGGCAATGTGTAAGCAATAAGAAAGTCCAATTCACTCTGCAATGCTAATAGGAATATACAAAGCTCTTTTCACTTTCATTAAGTACACTTTCAGAACAAAACCAGGTCCTGAGGTTGCCTTTTCAAGAGGTTTAATATTTTCAGCATTTATGCAAAATTTTAATAATACAGCATTGTCTTAGGTGGGAAAATAAAATCTGTGACCCAGATGCACTTCATAATGTCTGCTTTCAATGAATCAAGCAGTGCAAAATTAATTATATTTAGCATAATGAGTTGTCCATTCTGCAACTTTGAGAAACTCCGAGTGTGATGGAGGAAAGTTCAAGTCTTTTCTGTATCACACTTACAGTTCATTATGTAATATGTAGAGTGGAAGAAAATACAGTGCTGTTGCCCCATCCCCAGATGTTGCTACTATATTTCACAGCAAAGTATGAGTAACAACTCAAAACACCTGCATCATTCGAAAGAGCACTTAACACTCAATGTTTTATAGAAGTTTGTGGAAGAACAGAGATTTTTTTAAAGGATCTTTTATTGGATCTTATAGACTACTCTATGAAATGTATTTGCCATTTTTATAATGGTGTACTCTACTTACACTATTAACTGAAAAAGGCTAGTGAAATGCAATGCAAACAAGTCACTTCAGATAATTTCTCTAGCAACAGAGAGGAACTTCATATGAAAACTGAAGGGAAAGGATTTTACAGCAAGTTATAAATCTCATGTTTTTATTACGGTCTCAAAAATACTCTATTTAGCCCTGCTTAAGCAGGGAGGATGGACTAGATGACCTCCAGAGGTCCCTACCAACCTCAATTATTCTGTGATTCTGTGTGAAAAGCTGAAGTATTTCAGTCAGATTTGGTGAGGTATAGTTTTAGTCCCTCGTGGGATTGAAAAATGAGAGTTAGAGCACCTCAAGTCAGAAGGAAATACATGTTATTTCTTGCATCTGGGTTATCTGCTTCATTACTGGGTTACTGAATAGAAGCAGTTTGGTATGTATGTGGATGTCTATATGCTTTTCTTTCCTTTCAAGTGCTTGAAAATAAAAATTGTGTTACAGAACAAATAATATGTTTAATTTAGCATAAAACTTTTTTTCTAGTGTGAAAAGCCACAAATTTGGTTCTTTATTACTCATTCTCACCACTTATATTTTTTACTTTGGTTGACGAGGCACATATTCAATTATCCATGTAATTCTCTTTAGAGCAGACTGCAACTATGACAATGCTGGAAAGCCAAATATTATACTTAGAAATGTGTCTTGGCCGCCTAAACTAATACCCTGGCACACAACAATTATCATGGACTATAACAAAACTGTAACATTTTCTGTGCTAAAATGCACATTCCATGACCAACAGAAAATTTTTTATAGGGTTCTCTTGTCTATGTTGCATTCTGTAACTGTAACAGGAATTCTGCATGATACCTTAACACCTGCTTCTATCTAATCAATTTTTGTTGATTCCAGAAAGTCTAAAAGAAACTGTCAGGAATAGATTTTTTCATTTGGGTCTAGTTAGTTTGTATTGAACTGATAACAACTGATAAAAGTCATAAAAAGGCATCTAAATATATAGTACAGGGAGACAAGCATTTTATTCTTACCATTATAAGGTGGGAGATGTGAATTCTTGTGACAGAGTTGTTGATAACTCAGAAGCTGCTGCCTTGAATTCAAATAGAAAAGTTCCCCACTTAGACCAGAGCAGGAAAACAAGATGAGGCATATGAATATAATCCACACAAAAACATGCTACAGACGTAATACACACAAAGCAAACAAGGCATTAATAATAGAAATGGAAATGCATCACTTTGTACAAGGACATAATGCTGTTTGTAAAACTAGGGTTGACTTTATATTCATTTAAAGGTAAATTACAGATTAGAAAATTCTGAACTACAGGCTTAAAAATGATGTAAAAATCAATTTTAGGAAAATGAGCAAAACCAAAACATTGATTTAAACCAACTGAGGACTTGGATCTTTGTTTCCTCCCAAGAAATACAGCTGTCTACAAGAAACATTAAAATATGAATCTGTGTTTCTATGTAGTCCAGAAATATACACATTAATATATGATTTTCAGCATTCATAACTGGTAATTACTCATTAGCAGAAAAACTAACAGTTGCTATTCCATTAACTCAATGTCATTACTTCCTTTTTTAAAATTCTTACTTTGCAACAATATAATATCATGAATCTTTATCCTTCCCATTGTCCTCCCTCCCATGTTAATATTATATTTAGTATATGCCCATGAATGTCCAAAACTCAGCTAGGTAAGACATGGTATAATTTTGAAGTTGGCCCTGCTTTGAACAGTGAGTTGGATGAAGTGACCTCCAGAGACCCCCTTGAACCTAAATTATCCTACGATTCATCTGTATGATTCATCCACTCAGCGTTTCCTGCTATATCACGTAAACACGCACGTCTTGGGCTGGATGAGATCCACCCAAGAGTACTTAAGAAATTGATGGACGTGCTCACTAAGCCACTTTCCACCATATTCAACAGCAGTCCTGTCTAACTCAGGAGGTCCCTGTTGAGTGGAAATTGGCAAATGTGGTACCCATGTACAAGAAAGGCCAGAATGAAGATCCAGAGAACTGCAGGTCTGTCGGCCTGATTTTGGTGCCACGAAAGGTTACAGAACAGATCATCTTGAGTGCCATCACGCGGTACATGCAGAATAACCAGGGGATCACACCCAGTCACCATGGGTTTAGGAAAGGCAGATCTTGCTTGACTAATCATCTACTATGACCAGGTGACCCACCTAGTGAATAAGCGAAAGCCGTGGAAGTTGTACACCTAGACTTTAGTAAAGCGTTTGATAGTGTTTCCCACTGCATTCTCCTGGAAAAGCTGGGGGTTCATGAGTCATTTTCTTTACTGGGTAAAAAAAACCAGTTGGATGACTGGGCATAAAGAGTTGCGGTGAATGGAATTAAATCCAGTTGGCAGCCACTCAGAACAATCTGGACAGGCAGGATCGATGGACCAATACCAACAGTGTGCAGTGCAACAAAGCTAAGTGTCAGGTCCTGTACTTGGACCACAACCCCATGCAGCACTACAGACCTGGAGCTGAATGGTTGGAAAGCTGACCTGCAGAAAAGGACCAGAGGGTGTTGGTTGACAGCCTGTTGAATATGAGTCAGTAGTGCACCCAGGTGACCAAGGAGGCCAATGGTATCTTGGCTTGTATCAGAAACTGAGCAGCCCACAGGACTAGGGAAGTGGTTGTCTCCTTGTACTCAGCACTGATGAGGCTGCACCTCAAATAGTTTGGCCCCCATCTACAAGAAGGACAAGTTGCCAGAATAAGTGCAAAGAAGGGCAGTGAAGCTGATGAATGTTCTAGAGAGCTGAGGAAACAGGGATTGTTTAGCCTGGAGAAAAAGAGGCTGAACATTATTGCTCTTCACTTCTACCTGAAAGGAGGTCGTAGTGTGGTGAGTGTTGGTCTCTTCTCCCAAGTAACAAGCAATCAGACAAGAGGAAATGACTGAGTTGTGCCAGGTGAGGTTTAGGCTAGATATAAAGAAATATTACTTCAATGAAAGGATTGCCAAGCACTAGAAAAGGCTGCCCAGGGAAATGGTGGTCTCCATCCCTGGAGGTCTTTATAAGACTGCAGATGTGGGTTGGACTTGCGATGATCTTGCAGGTCTTTTCTAACCTAAACAATGGTGTGATTCTGTTTCATTCATTCTTTACACAACAGGACACAAATAAGCAAAAACTCTTCCTATTTTGGTTTTTTTTTCATTTTGGAGAAGTTTTCTTCTCCCTGTTCGACTGGCAGTTCCTTTAGAAATGCTTAAAATGTTGTTTGGCCTTATAACTTTTCAAAAAGAAAATACTGCAAAAAGAAAAATCTGCAAATTGCAAAAATAATACCTCAGATTTTTGGTTATAAAAATGATTTCAAATACGTTGACAAAAGACGCATATGTCAAAAGACTTTGACATATACAATTTAATGTGCTGTCTACTGTAACAGTAGTTTTTTCTCCTAAGAGTACTTCCTTACATAAGCACTCTTGTGAAATGATACTGAATCAGGACAGGCTCTTGAATATATCTTAGATATTTATATATAATATAAGAGTAGCAGAAAACACTAGTGCAAACTTTCGACTATTTTTCAGGCTTTTTTAAAATAGAATTTACAATAAACTTAACAATGAGAGAAACAGCCAACATAAATACCTTCTAAAGCGCACTCCTGGCAACAAAAAGTGTTATTAAACTTGGAAGGTGTCTAAAAGCTGAAGTCTTGCCAATAATTTCATATTAACTCTCACATACAACAAGTGATAACAATTTAAAATTGTTTATTATATAGTTTAAATAAAACTTGGGGACAATATTTAAAAATAAGTAAAAAAATAACTGTTTCCATAACATTCTGATCTTAAAGGTTCTTTCCAACCTAAATGATTCCATGATTCTTCATTTTCTTCAGACTGCAGTTCATACTCAAATACACATCTGCCCTGTTTGAACTGTCATTGAAAACTTCTGACACAGATGGTCTAAAGTCTTAAAATTGAAAAAAAAAATAGAAAGAAAGATTGAACATATTGCACTTTAGTGCCTTGTGAGAAAGCAGTTGTGTTTTCCAACTATCAGCATGTTTGCTAGATGACACAAAGACTAAAATTATGCATAATGACAATAGCTAAGGTACTCACAGCAGTGATGCTCTTATGCCTTTAATTATACTTTGAACTTTTATCAAAGTAGCCCTTGCTGGAAAAGTCTGAAGGAATCCAATAGCAAAAGAGATTTTTTCTGAATTTCAGAAATCTCTGCAATGAATGTAATGCATTTTTAACCTAGTTACTGTTTCATAAAATGCACACTGATAACGTGTGTTTTAATTGGAGATGGTGGCATTTTCACTTCACATCATTACCAGCATGGATATTACCGAACAACAAAATTATGCTTTTCTACTTGCAATATATTTTCATGGTACGCTATCTGGTGAGACCACAAGACTAAATAATATATATGCTACAGACTTTGAGAAAGCATTCTAAAGTTTTTCTTTGCATTGTGGAAAAACAGCAGCAGAATTTTCTTTTATTTATTTTGATTGTTACGCTCATGAATGATTTTACCTGCTATCTAAATTACCTAGAAGTATATGCAATGGAAGAATAAGGAAAATTTAATTCCCTATTCATATTGCTCTGTCCAAGCATGTAAACTACTATCTTTCTATCTAACTTTTAATACCCATAAAACTTGCTATATACATTCAGAAGAAAGAAAATATCTTTATTTTACAGGTGCAAATCAAGCCATATGATCTTGTCATGAAAAAGCATTTCTTGACAAGATTTTTTTTAAAAAAAATCATTCTAAAGAAATGTTTCATTAATTTACAGTAATCAAAAAACCACTTAATAGTTTGGATATCTCTACTGCTGCAGCTTATTTCAAACAGATTTCATTTTCTAGATAAAAAAGTTCCATTGCAAGATACTGCTAGGATGTTTCATATAAAAAAATACTGCAGCAGATACAGATTGAAGTAAAAGTTGTTACAGTTAGAGTAAAATAGAACTAACATAACACTATTACGAGTTTTCAGAAAGTACTAACATTACTTGGACCTTGACAGGGGAATTATTTTTCCACAAGTGCTGTAGTGATCTAGCTAGAATTTTAATTCTGTTAAGATTCACTATTTTATCATCTGGATTTTTACATGCTTTGTAGGAGCAAAAATGAGAACGCAGAGTGATCCTGAGGATTAACAGGGTCTTGGGACAGCAGGGTCTTGGAACAAACTGCTTGGCCATTGAAGGAGTTGTCTGAAATAAAATGTGGAAGTAAATACACTTGGAATTTGAAATTTTTACTTCAAATAAAGTGTAAATTAGAGAAGGGAAAATGCAGTGTTCATATTTTCAGCAACGTGAGATTTTAAAAGATGTATGATATCAAATTAAAAACTTTTGTCTTAAGAAGGTCAATTGTTTCCTGTTGACTATGTAAACCTCCTTTCCTATGCACCAAATTTGTATTTTCCAAACCCAAAATTATTCCATTCCAAATTTATCTTTTCATTTCTCTGAACGGCTCTTCTGATAATGATTTCACAGTCTACAAAACCAAAATCTACACAAAGTAATTTTCTACTGGTTATGTGAGCATTCAGAAAGAAACATATTACCTATCACATCTTCATCTGTGGATCTCACAATTTATAAGTAACATTCGTTCTGCATTTTGTTTCTAAAAATGGCTAGTGTTCCCATAATAACACTGTCCCTGGTAATTTTTGGAGCTCTTATATACATGGAAATGATTTAAAACATTCACTTGTACTGGATGTTTATATATTTATATATTTGATGCATGGAACACAGATATATTTCTGTTATATTTAAATAATGAACATCCTCTCAAATCAGAGAGTATCTTCTATGGCTTTCTATATGAGAAAATAAGAAAAATAAACAATTTCCACTGTATAAATATTATGTGAAATAATTACAGTAAAATTTATCATCATTCTTTATTCTGTCACTCTGGATTTAATAACAGTCCTACTTACCAAATGGTATGTAATTAGGACAGTAGTCTAGCTCTGATTTTTCTAACATGTTTTTCTCTGGGCTGAGTTTTTGATAAACATTCAAAGACTGATTATTTCCTTAATTCTGTCAGTAATCAGGTAACTGTGACAAGATACATTTTAGCAATAATCAAGGTTTTAAAATGCTCTCATAATACTGAAGTATACTTGTTAATCACTGAAAATAATATAGTCTTTATTTATGATGAAAGAAAATGAGAAGCACACAAAACCAATTAAAAATGCCAGTATTCATCTGCATCTGATCTGCATTTTTATGGCACTATGAAATAATAATTTCATAATTAATACTTAGTTTTCATGAGGAATTAGTTTAAATAAATTATCAATGGTCTCTTAAAGAAAATTGTTAATTTAAACAAAAGGGAGTCTGTTAATTGAGTTTATTACTCTCAATAAACCAAATAGTGATATATTAATTATATTTTCAGTTAGTCAGTTCAGAGAACATGACAAATCTGTTACTTTCAAATGAAATTTTTAAAACAAGCTGTTTGCACAAAGAGAATAGCCATGTCACTTCTGAGGGAACTCTGCTTTCAGATGATAATGAATCACAACATGCATAGAAAATGTTACATGTGTTGACAAGCATTAGTTGTATTTTTTACTTGTTAATATTACTGCCCTCACATGGAATAATAGCCATGAGCTATGTACTACAGGAACATGAATTTGAACAAGATGTACAAAAACAGCATTCTCAGGTTAAATAGTGGGAGCTGGAAAAATTCATGACCTTAGCAAGTCAGTGGCAAAATTCCCACAGATTTTTTTCTTTCTTCTTCCCATTTTTAAATTTGCATTAACACCAGTTAAAAGTTCTCTGTGTTGTTCTCTAAAATATTTTCTCTTTTTCAACACAAATGAAAATCTTCTAGATTAAAGCACTAGCAAAAAAAAAAAAAAACACTAAGGAGGAAGTAACTTTATACCTTTGTGTAGTTTTTCTAACTGGGAATATTAAAATCTGAGAAAATTATGATAAATAAGTAAGCCTAGATGTTTGCATAAATTTTTGATAAGCTATTTAAAAATTGTTTCCATATATGTACAATGCTGCCCACCACCCATGTCCTGAAATAAAGCACTTCATACATGTATAATCTGAATTCTATAGAGATTTACATATTTACATACTGTTTCAGTGTAAATTATTGTTTGTGGTCTAATAGACTAAGAATAAATGGCAGAACTGCAGAATTCCTCCATTACTAATCAAACTTCTACTGTAAAGGTCCCTTGGAGAAAGTGAGCTCCAAATAGCTGTGATATTTTTAATGTATTTATCTGGATCAAATTGTCTGGTTTTAATTATATTCAGTCTGCACAATGTACATGAATTACAACAACATTGTTGAGATGTATTTCAGAAGGACAAATCAGAAATGCAGGGAACAGACATATCCCAAATATGGTCATAATTATTCCATAAATTACTAGAAGGCATGTAAACAGCACTATGAATGGTATTGACTTTCATTCCCGAGTTACAAAAATGTAATACATTCTCTGAATTATTTATTTGGAAGAAGAACATAGCAGTTTCCAAATAAAATGTCAGGAAACTATTTGAAGTATAAATATCATAGGTGCACATATTCAAAATATTCTGCATCTCAACATTTTCACATTTTTAATCAACTAATTATGGAATGCAGTGAGACTGTTAAAATATAGAAGAAATATAGCATGTGGATTAATGAATTCTGAAAAACTATTGAAATCTAGTCTTTAGGAAAAAAGGTCAAAACCTACAAGTTCCAGATGGAATAATATTCTAAAAGCTGGAATCCCCAAATGTAGAAGACAGAACAATACTGCCAGCATTCAAAAAATACTAAGAATTTGAATTTTAAAAGAATAATCACTTGGAATAAAAAAACCCAAAACAGAACATAACAATGATAGCTAAAAGAGTCGACGCGTTGCATTTTACATGTAATTTTTTTTATGTCTCCCATTTTGATCACAAAAAGTTATTTAATCTGGCAAGTATCCTCTTTCCTTTTTCCCTCTGACTGCTGATGAAAATATCCCACCTCTCTACACAGAAAAGTGCACATATATATATATTTAGGAACAAACTGAACAGCATGAACAGTGTTCTGTATCTCTCTCTGGAATCATTTAAAAATAATGTAGACGTATTAATTAACTCTGTTTTTTAAAATCAGTTTGTGTGGTTTTAATATTGGAAAACAAAGGTTACAAGTTACATAAGTAAGGCAAAACATGTTGGCTCCGCAGTTTCTGGTAATGAAAGTATGATTAAATCTATGGCTGAATTTCTCCTCAGTACCTTATATTTTAACCATTTTGGAGGGTAATTTTCTTCAAGTTAGACCTTACCAGCTTCACCTGAACTTAAAGCTTTTGACCATATTTAACAGTGTTTGGGTTTGTGGTTTTCAGTTGCAAAATTGTGGCAGCTGAGTTTAAGGGGTCCTCTGAAACTGAACAGAAGTATGATAATTTACCTTGCTGTTCTCAGAATCTTGAACTCCTCAGAAAACTGAATTATTAGAAAATGAAAAAAAAAAAATCCAGCCATACCACTAATATTTCTTATTTAAAAATAAAGAGAGGAAGAGAATTCTACTTAGAAAGGGTATATAGCCACTAGTACAATAATTTATTCTTATGTCTGCATCTGTGCTGAAAACTCCTTTATACAGAAATGCCAAATTCAGTCAGTTTTACAGTATGATGAAATTATTGCTGGTTCATGTCTTTGCTATATTCCAGTTGTGCAAAATATCCAGAAAGCTGCTGTCACTGCCAAGCTGACAATTTTCTCCCACTCAGTCTGACAGAGTGAACTATTCATATGCCACATTTCAACATTCAGTTTTCCCCAGGTATCTATTTGATAAAAAAAAGTGAGCAATAATTGTACACTGGGAAAATTGTATCTTTCAAATATCATGCAACTGTTATTTATGTTAATATATACACAACTATATACATAAATTCTTTCATATGGTAGCCTGAGAGACCAAACCAAGATCAGGTTTCTACTTTATTTCATGATGTATACATACCAAGAGGTTTTTAGTCCCTGTTCTGACAAGCTTTCAGTTTGAATAAGCAAGGAAGACAAATGGAGGAAGGAATGAAATATTAATATCTCTAGTTAGAGACAGAGAACTGTGCTAGGAAAAAAAAGCAACTGACTTGCAGAAATTCAACGAAGGAGCAGGGCCAGGATCTGTGTTCTGAATTTCTGTAACAGTGCAGCAGCTTGATTTCAACATTATGCTTCTTCTATGCCTTGTGGTATTTCACATATGATTTTTTTAAACCAAATCTGGTTTGCAATCCTGACTACAGCAACCACAGTTTTTCTTGTTCAGACCAGAATAACCATCCTCCATTTATTTTGGAACTCAAGACTCTTGTTGCAATCTCTTCCCCACAAAGGAAATACCAAAAGAAAAAAATGCTGTAATAATGTATGGATAACCACAAAAGTAAACCTAGAGCAATCTTAAGTGAAATGCGATCTTATCAAAGAAAATCTTTATATTCTAGATATCTTGTTCACTCTTAACAACTAAGACAAAACCTTCCTATTTTTCAGGAGTAGAGATGGAGTACTAGATACCTTGATAAATACTTTGATTACAAGTAGACTTTTCTTTCATTACATCATTAAATGCAATCAGGATTCCCTTCATACTCTGCTTATAATCTTTTAGGTAGAGTTTTAGGTGACTTGACTGCTTACAGAAAGTATGCACAGAAGCAGTGTGGTTGCAAGCATGCACAGAATGAGCAGCAAAACAGGCAGGCTCCACAGGACTTTCCAAGCACTTCTGGGCAAGAGAAAGCTTGGGGAAAAGCTTTGGTGTTTGTGAATTTGGATTAAGGCTTTTCTGCCTAAGTCTAATTCAGGCATCTTAGCCTCTTTTTGGCCTGTAAGCGCAAGAAGTATTTCTTACAATCACCTCATGGATGCATGAAATGAATTCTCCATGTAAAAGTTTACAGAACTACTCTTCGAAAGAGTTAATTAGAGGAGCAGTGTCGTATACTTCTTAGTAACCTTAGACTACTCCAAAATGAGTAATTTTTCTTTGAAATTGCAAGGACACAAATATGATAGGCTAAATGGATCTGGGACTGGATGCAGCTGCAATGTATATGGGTGGGCTGCTCAGTGAGTACTGATCATCTGAAGAACAGCAGTAATCCCCATCAGGTAGTAGATTAAAATCACATCTTTATATTTTTGCTATAGAATTCTATTGCATAATAACTAATGTATACTACCAGATAATTGACACAGTAGGTTGTGAGCTGGCCCTTATTGCCATCTATTAATTAAGCCAGTATATGTAGTGTTTTGTTTAAGGAAGGTTTACAGTAGGTCTTCTGCTGTTGAGTTGTAAAATTCCAATTTATCTACCTGAAACATCATTATATATGGATTAGTATAAGTGATGTTTTCATTCCCACAGTGCTTATTAACATAGAATAGTGTTGTATGCACTGAAAAACTGCTTACAATGCACTCCTTGTACCAGTTACTTTGTTTTTTATAAATAACCAATTTAGATCTTTTAAATCGAATCAAGAAAGGCAATTTCTCCTTTTCGTATAAAAATTCTTATTCTCAGTTACTTCTCCCACGTGTATGTAAATGCCTGGCCTTGATAAAGGCAGGGTAGATGCTCTGCATGCAGCATACTATTCTTTTGCAACCATTTTCAGTAATTATGCATAACTATTTTAATTCCTTTCCATAAATTCTAGCAGGATGAATGCAGAAAATTTTGATTATTTGAATCATGTCTTAAATGCAAATTGAGTAGAACAACCTAGTCAGCTATAAAAGCAGTTGATCAGAAGTGATATTCTCTTGTTAATAACATGTGTCAGATTCTTTCATTACCCAAAATAACTTCCTTACATGCTTTTCCCTTATAATTGTTGAGTATAACCTAAAAGCCAGCTGTTTGAAGTGATCGATCTAAAAAGTTCACAGTTCACAAACCTTTTTTATACTTGCACACTTAGTTACAATCTGCCTTGTAACCTTTAATTCCTGTCCCTGCCCTAACCTGAAGTTCTAAAATGAAGAGTCATTTGCCATGCACATCCTTAAATTTTCCAAATTAGCCTTCCAGTAACTTGTCATAATTCAGTGAAAGCTTTTCCAATTCGTAAACTTCACAAGGGTCGTATAAAACCAAATACAGTTAGCCCTGGACAAGCCTGAAAAGAGGGCCCATAAGAACCTCATGAGGTTCAACAAGGCCAAGTGCACGGTCTTGCACTTGGGTTGGGGCAACACCCAGTATCAATACAAGCTGGGGGATGAAGGGATTGAGAGCAGCTCTGCTGAGAAGGACTTCGGGGTACTCAAGAATGGAAAGCTGGACATGAGCCAGCAATGTGTGCTTCCAGCCCAGAAGGCCAATTATACCCTGGTCTCTATCAAAAGATGCATGGCCAGCAGGTCAAGGAAGGCGATTCTCCCTCTCTATTCCACCCTGGTGAGATCCGACCTGGAGTACTGCACCCAGTCATCAGCACAGAAAAGACACACATCTGTTGGAGAGGGTCTAGAGGAGGGCCACAAAAATGCTTAGAGAGATGGAACACCTCTCCTATGAAGAAAGGCTGAGGGAGTTGGAGTTGTTTAGCCTGGATAAGAGGCATCTCCGAGGAGATCTTAGTGCAGCCTTTCAGTACTTAATAGGGACTTGTAAGAATGATGGGGACAAAATTCTTAGCAGTAGGACAAGGGGTGATAGTTTTAAACTAAAAGAGGGTAGTTTTAGACTAGATAAAAGGCAGAAACTTTTTACAGCGAGCATGGTAAAACACCGGAACAAGCTGCCCAGAGAGGCGATAGATGGTCCAATTCCTGAAAAAAATTCACGGTTAGGTTGGATGGGGCTCTGAGCAGTTTAATCTAGTCAAAGATGTCTCTGTTAATTGCAGGGAGGTTTGATAGATGACTCTTTTAAAGGTCCCTTCCAACCCAACCTGTTCCGTTGTTGTGCTTGCAGTACCGACATAATAGTGGGAACAGTAAAAGCTTTAGACTTTGAAATATCATTGAGCCAATACATGGCCACTAAACTGCGACATGTCATACATTCAGTATTGATATTATACTTTAATTTGATTTTGTAACCTATAATGAAAATGCTGAACTGTACACACAGAATAGAAATTAAAGATTTACTTCTTAGCTATAGTGTGAAATTCCTTCTTAGAAAAGGCAAAGATGATATCAAATAAATATTTTTTTTATTAAAGGTCTGAATATAAGTGATCTGTGGTTTAATGGCTGGACTATAGAAAATGGAAGGTTCACAGGAACACAGCTTGGGATGTTCTAATGTGAGTGTAAGTTTATCTGAGAGATATAGCAGAAGGCAACTAAGAATGAAAACAAGCTGGCTGAAGAAAACAAGCACCAAATAATCTGACATTAACATTTTTAACTGCATTGTTCTGACTAGTATATTTTTAACTAAGATTCTCAGTTTCCGGTGTGCTATTCATAGAATTTATAAACTTATGACTTAACAGTTAAAAAGGAGCATATAAGTGCCTTACTTTATCTCAATATACCAATTATTTCTGCTGTAATGACTACAAACCAATGCTCACACTATAAACACACTGTCAAACATCAGTCCCTGCCCCTCATTATAATGTTTTTATTTTTAGTAGTAATAAGAAAATACTGTCATTGTAATAATCATTTTATTTGGTCATTATTTGGTTTTTCGAAATTTTAGATACAAATAGCTAACCCAAGTCATAGTGTAAAATGGCACTGATGGGGCAAGTATTGGTGTAAATGGGGTCTCTCACAGACCTAGGGCCTTAATCAGCAAAGCTGTTCCAAGCTGGCACAGATTGCTCTGCTAACTTCAGGAGAGAAAATGGTTATTGTTCCTGCAGAGTCAGCACAACTCAAACAGAAAAGTCTGAGGCAGTACACCCAAACCAGGGTTGTTTATTGACCTGTGCTGAAGCATCATATACTGTGTGGCATAACTGATAGTTGTTGCCATAGCCATAAAGGAGCAGAAAATGAGAAAAAAACACCACCATGTTTGACAAACACACAAAGAGACTGCCCAGACTGAATGTGCTTTTTCACATCAGTGCATTTGAGAAACACCCTCTGCCATTTATCACCAATACACCATCACCATATTCTCCTTTTTAAAAAGTCTGTGGTGTTAATAAACTGATGTTTTATCTCTGTGCTATTTTTTTTTTGCATTATCTAAAAGTTCCTGACGCATGCAGATAGTTATCTACCTGGCTGGCCAGACTATCTTGTGTCATTTGTCTTGTAATGAAGAGAAGGTAAGCGTAAATCATGTAGTATGCACAAACAATTCAAGATATTTCTAAGTTGCCCTTGGCAAGCAGGTGCAAGCAGGTGTGTACTTACTCCAAAGATAGCTTATACATATGTAGTCCTTTCCCCCCAACAATCTTGAGAGACAACATAAACTCTGACACTCCTTTACAGAGGATGCCAGGATTTTACAGGCAAATTTGAATTGCAGATCCTAAGTACAACAATGATCTTTATTAATTTTCTTGCTATTAGACTCTGTGTTTTCTATCTGATTGGATTACTACAAGAGGTTGAGAGATCCTCGACCTAGCAGCATTTAACTCTGTGTGTACAGTGCTCTAGGCATTAGTTTAGGAAGTGATTTATGGAATTACATATCACGTTACTCTTCAAATTTGTAAGTAAGTAGTACACTGAAAAGGTCTTCCAAGCTTTTCTTTCCAGGTTAGCAGTGAAGCCTCTTTCAAAACACTCCTTAATACCCTAGTTCTTCATCAGCTTTAACAAAAGTTGATGATGACCTTTTATATATATCACCAGAAAAAAAGCAGCACAGTGTAAGAAGTTAAAGGGCACAAATTATTACAGTTTTCATTCTTGGTCAAAAACAGACAGAAAAGTGATTATAGCAGTAGATGTTACACAATGTAAATGCTCTGTTTGGTCATTTTGTGATATCATCTATCACAAAAAGACAGCTACATACTTAGAGTGACTGTCCAAATGTCTGTGATGTCAGTCATCCACAGAGAAAAAAAGGTAACAGGCGGGTTGTAACAGTACAGAATAAGTCACAGACATGACAAGCAAACAGCTTTAACTTTTTCATAGTATCACTTGGGTTGGAAGGGACCCTAAAGATCATCTAGTTACAAACCCCTGCCATGGGCAGGGACATCTTCCCCTAGGTCAGGTTGCTCAAAGCCTAATCCAACCTGGCCTTGCACACTTCCAGGGATGGGACTTCTGTGTCTTTTCTAGGCAATATGTTCCAGTGCCTCACCATCCTCATAGTAAAAAAAAATTTCTTCCTAATCTCTAATCTCAGAGTCTTTCTGTCATTTGCAAAATTGCCAGGAGGTGCAATGTGTATGCAGTTGGAGTGTAATGCATCAGGGTCAGGCTCCTTACTCTTCTGTGGAATACACAGAAAGAAATGTTTTCTTTCCTCCACTTTTATGGTATCCTGTAAACTGTTCTTGTTTAAAATATAATGGTCTTCTCACAGAAACTGTCCACATGGATATGGGGAAAAGTGGCTCTGTACTCATAGCATGGATCTCCAGCATGTATTGTAGTAAGTGATGGCCAGTTTGGCAGGGGGAAGCACTGCCTGGAGGTGCTTTGACTGCTCAGTAGGCTGGCCACACAGGGTGTACCATTGCTCATCTTTTGGGAGGGCAAAGTGGATCTCAGGTTGGCTGCAGTACCTGGCCATTCTTGGTCTGAGAAAAAAGTAATGACAACTGGAGTGAACATTGAAGTCAACAGTATAAACACTAGCTATTCACAGCTGAAGCTTTCATTATTTGAAAACTTGCTGTTGCATGCTATGTCTCAGGTAGATTCTAGATTTTACACTATACTGTTATTAATAGTTCTGCAAGCATTAAACAGTCAGGAACCGACAAAGTACATCCATATTTGAGACCAAAAAATATGGTTGTAATTTTTGTTTTCTCTGAAGGATGAGCTCTTCTACATGTTTTGCGACCTTTTCCAGTCCCAATCGGGAGATGACATGCACAAGAAAACACTGCTCTGTGTATCTGATTTAGTACTAGCAAAATTCTGCTTCATCCCTACTGTACCAACACATCGAAGTAGAGCCTCTAGGTTTTTCATGAGCTTCAGAAGTCTTTACAAATACAGTAACATTATTCAGATAATACTAGATTCTAGGCTTGTTATTAAGAATTATTAACACATTTGAAAAGCTCTAGATGTTGATCTAGGTCCATATGATTATGGACTAAATAAGAGGATGATTAAAAAAGAGAAGTCCATTAAGTGTAATAAATGCTGGGCAACTCACACTGTCTGAATAGCTGGTAGTATGCATTCTTTAAATCAAGAACAGAAACACACTCTGCAACTACCACATCAGTATTTGTAAGCAGCTGTCACTGACAATGGCTTTGTTTGGCTTCCGTAAGTTCATATAAAAAGAAGTATTCTGGTTCGCTTTTTGTCACCACTGTGCTAATTCAGAAAACACATCATTTCCATTAGTATCATTCTGGGCTTTTTTTTTTTTTTATTACGTTGTGACTCAGCATCTCTCATTCAATTGTAAAGAATATGATTTCCATTGTGGCACCTTGGATTGAACTGTCATGCTGTGAATAAATCCTTCTGCACACATGGCATTTCCACATAACAGCTGACATTATGTCTTTTGTAACAGATGAAACTGGAATTTGTACCGCAGCAGAGTTTCATTGTATTGAAGCAATACTTATATATATATATATATATAGAGAGAGAGAGAGAGATATATTTGAATATGTAGTGCAGATCACAGATTTCTGCTTAACAGGAATATTCCTGTATACAATAAAGAATTCTGCAGCATGTATGAAAAGTAATTTTTCTATGCAGGAAACAAGAATAATGTTCTTGAAAGATAGGTCAAGTATCAAGCTTCTACACAATTGCAGGTAAATACCTTCACTGAGTACTGAAACTCAGAAATCAGTGTCCAGTGTTATTTCTGCAGCAGTTTGTTCTGATGCAGGAAAAAGTAACTGGACACAAATGCATCCATGATAACTCCTTCTACCTGTGGTCAGAACAGTAACATCTGGCACTGTCACATCACATAAATATTGCTTAGGTAGATTTCAATCATCTGTTTTAATAGGACATCCTTCTGTACTATTTGCAGGTTATCCAGACTGGTTGACAGCATACTGTGGAGACAGCAGTAGTATGTTTATATGCACACACACATATATATACACACACAAGTTATGTATGCTGAACTTTTACCTGTGGTTCCATTGGCTGCAGCTTGAATGTAGTTCACCATTTCCCAATTTTGCACTCATCAATTCAGTTAGAGCAGCAACAGCTATGATCTCTTGTAGTGTCAGTTCCAATTCATGCAGTAAATACTATCTATAATCAATAGGCACTGCTTTCTTCCACAAGCTCAACTTGACCTTTTTTCTGCTCCGCTTCTAGATTTAGACATAGATTTTAACTCCCTTAAAGCAGCGGCGTGCCATTCTGTTGAGTTACTTGGTTTCTGTGTATGCTGGCATAATGTCTTTTATTGAATTCAGGTAAAATGGTTTTGCAGAAAAAAAAATAATCTTTCACTCCAGGAACACAAATTCTGGGGTTTTTTAACATCACAAAAGCGCAGAGAAAGCACGATTGCTTTTTGCTGTGACAAAGTAAACAGGATAAGTGGTTTTCTTTCATCAGCAAAGTCAGTGCATTTAACTGCATGAGAACAAAAGAAGGAACTTAGGAACACCTGGACTTCGAAGGAATGATGCAAATTAATTAAATGGCAGCATAGACACTCATCTCATTTATTCACCAGCTGAATGGAAGGGATGTAATACAAAAAATATTATTACACGTATCCACAGAGATACCAGATCAAAGATACCAGGCAATAGTATAACAGAAATCAATCACAGAATCATAGAACAACCAGGTTGGAAGAGACCCACCGGATCACCGAGTCCATGAAACCAAACAACAACAAAAAAAAAACCCTCACAAAGACAAACTAGTTTATAGAAGATTACTGAGCTTCTCTTTAACTGACAAAAGTCCTCCTCACCTGGCAAAAGTCCTATTTTGTCCAACATCAGAGCTCTCCAGAGTAATATAAGTTCAGTTCATGTTTTGTATGTGAAACAACTGGATCACCATATACCTATGAACAGATGAAGAACTAACACAGAACATTTCTTTCAGTCTTTAAACAGCCACTTATGATAGGAGTGACTGATAAAACTCCCTATGTTTTTTTTGGTTTGTTGTACTTTCAATACTGAAAACAATGAGAGTTATTTTCAAGGCAGTTTTAATGAGGTACTCAATTACTAAAAATTTAAACTTCTACCATGCAGAATGAGATATCAATAAGGCCAATACGATGTAGCAACAGAACTATCAAAGGCATAAAAATGCAAAAGGAAGAAAAAGGATGCAGGACAGAGACATAAAAAGTGGAAAAGAAAGTCAAAGAAACAACACAATCAAATAAGTGATCCTAGTAGCAAGAATTTCCTTTCTAAATGTTACTAAGGTGAAGAAGAAGGTAGTCAGTAAACAACACAGGAATATATAGCTGTACCAATCACTGGATGATTGCAAAATTTTTTACACAAATTACCTCTGTTGAACCTGAAGTATTCCAGTAGCAATTCTTTTCCCAAGAACATTCCTGAGGCATATTTAAACCCTCTGATCAATGGTGCATAGTCTGGAATCAAATCTAAATTTAGCAGCAGATTAATTAATGTCTTTCTTTTAAGCGTCAACAAATTATGAAATATAGAAAGGTGACATGGTGAAGAGCTATCTTCCATGTATCATTTCCAATTAAAACACAAAGATGAGGAGGTCAAGAGGGATTAGTTTGTAGCTGGAACACTACACCACTTGAGCTTCTTTCAAAGAGCTGGGGAGAGTTTTGGGAGTACAATCAGGTCAGCACTTCTGCTTCCTCCAGGGATGCCTTAGTCCTTTTCTAAATAAAAGTCTGAGCACTGCAGTAGCTAGGAGTGATGGTTTGTGTTCCATTGGCTTTCTTTTTTCCCCACTAAACTGTACATTTGTGGGAAAATGAGGTTTAATGCTAACAAAGATGAAAAAGGAAAGCAGAATAGGACTACTTCTGAGACAGTGATGAAAGGAGAGCGCAGGGACTGAACAGATGGATACACAAAAGCCTGAATAATTTCTAACTCATTTTGGCCTGAACAAAAAACGCCAAACATATTTCAACAGTATTCAAAAAATACTTTAGTATTTGGGGGTGGTAATGAAGCAAGGGCAGCAACCCACAATTAACACACAATATCCTGTAACTCGGGAAGGTGTGCTAAATCCTTTGCTTCGACTTCGTATCTTAATCCTATCTCATCCAATAAAAAAAAAACATCCTTCGGCAGTTCTAGGAGCACGGCACACCAGCTCCTTTGTTTACACTGGAACAAGGAGATGTTCTTTCTTGTTCCGACACGAAAAGGGGCTACAGCACTAGCGCAGCATCCCTCCAAGCTGGCATTCGCTCGGCTGGGTTTGTCACACGCCGGCACACGGGTAGGAAGGAGGCGAGGAGGGCTCAGGCCACAGCCGCCCCCGACGCGGGGGGCTGCCCCGGCCGGAGGTAAGCGCCAGCGAGGCAGAGGGAGGGCAGGGCCCCGTTTTCGGCTCGGTTTACCGAACGCGGGTCGGGCGGGAAACGGGGAGACCGGCGACGACAAGGGAGAATTAAGGGTGCGCCCCGCACGCCACCGCTCCGACCCGCCCGGCCCCCGCCAGGCAGCGCCCCCAGCGCCGCATCCCAGGGGAGGCACCGCGCCCGCCGCCGCGAGGCACCACGGGAGTTGTAGTCCGGCCGCCCCCTCCGCGACCCCGCCCCGCCGCCCCCAGCCCGGGGCCAGAGCGGCACCGCGGCCGCTCTCGCGAGGCTTGGCGGCGGCAGCGCTGTCGGGCGGCCTCCTCCTCGCGAGGGCGGCCGCCGCCGCCGCCGCGGGGATGTTCGGTGCGGGCGCCATTCCCCCGCGTGACGTCATCGTGCATTGTTGTGAGCGTAGCGGAGCATCCCTCAAGCTGTCAGCTGTGCCGCCGCCGCGGGGAGCCGAGCCCAGTCGAGCCGGCCCCTTCTCCCCTCCTCCTCCGTCTCCTTCTCCTCCTCTTCCCCCGCCCCTCCCGCCGCGGGGGCTCCAGAGCTCGGTGTCACCGTATCATTGTCCGTGCGGAACCCCTGCGGCCCCCCCACCCCCCCGCCTCCCCCCGCCCGGCCCGCCCCCCTTTCCCCCCTCGAACCACCTCAATGAGATGCAAACATGAAAGACAAGAGGAAGAAGAAGGACCGCACCTGGGCCGAGGCTGCGCGCCTGGTAGGTGCCGCGGCAGCGCCAAGTGTGCGAGAGAGTGTGTGTGTGTGCGTGTGTGTGCGTGTACGCGCTGCGCGCGCCCCGCCGCCAGCCCCGCGCTTTGTTGCCGGCGGTTGGGGCCGTTGGGGCGAGCGAGCGCGTGAGGAGGGGGGAGAGAGTGCGGGGGGCTTGGAGGGAGGGAGGAGGAAGGGGGAGGTGTGAGGGACTGAGAGGGAGAAGAAGAGAACGCGTGAGGGACTGTGCGAGATAGAGAGGGGGTGTGTGAGGGACTGAGAGAGCGAGAAGAGCGTGTGTGTGTGTGAGAGGGACTGAGAGAGCGAGAAGAGCGTGTGTGTGTGTGAGAGGGACTGAGAGAGCGAGAAGAGCGTGTGTGTGTGTTGGGGGGCACTGAGAGAGAGGGAGGGGGGGTATGAGGTGCTGAGACGGAGAAGGAGAGTGTGTGTGAGGGACGGTGAGAGGGGGAGGAGAGTGTGTGAGGGAACTTGAGAGGGAGAAGGAGGGAGAGCGTGTGTGAGGAAGCGTAAAGGCGTGAGTGGGTCTATGTGAGCGAGTCTTGTGTTTGTGAGAGAGGGAGGAGAGCGTGAGGGACTGAACGGGAGGAGTGTGTGTGAGTGTGAGAAGGACTTATAAGAGGGAAAGTGTGCGTGTGACTCTGTGAGAAAGAGGGAGTGTTCGTGAAGGAGTGAGTCTGTGTGTGAGAGGCTTTGAGGGAGAGTGCGAGGAAGTATATGCGAGTGTGCGCAGGGAAAGCTCGGGTGCCCCGGCGTGCAGGGATCTCGGGCGTGCCTGCGTGTGTCGGGGTTGGTGTAGTTGTGAGTGTGTTTTGGGGAGGAGCCTTCTCTCCCGCTGGCGGTGCGGGGCCGGGCAGCCCCCTCCGAGCGCGGCTGAGCCCCTATCTGGGGCGGTACGGGCAGCCCCCTGCTCCCCTCCGGTCCCCGCCTGCAGTGGAGAAATAGCTACGCCCTTTCTTCTGTGCATGTGTGAGGAAATGCCTATTTTTTTCTTTTGAATGTGTGTGTGTAAATGCCCAGGGATTGTTTCTATATCTGCAAGTTCATGCATCAGATATCCCATGAAAATCCTTCCTTGTAATTCTAGAGAAAAGTGAAATATCTGGGAATAGCTTTGCATTCTTTTAACGCGGACAGGAGGACTGGGGTGAGGATGTTAGGTGAGAACTCTGTCCTGGGATTTCTCTTCACCCGTCTCTACTTTCTCACTGAGTCGGGGGGGAGTATGAAAGGCAAGCAAACCCACTTCTGGAAAGGCACTGTGACTCTGGAAACTTAGTCCATTCCCACTTTGTTAACAAACTGTTTCTCTTACCCTGCTGTATCTGTTTTCATGATTCTGTATTATCATTTTCTAAGTGTAATGGAGCATATTGTTTATGTTGTTTTCCAGTTTGAGAGTATGTACGGGTTCTCTCCATTCTTGGAATTTTACAACAAACTGTTATGCACAATATAGCACATATGATTATACACATTTGTCTGTATTCTGCAAAGTTGGGTCATTCAGCTTTGGTTGAGCTTATAGAAAGATGATGAAGCTATTAAGATAGGTTGCTGGTTATATAGCTTTTTTTATTTACACAAACTCAGTCTTTTATTCATCTCCGATACAAACTTAATTTCTTAAGTGACTTGTTTGTCCCAGTGGTACATCTGTTCTCAGTAATGGGTATTGATATCGTATTACTATTAATTGTTAAGTTGTGAAGCACATTTCTTGTAAAAATGTTTTCACCTTGTTCTGTGAACTTCTATGTGGGAAATTCAGCCTCTCTGCTACGTAAATAATCATAAGGTATTAGACAGATGCTACCTATAGATGTCTCTGTAAGCTGTACTGAGTTGTTTTCATATGCTTGGTCAGTGCTGAATTTTGATATGGCTCCTTGTACATCCTACAACAGTTTTGTAATAACGAGGCTTTAGGTAAGATGTTCTAGTATGGTGTTGCTGCTGTCTTCTCTTATTTTCCTTGACTGTAACAGAAGTTCAACTGTAGCACACATTTTGGCAATGAGTGTTGCTACAGTATTTTTTTTCTCTGTGCTTTAAATTGGCATCATGTATTCCAAAGTCTATAAAATACTTCAAATGCTATTCTAGTTTTGCTCTTTCAAGTTGCTACTGCAGTTGTCACTGTGTTTTGTTTGACAGATAGGCATAAAGGAATTTTATTTTGTGTCAAGTTTTGCTATTCCTGTGTGGTCCAATATATGAAAAAGTTTAAAGCCTTGGGAGAATAAAGGCTGAGCCAGCGCTGAGGAGAATGGCTAAGATACTGTTATTTTCATGATGTCCTATCACCTCATGGTCCCTCCCCAAAAGGGGCATAATTTGCTAAAATTAAAAAAAAGGTACATTGCTGTCTCTAAGTGGTGAAGATAGACAAGGGTCGCAGTGTGGTTTTTGTCTAGCCTCCTGGGTTTGCTAAGTTGTGCAGAACTTGTCCCAAGTCAGTTATGTGAGTGATAAGTAGTGCTCTTCAGATCAACAGCAGTCTTGCACCTGGCTTTACTTTTATAGTGACATGTTTGCAAATCACAATGAAAGACTCAAGCCAAAATTACCACTCCTTACAGTGTTTTATGTTAGTACCCTGATGGTTCATTATGGCTTTGTTTTCTTGGGATACATCAATAATGTATTACCGCAGGGTTTGATTAAATCAATTTCTTTCCACTGACAAGTAAACAATGAAGTGATTGGTATCTGCTCACAGAAAATAACTCATGGGTTACCTAGATGAATGTGTTATAGGATAGTATGCTGCTGAATTATTTTTAGGAACAAGAGGTTGAATTAATAAATACAGCAAATGCATGGATATTTGTGTTACGTTTTCTACAAAACCCTTGCATTATAACCATACTGGGCTTTCAGATTGAAGCACTGAAGAACGGGACATCACAGAGGTAACATTGTTGGCATTGCTTTTTTCACTCTGTTATGCATGTCCATATCTTACGCTTTAGACTTCAGATAACATACTGGTATGCTAGTTTCCTCAGGTACTTCAAATTCACTTGCGAGAGCTGCTGATTTTTCATTTTATTTTCTTTGTTTGGTATGAGACGCCATACTTAATTTTGTATACAAAATGTAATTTTGTTTTATATTTCAGTTATACATGTGTAGTTATTATTAGCCACTCCCAGTAGCTTCCCAAATGCAAGTCGTTCTATACTTACAAAATGCCTGTGAAGTTAAGTATTTTGACCTCTGCTTTACCCATGCATGAAAAGATTAAGTATCTTACTCAAAGCTGTGCAGGAAATCTGTAGGAGAGGCAGTTATGGTACCAAAAGCATCTCTGTAGTAGTTCCGTTTCATAGTCATAAAGTCATCTTCCTTCTGTGGCTACACTTTTGCCTCCTTCACTCGCTATTACCCTTTCTCTCACAGTAATTATGAGTGAAATTGATATGGTCATGTCTCTGTATTCAATCTATATTAAAACTCATAATGCACTGTGTAATAGTTATAGATAGAAAGGAGTACATAAACGGGACTCGAGCCTGAAATCATTATACAACTCTCCATTTCCCACATTCACAATGAAAGAAGCAGAAGTACTTTAGAAAAATACATTACTCCAAGGTCTTAAAATACACCGTAACATGTATGTCTTAAGTGGTGAAGCTTCAAACTGACAGTTAATGTTGCAGCTTACTGGGTTTTGGTATTTGATTAAAGGGTCTTTTAAGAACTTAAGCTTCTGTGATGCAGGGTTTTCTGAAGCTGTTCCCTTGATTTTAAAAACATAAGCAGGAAAGAACTCCCGTTACATTCAGCTCTTGCTGTAAATACAGTGTATGTGATACAGGCAGTAAAACAGGAGCCACTGGCATATCCTGTATTGGAATACATATTTTGTAGAAGACGTCTGCTGTAGACATTTGCATCTTTCTGTCTGCGACACACCGTTTCTTTCCTTACACAAGTCTGCTTATCTTAGGGTAAGGCACAGCCCTGCTTACAAGCATTCCTAAGAAATGAATGCATGTGCAGGATCAGTGTAATGGTGGCACATTACTAACAGGTCATATTACAGAACCCATTTTGTAGAACACATTTTTAGGGACAAAATCGCAACCTGTCTTTACAACATGCCAGAGGACATATCTTTGATGTATACCTGATATGTCAACTCACTTTATACTTCACAGCAGACTACAGCAATGCTTATGTACAACCTGAGTATTATCTCCATACCAGTATTCTGCTTTTTGTGTCTGATAAACTAAGATAGAACATATATAAGAATGAGAACAAAAGAAAATCCTTAAAGGAAGGAGGAGAAGCATCTTGTCTTTCCTCTGTCTTCGGCTGATCCTCCTTTGACGAAGCTATATTGTTTTCTGGTCATATGTCGAACTCATAAAAATTGAATAGAACGATTAAACACTTGAGTTGTTTAAGCAATTTGTAATGTTTCCTTTCAGCTGAAAAAAAATGTGTCCATGTAGTTTCAGCTGTTAAACTCATAAGGACTCTTGAGCAGTTGCTAAAAGTCTTGAAATGGTGACTGCTGCCTCTTAATAATTTCATGCCATAAGATGCCGTATAAAAAATATTGAAATGAAAAATACTGAGAACAAAATATGTCCCATGAATCTCTGCCATGTGAGAACTGATAGCAGTTTTAAACAGGTAGTGGTGGTCCAACTCTTGTCATTTGACTACCAGACACAACACCTGTTTTTTTGTACTATGAGTCAATAAATAAAAAGGTTACAGAAGCATGTACAAAGTGAGCGGAAACTGCTCTCTTTGGGAATGCACAGCTCAACATAGGTATGAAACATAGAACAGCTGCCTATGAAGGGAGATAGTTTATGGTAACATCTTAAAAGGATTTTTTTTATGAGCAGTGTGCTCTTACTATTTGCCTCTTCTCTTTCCTTTAGGTGGTGTTATGAAACACAGTTAAGTCTCCACCACTGGTTGTCAGTAAAGTAGAAGAAAATGACAAGAATAGGGACAGTGGTGCATGTTGAGTTATTTGTGTGTTGGATCTCCTCTCCAGTATTTTTGCTCTTTTGTCTTCAAATTTAATTCTGAAAGAAAGGTTGCCTTGTATTATGGAATACTATTTGCTTCGTAGTGCTCTGGAAAGTCCTCATGGTTCAGGTGATATGTGTATATTGGGTGAGTAATATTCATACCTTAATTCTTGTATTTCTTGCACTAGTCTCCTGACAGGATCCAGCTCTTAATTAAGAGTTGTTCTCTTACTCTGTAAACTTTACGAAAATTATATTAATTAATTAAGGAAGCCTGTGCTGAAAAAAAAAAAAAAACCAAACCTGTGAAAAGCAACAAAAGCCCATTGGCATTGTTAGATTGCATGTTAGTGTTCAGTGTAGCTGGCTGTCCAAAAGCTGATTGTTGCTTCATCTGGTCTGCTGAGATAGTATAGTTGAAATGGATTGTATAACGTTATGGAAGTATTTTTGCATTATGCTGTTATATTTGAAGACCACAAATGAAACAAAAAAAATTAGAAGAGTAACTTCTTTGTAGCTAAACCCTTGATGATAATCCCTTTGACTTTTATCTTAAGCCTTTACTTTCGTTACTATAAATAACATTGTAAAGCATTGTGTGACAGGAGCTTCATGTATCTTTAAAAACGGGAGATTTGTTTTATGGTATTAAGGATTTCTTTGTTGTTAGCTTAACAGAGACCTATTATTATTTCCATATTTGTTCTGAGTTAATTCTTTTTCAGATGTACAGAAACATCATGGCTTGGGAAGTTTTGATGACCTTTTCCCTTTGATTCACAACCAGTGCTGCTTTGAAGAACTCTATTGTATTTTGGTTTACTCTAGGGTTTCCTCCAAGTTTTTTTGTTGAAAGTGATTTTTGCACTTATTAGACTAGATTGAGCAAGGACTTATTTATTTTTTACATTTATTTTTACACTTAAAATGTTGATATTTTATTTTGTTAGTATGAAATAATACAGAAATTGCTATTTTTTTTTTAATTTTCTAAGGTGATCTACAAATGAAGTATAAATTGAGTCTATTCAGCTCAACTCTTGCGTTCTTCTAGAGCAGACTGAGAGGAAGAAGATTCTCTTTATCTTGAGACAGCCCTTTAACCCTGGCATCACAGACCTTTACAAAGGCAGGAACCCAACATGGGAATGCAGCCTCTTCTCAGTGATGTCACGTTACTTCTATCAAAGCAGAGTAATGTAGGAGAAAACCCTTGCAGGAAAATAATTTTCACTTACCACAGCCAAGGCCCTGCTACCCTTCACAGATAGGTTGGTCTGTATCTGCTAACCCCGTTCACCAATTTTCTGGATTGAACTGCACCAATACAGCATCCTAGTCAGGAACAGGTGGCATGCTGTCCTCAAGGTGAAAAGCCAAACTTACTGTACTTCCTCCTGGAGCCTTTCTTGGTTCTTTATACCACGAATACCAGATTGCAGTCACTCAGAGAGTCATTTGCTAAAGGAGACTTCTTGGCTTTGGAGTAATAGGGTTTTTTAAACACTGTAAGCTTCAAAATATTTTGGTTTTTCTTGGATGTCACAATGATAATCTTACATTCCATGCAAATAGCAATAACTAAGTAGTGGACTCCTTTTCTGCTATCAGGACCTGGGAGATGTGATTAGTGGAAACAATTTCATTAAGTTTCCATGGGTACCTCTTGAAACTGACCAAATCCTCTTTTTAAGGAGCTTACAGACTGAAGGAATCAAATATCTTACCCCTCGCTCTGGAACAGTCAGCTTCCAATGCAAAGGCAGAAGGACAACCTGGAATAGAGTGACCACTAAGCAGCACATCCTGGTTCCGCCCTTTTACTCATCCTGTTAGGTCAGGCAGCAAATTCCCATGCTGAAAGGACACCAGATTGGCCACAGGTGGCCAACAGCAACTTCAGATGACAATCACACTCCTGAAAGAAACCCAAATTGTTGGTGTACTGCCCCTCTGATGTCACTTTGTCGTTGTAAGGTCCTGCTAGACAGTTTCCTGTTGTTGCAGTTACTTTCTTGGTAGGAGATGTACCTTCTGGGAATGCAAAAATGGTGGAGGGGCACCTTCTCACCAGCAGCTGATCTTGATTTGAACCTGTCTTTCTGAATATCATACCTTAGGCAGACCACTACCTAAATCTGTCCACTTATGACTCTAGTACTTTAGCATAGACATCATGAATATCAGGGGACAGTTAGGAAGCTGTCTGGCAGCGCATGCAGCCTTCCTAGAGCCTTTTCAGTGTCAGTGCACTGGTTGGGTCTGGGGACTGCACTTAGCGTGGGAGGGGTCTGGAGCAATACCATTCAGTTTGGTCTAAGCAGGCTCTAGGGGTTCTGTCATTGGAATGGGAAACTGAGGGGATCTGATGCTTTTATTCCTCAGATGTTAAGAGTTTACCTCTCTCTGATGGCCTGAGCTCAGCACAGTAAAGTCTGTGTGGACCCTAGCATGTAGCTTTCGCTCAAAGGGATTGCCTTTTAAATGAGGTTTGTATAATAACATGTGAGATCCAACTGTTACCTTACATGTTCTAAGTCTGATGTGGCATACTGTACCTCAGGTGTCTGAGGAGACTTGCTTTTTGTTGTGTAGCATTGGATTTGGTTTGTCTGACAACCTTTGCCAGCATCAGCAACCACAGTTCGCTCTGTGCTCTGAAACTGAGCAGTGTTCACAGACTTATTAAGAGGATTGGGCTGTATTTTTTTGTAGGAGTCATTCCTGGTTATGTGCTAGATTATTGTTCATTATTTTTGCAACATCAGAAGTTTGTTTAGAAGGCACACATTACACACTCTGTTTTAAAACTTGTTCTCTTATATGCATAGATTGGTCTACCTGAGACTGTGATGAGAATCATTTTCGCTGCTTGCAGAGGCTCCACTTTAAAGATCATTTTGCTGTGGGTGACAGTTGCATCCTATAAACCATAGTCTGACTACAGACAACATAATTTTCAAAACATCTGCAACTTCAGAAGTGTTTCTTGTGGTGTCTTGAGCTAGTATATAGTCTGGTTTGGAGAACTTAATGTTCTCTTTCCTGTTGTGATCTTGCTTAAGTATATATAGAATCAGGAATTCAGTGAAGCAGTCATTCCCGTCAGGGCTTATATTGCTTTATCCTGGTTGGGTTCTTGTATAACTTCATGTCTGGAGAGGAAAAAGAGCCTTAAGCAAAGTATACATTGATCATTTGAAGGTCAGTTTTACTTCATTTCAGCTGGCTGTTAGCAGCCTGGAGAACCTATCTGACTGTGTGTAGTGGTTCACTATAGTTAGTGAGGTACCTTGTGAAATATCTGAGGAGTTGTAAATCACAGTCAATCTTCATGTTTCATACGATGTTTTCTTGCCTTTATGGCTTGAACCTTCTTGGTATAAGATCAGGCTCTACCGCTATCGTTGTATTGCTAAAATGCATAACTTCATCCTTCAATAAGTGATGAGTTTCAGTTCCATCAGTTTTAATTGAAGAAATTCTGCATCCAGATGTTTCAATACATGTATTGATGTCTAGTTTTGGATAAATGTTAATTCTTCTTATGTCTCAGAATTCCTGGTTATCCACCCCCTGCTAGAATGTCTACTGCCATTGCTGTATCAGCGAAGCTTGTAACATCTCCTGTCACTACACCTATCTGCCAACATCTCCTAGCCAGGGTAATGGGAGAAAATAGACCCTCATTGGCCATAGCTTGTTGTCATTTTTTCTGGACTAAGGTTCTGGCAAATTTGACACATGCTGATCATACCAGCCTTTTTCATCATATGTAATTTCTTGCACTTAGAAGTTCTCAACAGTTAAGACCAATGAGAACCAGTTTGGAATTCAGTGTTTAGAGCAAGAAAAGCATCTTAATTAGAGTATTGCTTGGATAATCATGAAACTACTAATCATAGCAGATGAAGTGAGAAAGGGCCCAGGGTAACCGTATCTGTTTAGACTTGAAAATAATTCACTCCTCCCACATTAGTTTGTTTTGTGCAATCAATAAAATCACTTGGTAATTTTCGTTGCCTGTAGGATCTAGGACTTCTCTGGCCTTTGCCAGAATCTGGTCTTCTTGTGGAATTTCATTTCCTGTTTTAAAAAATGAAGAACTAAGAGAGTAAAATGATTATGAAAAGTTGGCCAATAAGTATGATTTAGAATTAAAATGCATCATTAACTCTTTTTTCTTAAAATGACTAGACAGAAAACATTGTTTTTATTGTACAGACTGCGAATTCTGTATCCATGTAATGGTGCTCATTCATATTTTTTGCTTTTTTGGACTTAGCCTCTAGACTTTTTTCAGCAGATTGATATAACAATGCTGAAGGTTCATACTTAGAACAGTAGTGCTTAATGTATTCTAATATATTTCATGATTTGTTTCATTATCCAAGCTTTTGAGACACCTTCCAAGCACTCACCTGTCCTTAAAAGAAACAAAAAATAAAATAACTTAGTGGGATTTGCTGTCTAATTATGGAATAAACTCAGTAAATCACAGTTGAAAACAATTTAAAGTAAGTTACTGTTGAAGATATGTTAATACTTTTTGTAAATGATTTCAAGATGAGCCATGGCTCTGCAAGTGTGTATCTTGAAGATGTCAGGGACTGGCAAGCATTTGCCCACATTGTTCTGGTACTGAGGTTTCTCCATTTGGAACATTTTTTTTGGCCAAAAATAAGAAAAATCTGTGTAGTCAGTTTTACTACATTGGCAATCCATGTCAAACAGGTTGTTCGTCATCCTTTTGTCCTATTCCTGGGATGCTGTACTGTCAAACTGTGTTGCATTATTAAACATCTCCTGTCTGTTAAGCACATGTAAGACAAATGGCTGGGCAGCTCATGAAGTGCTTGGATCGTCCAAAATCATAGAGAAGAAGAGAGAAGCGACAGTATAGAGCAAGAGCTGTCCTTTATAAGGCTACTAATCTTTTAAAATAATGGTGGAGATTCTTGTGATTATTTATTTCAGCTTGACCAGTACATCTCTGCAGCTGGGGACTTTGAATATAGATCACAGTACACTAGCTGAAGTGTTTGCCAGATATCCCAGGAGGAAATATTTGATTGGAGGACAGAATGTAGTTTGCATGCTTTGACATGGTTGCTTGAATTCCACACTTAGCAGCCCAAATGTTTAATTTTTGTTTTGTGTGTATGTGTGTGTGTAACTTGTCAGTGATAACCAATCCTATATCTTTGTCTTGGACTGATGCTCCTTGTGCTTAGTAAAAGCCTGATCGTATATGCTGTGATTTCTAGAGCATGGGATCAGTCCCAAAGAATAGATACTGAAAGAGAATGGAATTCCTGCTTTGAAGGTTTAATTTTTCTTTTTAAATTACTGCAGCTGTTTGCTGTTGTCAGCATTCATATAGCTGTTTTGGCAAGAAGTGTCGTGTTAGTTTAAGTGTTAAATGTTAGAGTTAATTTTAGAGAAAAATGCATGTGTAGAGGGAAAGGGAAGTGATCTAGGGAAAGCATTCTGAGGATTAATGTTCTGAAAAAAATGAGGTTTTAAGTGCTACATACATACATAATAGTTATGAAGCTTATTGCATTTAGTACTTGCATACATTTTCTGGGATTAGTAGATGAGAATGAAACTGGGTTTATATCTGCTGGCATGTCACAGGGTGAAAACCTGTGTGACTTGGTTACATTGATGTAGTCCTGGGGAGAAAAATGGTAGTGCTGTATTGGGAAGCAGTGAAGGAGAGGTGGAGATGACCTTGCACCAATGAGTAGTAGAATAGCAAATATTGGTGGGGGGGGAGATCTATGAGAAAGAAACGAGAGGGAGGAAGCAACCTTATTTTTTCTAGTGTAAAATTGCATTTCATTTGTCTATTTATTTATTTTGCCACCATTTGCTTAATTACATAACCAGCTAAAGCCCCCAAAATGTCATCTTTAAAGTTTGGGTTCTTCTCAGACTTAAGTAGTAGAAGGGTCGCAATTAAACACCAAGGTGAAAAAAATTTTGTTTTCTCTCTTCTGTTAAAGGTAGGACCTTTGTCTTGGAAATGAAATACTATGTTTTGATTATTTTGTGTTCTGTTTATTTTAAAGACGGGTTTGATTATGGACTATCTCAGCCACAGGAATATTATTGAAATTATAAGCAATCCCTTAGGAATAATTGAAAAAACCCAAACCAATTTGTTTTCCAAAATATTCCCTCATCCATTTGGTAGTAAGATCTCCTATTGGAATTTTTCAGCTTATTTTGTTTGGGTTATTTCTGAAGCAGCAAAAAATATAAATATCCTAAGATTTGTCATGTGCAAAGGTCTGTCTAACATGATACTTGAATGTGAAACTAGGGAAGTTTTCTTGTACTTCTGGACACTTACGTTTATTTCTGTTTTAAACTCAGAGGCCATAGCATGTAAATCTCCTAAGTATAATTTTATGCCTTTGAATGAGATTGTTTGACATAATTATTGGAAGATTGCATTCCCAAATTTGAACTCTTAAGACTAATTTAATTACTAATTCTCATTGTTTCAAAGGCACAGCATGAGCTCAGTAGTTACACTGGAAGCCCAAGTTGAGGCAGTGTAACTTTTCCAAAAACTTAACTTTTCTCTTGACTTACTGCAAGTTATTTTTTTGAGAGAAATGGGAGATGTTAATTTCTCGCTGTAACATGGTCAGTGTTTGTCCAGATTGACTTGGAGCAGTCTTGTAGCTCAGAATAATGCCTTGGAGGGTCAGGACTTTGGAGCCTCCACAACAGTTCATGATTATCCTGAATATTTTCAGGATTTTCTTCTGTGGGGAAAGACATGTTCTGTATTTTGGTTTGAGATCGGATTACAAACCGTGGTTTAACAGTCAGCATTTTGTCTCCTTACATACTCCAGTTTTGGAGTTATAGTTTGCCTATTCTTCTTTATAGACTGGAGGTCCTGATGAATTTGTTAACATGTACCAAGTGATTGGTCTTATTGGCTTAAATCTCTAAGGGAAATCAGCATCCAGCCAGTAGACATTTGTATTGATGAGGACCCATTGATTTTTTTCATCTGTCCACTTACTATCAATAAGAAATGTCCTTACCTTTCATGATACTTCTTCCCTGCCAGGATGTTGCCTTGTTATCTGGCTGGTCTTACTGTAGGGGCTGGTGTCAGTTGCTGATCACATTATATGCAGATGAACAGTCTGATAAAAAGTCTCAAGTCAATACCTGAGAAGCTTAGATAAAGATAACGCTTCGTGTTAGAGCTTTTTAATAATGTCTTCTGTTTAATGTAAACTAATGGTAAAGAATTGCTGGTTTTAGCAGAAAACACTTTCATATCAAGGATTAAGGTTCACTTATCTTGGCATGATTAGCAGTATCCAGAACAGGGGAATTTAAGAAAATACAGACAACTTATATTACATTTTAGAGGAAAAATAATTCTTCTGTCTTTAATGGTAATTTTGGTTGTCATATTGTTTTTTTCACCTCAGTATTGGTTGCAGTATTTTCTTTCATAAGGAATGTTGTAGGATGTGGAAACTTAAGCATTCTGCGTGCACTTCTCCAAAATGACGTACTTTTGAAAGATTATTAACTTGGATCTAGAATGATCAGATTATTTTACAAGGTCCCTGGGAAGAAGAAAACATGTAAGTTTTCTCAGAATTTGAGGAAAGCTGCTCTTTCTACTCCCACTTTTGTTTATGTATTTAAACATGAATGCAAACTTAGATTTGGAGCTGTTATGTGTTCTTTCTAATCTTGCCTGTATTTTGACAAATGTTTCTTAGTAATAGTTGTTAAGTAGTTTATTTTTGAAACCTTTAAACAGATGCTACTAAATATCACTATAAAACACCAGTTATGGACTCCAGTTCTGCAGTAAATGGTGTATTTAACAGGACATGTGTAGGCAGACTTAGGCATTGAGATGGAGGAAAGGACTGTGTGGAATGGCTGATAAGAGGGACTGAACAGTTAAATGACATAAAATGGATATGAGTTGGTGAACCGCAAACTATCTCGTATTTTTGAAAATCTTATATGAGTAATTGTCAACTGTGCCATCTGTAAATAATTTGGGCTTCCAAATTTGTGGCAATTAAAACTGCCTAGCATCCCACTCCAGCCCTATGTTTTATTCTATGTATAAGTCAGTACTGAAGATTAATCTTTCATGACATTAATCGTCTCATCACGAGAGATGGAATAAATCATGGTAGCCCTTCCTCTCTTCACTCATGAAGGTAAATGCCGCAACATGATGGCTGATCTTTGTTATGACACTAACCATTATACATAAAACAGAGATGGCAAAATCCCACTGACAGATAACAAAAGTTTTAATTTTCTCTTTACACATTCTATGAGAAGGTTGTATTTCTTCAAAACCAGGACTTATCGTAACTGCTTTCAGAGCAATTTAAGCAATAGATCTGGATCGTGCCAGTGAACTCTAATCTGTACACCATGATGTCATGATTCAGTATAATGAAAACTGACGTGAAACAATTGTGCAAGTTTTGGAAGAAAAAATACTGCATGACACCCAAGGACTCTTAAGACTACTCTTTTGTATTGTCTGTTTTGACAAAAAAGAATAACTCCTATATAAAACAAATAGGCAAGCACCACCTTTCCCCTCCCCAAATAAAAAAAAAAAAAAATAAAAAAAAAAATAAAAAAAAAAACCCAACTCAGACACTGACATGAGAACCCAAAGACAACAAACCCAAATCTTTCATAATTTTTCATTTTTTGGAGATTGATGTTTTCAGTTTTGCTTTCAGTACTTGAACAGGTGGGTTGAAGGAATGGAAAGTATCTTTTGTTGTGTCTATGATTGCAAGGGACTTTTGATTTTTCTGGCTTTATCATTTGCTGTAGACCTGTCAGTAATTTCTTTCCAGGTTCTCCGTGCATTAGATGCATTCTGGTCTTTTCTTTCTGGGATAAAATTACTAAGAAATATTCTTAGAAATTTCCTGCATCTCTGCTTGCTTATGAATTTGAAAGGAGAAATGCTATGTATCATCTTATGAGTGAGAAAGAAAGCAAACAACTGAGTTGTTAAGTTTATAGACTTCCCTTGTGAGTTTAAGAGAATCAATGTGACTTGTACTGGCTTTTCACCTAAGCATCAAAATGTGCTGTAAATTTCATGAGGTAGTTTCATGCCATTTATCTGACAGAATCAAAATGGAAGTATAATTTTTACAGTTTTATTTTTATGTCTGCTGTCATTAATCATACTTTCATAACATGGATAGAAATGCTTTTTGGTTGGTTAAATGTATTCAGGGTCAACGGAATCTATGTCAGTTGCAGCATGAAGCTTTTCTTACCCTTTTTACCATTTTAGTGGGTGAGTTTTACCTGAATGAAATACTTAAAATGGCCAAGAAGAATGTAAAAATATTTAGTTAGAGTGCATGGTGTAAATTATTCTGTTTGTATTCCGCTATCCTTTCCCTCACCCTTTTTTTTGTTTGTTTTCATTTCTTTTTTTCCATCTGGAAATCTTAGGTCTGTGTCTTTAGGATGCTGTCTAACAAGATAAACTCTGATAGTAAAGCGATGGCAAGAAAACCGGCATAACTGTCGCCTCCTGTTAAATTTGGTTCGTTCAGAGAATAGCCAGTAGGAATCTTATTTCTCACATTAAAAGTAACCCTTACACATTACATTTGCCTGAGGAAATAAAACAATGAAAGCTTTAACAAACACATACTCATCATTGATTTTTCCAGGAAGTTTTGAGGTTTGTTTTTTTTTTTTCATTTTTTTTTCATTACTATGCTGAAATATAAGTTAGGCAGTTAGCTTTCAGTCTCAGAAAAAACTGTGTATCAACTTTTGGTAGAAAGAACAGCATATATGGAAGCAAATATGTTTGAGGCTAGATGCTTCTTAGTATTTTTTGTTTTTCTTGTTCCCTTAGTAGGGGTGAATGTATTCACACTGGTGATAGTTCATTCCTCTGTTATATGTAATGTAAAGACAGATGACAGGGTGCTCTGTTTCATTCCACTCCATTAGTTCTAGTCACCTAAGCATTGCCTCTCTTCATTTTGCACAAGGGTAGGTGCCAAAGGGTAATATTCATCCCTGCTGGAATTGAAGGCATTTCAGTATCGTGACCTATGTGAATACTGAATGAGTACAGATTTTAGTATGGTTTTGGGTGGCAGAGCTGTGTTTTGCTCCTGGAATACTGATTCATAGTTGTAATCAGATTTGACCCATGTTTTTCAGCTGGATGCACTGATACAGAAATTGAAGCTTCTCTGCCCACTTAGTTTACAGTAGAATAAAGTCTACAAACAGTGGGAGGTTCACAATACGGTTTGTCCTGTCAGCACCTTAGGGCTACAATGTACTGCTCACTGTTCAGTATGGACTACTTCAGTGGCACTTGTCTACCTGTAGCGGTATGGGGTTTGGGAAACCCATGGACATGAACAGCATCTCCTGAGTGGAAAACTGATTGAATGGCTGGGCCCAGAGAGTGGTGGTAAATGACATTTACTCCAGCTGGAGGCCAGTGACAAGTGGGGTTCCCCAGGGCTCAGTGCTGGGTCCAGCCCTGTTCAGTGTCTTCATCAAGAACCTGGAGGAAGGCATCGAGTGCACCTTTAGCAAGTTTGCAGATGACACTAAGCTTGGTGGAAGTCTGGGTCTGCTGGAGGGTAGGGAGGCTCTGCAAATGGGATCTGAACAGGCTGGACCGCTGGGCAGAGACCAGTGGGATGAGATTTAACAAGGCCAAGTGCCAGGTCCTGCACTTGGGGCACAACAACCCTGTGCAGTGCTACAGACTGGGAGAAGCCTGGCTGGAAAGCTGCCTGGAGGAGAAGGACCTGGGGGTGTTGGTTGACAGCCGACTGAACATGAGCCAGCAGTGTACCCCGGTGGCCAAGAAGGCCAATGGCATCTTGGCTTGTATCAGAAATGGTGTGACCAGCAGGTCCAGGGAGGTTATGCTCCCTCTGTACTTGGCACTGGTGAGACCGCTCCTTGAATATAGTGTGTTCAGTTCTGGGTCCCTCAGCTCAAGAAGGATGTCGAGACTCTGGAGCATGTCCAGAGGAGAACAACGTAGCTGGTGAAAGGGCTAGAGAACAAGTCTTGTGAGGAGCAGCTGAGAGAGCTGGGATTGTTTAGGCTGGAGAAGAGGAGGCTGAGGGGAGACCTTATTGCTCTCTACAAATACCTGAAGGGAGGTTGTGGAGAGGAGGGTGCTGGCCTCTTCTCCCAAATGACAGGGGACAAGAGTGAATGGCCTCAAGCTCTGTCAGGGGAGGTTCAAGCTCGACATAAGGAAAAAATTCTTCACTGAAGGGGTCATTAGGCACTGGCAGAGACTGTCCAGGGAGGTGGTTGATTCGCCTGCCCTGGAGGTGTTTAAGGTGTGGGTGGACGAGGTACCGAGGTGCATGGTTTAGAGATTGGTGGGAATGGTTGGACTCGATGATCTGGTGGGTCTCTTCCAACCTGGTGATTCTATGATTCATCTGTATGGATGTGCTGATGTTTCATGAGTTAGAATGCATAGGAATTTGCTGTGAGAGTGTACTATTGTAAGGTCAAGGGAAGAAAGGTATTTCAGTGTGGATGTGGAAAGGTGGGAGGTACAGTGGTAGGACTATTGCAACATCTCGAAGAAGAGAGTGCCACTTGGAGAGTAGAAAATGCTGGACGGAGTGAGAAGCAATGGGGTATTGTGATAGAAAGCAAGAAGAAATATGGCTTGCATGGCTAAACAGAAGTCTGCAGGCTGGACTGCACTGTCTGAATTGAGCAGTCACTTGAAAAATCTGGATGCTCCATCGCTTGAACTGAAGTCATCTGTGGTAATCCTGCTGCTAATAGTGGAATCCATGCTGAGGTAGTGAGCTTGACGTTCTGCTCATGGGGGTATGTATCTTTGATCCTCATCTTATAGAAATCTGATAGGATTCTCTGTGCTCACTGCACTCATGCTGTTACAGTCACCAAGATGTTAATGTATCTTTGCTGACAGAGCCTTTAAGTGAAGTTCCTGGTTGCTCAGGTGGGCTGATTGTATTAGTAAAGAAATATGAATGTTTCCTTTTGTTTCAGTATGTCAGACCAGATCAATAAGTTATTATAAGTCAGTCATTGAAATATTTACCCTACATTTTCTGGTGTGATGTATGAGGCCACTAGCAATAGCAGGATGTCATTGCTGCTGGAGTTTGTGCCTTTAAAAGGAGTAACACAATTGTATGCTTAATTTTAACTGAATTGTAATCCAATTTCTTTTGAATGTGAAATGTCAAGTGTATAGCTTATCTGGAATTTGCAAAGCACTATTACTGTTTTCCTATCAGAACAAATTTAAAAAACAAAACAAAACAAACCCCAAAATACCGACTAAAAAACAGTGAAAGGGTCAGGATTCAGAGCAAGCCTCAAACCAGGCAGTAAAAACAATGGAATGAATAAACAAATCATTCAGCTTCTTTCTTGCTTTTCCCTTGTATTCAGTATTTTAGAAGTTGCAAAGACCTTATATGTCTGGCAGGTTGGCTAAGCTAGGCAGTTTCAGACCAACTTGCAAACAAATTCTGTAGTAGAAACTCTCTTGTAGGGAACACTCCACAGTTGTTCTCTATAGTTCATGCTACTGACCTGTGAAGTGCTTTTAACTGAAAGAGGGCTGAGTAACAAATAGGTTTGGTGTACTTCTAACCATCTGAATTCTACAGGTCAGTATCACCTCAAACACTAAAAATAGATGTGGACTAGGAAGCATGTGCATAACTGATATTAAAAATTAATTTAATGTATTTCAGCAGATTTGGGGTATTTTCATGTGTTGATTTCTTGATCATGTTACATCTTTTTTCCTTTCCTTGCTTGATTTTACTTTTCTTTCTTATCTGGAGTGATGCATGGATTACAGAAACAGTTTCATAGTATGGAGCACACTGCAAAAGACATGTTGTATGAAATGCACATTCTTCTACTCAGATTTTATAACTGCAACTACTCAAAGATAAAATTCCTATTATGAGAATTGTTACTCCTATTTTGGCTTCTTTAAGTATTTTTGTAGTTGGAAACCACTCTTTACTTTTCTCTTAATTGCCATCAGAAAGTACTCCATGAATATCTTTTTGAGAACTCATGTTAATATAGATTGTAGAGCATCTTCCCTTCTTATTTTAATCCCTCTTTTTTATACATCATGTCCCCTCCCTCTTCTCAACCTTCATGCTATTTTCTCCCCTTCATGCATCTCTTTGCACTTATTTTCTTCCCCTACTCTGTACCCTGCTCTCCCCTCCTTTCCTAACCATTTACCCATCTTTCTTCAAACAAAGGGCTTTGAACTTTTACTAGGCTGCTGATAATTCCCCAGTGACTAAAGCCGTTAATCAAAAATGAATACAAAAGATTTTAGTGGGGCATTTGCCAAAATAGAAGTCAGTCCTCCTGTTAACCTCACACAAGCAGCTGGAGAAGACAGTGTGGGGTGGGGTTTTTTTTGTATGTGGTTTGGTTTTTTTCTTTTTTGTTGCGGTAGGGAGCTGTTCTTGTACCCTGTTTGTGACTCCATCTTTCAATTCATTAATTTAGTAATGGGTGGCTAGACAATAACATATATTTTCTGCTTGGCAGAAGAAAAGTTATTTTTCTGTTCTTTTATTCACCCTGCTGTCTTTGGGCAGTAAAGATTGTCTTATTGTGCAGTTCAGCCTGACTTGTATATGAGCTGTGGAGTGGGAGCACTGGCAAAAACTGTACTATTCCTCTTTCTCCCCCCAAATTATTTAACTAATGTTCTAAAGGTGATTGCTTCAGTTTGTGAGTAGTAGCTTAGCCTATAGTTTGACCAAGCAGATGTAATAAAACGATCCTGGCTTTTTGTCAGCTACCTGACCTTCAGATCCATGCAGGCAGATTGTAGAAATTGAAGAGGCTTTGACTGGTTCCAGCTAACTGTATTCTGGCTGCGCAGTCAGCATCGTCAAGAACATCAGACTGATATGCCTGCTGCCCTTGGGCCACAGCACAGTATCAGGTTACACTTGGTTCTTGTTTAGAAGAATCATTTTCTGTCAGCATAGGAACCAGTAGGTGCAGGAGTAGAGGCTGCTTCTCTGGTGAAGCTTTCTGCAGGAAAGTTCATAGGTGGCTACAAGGCCAACTTTCTAGTTTACCTTTCTTCACTGTCCCTCTAGTGGCTGAAATGCAAATGACTGTGCAGATCTGATTCAGGTAGTCCAAGTAACTGTGTATGTAAATAAAACTAGTCATTTCATCAATTATATAGAGGATTGCTTCTGATTTTGTAGACATACTGAGCAATCAGGATTTCTCTCTTATGTGAAGCTGAGAGTCTCTAGAGTTTTCTCGTTAACAGTTGACTGTTTTTTCCTAAGGTGGCAACTGATTTTTTGAGCAGTTGTCAATGCACAGAAGATGATATATGCCCTGGTGAGAAAAGCAGTTTAAATTTCTTCTTTTCCTGTATAGCTGGCATGACTTTTCCAATTAAGCTGGGGTTGTATGTGTTTATGGCATCTGTGTAATTATTTAATATCTCTGAAATTGTGGGTAGGCAGTACAAACCTCAAAAATTGCTGGGAGATTTCATTTCCACTGTGCTTGGTTGGGATGAGACCTCTTCTCTTTGAGCTGTTAACCAGGGTTTGAATGAACATCAGGAATGCGTTCAGTGCAGTGACTACTTCTGCTCTCTTCTATGTTGCCCTGATGGGTATCAAATTATTTGTCCCAGTTACTGAGCGGCTCTTCCTTTTTAAAGCTTTGTGGTTGAATGGCCGGAATAAATAGAGCATATTCGATCCTCTGTGATAGAGGCTGCAGTCAGCATAAACCATTCTTCTGCCATTGTCCTTCTTAAAATACATTAAAGTAATTATATTCTTCATGACGGTGCTTTGGGATGTTTTAATTTCAGCATTATTAGCCACTGCCCATATATGATATGAGTGTTGGTGGATGGAGTAAGGGGAAGGAGAAGGATATTTAAAACAGATAAAGGCTTGCTCCCTTCATGTGCATTACTTTTTCTGACCAAGAAGTCTGTGAGAACTATGCTACTGTGTTTTAGTATGTTATTTGCCTTAAGGCACAATTAGTAATTCAGTTTGAATTTCTAATAATATTTTTTAAAGTTTAACAAACGCAAAATGGATTGCGGGCTTTCAGCAGCATTAATGGTGAAATACAGAGGCAAGAGGCACTAGTTCAATTATGAGTTCAGTGTATTCATTAGCTCACAGGCTCTTAAATAATATTCTGATGCTATTTTCCATTACTCGAAGAAGAAAATGAGATTATCATTAAAATATTTTTACAAATAATTACTTTTATTTTCTTACTGTGATAAATTATTAGGTTAAAATTTGGAAGGGAGGAGGCACAGCATGGTGGGAGGGGAAGGAAAAAACCCATCCTTGCTAAGGCTGTCTGCTAAATTAATCTTCATTCTGATAAAGAAAATGAGGTAGACAGTAACAGGTTTTTCAGCTTAAGCAGTGCTTGAATTGGAGAATTGTTGCTTTCCAGTAAGTATATGAACAATTCTCTAAATGAAAGGTTTTAAAGGGTTAAATGAACAGAGTGAAATTCATGGGGTGTATGAACTGCAGCCTACGCTGCATGTCCAGCATAAAGAAGTCCACACAATGGGCAATTGTTTGCTCCAGCACTTTCAGCCTGTCTAACATACTCTGCATTACAGTTTGTAATTATACCCTGAATGTGTTCAGTTCATACTGTGGTATTTGAAATTTGCCTTGTGGGTTTGATTAAAATTTCTGTAGTGGTGTTGTGCCTCCTGCTTGTTGGTTTCATTGTTGTTTGATGAAGATCATCTTCTGTATCTGTATGTCTGGCCATTGTTTTCACAGCTAGTTCAGTGCAGCTTCTTCAGCACAAACTGCTCTCCGTTCTCCCATTGTCCAGGACAGGGTGACTTCTGATGTTTGCTTAGCTTTACTGTTTCCTTCCCAGCACTGTCATATTCGTGTGGTAACACTTGGCACCTTTACTGACTTTATAGAGTAGGATGTGATGTCGTAGAGAAGGGGAGAGGGCTACCCAAATTTTCTCAATTGCAGGGAGGAGCTGCCCAGGTGTGCTGATGGGCCTGTACTCAGGAAGAGAAACAGGGAATCCTCCACAGTGAGTAACCCCACTTTCAAGTGCACACAGTTTCCTTCATGGCCATGTCCAGTACAGTGTAGTTTCCTCTTCTGTCCTTTCCAGTTTGCCCTCTGGAATGTTCCCAGTTCAGTTGCCTTCTTTCCCCCCCTACCTTTTTTTTTGTGTATTCTCGTTTTAACTTGTCCTTTTTCCTTGTCTTTTTTCTGAAGGTTAAAATTTCCATTTTTTGTCTCTTCACACCATTAATCTTTGCTCATCCTGCTCTTAATCTTTATACACTTTGTCATTTTTCCAATGTGTCATTGTGGTTCTGTCACTAAAACATAGTATCATTTCTGTTCCCTTGCTGTGCAATGGCCCTTTTCCCAGCCCTGTGCAGTTCCTTCTGTCCTTACTCATTGCTGTACTCTTTCCTACTCACTCTTCTTTCTTCTTTCAAATCACATTTCGGTTTTCCTTTCCTGGCAGGTCCCTTTTGAATCTTGCCTATTGATGTACACGAGATAAGCTCAGCTCAGCTCCCAGACCTTTCTAGTGCAACCCTAACTGGAACTGAAAGATAAAGGATACAAAGCTTATCTGCAACAAAGACACAAAGGATTTGGTAGACTGTGTTTTTGCTGCAAAAAGGAAGAACAGGCAGTAAATTAGAGCTGTAAAATGGCAGGAGAGGGCTGGACTGATCAAGTTGTAGTGAGTAGGGAGGCTTCGGCTTTAGATGAGCTACTTGAATTACAGCCCTAACTAGTACCCTTCACGGTCTGGCAACTAGCATGATACAATGCGGTGATGTCTCTAGTTACTAGTGGGCAGGTATCCACATAGTAGTAGCTACTTTCACAATTGCCATAATTTGGTAACTACTAGAGAGAAGTTCAGGATTGGATGAATTTGGAGACCAAGCTGATTTCTTATTTATCAAGGGCAGAAATGCAAGTTCTGACTGAGATTTGTTGGCAAGATGCACTGGGAGGCTTGGTTGCTGTGGCCTGTGCTGCACCTTATACTGCTGACTGAAAGGTTTCATTTTCCAGAGCTGTCAGTCTGGCACTTACATGACCAAAAGAGTGGCTGTTTAACAGCTTAAAAGTGATGGGGACAAAAAGGAAGTGGAAAACCAGAAAAATCTGTACAAGGTGGTTGTATCTGGAAAGAGGAGTGGGTTACTTCGGGCTCAATTGGAAAAGGCGAAGGAGTGGAAAACTGAGCTGAACTGGAAAAATGTACTGCACTCTGTCATGTAGTATCTTGTGTACTGTAACTGTTCTGACTACTTCATTTTTCATTGTTTTTAGAAACAAAAAGCATTTCAAAATTGAAACCTATCTGTGTAAATTATCGCAGTAGATCCTGCTCTACAAATGGAAGGGTTTAAGCCAATTTTATTCCTGAGGTCATGTCAAAAGCTAAGTGTAGAATATTCAGGTGACCGCAAATAATTCTAAAGTAATAAAAAGCAAAACAGAAGACTCGCTGTCTCTTTCTTTTTGTTTTGCTTTGGGGTTATTTTTTTCCCTCCTGCCTGAAAGGAACTCCATTGCTGTGTCATAAAATTATTTGCATATTTCAACCCTTTCATTTGGAACCTGGTAAGAATTTCATCTGCAGAAGTAGCAGATAATGCACAAAAGAAGCATGTAAATCTTATTCTTGCTGCAGTTTCCTGGATTGTATCTGTCTCTTCAGCAGATAGAGGACTACAGTCTCAATGCTACTGTTCCTTGCCTTTCACAAATGATTACATAAAAACTGCATGATCGCATTACCTTTCAGTTCACAGGCCAGCTGTGTCTTGTCTCTTACACATTTATTATTTCTTTTCAGGCGTTGGAGAAGTACCCTAATTCACCAATGACTGCAAAACAAATACTGGAAGTCATTCAGAAAGAAGGGTTAAAGGAAACAAGGTCAGTCTTTATATGTTCCCTATTTTTGCTACCCCTTTGAAAACCATCTAGGAATGGTATGTAGTTTTTTACAAATAGTAATTTGATGGTTAGCAGCTGAATTGATCTCCAGTTCCAAGATGGGAAATACAACTGATGGATTTTGTTTGTTTGTCAGTTCAAGGCTTTTAAATGGTTAGTGAATGGCCTAACTTTTTATCTTTTGAAAGGAGTCTCTGGGTTGACACCAGTCCAGGGGCCTTTCTTTAGCCCAGTGCTACTTCTCAGTTTTGCTTAAGGACTAAAGCTTGGCAACTCGATTGCCTCTGCCACCATGTGCGTGGAGATGTGAGATGGAGCTACATGCACTCCTCATCTCGCTTGGATTTGTGGTTTGACACTTAAATCACTGTTCCAACATGCTGGTGTTGCCTAAGTTAACAAAAGTCAGCAATAAAGAATTGGGAATGGAAGGAGAGGAGTGCTTTAACACTGGGAACTAGTCTTTGTGGCTGCAGATGTTGGATATTGAGTTGCTCAATAACCGTGTACTTTAGATGTAGATTTCATAGAATCATAGAATAACCAGGTTGGAAGAGACCCACCAGATCATCATTAAGCTATTATGGGATAGGTGGGTCATCTGGATCCCATGGAAATCTTCCATTGATATTTCATTCAAATGGGTGTGGAGCTTCTGGTTCCTCAAAGGTCACTGACTACTTGGTTGGTTTTTTAATGACCTGCAGATGGAAACTTAGGCAGGAAGTAAAATAAGGAAAAATTGGTTTGTTGGTAGGGGTCTCCTACAAGATGCAGTTTTCTCTTCTCCAAATGTTATAGTAAAAATTTTTGATTCTAATAAATTGTTTTAATATTTGATGCATTCTCAAAGCAAAGGAGAAAATCCACGTTCAGTTTTATTGTATTCTTTTAGTGTGGAATCTAAAATCTGGGACAAGAGAACTTCAAAGCCTGTGTAGAGTAGGAGTAACACATTATGTCTGTTAGTTCTGAGTTTATTGTTGTGACCCAGAAGTAACCATGCAACCTATTTTGACTGTAATCACTCTTGTTCCTAATAAACAGACACTTTGTGATCATTTGCACTGTATAACCATGCACTGCTTTGTTTGTGGCCTCTCACATAGTAGCTGTATTTTGGTAAAACTACAAAAGAGATGATGTAAAAGACAGAGTTGAATTTGCCACCTTTTACAGATATAAAATACTTTAGTTCCTGTCAAGAAATTCCTTAAGTATATTTGGCAATGATGCCAAGGAAGCAAGAGGATGAAAACTTTTGAAAATGAATATCCAAATGTGTTCTGCTGCAAGGATTGGCATACAACAAGAACAAAAGATCATGAAAACTGAACTTTGAAAATCTGGTTTTATTAAGATACTGTTTCTCACAGTGGTGAATGGATTGCTTTTTCCTTCTTGTATTTCATGATATGAGATAACTGCATGGGAGAGGCTCGTGTGGCTGATAATAGGATTTCTTTGTAATTTTAAAAATTCTGATTTCTCTGAACAGTATATGAATAAAATTTTGTGTGCAAAACCTATGGGAGGGACCGAAGGCAGTGTTTTTACATGATTTAAATATAGAAAACATGGAAGCGCTTTTTAATTGCTGCAGAATTAATAGTAAGAGAAAGATTGTTTAAGAAGATTTTAAAGCAAAATATTCTTTCATTTCTTCAGTTACTAAGAAACCAAATTGAAGGGAAATGGGAAGGAAATTTAATTTCGTTCTGATTTTTATCCATGGTATGGTATGTGCGGTTATGTATGAATGTGTATTAGATTGCAGCATGCTGTATGTGATCATGAGTGTCTACGTAGCTAAGAAGGATAAAATTCAATGTTCTTTACTTCTTACTTGAAGCGTTGTACTATATTTTAGACTAGGTCATTCTGAACTGCTTAGCCAAAACATTCCATATTCTGCAGTTGTAAAACCAAAAAAATCTAGATTCTGTGTTTATTTTTTTGAAACCTATTTGGATTCTCATTTACCTTTTGCTTTAATGTAAAAGTTATGTTTCTGCTGCTTTTTAGTATTCATTAGGTACAAACCTGCAAAATTATCCAAGTGTCTAATTCTTAATGTGAGTCAATAAGTTACTTGACTTCATACACTTATTTGGTGGTTCAGTCTCAGTGCTTGAATAATATTTGCTTTTACAGTCCTTTAATTCAGTCTCCCATGTACTTCATCCAGCTTTGAAGTTTCTTTCAGTGCCTTTCAGCCAATACAGTACCTTTGCCATTACTAAAGATAAGCTTTCCTGTTCTCTGTGCTGCAGCAAGCAGGGGATGTAAATTTATGATGTGCAATTACCTGGTCATAAGCAGTAGAATGACAGCAGCTTTTTTTATTTTGTATTGATTTATGTATTCTTCAAGTCTGAAATTGTACCAACAGTATGTTACTACTTCAATATACTTTACTTATTCCTTTATACTGATTGTTGGTAGAACCTTGGCAACACTAAATCAAGTTCTTCACAAATTTTCCTCTCTACTGTTTTAGATGTTTATAGATTAATAAGATTAACTGGCTTAGTCATTTTTTCAAATATATTGCAGCATTAATTTATCTAAAGCTTTTTGCTGTGGTAGTAAATCTGAATGAATAACGTATGATTTTCAGCTATCTCATTGGTAGTCACTATGTAATCTGTAAAAAGACGCCGTCAGACTACTCGGCCTCTTCTTTTTTTTTTATTTGTAATAAAGACATCAAATTACACATTTAATTTCTTTATTACTCTTTATAACTCTGAAGTTACAAAGCATATATGAGTTAGAAATTAAAATCTTTCTGACATGCTGTGAGAGATGTATGCCTCAGTTTTGTTTTTTAAATATCTTTCTTGTTAAGGTGGTTGGTTGTAAAACAGTCAGCCTGTGGGCAGTTCTTCTGCTGCCTACCAGGAGTTAAAAATTTTAAGGCAGACCTTTGGGGATGTAGAAAATGCATGGGTTTTTTTTCCAGATATAGGAGAAGGAGACTAGACAACTAGTCAGCATATAGTATACTCTAGCCTCGGTTCTCGTTTTTCACTGTTGTGCTGTCTCACTAGTTGTCCCCATCTTATATTTCTGCTTTATTTATTCCTGTTAAGGTCTAGAATTCCCCTTACTGAATTGTATTTGGGTCTTCTGCAGATCATTTCTCAAATTTATTAAGATTGCTTTAACATGTAGTCCTGTCTTTCAGCATGCCTGCAGCTTCCCAAGCTTAGTGTCATCTGCTTATTAGAACTTGTTTCCTTCTGCAGCATTATATTTCTCTTCTTTGCTTTTGAAAGTCCCATGAGAAACAACGTCCAAATACGTATTAAGTCAGGCTACAGATGCCCACTGCTGCTTCTCTAACTACAAGGTCTGATATTGGGTTATAAAGAATATTTTGATAGATTTGAAGTAACTTGTTCTTAACAGATCTGTATTTTATTCAACTCATTTTCTTAACTGCTATATACTTCCATATATATATATTTTCCATATTTTGGGGAAATTAAAACTCAGTTGCTGCACCTCTACTTCCTTGGCCCTGACTTTTTTTAAAGCTAGTCACTAGATGTTTTCCTGCCAATTGAAAACACTGTTGCCCTCTACAAATTCTCAAAAATGGTTGTCAGTAGTTCCAAGACTGCTCTGAATAGTCAGCTCTGAGTACCCTATGGGAAATTTCAATGGATTTAGGTTATTTGGGAACATCTCATTTATTTAATTATTATCTAAATTTTTTTTTTGTTCTGTGATTGTTCCTGGTCTTGATTTTGGTCTGATCATGAACATCTTTCTAATTAGGTGCCAACAAAAATAGGCACTAGCATTCCTGTGCTTTTGGTAGAAGTGCTCAGTGCCCCCTGTCATGGAGGAGCAAACCAGTTTCCAGTTTGTTGGTGTACTTACAGAACTGTCTTTGTGCATGGTGGGTGGGTGACTTTGCTCAAACTTAAACTCCCAAAGGTCATTTTTTTCTCTTTGTGTTCTTTCTTATTTTCTTAAAATTGAAGGATCATCCCTTCGTGGATAGTCTGGGTTTTCAACTGCTTCTTTGCCACTGAATCAAGTCAAACGTAGTACTGTCCTCCTTCCTAACTGCTTTTTTTGCGCTTCCCGTGTAAGGATTTTTGTTCTCAGCACAATCCCAGAAACTTGCCAGATGTTGTCTTTCTTTTCCCTAGAGGTTCCCGTATGGTCATAATAGGATATTCAAATAGGTCATGTGTTTGAAAAATTTTTGCTGATTCTCACAGGAAAAAAGCTTTATTCTAGTTCTCCTAGTTTCTTGCTATACTCAGCTCTGACTCTAATACATCCTTGGTTTTACCCTCTTATTGTCATTACCCAAGAGTTGCCTGTTGGACCACCAGGAGTAAGCTATCTAATCTCTTCTGTTTGGGGTGCTGTGACTTCATGAAGGATAAGGCCTTTTTATGATAAATCAGTTTGTCGTTGGGCACTGGAACAGGCTACCCAGGGAGGTGGTTGATTTACCTTCCCTGGAGGTCTTTAAGGCATGGGTGGACAAGCTGCTAAGGGGCATGGTTTAGTGTTTGATAGGAATAGTTGGACTCAATGATCTGGTGTGTCTTCCAAGCTGGTTATTCTGTGATTCTATGAAGGCCAATTGAAGTCTGCTTACAATTATCAGGGATGTAAAAGTAAGACAGAAGTTGGTATGAATTTAGGTGTTTGGATTAAGAAAGAGAAGATTGAGTTTAGATATAAAAGTCTTCCATGACGTAAAAGATGGGCGAAAAGTAAGGGAATAAGTTACCGTGCATGTCTGATACGGACACCACAAGAAGTCAGGCCTTTAAATTTTAACAAAAAACAGATTCCAGTTAGGTAGCACCAAGATTTTTTTTTTTTAACAAGTATAACTGGTTTCTGTCATGAGCTGTAGGAGAGATGTGAGAGGTATCTTAAAAACTATTTTGACCTGTGTCTGTCAGGATTCATGTAGGTTGGGTTGATCCTGCTCTGAACTAGGGGAACAGTATAACGTACCCTTTATCCATATTTTTCTGTGATTTTTTTTTTTTTTTTTAGATCAGTTTGCAGTATTTTGACCATACATATTGGTTGAGTCCTGGGAGAGAATATCCAGCCAAATTCTGATAAATGTTTGATACTAATAACCCTAGCCTTCACTTTCTGTAGTTCCTTTTCTCCTTTGCTTGGTGAGGCTGGGAAATTGACATGTCTGGAAAAGATTAAAGCCAAAGATCCTCCTTATGAGTTAAAAGCCAGTGAACTTTCAAAATGGGATATGCCGTGTTTAATTTTTTGGAGTACAACATCAGCCCATAGCTATGCTATTTTACTTTCCTCCTCCATTAGACTCAGGACTGTGAGCCGTGGAATGGCATAATTTCGTAGGTTTTTTGGCTGTTCAACTAGAGTAACTGACCTCTGTACTGTCAAGTAACTTTGATTGTTCTGTTCAGGTAATTCACAAACTAGGTTAAAAAAAGTCCCTTCCTCTTGCTCCATTTTTCATGTTCCAGTAGGAATCTTAAACCTCTTTCTTTCAATGTGTCTTTTTGCTCTTCATTTCAACTATGAGAAACGTGGCATCAGTCCTAACTTTTCCTTTTTTTCTTGGTATATTTTGTCATTTGCTATGCCAGATTAAGCTATCTATTGATTTATTGTTGTGGCAGTAGTCTTTCAGAAGACTAAGAAATGTTTGCCGCTGGCACTGGCAGTAGTGCTGCTTCTTCTGCACTGTACAATGTTGATAATATCTATCATGAATGATATCATAACTTATTAAGTCTTCCGAGCCTAGGAAGGCAGCAAAGTATGGCTAATAAATCTCAAGACACTCGTTTTAGATTTACAGTCTTTGTGCAGAAATACTAAGCTACTGGTTTAGCTAAACTTAAACCCACTTTGAACTGCCGAGTGGAGTCATCAGTGGAATAAAACGCATGATCCTTGCAGGATCTGTCTTTAGCTCTGAAGTGAGATGGTGCTCCTGAAAATATTACTGTCACTTCTGCATCCTTTGATCTTTTTGACAATTTCTCTTTAAGCCTTTGCATACTTCATCCTTGGATCTATTGACTTAAAACCTTTTCTGAACGTTACTGTTTCTGTAAATAGGCTAAATGAGCTGGCAACTGTCTTCTGTTGTTTATCTTTCTAAAGTTCCTTCTTTTATTCTGTATGCATGTAGACAGAGAATTTTTTTACTTCCTTTCACTATAATTTCAAGATGTCATTGTGATTCATAATTATTAGCAAGTCACAGTTTTTATCTTCCAAAAAAAAAAAAAAAGGCAAGTGCCCTCTAATAACCAAAACCACTCGAAAATGTTACTGGAAGGACCACAGTTTTTGTCTTAAGGCTCTGGTTTTTGGCAGAAGAGCACAGGCAGTTAAAAAGGTTCTGTGGTTGCAAATGTCTCATTAGAATTTATTTGGGAGCCTCTTCAGCTGAAGGAGTGCATTTTTCTGTCTTGAAGGTAGTTATACCCTTCAATGGACTGAAAGGAATTCTTGATGGAAAGAGAGAGAAAGCTATTCACATTCTTTTGCCTGGCATTATTAGGTTGATTTTTATGCCTCTACAGATGTGGCTTTTGGCTGTAGAGCAGTGAAAGAAACGAGCTTTCAGTACAACCTGTCTTTCTACATAAATTCACTTCAGACACCTCTTTGAAGTGCTATTCTTGTGATAGCAGTTCACCAGCTGAAAAATCTCAGGCCTGCTCCTTCTTGCCTAGGCATTCCCAGCACGGTTAATGCCATGGTGCAGTCTAACTTGGTAAAACCTGATAAGTTACCTACATCATTGCTTTCCAGTGTTGGAACTGTAACTTGCATTATCATGCCGGTGACACCTCTGTTATAATTGTTTCACTTTTTGATAGTGATATAGCCCCAAAACAATGATGGTATTAACTTGAGCCCAAGAGTAAGGTTGTTATTTCCTGACTACAGATTGCTGCATGTGACTACCCTACCATTAGTTTAAGGCTAGCTTGCTTATGTCTGTACAGTGGTAATCCTGGTTTTGTATTGATTTGGAAAACTAGGTTTGGATGCTAATGAAATAGATGTGGAAGAGTAAAACCTCAAATATTTTCCCTTAGCCAACTGCAAAACCAGAATTTTTATTTGTTAGTGATGGCACTTCTTCCATTGTGTATACCTGTTAAATATACATTTCAAAATAAGACATTTAAGTGCCTTGCATTTTTTTTGCCTTTTTTTGTTCTTTTTTTGCTCCATATTTCAATTTTTAGAAATCATCTAGTATTTTTTTTTTTTTGTTTAGTGCTTCTTTTCTTCCTTTCACAGGACAATGGAGTCTCTGTCTAGGGACTTCAGTAAACAGACCAGTAAAATGGGTCTGCCTGTCAGCATTTCTGATAAAATTACTTGTTTGTTTGGGGTTTGGTTTTGGGTTTGTTTTTTTTTTTGGTGCGTGATGCATGTAGTTACAGATACTCTGGATGTTTCGGGCAGACAAGAAATCATGCTTGGGTTACAGATGCAAACGTCTTTTAGTTTTATTACGATGTGGATTTAACTTTGGAAATATTTTAGATGGTAAATGGCACAATGTAAATAGTAATCTTTTGAGTATGACTAGGAATACTTTGGAGGATACTGCTCTTAAGAATATTAATTGAGCATATGTAAAAGAGAGTGGAGACAGAAGCACAGTAATTTTTATTCAAAGCTAAATGCAGAGCTGAGAATATATCCTGGTCTTCTGCTTCTCCACTGCCAATATCCTGTCCTTTAAATTGGTGTTCCTAGTGGAGAATCTCTAGTTGTTGCTCTCTACATGCAATCCCTTGTCACAAGAGTTTCCGCTAGGTGGGTCTTCCCTCTTTTTCAAACTGAGTCACCAGTCCCATGGTCTCCAGTTACTTCAGTCTGCTGTCATCCTATTTCCCTTCCCGTATATAAGGACTTAAACTCTATTTGTCCATTCTGTGTGTCTGAGATTTTCTTAAGTAATATAATGTGGACATCCCAGATTTCGCTGTTTGTCTCGTGTTTGGGTTCAGGACCAGTCAAGCTTTCTTCTTGGTTCCAGGACCAGTTAAGAGGAAATAAAAACACAATCCCATCATTTTGTCATGTCTGGGCCCTTCAATAGATTATTAACAACAGTTTTGAAAAGTTCAAGTGAACTGAGATTTCAGAACAGTTGATTTTTTTTTTTAAGGCTTTTGTATTACTGCTAATTTCCTATGAATGATTTTGCTCATATAGTGATCTTTTCTGTTAGGTACAAAGGTTCTGAGTCCCAATAGTAAAACATACGTAATAACCACCTTTCCACCTTTCATGGCAGGTATGGGAGACAGTGCTACATGCCTCTTTGTTTGTGTTTGGTTTGGGTTTTTTTTAAAGATCTTCCAAAAAGTTGTTTGCTTTAAATCTGTTAGTAGCTCTGCAAAATGTGTCTGCACAGACTGGGAAAACAGGATCCCAGTCTGTGACACACTTGCTTCCTTCATGCTTTTAAAATATTTTTATTTCACTCGTGCAGTTGCTTAGGTTTCTGCTTCTCCCACACAGGCATAACCTATATTTTCTCAACAAATGTTATGCTAGTGCAATGTGTAAAGCTTTTTTTATTTGTTTGATGCTTTATTGGTAAGGGCCTTATGAACATTAGAAATTTGAGTTAAAATAATTAAGGGGAAGTGTGAAAAAATTAAAAGGAAATCTACTTAACTGTAACAGGAAAAATGATGGTGGTTGAAATTTGTGATAAACATTTCACCTTCTAAAGATCTGTATTGCAAAAAATATTTTGTCTTTGAATGCATGCCCAAGTCCTCTTTATCACAGTCCATTGAAATTAAGACCCCCTATAGTATGTCAACATCATATTAAGGATATTCCTTTTTAATACAAGAGGAAATCGAGCAACTTAAATGTAACAAGTAATGGATAGCAGTGCAGATGCTGATGATCTTATAAGTTTTACTAGTTATTTTGTGCAGTGATGATGAGAATTCCTGTTCAAGAACATCTTATTTTGAAGTAGGAGACAGGTACCAGCTGCGACTAAATAGCGTAAGTTTGTCAACATATTCAATGTTGGGGTTTTTTTTTTGTGTAGTGTTATAATTTTTTTATCAATTATACTTTATCAAACTACTTTGTTGTTTGATGTAAGAATTTTAAGTTGTACTTTCTCCTCCCTATGTTGTGTCTTAGTGCACTCAGTATACTATTGAAAGAGACTGAATAATAGTAATGTAGTTCAGGTTCATAAAAAGAGAAACTTCCTGCATTATAGATCAGTGTTACCATATACTTAGCATTATCCTAAAGCATATATGGTGTGATAACTGTCTTCCCACATTTCTCTCAGAAAGTATAACTTCTCTTTTATCAATATTTAAGTATGCTACAGATCTTTTTTCCTTTAATGTTTCTGTATTTCAAAGAGTAATCCTGCGTTAGTGTGCATCTCTTTCTGAAAGAGAAATTAAATAAGGATAACTGAGAGATCTAAAGCAAGTTAAAAACAATCAGATACTCCCAGAAGTTATGTTAGGAAGGTTTTGGCCCATTTTTAAGCTATCATCAGAGCAGTGCAAGGCTTTTTGTTGTTTTTCTTTGGGTGGAGGGTGGGTTTTTTGGTTTGGTGGTTGTTTTTTTGTAAGTTGTATATTATGTTTCCCACAGTGTAGTGTTTTAATGAGCCTGATTTCTTTTTCCAAATGACCGAAGAGGTGAGACCTTCCACAGTCTACTGAGTGTTTTCCTATTCTTTTATCTAAAATCTGCCTGCAGTTCTATAAACTGAATCTTGACTATGTGTAAGACAGGTAGAGGTACATATGTTCTTTGATTTTACTACCTTTATCAACCTGCTTTGCCAGCATCTTAAGAAGAGCTTTCCAGTAGTAGTTGTCTGTTGTTGACCAGAGCCCAAACTTTCAAACAGACTTCTGGGAAACTGAGATTTAACAGAATATGTTCTTTCTGTCGTCGTTCTGAAATGAAGATCTGTCATGTAATAACATTAACAAGTCCCAAGTAACAAGTGATAGGACCGGAGGAAATGGTGTCCAGTTGCACCAGGGAAGGTTTAAAGTGGATATTGGGAAGCATTTCTTCACTGAGAGAGTTACCAAGCATTGGAAGAGGCTGCCCAGGGTAGGGTAAAGTCACCATCCTTAGAAGTATGTCCCGTACAAAGATGGGACGTGGTTTAGTGGTGAACTTGGCAGTATAGGGTTTGATCTTGAAGGTCTTTTCCAACCTAAATAATGCTATGAGTCCATGATTAAAGTACATATGTAATAAAATAGTTTTTTAAAATCAAAGTCAGAAGCAAGATCTGCAGGAGAGCTTAATATCAATGCCTGCTAGTTAGGGGGAAAATGTGGGAACTGTTGCTGAGTAGCCAGTAACCTTATTCAGCTCTCCAGTGCTCAGAAAAGGCTGAATAATCTACTTTATTTCCTTTAGGAAGTATTTGGGCAAATGGGATTCAACACATAAGCCTGTTGGGAGCAGCCATATATATCAGACTTTCAAACACAGAACGATATGGAGACTTTAGCCAGAAGGAGTCACCTTTTGAATGAACACTCTGGTAAAATATTCTTAGGAAAAGAGTCTAATCCATTGAAGACTTAAAACCTGCAGTGAAAATTGAAGTCTGGCTAGGAACTTGAAGACATGCTTGGTTTAATGGATTTATGAGCTTTTGTTGCAGTATCCAAGTAACCTAAGAAGATGCTTTTTCTTGCAGGTGTAAAATGAATTATTCTAGGTTTCAACTTGCTAGCTGCAAATTGAGATTTATTTGTTGGGGTTGGATTTTTCTGGCATTTTGTTCTCTGTATTTCTCTTTTGCATTGAAAAGTTAGTATTTAAGCCTATTATTTATTACTGCTTTGAATTTCATTTATCCCACAGCTGACTTTTGTCTTTATTTCTAAGCGCTCTGTCTGAAGGGACATACATAATATCCCACAAAATGGTATAATCATTTTTTATGCTATTTCTTTTATTCCATTACAACTGGGGGAAAAATAAGAGCCTAAACTGAACACTACAACACAGGCAATTCATTACAGATTTTTCCACTTAGTATTCAGTAAATTGTCAAGTCCATATTTTCATCATTAGCATATTTTTCACAGAACAGAAGCATAGCCATTTCTGGCAGACTGAATTAAATGTGTTTTGCTTGAATGTGAGGGAAGAAAACATTGTCAGACTTTCTATGAAAGCATCATTTTCTAGTAATAATTTATTTTCTGGAACAGCTTGCTGTGGATGTCTTTATGTTTCTAGAAAGATATGAGTGTGTTTCAGTGTACCTGTAATTAAAACATTTCTTAACTCAAGGGGAAAAAATGAAATAATTATTTATTTTTTTTTTTAATTTGTACTGCACAAGCTGAAAAATTTACTGACTCTCCTATAGCCATGCACTGGCGTATTTAATTTAACATTTTGAAGTATGTTTTTATAGAATCAAGACCAGAAAAAGCCCTAGAATTTCACTGTCCAAGGAGTGTGAAAAAGATGGGATGTAACTTCAAAAAATTCATTACAGATGTGGATTTCTGTCTAAGGCTAGCTGATATCAATTCAATTTACTTATTTCGAGCCCCATGGGGAGTCAATTCCAGTGAAATTGAATTATATGTACATTTTTATTTCAAAATAGAATTTTAAAGGTACCTAAACATCTTTTGCTCAGTTATGTACCATCATGTAAAGGAAAAATGTGTTTTATGCAAGATCTGATTTTCTTTCAGTGGTACAGACAGCTTGCATGTAAGCCCAGTTAACTCTGCATGTATCAGTGAGGCTGGTTTACGATAGAACCAGTAATTGTGTGGCTGGGAAATATTCACAGTATAAACAGAACTAAGAACCAAAAAATAATATATCAAAGTAAAGTATAAATAAAAGAACTGTAATACTATACTTATTAAACTTTTTATGTGCTTGAGTGTGTAAATATATCTACAATACACCTTTGTATATCTACATGTGCACTTATACACTTAAAAAGTTATAAATCACAAAATTATGCTCAAATATATCTTTTACTCTGTTATTCTAATAGCAGAGACTATGGGAAAGAGCTCAACAGATTCATAAGAATCAAGTATGACTAGTCTGAAACTTTAATTTTAGTTATCAGTGCTTTGTTTTTACAAACTATGTGATGGTTACTGTTGATATAATTTTAAAACATTGCCTGTGACATTTGAAATTAGATTGACTTCTAGTTACAAGCTAATAGAAACTTTAGTCTCTCTGTTCCAGACTTAATGAGCTGTTGTAAGTCTAAAAAGAATAAGGAGATCTACTAACAGTATGAGCTGCAACAGCTGGATTAAGTTAAAACAAAAATAAAAGTATTTGCTCAGTCCTTTGAGGGAAGAAAAGAACCTTTTGCTATGCTGTTTTGCCAAATTAAACTCCCTTATGAACAGCAAGTATTACTTAAACATTTAACATCCACCCAAATATTTTAATTTGAACCAACACAATAAATGGCATATTACTGTATTTTTAAAGGTACAGGATGCACTGTGAAAGCCTGTTCTACATGTATTTTCAGACTTTCCTTAGACGTAAGAGCTCTTAACGAAAATATTTTAAGGACATAAATGGCACTTATTAGTCAGCAAGATTATAGTATTTCATTTTAGTATAAAGTGTGGGAAGTATCGATTTGCTTATAGAACAATTTTCAAAGGAATAAATATTACTAGGAAACAGTAATTTGCTTTTTGGATCTAATCTTTATTTATTTGTGATTAATCCCAGCTTCCTTATTCTTTATATCAGTCTGATTTTACTGCCTGTGTTTCTGGTTGAGTAAAGCATTCCCAAGTACTTTATTACATATTGAGAAAAATCTTCTGAAAGGGAAGCAATGTTTTTTTTAACTCATTTGTTTTTTTCATGTGGTACAGTAGGTTTTAGAATTTTGGGGTTTTTTTCGGTCAATTTAGTATGAACTGAAGATACAGAAATTAGTTATCCTCATATGTCCTAATTTCATTTTTCTCTTTCTGGTTTGGACATGATGTTTTGGATTCTTAAAATAAGCATGCTGCTTTTACATTACCCCTAAATTTGGCATTTAGTTTTAAAATTCTAAATTCCTTCAGTGAGAAGTCAGGCCCTAATTGAAAACTGGGGAGAAAAAAAATCTACACAGCTTTTTTTTTTAATTCTTTGTTACCCTGATTTTTTTTGTCAGTGAAAAGGAGTAAGATATGATATGCTTTCTTTGTTTTGAACAGAAATGAACAAAAATAAAATGAAATGTAGTGATTTCAGTTGTTGATGTTTCATAAAAAAGTTTATTATTACTTTATATTTCTGATTTAAAAGTAGTATGATTTTTTTTATAGTAAAAGAATATTACAGGATGGAGAGAGGGATTAGAGAGAATAAGAAGAGGAGCGCAAGAAAGAGAAGAATGCAAAAGGGAGAAGAGGAAGAGAGAAGACATAGGGATAGAAGATGGAGAGAAAATAGAGGAGAGGAAAGGGAAAGGGAAGAAAAAGAAAAGAGAGGAAGAAAAGCAGAAATGTATGAGAATGTGCTGGCAGTGGGTGTTGCAATAGCAACCTCTCTGAGGAGACGCTGGGGCTGCCCCATGCCCACACAGCTGCTTCTAGCTGCCTCCAGTGGCCCCACTGCAGGGCACTGCTGTGTTCAGCTGCCAAGATGGTCGTGCATCTGTGGTGATGTATTCAAGAAAGGGCAAAACCACCACTAGAACAGTTGGATAATGTCAAGAAGGAGCTGTTGCCCCTTGGCAGCCCAGGCTGGAACAGGCTGCTGGCAGGAACTGCAGCCTGTGAGAGAGCCCATACTGGAGCAAAGTTCCCTAAAGGACTGCAGCCCATGCAGAAACTCCGACCTGGAGCAGACAAAAAGTTTGAGGAGAAAGCAACATTAGAGAGGATCTGTTATGGACCAACTGTAACCTCTCCATCTTCCCAGCAGTGCTCAGTGCAGGGTGTGTAGAGGAATCGAAAATGAAGGAGAAAAGTTGAGACTGGAAATTGGGAGCAATTGGGTTTTTATTTTGTCTTTGTTTCTCTCTAGCCAGATCTATTTTAACTTGCAATAAATTAATTTTCCTCAGGTAGAGTCTGTTTTGTCTCTTATGGCAATAAGTAAGCAATCTCAGTCTTTATCCCAATCCACAGGCATTTTCTTCCCCTTTTCTCCCTGTTTTCATGTTGATTAGAGGGAGTGAGTGGCTGGGTGAGTATTTGACTGCATGTTAAGGCTAACCCACCAGAAGAAGGAAGAAGGAGAAAGCAAGGGAGATAAAGGAAGAAAAGAGGTAAGAGATGAGAAAGGGAAGAGGAGAGGAGGAGAAAGGTGAAGGGAGGGAGAGAGGAGGAGAAAAAGGGGAAGAGGAAAAGAGACAAGGAAGGAGTAGAAGGAAAGGACAAGAGAGTAGGAGGGGAAAATGAAGAAAGGAAGGAAAAAGAGGAAAGAGGTGAAAGGAGAGGAGAAGAGCAGAAAAAGAAATAGAGAATATGAGAGAATGGAAGGGAGGAAATAAAAGAGAGAAAAGGGAGAAGAAATGCAAGAGGTGTGAGAAAAGGAGAGGAAAAAAAGAAAAGAGAAAAAGTGAAGAGAAGAAAGAAGAAAAAGAAAACAGAAAGGAGAGAAATGGAGACAGAAAAAGAAAATGGGAGAAAAGAATGAATATAAAGGAAGCAAGTCCACTGTTGTTGAGAAATCTGTATCTGAATGCTGCTAGCAGCAAAGTTAAAATTTTTAACTGACTGGAAGAGCCTGTATGTGGTATTGATATGATAGCCAAGACCTGGGAATTTACCTTCCATTACGTAAAACCTGTAAGATTTTTATATTAAGGGAGCTCAGCTTTGGTGGTTTCAGCATTGCTATCAACGAATCGATATAGTCTTTCCAGGTAAAAATTTCCATACAAGAAATGACAATGTAACAAACTCCATCAGGCCAGCATGTTGGCATGTGGCAATTTTTAAGAATGGGGACTGTTAATAAAAATTTAATTAGAGTAACTCAATAAAATTTTGGTAGTGAGCGAAAGAAAGAAAAATAATTCAGTTCTAAGTTCAGCACAGCAATTTGCTTTAATGATGTCCTTTCTATCAGGGAGAAGTATTATCTAATAAAGTAATCTCATATTACTGTCTGGTAGCTCAACACTGAGTAACATATTGAAGGCTTAAAGATTTCTGTAGTAAGGAAAAAAAAATCCATAGTTGTCATCAAATACAAGCAATGGTTTTAAACTGCAGTAGTTAGTGAACTTTGCTCAGCTATATTTGGATTATTTCTTTTAAGTGGTTAAATATTGCCACTGTTTAATATTTTTCTCTGAAATATGCTTACCTTTTAAAATTTAAGTATAATCAGTCTTAAGACCATATTGTGTTTTGCTTTTTGTGTTTTCTTTACTGGGGGAAGGTGGAAGGAGATGCCTCTATGTAAACACCCATTCTAATGGTCTGGGTTTTGTTGCAGTTTGTTTTAATGCCAGCAACTAGAAAACTCCACTGTAATCACATCAAGAGAGGAGGGACATGATATTAGGCTCTAGTGGAAGAATGTGAGGGGGTGGAGGTCGTCTTCAAGCTTGGTAATTCTGCTTTCCCTCAGCAGGGTGGTACCTCCACCTCTTACCTCCTGTACATCTGGTGCAAGATGTAGCAAACCACAGGGTAACTACTCAGGCTGGCCAGCTGCATCTGGCATGTAGGTTGAGGGGTGGCTGGAGGGAGCATGTAGCATTACTGACAAAGGATGAAATACAGGCCTTGCTCTGAGGAGCCTGAAATGGGAACCAGTTGTTTCAGTGTGAGGCTATCCTTTCCTAGTAATTGCAAACCCACATTGCAGCCAAAAGAGTAATCCTACTCTTTCCAAGCTGCTTTTCCTGTTCCAGGCTGCCCACCTCCCTGGCTGCTGGCACGAGCATTCACATGGCTGTTTGGGGAAATATTCAAGATTTAGAGGAAAACCAAAAAGGTGAGGGAGTGGGAGGAGCTTCAGGGGTAAGTATGGAGGCAGGAACATGTGGTTTGCCTTAAAGGGAAGTTAGGGTGCTGCTTTGAGTGGCAGAGCTGGCTGGAAGTGACATGAGCCAGATATTAATCTTGGTGCAAAGTATGTTCATGAAAGCAGAAACTACTCCATTGCCTTACATTCAGGTACACAGATCAACTATAACTGGCATAACTGCAGGGTGGTGTCTTGTCACTGACCCAGCTACAGTAACAGAAGCCCCTGCTGTGGATGACTAGAAAAAATCTCCAGCCTTTCTTATCAGTCAGGGGAGGACTGTGGCTGGAAGCTTGTGATTGCGTCAGGGTTATGTTCCTGGTATATCATGATAAAGTAGGAGTCCTACTCAGCTTTCTAAACTAAACCAGGACAACAGTGATTTTCTGGCAACAGTTTGTTCTGCCTTATTTTCCCTTTTTCACCGCGGAAAGGAGTTAACAAAGCCACTGTCAAATGCTTCCTCTGTAGATGGTGCAGCAGCTCAGAAGTCTTGGGTTTTTGCACTACATTTTGTCACTATTTCAGATCTCCAACAGAGGCAGATAATCAGAGACCTACCAGTTGCAGTGATTTCAAAGCTGCTACTTCAGGAAGCTTCAGGGAAAATATGGGAGCTCCTGCTTCTGGCAAATTTGGTGACTAGTTGCTACAGATCATGGCTAGCCTATGGAGGCATTTGCTTCTGTCAGCTCTTGCAGACAATTTCTGTTTGCTGCTTGCTGGTTGTGACCTATCAGTATAGTTGTTTTCAGCTGATGGTTGATCAAGCAGAGTCAAGCACTTGTTTGGTGAGTGCTTGAGGAGCAGCTCTATGACTGGTGGACAACAGTGAAGCTCCCAGAGCACACAAAAAAGAGGGAACAAAGACATATAGCAGTTATCACAGAGGTTAAGTACAAGAGGGGCACAATTAGGTGCAGAAGTTGGCACGGGACAATACAGGACTGCGTAGGACTGTGCAGTTATGATACTGTTGTACTGTAGGGCATGGTCACCACCAACTGTTCCTGGCACACCAAAGAGAACTGCAGACCTTGGGCTGCGTTTCCAGATCTAGCATTCTCTGTAGGGATGGCTGTAGCCTCAGCTCTGGGAGTTATGCTCTGGTCAAGGTGCTGAGTTGCCTTGTGAAGATGCTGTAGAATGAAATGAGTGGACTGTGCAGCATGAGATAAGCAAACAGGTCATCGGTAGAGTCTTTGCAGAGGCAAGAACCCAAGCTCTGCAGTATGAACTAGAGGCAGCTAGAGAGTATATTCAAATGAGACATGGATAGAGACTCCTAGGATTGGAAAGTTGGAAAATTATGACTTTGGGCAATTGAAGGAAGATGCTCTGCCTACAGAGAAGGGTAGGGATAGTGCCTTGGAAGCAGGAGAGCAAGATTGTCAAGGGAGACATCAGAAGAAGCTAGGGCTCAACGAAATATATATGTGAAGAGGAAGAGGCAAATGGCAGTTGTTCAAGACTAAATCCCGACAGAGGGAGGCACCCATCTGCTAATCTAGTGTACTTGTTTTAGCTGGAGGTTTACTTATTGCTGGATACTTGAATCACAGATGTTGCAGATGGACGTATCTGAGGCTTGCTTAGACTTCACCCCTTGATGTTAATCCGTGTGTCCACCATGATACTACTGGGATGAGCCCGAGCCTAAGCCCAAGCATATAAAAAAAGGCTGCAGAGCCCTGTGGGCAAGGATGAAGGGCGCAAATGCCCACAGTGGCATTCTCAGTCCTGCCAGTGAGGTGGAAATGCTCAGATGGCTGAGAACTTCCCTCAAGTCAAAGAACAGCTGCATGGCTGGTGTCACAAGCAGGGCCACAGAACCATCTTTCAAGAATATAGGCTGCTGAACAGGGACAGGATCCATGAGATGGAATGTGGAAAGGGCATATTTGCTGACAGTCTCAGTAACCTTGTTTGGAGGGCTTTGAAGTAGCTCCTTAATGGGAGGGCTGCTGCAGTTTGAAGTGAAGGCAAGCGGAACACTGAGAAAGTGTCTGGGGAACAACATGATTGGAGAAACCTTGCACTTTCCTTATGCAGGCAGTATGACTGGCTTGTCCATTTCAAGTATCTCTACACAAATGCACAGGGCATGGGAAATGAGGAGGAATTACAAATCTCTGCACACTTTCAAAGCTCCTTAAGATTACAGAGATGTAGTGGGGTAGTTCACATGGTGGAGTGCTGCCATGGATAGATGAATGGATACAGGCTGGCAAAGAGGGGCATTGTACGTAAGAGGAGTGGGACTGCACAGTGCTTTGCTTTGGAATGGGCACTGAGCCTCTCGAGCGATTAAGAGGGAGATCAGAAGGCAAAACAACACGAGTAATATTGTGGTAGGCATCTGATGTGGACTGTCCGGACGAGAAATAGAGGATGGCATTTTAAATAACTGCTAAGGGCCTTGTAATTATTGCAGGCCATAGGAGTCATGGAAGCAAGGACATCCCTGAGAATCAATTTCTTGATCCAGGTGATTTATGAAACAAGTATGGGACATGCTGTCCTGGACTTGATACACACAAACAAGGAAGAACTAGTTGAAGTTGTGAAGATCGATGACCGTTTTGGCTGTGACTGGTCATCAGACTATGGACAGATGGGACCAGGAAAGTTGTTTTATCGTCCTTAGTGAATGAGAACGGCCTATGCCAATGCACAAAAAGTCAAGCAAGTGTGGCAGAAAGCTAGCATCAGTGAGCAAGGCCATATCATGCCTGATCAGCTTCTTTGTTCAAATTATGACTGGTTAAGTTAATGAGAGGAGAGCAGGGGGTATTGTTTACATTGGCTTTGGCGAGTCCTTTGGCCTCATGTCCCATATTATCTTCACAGTCACATTGGTGAGATAGATAGGAACTCAGTAAGCAGACAACAAGGTGAATGGAAAGTTTCTTGGACTGCAGGGTGCGAAGTGTTTTGATCAAAGGTACTAGCTCCAATTAGTGACAAGCCACTAAGTGGTATTGTTCAGGCATTGATACTGAGGTTGTTAGTGTTGAATGTTGCTATTAAACACCTGGATGATGGGACAGAGTGCACATGCAGCGGTTTTGAGGATGACCCTCAAATGTAAGGAGTGGTCAGTACACTCAAAGATTTCAGCTGCTATTCAGAGAGGTCAAGGCAGCAGGGAATTATGCTAACAGGAACCTTGTGAAATTTAACAAAGGTAAAAGCAAACTCCTTCACCAGGGATATAGCAACCCTTGCAGCAGTACAGGTTAGAAGCTAACTTGCTGGAAATCAGTTCTGCAGTAAAGCAACTAGGAGTGCTGAAGGTTAACAAACCAGCAATGTGTCCTTGCAGCAAAGGCCAAGCCCATATTGGGCTGTGATACGAGAAGTGTGTCTAGCAGGTCAAGTGAACTGATCCTTCCCTTCTGTTCAGCACTTGTGAGGCCATATCTAGAGTACCATGTCCAGTTTGGGACTCCCTAGTACAGGAAAGAGATTGATATAGCAGAGTGAGTCCAGTGGAGGTTTACCAAGATGGGTGGAGGCAACAGCATATGATATATGAGGAAAGGCTGTGAGAGCAGTGCTTGTTCACACAGAAGAGAAGGCTTGGGGCATCCCATGGCAGTCTGCAATTCATTAATGGGAGGGTGCAGAGAAAACAGAGCCAGGCTTTTTTTGAAGGTTGTATAGTGACAGCATGAGAAGCAAAGAATGAGAGGCATCGGAGACAAATCGAAACACAGAAAATTCTTATTTGATACTAAGAAAAATATCTTTCCAGTGAGAGTAGTTAATCGCAGGAGGAGATTGTCCAGAGTGAAGTCTCCATTCTTGGAGATTGCACAAAACTTGATCGCACAAGGCTCAGATTCAAGTGGCCCCACTTTGAGCAAGGGGTTGGACTAGATGACCTCTGGAAGTTCCTTCCAGTTTACTAGACTGTGATTATATGATTGTGCAAACCTTAGTGGAGTTGAATGTTCTTAAAAATAACTAACTTTTTTGGAGGTGGGGACGTATGTTTTATTTTGTGTTTGACTAACCAGTTATATCTCAAAAACACACTCAATATATTCTTAAAGTACTACAGAGAAAGTTGTGGAGACTGGCCAGTTAAAAAGCCAAATTAAACAAGAGAACTTGGGATAATTTCACAGAGGTTCACAGAGGTCCCTTGTGTGGGATGATTGAATTTTGGAGGCCAAAAGGCCTTTGGTGATTACTGACTGTGTCTTGTTCACCATAGGCACTTTACTTTCCACCTTAAATTTTTTTTGAAGTGTGAGCTTCAGTCAACTTGAAGCCAAGAATATTTGGAAGGGTGAGGTCTTTTTTTTCATTTGATACATCGCACATTTTGTGGCAATGTTTTTCTTGGGTTTAATACATTTTTGATTGTTACACAGTCATTACTTCATTTTTATAAACATGTGTATTTAAAACCCACAAGACCCTGTGGAATCTGATACTAAAATAAGACATCATGTGTATCAAAACCATGGTTTCTATAAGAAAGCCATTTCTTAACCTCTACTTCAGAGTTCCTTGCATGTGTCAGGAATTCATTTTTTTCCCTTTCTTTATAATTTTGTCCTTCTTGATAATCATTGATATTAAAGAAGAAAATGAAAAATGTGCTGCTGTTTTTTGATGAAATCAGTTAAAACTATTAAAAGAAAAAAGAAGAAAGAAAGAAAAAACTTAGATTCTTCAATAAGAAGTAGCTGTCAGAAAGAACTGTGTTATTTGACCACAATATGAATGTTACACAAAGAAATCAAAGTTTCTTTCAAATGATGTTGAATGAGGAAGGTGTTTTCAGTCCAGAGGGCACCTTAGCTGTCCTGACCATCTCTGACGCAGGTGGAGATCTTGTTCTTTTGGGATCATTTTCCTTCTGAAACATTTTTCTTTTAGGATTATTTCAAAAGGTACTCTTTTAATCTTTGCCTCTATCTTTTAAAAACACATTCAAATGCCTTTTTTTCCCCTCTTATCATTGCTTTTTTCCCTGTATTATTTGTGCTACATCTAACAAAATGGGAAGGTTTCAAAATACAGAGATGCATTTACTATATATCCTTTCTTTGAGATTTTTCCTTACCAAAAAGGAAAACCTGAGGTTTTTCCAGGTGTTACAGAACACAGAAAAGAGTAAACATTCTTTACAAAACTTGTATTCTCATTTCCTTTCTGGTCAAGGAATGCTTGTTACCATATGTGAATGTCATTTAAGGAGGTGGCATGGTGTTTCAAGCATACTTTTCAGAATATTATTGAAGGAGAACTACTAAGAGGCATGGCTGACAAAGGGCTAGGGTAATCAGCAAAATAATGGACAGGAATATTGTCAGGAAAGAATGTATCTTTCTGTCTGCAATGTATAAAGTGGCATTGGCGTGGCATTGGGGTTTGTGCTTTCTATTTATTCTTCTTAAAGTTATCACCATACTGCTAGCATCTTGTTTTCAAATACTTTATAACCCCAGGGTAAATTTTTATCTCCATAGGAATTTTTTTCCTTCAAAAACATTTTTTTAAGAAAAAATATTTTCAGGGCAAAATCCATGGCAATAACTGTAAAATTCTATTCAGGAGCACTTATAACTTTTCCACGGTTTCTGGAACTTTTGTAAGTAAAGGCTTTCTTGTGAGAAAAAATGGTTTAAAAAAAAGAGAAGAAAAAAACTTACTGTCTTTAGGAGTACTGAGATTTGTCGTGAACTTTAATTTACACGGCTTAGTATTTTATTCTTTTAGACGAGTCATAATAAAGCTCTGGTTTCATCACAGATTTACTTTTTTCTTTCTGGAAAATTACTGTGGCTACTGCAACCAGATTTGAAACCATCAGAAGTTTTCCCAGGTTGTCAGCACCAGGCCATATGATACTTTGATCACTGGATATCGAAAAGATTCATTATCCATGTTGTAGGGTACCAGAACTGCTTATACCCTGGCCTTGGACCAGAGTGCTCTAAAAGCAAGGGTTGTAATGCTGAACTTGATTGAAATTTCTATCAAAGAAACACTGCATAGAGCAGAGGTCAGATCTGGTGCATTTTCAGTCTTTACCTCTGAGGGGAAAAAAGGAAGATTAGATAAGCCACAATGCTGCAGTACAGCTAAGAAGTTAAAAAAACCCGAAGTCTATGCCATCATTTGCAAACATAACCCAAACTCTTAGCTACTGAGAGAGAATGAGAATAAAAATTTGGGTTGTGCATGAGAGCTTTGCTCTACCAAAAAAGCTAAGTATCTTCTTATATTGTGATCAGTTAGATTGTGGATGAATGCCACCAGTCCGGCAAACTCTTCAACAGAGAAACAAAAAAACTTCTTCTACAAGTGTACCCTGTCTTTTTATCATTGCCCTCAGCTAGCATTTTCATTCACTTGTGTGCCTTGTTTTTTACATAATGATGCATGGCTAGAAGTTGATTACATATATGTTGTTGTGTGTGCTAATGTCACATAATCACTGCACACAATGGCTGTATGTAGATATACAAATTGCCTAGATGGTGTTTGGTTCATGTAGAAGGATCCTAGAAGTGGTAGAAATAGGTCTTAAGGGTAGTGGCATGTTCTCCAATATTTGTTTATTATGTATATCCTTTAACAGAAGATTTGAATAGTCTTTGTGTGTGTGTCTGTGTTGCTGCTCGCCACTTCTCCAAGGAGAGACAAGGTTGTTTAATTCTTCAGAGACAGTCTGAGGAGAGGTGGAGGACACCTTTTTAGTCCTATAAAGCAACTTCAGTTCCAACTCTGTCCCTGATTCAAGGTTTGGTGAATTCACCAGACTAAATCAGTTTGTAAATATTATACCTTGGTAAGGAATGCAAAAAATACTCTTTCATAATACCTTGTTTAAATTTAGTATCTGTCCCTGTCGAATTACTCTCCAGTACTGGTCCAGATTATTTCATATTTGAAGGACAATGAAAAGATTCAATTTCTTGGTGACATACCAGAAACTAGTCAATTGTGATTTCAGTTGCTTGTAACTCCCTCATAAGCTACAAAAGGCAAGGTTCAAGTTTATCACTTTAGATCTAATTTGGGATTCGCTGCTTTGTTTAATTTCAGTAATAACTGATAGGTAAATTCTGCTAGCCTGTGAGACAGACACAAGGCATCTATGCCAGATCTGCTACGTTTTAACATGTCTGTACTGGTCCTTGATTTTTTTCAGTCATACTAATAGTCTCGCCTCCTTCTTCATCTGGATTAAAAACACAAGAAATATGTATGATGAGTATGAAGCCATGTCACTAGTATACACAATGGGTCTTTTTTCCTCTCGTCTTCTGGGATTTGTTTGCAGTCTGTGAGACCAGGTAAATCAGCTGTACTAGTCTGTCTTGTTGCCTGATAGCTGTGAGCTTTCTGGCTTACCTGCTTTGTTCAAGTATTGTAGTCGTCTTTGTGATATTTGAAGGATGAAAGTCAGGTGTCACGTGGGCACCATAAGTAGAACTGGGTATGTAAATGTTTTCTTTAGGGTGCTGCTGAAATGCAAACAAAACTGGTGTTAATTTAGGATTCTATGGGTACAATCAATTAAAAATAAACTTTAAAAATGTATTTTTTAAAGAAATGTCTTTTAATCTTTTAAAATATATTTAAAGACCCAATTAGGAGAGCTAATATTAGGAGTAAAACTTAAGTACTGTTTATTCAACTGTGTAAATAGTACTCTACATCTATGCATTTCAATTGCTATAAAACTTCAGTAAATAACATTTTAAGGCTTAAGACTTTATTATGACTATTTATTATTTAAGTGGTTAAAACTTCAGAACGTAAATAGTTTTGACAGTTGCAGAAACTGTAGGTATTAAGATTGTTTCTGTAGTTCTTGTTAGTAGTCCCGTTAAAATTAAGAAGCCAATTGGGAGTTCAAAAAGTAAGATTCCTTCTTCCAATTTATGAATAAAAACTTTGTGTGAGAGGCTAAGATCTGCCAGGTCTACAGTTTTGCGAGTCTTTACATAAAAATAGTAGTTGGTTTTGTAGCTACATACTGCCCACATACTAAATGTTAATGTTTTTAGTTTTTAATAAATTGTTGGATATGTAATGTTTTTAAAAGTATCCCTTCTTTTTCCTTTATATCCAACATGTCTAATGTGTTTTCATTCAGCATTTAAAAGCCAATCTTTTAATCAAATTCCAGTTTCTTGTAAAAAAATTGCTTAACACAAACACTTGTAATGATTTAGAAATAAGATATCATTATTATTTTAACATCAGAAAATTACTTAGATTAATATTTCTAAACTAAGTTATATAATTGCTGAATGCATTTACAGTATCCCAGTTAGCAAATAGCAATATTACAGTAAAAGTCTATTTAGTTGTTTGAGGTACTTCAGTAATTTCAAGCAATGAACAAATAATCTTGCAAAAGGATAAGAAATGGAAAAAAATTCAAAAGCAAGTTTTAAACTGATTGTTCAAATGAAGTTTTCCATCTGATAATTTAAAATCATATTAGTTGGGATTAACATGTTTGATTCATGATCTCGCTGCTTGTTGAAAGGTTAACTCTGAATGAAATTTTGCCTGGAACACAGTCTGTATTTAACATTGGATGAGAATGCAGATATACTGCTTGTGGTCTTCCTGTGTAGGGATCTACAAAATAACCAGGGAAGACAGTGGACACTTCATACTTATGAGACTTGATTTGTTTAGATTAACTTGAAGCTTTTATTGGTGAAAAGTTTGTAGATGATTGGCAGGAAATCTTGCACTCATCAGCATTGTTTTCAGCCATTTTCTCTGTATACTCTACCCTTTGTGCCGGGAGACGGATCCTATGTGTCTGCCATTTGAACACAGTAAAATGTCTGGAACCTTTTTCAGTCTTTTATTCAATGGACCTCCCCTGGTTCTTCCTGCTGAGCCCAGGCTGGAAGAATGCCTCAGCCCCAGCGCTAAGGGCTCTGCCAGCTCAACCAAGCAGGACTGTGGGGCGGGAGCAGCTCTAGAGCAAGTCAGTGGCTCCTTGCTTGTCTTGATTGATAGGACAACTATCTTTTTGCCTTCATAGGACTGCTTAGGTTCATAGTGCTTTTATGTGTCACCCACATGCTAGATCACAACTATAATCTTGTCAAGGCAAATTTGGACATTTTACTGGTATGTGAAAGTAAGACCACAGGCACATGGCTCCTTGAAGATCATGGGAAAGCTCCTTTTATAGCTTCATGCTGGGCATCTGCATGCATTGCTTTCTGAAACGCTCAAGTAGGCAGTGCATCTCTAGACACCTAGTCAATTTTCCACTATTTCTGGCTGCTGTGTGTGTTGGGAAAAGTGTACTTGGGGTATATGTGGTTAACTTCAGGCTCAAACAAAATTTAGATACAGTGCTGGACGCATGTTCAAGAGATTGTTCAATACAAGTGCTAACACTGGAACAGATTGCAGGGTATGTACCAGCCAGGACTAGTGTGTATTTGATCTTATGATGAAGGTCATCTTACAAACTTCCCTGCTCTGTAGTGGTGTTGATTAAAACAACTACAGCCACATTCACACTTTTAAGCTATCTGTGATCTTTCTTTATCTACCACCAATGGCGATGAAGAACATTTATCTCCATTTACTTCCAATGGCTTTTTTTAATTTTTTTTTCCCTGAAAAATTACAATTGCTTCTTCTTTTATTCTTCTGTTCTCTGGACCACACAAATGTGTTTTCTACAGTCTTTCTCTGCAAGTTTTTTTCTTTATCTGTTATCATTCTTATTTTTCTTTTGCCTTTTTGCCTATATTTCTCTGTAAATGCACCCAGAATTTGACAGGTATCCCCTAGCACTGGAGGTAAGAAAATATTTACTTTATACGTCTCTTGGCTGGCAATCTGGTTGACACATAGATTAGCTGGTGCTATTACCTTCTGATCCGTTTAGCTGTGCTGGTGTTGGTCTCTTGGACTTCCATGAAAAAATGCATTTAATTTGATTTCACGTTTCATTGTATAGGACTTAGTATTTCTTTTGACTGAATTCATGTTGCTGATTTTAAATGCTGCTTCTAGATCATCACGGTATTTCTGACTCAAGGTACATTCTTCCAGGGCGCTTTCAAACCTTCCCAAACTGATGTAAATTACATGCATCATAAGTGTATTTTATTCTGCATGACTTCGTATCAGGTCTAGAAATTAGTTATGAAACCTTTTGGTTTTACTTTGTTTCCAGAAGTGACTAAAAATTATGACTATGAATCTATATAAAATGAGAAGATGATTTAAAACAAATAAGTTTAAAACAACAGCTTCACATATATGACAGATAAGTGTTCCTCTTAAATCAGTTGTTTGATGTGAGAACTTATTAGGAACCTTTGCAACCTGTGGGAAGGGGCTACAATGTGTGCAGAAAGGCTGTGTTGCATGCTGCAGGACCTGCAGTGCCTTGTCTGCATAATCTCAGGAAACTTCCACTGTCTGGTGCACTGTATTGTCTTGATAGCTTGCCTATAGCCAATTTATTTTCCATAGTTAATTTTTTTTCTCTTGGCAAGCAGTCTAGCAAGGACCATTAGAATTAAAAGTATAACCGTAGATGTTTTCCGTTTTTTTCTGACAAAACTGTGTGTTTGAGAAGTTTAAAACAGAAAAATAGAAGGTGTTTTTACTTGTGTGTTTATGGATTTTAGTAGAGTTTTGGGGAGGGTGGAAGGGGAGAAAGTAACTGAGATCTGTACTTCCCCAGCATGTTTTTACAGAGCTTCATGTGTAGAGACTGTGTAGTCCAACATTTTGATTTAAGGAACATGGGCTGCATGACCAGAAGAGGGAGCCCAGAATCACAGAATAGGGGAGATTCTTTTGAGTGGGGGAGTTGGGGTGAGAAGCTTGCTTTGATAACATACAGGAATTTATGATTATGTTTAGTAGGATGCATTGATTACTACCAACTTATAGTGATACTGGAGAATAGCATTTATGAAATGTTGAAATGCTTGATGTCTTTTAAATGTTCAAAATGTATTCACAACTTTTATGTTGGAAGGCTAATCAGTAATTCTTTCTCTTTCCTATGTTGCTGATTGTTGTGACTTCATATCACCTTTACAGAAAGTAAGTAACTTAATTTTTTAAAAAACTTTTTGAGCATGTATTGGTATTCTGTTTGTATGTCTGTATATATGTTAATATATATAAAATAAACATACAAGCAGAAGATTATCAATCTTGAAGACATACTGCTACAGAGGGTGACTCCCATGTATCCCATGTATTAATTACTTTTAGAATACCACAGTGGTTTAAAGCAATTTCACACAAAAGATAATAAATAGTATGAACGCTCTGAATCTGAAGGCTGTAGATACGTTCCTTATGTGTAGACTATGGTAACAAAGCTTGCAGCATGTTTGTTTCAAGTGTGTCCTGGCTTTTAAAATTCACAGATATCAAGTTACAAAGTAGGATATTATTGTATACAATTTGATTTAATTGAATTAAAGTTGAATTGATTTGGAGTGTTTAAAGAACTGAGGTCAAACTGTGCCATTTTTGACATTCAAAGATACTCAGCTATATATTTGGCAGCCCTTGGGTGCTGTATTAATATATGTCAGCAGTTCTGAGCAGAACAAATATGTCCTCAGGCTGCAGAAGAATTTAGAAAGTACGCGATAAATAGTGTGGATCCCTCAGAAACTGCTCTATGATTCAGATATCAGTCTGCATCATGAAATCTTTGATTGCAGGCTTTTCTAACTGCAGTCCCGTGTGTTATGATGGTGTGTATTGCATGCTTTTCCAGCATCCCTTGTGGATAACATTTGGGAATTTTAATACGATGTTTTAAGGATGCCCTTGCTGAGAGGAGAATAATCAAGTCATTGCTTAACATGGGTCAAAATAGCAATAATAAAGGACACCATGGAATTTCAGTTTGAGCTGCTAGCTCAAAATAAATCCCACCCTACAGTGTCCTGATTATTATTTAATTTACAATTCAAGCTTTAAGTAGTGGGGATTTTTGTGTTCATTATAGAAATACTCAATTCCACTTTTCAAGAAGGGTGGATATAGCTCTTTGGTTGCATGCCAAATTATGTAGGAATTGCAGATATCTGTGCAAAACAAGCATAACAGTAGTTAAAAGTACTCCTTGGCTCAGTAGCTGATAGGGATTTCTTTGTAAGTCAGAGAGTAGTTTCTGTTGTCCACTTGCCAGTTGGCTAGACTTTGAAGATTAAGATATCTGCTGTGAGCACAGTAATGGTCACAAGATATTGCCAAATCCTCTATTTTGGGTTCATTCGTCTTGTATCTTTTTAATTGGTTAATGATGTCTAAAAATAAGTATAGAGTCAAGAATATCTATATTGGAGTAGAAGGATAGAAATCATACAGTCGTGCCTGCACAGTTTTGTTTCTTCGTGATATATTGAGTTTGTCTTCCACTGCAGAGTCAGCAAGTTCTTTCTGTCTTGCAGAGAAAGCCTTAATCTGTGATAATGTTTCGCTAAAAAGATCCAAGAATGAGAGTCCAAATTGCTTCACGTTGTGTACCTTAACATATGGAAGAAATTATGCAACTAGAACTGCTCTATTAAACTATTCTTGTCTTTGCTTGTCAAACATTAATACAATAAGAAAAATGTGTAAAGAGAAGTATTCTACTTATTCCCAAACTGTTTTAAGTAATCATTAAACTCAACAAAATCTCTCAATGTTTTTTTGTGCTACTGCTAGCAGTATTGTTATATTTCTACCATATTTAGTTTTGTATTCTGTTACAGGCTTGTATGAAAACCAGATGTGAAATTAGTTTTATTTGCTTGGGAAAAAAAGAAACCAAAACTTGTCAGGATTTTCATATTGCGTGATTATGTTCAATATACTTATAAAATAGGTATGTGTTAAATATCTGACGTGTTTCTCACCAAGCAGCATTTTTACCTTTATTTTTTGATAGTAAATGTAGTAATGTGGTACATGACATGACCAATAGTAATTAAATTGTATTGGGCAGGACTTCCTGTTCTGAGGAAGCTTTATAGTTTATTTTTTACTAGAAGAGCAATTACCATGCTGTCCATCTTGCCATTAAATTAATATATGTACAGTACAGATTAATTTTGTTGTAACAGGGCCATAAAATCAGCAGAAAGCATCATTGTAGGAAAGGTGACAATTTCAGTCCAGTTTTATTTATAAAAAAAATGATCAGTCATGCAATTTTCAACAAAGATTGGATGTCATGTAATAATATTACATAATACAGAATAGTAGTTTCTGATGGACATTTGAAGCCCTGTTCCTGGTTTATAGTTGAGTATATAATTAATCCTGAAATACTTAGCAACACACTTAATTTAATGCACAGGCATTGTTCCACTTAACCAAGTGGAATATATTTACGTGGCTAAAGATAAGCGTGCGTGCAGGCAAGGGACTCCAGGGAGGAAGCACAGTTTCAGATTCAGTCCCTGAGTACACCGTGTACATTAGTCAGTAAATGGGGACAAAGATGTGATAGTACATCTATAAATCCTGTACTTTAATTTTTAAATTAAAATGAAATGAAACAATAAATGACTACCTTCTTCCCTACCGTTTCTTAGATCTACTTTTCAGAATAATCTAAGTTTAACTGGTGTAGAAACATTTGCTTGCTTTTTCTGATGTAAACATACTCTTATTACAAAGACATCTCTGTATAAGTGCTCTTTTCGTGCCCTTACATGCATTCCACAGCGGTCTTACAATTACTACCCTGAGTAGGTCAATCTCTTAATCTCTAAAACAACTCTAATTAGAAAAGATTCATAGAAGGTACAAACGTGCTTGTATTTATGTATAGTAATGCACACTGACTACTTTAAGCCAGAAGAAGGCTTAACCATATATCACTTTTAATTTTAAATGTGTTTTTCCTGGGCTCTTTATTATTCTTTTGTTGCCTTTCATCCTATGGGATGCAGCTGCCCTTGAACTTGGTACTGTTTTGATCATTCATGTGCAGCAGCCACGTTGTCTGTAACATTTTAAAAATGAGCCTTCATAGTGTTATTTACAAAGTAATTTCATATAAATATTTGGACTTTGCTTCTCTTAGAATGTGGAACTGGTTGCTGTATGAAGAAAAGCATAATTATAATTCACAGACATTTTGCCTCGAGCCTAGGGGACAGATGCATATGATTAAGTTTGAAACTGGCCTGTTATTGTAATGTAGATGTTTTCAGGGCTGAGAGAATTAAAAAAAAAAAAAAAAGCAAAAAAAAAAAAAAAACCAGGCAAGCATGAGTTTTTAAAAAAATAGACCAAGGGAATAGTTTTACAAGAGGCACTCAATCTTGGACTGCACAATTTTATTTTTCAGTGGAACCTCTCCATTAGCTTGCCTGAATGCAATGCTTCATACTAACACTCGTGTAGGTGATGGAACATTCTTCAAAATCCCTGGGAAGTCTGGACTCTATGCTCTCAAAGTAAGTTTAAATTTTGTAAATAGAAAGTACATAGCACTATTAATCCATTTTATGAATGTCTCAGTAGATATAAAGGTACACAGATTAGATTTTTTGGAGAGGAAATGACCTGATAGTCCTTCTAACTGCTTTCAGATGTCTTTTAAAAGGATTTATAATGAAAGTAAACATTGAATGTTTTATCCTAGAAAGCATATACATGTTCTTGAATTTGGCATATGGTATAAGAAACACATAGCTTAGCCAAAATGCTGCTTTTTCAGAGTTGTTCACAGAAAGTCCTTTGTTTTACGAGCTGTGAGCTCAGGAGAATCAGTGACTTTCTCATTAAGTAATTGAATTAGAGTTTGATTTTTGAATATTGCAAAATTGCTTGCAAGTCTTTTATGAATCAGCTATTAATTTACAGATTGCATCATTGCTTTTGGGAATTAATATAATTATAGTGATATAACTTTGTCTTTTGTCTGTTTCTATTCCTTTTCCCTTTATTTTTCTTTTTTGGTATATGTGTGATGATTTATGCGGGTGGAAATATTTTTTTGCTGTACACAATCAGAGTTAGAGGGGCTTCACAATTGGAGTGGAGGAATGTGAGACAGAGGTGAGAAACAATAAAGTGAGATTACATGTTTGGCAGTCTAAATGTAGTCAATTAAAATTTTGGGCTGGAGGAAGGAATTTTTTGTTATTTATGACAGAATTATTTGATATAAGGATTTAAAAAGTTTTAAACTATCTAGATTTGCCTGCTCCTGATAATTAAAAATTCTGTATCCGAGACTGAAGCTCTATTTCCTAATTTACTAAAACAAATGCTGTTGTTTTTCTTTAAATCGGGCGATATTCTTGGCACAAATCCAGGTGTTCACAATCACTCCCATGCTTGTGAGCTCCAGGTTGCTTCAGCTATTTGAATTCAGGAAACAGGCAAAGGCAGAAAAGAAACATTAAAGGATTTGCGGTTTGCTGCAGCACTGTGGACACTCGAATCAAATGGAAAACGAGGATTTTCAGCAGCCAAACAAATCTGTTTCTGTTAAAAACAAGAAAGTGTAAGATCTTGCATTTTATTTGACTTTTAAAAAACAGTATGTTATGACTTCACAAAATAGCTTTTTTGGTTTAGCTTTGCAAGTTGTTCCTTGAAGGTCTGTTTTTATGTCTTTCTCTGAAGCAGCTTGAAAGCAGATTTTATTTTATTCTGTTTTTTTAAAATGTTAGCATGAGAATACACTGCAGGAATCTATTTTCAGAGATGCAGCAGGATCATGATTGATTTTTTTTTCTTGTTAATTTTAGTTCTCTTTTTTATCTGTAGAAAGAAGAATCAACGTGCCCTACTGATGGAACATTGGATTTAGGATGTGAATCTGAGTTAGATGGCACTGAAATGGCTGAGACAAACAATAATAATGGAGAAGAAAATGGTGGTAGGTGTTTTAATTTCAATATTAGAGGGCGTATTTTGGGAAAAGTATTGTTTACTTAAGATTGTAATGGTGCAATTTCTAAACGACATAAGTAATGTTTTGTACTCAGTGGAACTATTTTTGAGTGACACCCTCTCTTCTTTTTTTTTTTTTTTTTTTTTTTTGCCTTTTAAAGAAACGAGGAGCTCCAAGGGCCTTTATTTACTTAGGTTTGTAAAAGACTATGAGTAGACTCTTGGGTTTGTTTTGAGTAGTCAATGTTTTGGCTTACAGTTTTTTTTTGTTTAGGCCTCACAGCTAAACAGTTATTTGCCATATTGGGCTTCAGACTTGAAGTTGTCAGCTAGACATCTCACTGATTTCTCTGTGGGCATGTGGGATTGGTCTCTCAGTAGAGTTCTAGGTTTATATTCTTCTTTGTTCCAAGCAGAGATTCTGCTGTGTGCCATGTTGACAAAAGACTTGTTGAAATTGCAGATCCTGTGTATTTTTTTTTTCTGAATAACAGCAAACTGGAATATGGCATAAACTTGAAAATGACAACCTTAGATATAACTTTTTTTTTTTTTTTGAGCGAGAATAATTGCTCATAAAGAAAAAAAGTCAAGAATTATGAAATGGCTCTGCTTCTTCATTTTCGTCTATATGTGATGTCTGTAGGTTAACAGATTCTGCACATACAGTGGTTTTATGCTTATGTACTCTACACTGCATGTATAAGTGAATATGCATATTTGTAGTTGTTCAGTATTCCTGTCTGACACTTGGACAATTCGTTGATGTACACAGGAAGAATAGAGCGGTGAAAAGCAGTGTGAATACAGTTACAGATAGGAAAGCAAATGTTGACATTACTTGTTATAAACAAACAAAAATTACGACAAAAACCTGGCAGTTATTTAGAAGGTGTAGGATGTAAATAAGGATGCCAGAATACCAGACACAGAAAAATGGTGGGTTTTGACTAGTAGGCTGCACACTATTTTTGCAGTTTCAAGTAATAAAAATAATGCTGGCATTTAAGGTGACATAGAAGAGCAGCTGCTAAAATTAAACATTTTTAAGTATTTGGGGTAGAGCAGTAAATTACACCTACACTGTATTTAAAGCTGAGAGTTCTCTCTCCTATTTATTCTTTAAAAAATCTTGGAAAACTATTATATATTTAACTTTTTGAAAACAAGGCACTTTAAATTTTTTTGATGTCATGCAGTGGATATATTTTCAAAGAGTATATGGCATGGCAATAGTGAATCTTTATTGCATGTGCAAAGGTCGATGCTGGATGCACTCAATAAGGAATTGAAGACAGCTTACCTTGTGTCGGTCAAATGTGTTTGTGAATAGATTTTCTTGAGATCGAAAGTTTTGTTGTTAAAGGAATCTGTTGATATATATGTAGAATTCTGTAAGTGATTGTATTTGTAGCATAGAATGATTGGCTTAAAAACAGCACTGTGCCTAAGAAATGCAGCCAGTTTTAAGTGGACTAAAAATTACAAATTATTAAATCTTCAAAGCCATAGGGTTCATGATCCACAGTACATATTTTTGCTGCTATCGTGAGGATGTGATTTGACCACTCTTCATTCAATATCTGTTAATATATTTTGAAAAGTATAAAATCTTTCTTGATACAATTTATTGATAATAAATAATAATGTTAAGACCTCTCTTCATTGCTTTGTAAATGGTTACAGTTGAACTGCATAAGTTCTTTTAGACTTTAAAGTTGAGAAAAAGGGTCACATTTGCACAGTGGAAACATTCAATAAATCAGTAAATCTGAAAAGCATTTAAGGATCACAGTAGAAAATGAATTCAGCATGAATGAGATGCTTTTGCTAATTAGTCCAATGCAGTTCCTGGACTCTAATTCTAGTGGTACAGATTAAAGAATATAGGTACAGTGTTTCCTTTGGGTATAGCGCTAGTTGAATGATTACTGCATTCATTATAGCTGTAAGAAAGAATTAAAAAAACAGGAAAGAACTTAGAAAACACATATAAGAATTCCTGAGTGAACAAACGCCTCCTTTGCTCTGGGAAATTTAATAGGTACAGTTTAGTTAGTTTATCGAAGATCAGATGGTGACTTGATCGGTTAGTAAATAATTGAGAAAGGTTATTTCTATAGAAAGCATTTGGTCTAGCAGATCAAATTTAACAAGGTGTCTATCAATTAAACTTTTCACAGTAAAACTGTGATGCTTGTTTCTTTCTAGGAAACCATTTTGTGGTACAAAACTAACGTTTGATTCAGTACACAAAATGCTTTATGAAATTCTCTGACTTATGTTTTAGGAAAGGTCAATAGATATAATGTCTCCTTTCAGCCTTAGCATGTGGGGTGCATATATATGAGGCTGGACATTGTTTTCATATTGTATTCTTAATTGCCCAATTGCTTGCATTTTTATTTTCTTGTTTCTACTGTGATAGAATCCAGAAGCCCCCGTTGTGACAGATTGATTACAAGTTGTTTAGCAAGAATTTAATAAGTGCTACTTTAAAGTTAGTTGGAAGCAGAGAAAACCCAAAGCAACAGCCTCAGTCTGTTTGTGGACTCCTAGATGATAGTCTCCAGCTTTTGGAGTAAAAAGTACCAGCTGACACTCAGAGAAGAATCACATTATGTCCCAGCAGGCATATTTTTCCTGGTATAAATGCAGGCTATTGAACAATTATATTAGCATAGTAATATAAAAAGTCCTCGTAATTATAAACACATGATTTGGCAGAAGCTGTTATTTCACATCAGTATCGCGAAACTGACAACTGGAATGGCCACACCTCAGGATTTTCAGGTGTTGTGGAGAAATATTTCTTTCCCCACTTTTTCTAAAAGCATATGTTAAAGAAACTCTTTATGCTGCACTTGATTTTGTTTGGAATGACATTTCTATACAAGCTCTGTAGGAGTCTCCAACCTTTTTATAAATTCGATTTCCCTCAAATACAGGGGCAGTGTGTAAAGATGTAGCCAGTAAAAGAATTAAAATCCCAATTACTGTTGCCTGCAAAAATGGTGACCATGACATCCTTTTACCCATCAATAGGATGTTCTGTTCTCAAAAAACATTTGTCTCTAGGGTTTCTGAAGCCAGGGCTAATCCATCAGCCACGGAGTGCAGTTGATTAAAAATTGTCGCAAGCCAGTGGAATGCAGAATGATGATACTATGGAGGAGGTAGCAATTCCTACAGTAGCATGACTTTCCTCTGCAGCCCCAACCCAAACACAGGTTTGGATGTTTGCCCAAATATGAGCAACATATCTCTCCTGTTAAGACACTTTGCTTTTCAGCACTTCCTAAAACTGCAGGTTCTTCAAACATGAAGAGGAAACAGCAGAATTCATTTCTTAGGCAGTTTTCTTAGAGATAGTAGATGAAATGATGGGTGACAGAGGATCACATTCATGCTGAATCCTGAGACTTTGTGTTTGTAACTACTGTGCTTTTGAACACCTTCTGATTTTAGGACTGGGAAGCTGCTAGGATAACTCCTGCAGTGAGGAATGAATATTCAATGTTGTTTGAATTGAGTCCACGTTTAAGTGTTCAGTTGCTTTCCATGAAGAGAATTTATGGCAATTCAGGGAAATCTGTTATCCTTTGCATCTTTCTTGGGAATATTATTGGATAATTCTGCTGAGTATTTCCATCGCACCTAGCAACATGTGGATGTGACATAGTCTATTCTCAAAGCAGAAGGGCAGTATGGGAGAAGCAGTTCAGATATACAGAATTTTGGATGATACATCAGAAAGAGACAATTTTTCTTTGGGCTTTTTTGTTTTGTTTTGATGGTTTATTTGTTGGGGGTTTTTTTATAGCAGTAAGTAGCTATAAATTAAAAACAATGTACCCAGGATCAAGTTTAACTTCTGTTTGTTGCATTGGCACCGGAGAGGAGTCAGAAGAAAAAGAGAAAATATTCTGGATCTTAAGGGAGAGATCTTTCTCATCTGCTTTTTTTGCTGTACAGTAGAGTTAATAAAACCTAAGAAACCAGTGACTTAGTGATGACAGGCTGTATATTTTTAGTGGAAAATGTTGACTTCGTTTGGAATAAAGATTCACAGTTTTCAAAGCTTTGTGAAATGTTTAGGCTCAAAAGCATGTTGAGAATGTAACGTGATTCAGTGCAGGCTACCAAGATGATGTGGTATTTGATGTGCTTTTTAAAAAAATACTATTCACTATTACTTATCATTTCACAGTGCTAGTATTGCTTTTCAAAAAGAATATTGCAGTCACAGCAGTGCCCTTGATATATGCATGTGGTTTTGCTTGCATTGGCTTATTTGTGCAATTAACTCCCAAACTAGTTTTCATTTTCAAGAGCTGGTGGAAACATTCAAGTTCTGAATTGTTCAGATTCTACAAGTTGGGCTCTAGAGATCAGAGAATGATGGAGGTGAATTACTTGATACATCTGTGTCGGCAAAGTGTGACCATTTATGTCAACACAAGTATCGATCTGTGTCACCCAAAGAAAATATTAAATTGTATGGAGATTTTAGAGGGAGATTTTGTGTGGGTGTTTTCCTAAAGGAGTTCTTTGTGAAGTTTCGTATCTCCAGAGGGTATTAATATGTTTTATGCTTGAGGTAGACTCTAGCGTTTAGCACATGGTAGCATTATTAATTTCTGTTTTGTAGTGTGGCCATTAGTAATTAATTCTCCTCATCCACTATGGTTTCTGTAAAAAAGAGAGAAGTGACCTGCTGTTAATTTTACTGGCTTGATTCTAAATCATTACAGTCTGTCCAAAACAAGAATTGACCGTGCCATTTATTTTGGGGAAATAAGCCCCTTAGAACACTGCAGGAATTTTTCTGTCCATCTAGTTATGTAGATCTGTTTATAATTATTCCTGATAACTTCCAGTGGCAATGAGGCAGAATAGTTCTAGTTGTAATCCTATAAAAATAGTTTCTTTGAAGAAACATGTCTTCTAATATGTTTTATGGAGGTATCATGTTTCTTGTGTGGAAAAGGTAAAAGCTAATAAAAATAGTCTATAAAATAAATTAGAAGATATTGCTGATATTTATAAATTAAAACTATTCATAATAATTACAAAAACTGGCCTTGGAAAAATGGAAGAGAGAGGGTAATTTAAAATGGAGGTTGTCAAAAACATTTTTAACATTCTCTTTTTGTTAAGTAATTCTAATTCTGTCATTCATGTTAACACTCTCTGAACACTCACTAAGGAGGTCTTATCTTTAGAAATCCAGCTGCTCTTCCAGCTCATAACCTAACAGTTTTATGGCTTAATAGTTGCATTTTGCTTTATTGCTTTGCACAGTCCTGGCCCTTGAAGAAACTGATTTAAAAAATGGCACCTAATTATTCTCCAGTAAATGGAAATACCTCCTGTTGGCTTCAGACTGCTCTTGTTCTCTTTTTCTGCTGTAGCAATAGTGGTGAATCCTCTTTAGTTGCTACCCAAATATTTTTCCTTCACCTGTTGCATTCCATCAGGGTTGTTTTATTCTTCCTTGGCATCTAGTTTATTTTTAACATTCTTTTCTGATAAAGCTTTTCAAGTGGACATGGGTCTGATAAAAATCATGCATCTTCAGTCCTTATGGACAGTGTAGTTGCACCTTTCCAAAGTGGTGTGTATGTACAAAAACCACTGGCTCATCTTGAATTTGTTTTTCTTCTACTGTGTTTTTTGGTTTCCATAACAGAAATGCCTGCTTTGTTCTTAAGGCTTTTTTTTCCCTCTACGTTCATCAATACTCACTTCAAACACTTAGATATATTTCTGTCATATTTTCTCCTTTTTCTCTTCTGATTCATTCAGAGAAAAGCGTCTGGACTTTATCCATATACAAATGAATAAATAAATAAATACAATTTTATCTGGTCACAGGAGCTGCAGTATAGTGAGATTTTACCACAGATTGATTTAAATCGCTAAGTAGAAGAGTATGTTTTAAAGAATAAATTTATTCATTGTTTCATATTTTTATTTCCTACAGAGATGTCCTTTCTTATCATTTTGTATACAATAGCTTGATTATTCTTTGAATCAAGCCTGTATATCAATTTTATTACTACATTTTGCTAATAAAGTGAATAGACTGTATAAGTTATTAAGCAATTATATAAATTAACATAATGTATTTCGATTTCTAATGTTTGTTTCTCCTACTTGTGAAAAATAGTAATGACATTTCTTATTTACTAGGTGGTTAGGTTTATAGCCATGATTTGTATAAAGCTGGTTTTAAGTGGAAGTGGAAATTAATTAAGACATGGAAAACAATATTTAAAATAACTTCTTATAAAGGAAAATATTTATAATATGCAAAAGATATTTTATAAAGAAAGTATCATCGTTGTTAATAATTGAAATTGACATTCCCTAATCACCATTTCATTTTAAAACTTTTAAGCAGTGGATTTCAGCCTCGCATACCTGTTTCTTTAATCATAGATTACAGGAAAAAATGTTTTTCAAAAATCTGACAGAACTAAGTTTGGGTTGCACTAAACCAAACCAGCCTAGAGTGAGGTATTCCTTCTGTGTCTCCAGAAGAGGTTACAGCAATGGAAAGCTTTTATTTGTTTATTGTTTCAGTGGGTTTCAGTTCTATTAGAAATTAATGCTTCACCCATTAGAACAATCCCTGTTTCTTGGTTTAACTTTTTGTCAAAACTTTAAAGAAACAGAAGGAAAAGAAAAAAAATACATTGATAATATTCTTGTGTAAAATTGAACTAATGACACAAATAAGTAGTGTGGCCTCTAATAGACCCTGTCCCAATTTCAGAGTGTATTGTTAAAAAAAAAGTGAATGAAAGCACAAAATTAATAGAGAGCAATATTTATTTTTATTCCTGTGCCATATCATGACTTTGATGTTAACAATTGTGTTTATCATCATCAGTTAGTGTTATTGTACATTTCCAGGATAAAATTTATCACCAAAAATAAATAGGGGAGACTCTTGGCTAATTTCCAAGTTCAGATTATGAAAATCAGATTTTCCCATTTGAACAAGAAGGTAATAGGAATCACAGTCATCCTGCAGAACAGAACATGGAAAACCTGTCTGGTTTTCCGTGACAGGTCATGCTATGCCCGCTTTTAGAAGGGACAGTTAAATATTTCTTTAGGCACTCTTAAATTTGTTCTGTCTTCCTCCCCTTAACTTTGGGGTTTGTGTGCTGACACAATTTCTGTTTTTTTCTTCAGTTCTTTGATTCCCAGACTTTGCAAGAAAACAGTAAAAAAATTCTCTTTGAAAGGAAAGACAAAAGCTGGGTAATTTGAAATGTCAGGTTTTTATTTTTGTGTAGGTGTTCTTTGTCTCAGGAGCTTAGTTGTTGCAGCGATTTAGATAGCTATTGTTTGTTTTCTACTGACACTTCCCTGCTCCTTTAAGTTGTCTGTTTTTTGATAGTAAGCTTTGCTCATCATGTGGAAAAGATTGATCCACGCCAGGTGATGCTGTAAACTCAGAACCTGTTTTGTGTTGCAGCTTCATTGTATATTTTTACAAATTCCTCCAAGCATAAGGGGAAAAACTGACAAGTATCAGTTACAAACCTTGTAACAAAATAGAATTTGTCTTATCTTCTAATGAAAACTTTTATCCATAATATGAAAATTGTCTAGACATAATGTAAGTGTCATGAAAGAGAGTGTATTCACTATTTGTGAGGTAAGTATTAATTATTTTTTCTTTCAATGTGAAAACAAATGTTTACTATCACATGTATCTTATGGTGGCTGATAATTATTTATAACTAAATTGTGTCCCTTCCATCTTCTGTTCTTATGAATGAGAAGAAAAAAAAATCATTACAATATTTCTTCTATGAAAGATTACTAAAGGCAAGGGAGTTAGAACACTGCTTCAGGTGTCTGCTTATCCTAATGAAGGATGGGAGGAGAAAAACATAGGCAAAGAGAAACATAGGGCTAAAATTATTTCTGGCTTCTATCTGTGCAACTGCTTTGAGTGTCTCCGAATTGTTCTGGTAGGTGTGCAAAGTACGGCAGACCTTGCAAAACCATTTACAGCTGCAGAACATTATAAAGAAGATATGTCAACACAAACCAATTTCAAGCAGCACTGGAAGAGACTTGAATTGAGTCAGCAGAGGAGAGTGGAAGAAGAGCTGCTTAATTTCTGGATCTATGCTAATGCTGTTTTAGCTGGTCTGCCTTAGGACACTAGTGAAAGTAACAGTAATGCAAGGCATCAAGAGGGGAAAGGTTTTTACAGCCTTGTAGTCAAACTCGCTGTCCACCAAGACTAATTGCTATTTTTACAGCTTTCATATCTGAAAGCTTTTTTAATAAAGCTGTTTTTAAAAAAACAATTACTGACATTTTCTTTTATGTTTAACCAGGAGACTTTCTGTGTCTCACTCAACATGTATTCAAGAGGCTGTTTAATGCAAGTACTGTAGCATTTGTTCATTAAAACATGTATTATGTAGAAGGCTGACAAGTTACAGTGTGCATTATGTGAGAGACCGAGATTCCTCTTTGCAAGATATTCCAGTCCACCTGTTAAGCAGCAAAGTGTTTGTTCATAGCTTTACTGAGAAGTCCTTATAAAATATATGAGTCTGGTTGTAAGAGACCATTACAGTCTTGCATGGAGCTATGTATTTATTAATATGTCTACACCACAGGGTCATCAGTGTCTCTTGTATAAATACACATTTAGACACATAAACCATTAAAAACATCGGGGTGAGAAAGCTCATTTTTTTCCAGCTTCTGTGTGAAAACAACAGTTAAACTATTTAAGTTACCTTTCAGGATCTGAAAGGCAGAATATGCAAGGCTTTCAGAATTCTATAGAAATGATAGGATGAAGTCCAAATATTTGTGAAGCAATACATTCATTTAGAATATGGCCACATTTTCAGTTCATCTGCACCTGAAGAATGGCTGAATTTCTTAGGGCAAGCTTTTTTGTCTTCTAGGCACTTACCTTTTTTCCCTGTCCTCAGAACTGCGTAAGACGTAGGGTAGGTAAACCCCATAACAGTATCTTAAGTTTGGTTTTTTTTCTTTCTTTTCATAAAGTTTGCCCAAAGCAGACAACTGAAGAAATGTCTTCCAATCGTGATTCAAGCCTTACTAATGCACCAGTGCAAAGCAAGCTAGTATCTTCCTTCCAGCAGCACACAAAGAAAGCACTTAAACAGGTAAGCTTGTATTGACTGATAACCAATTGGCTTCTCTTCAGCATGTATGTCAGTCTTATACAAATAAGATCTCAGCAGAATTTCTCATGGCATTTCTGAGGATTTTAGCACTTCATTTAGTGGTGCGATACTGGGTGTTTTTTCTTCTTATGATTTTTTAACCAACGGTGCAGTCTGGCTATTTATTGTGAGCTTGGTGAGTTCTTAAGTGTTTTCCAAGTAAGCAGAATTGCTTATATTACCACATCCCTGCTTTTCCTATGTAAGCATTTGTGTTGAAAACTTTATGTGAAGCTTAAAATAAAAAACCCAACAACTTATTTTAAAAGAAGTTTTTAGATAGGTTAGAATCTGTCTGGCTATACTTGCTGTTCGGTTTCTCTTTATGGTCTGTTAATTAATTTTCCTTTCATACTGTATTTGCCATGGTAGTGTATAAAAGTAGGGTAGTTTTTGGTTTTCTCAATAACTTAGAATTTGGATGATTTAGGTTGCATGGTAACTAGTGCAAAAGTAAATGAGTATTGAAAGTCAGATATTACCTGAAAGCCTAACAATATGAAAATTATTTTCCAACAGTGTCAAATTAGTTCAGCTTACAACCAGAGAAGTGAAAAAGAAAGACTGAAAAAATATAATGTAAAAACACCCTATCATTTACTCCTCTCAATTTTGAGTGTGTAGGAATTGTTTTAGTACTGTAAAGACTACAAAATTGAAATAGAGCTTTTCTAGAGTCAGCATAATGAGGGACTACTGTTTTAATTTTTCTCATAACTGCTCTCAGTTACAGTTAATGGAGGTCTAGTATTTCATGGCGTAGCTTATTGTAGAGTTCTTTTGATTACCTTAAGCAAAGCCTGTCTGCATCTCCTTGAAATACTTAAATATTTGTGCTTAGTATTTCATGCGGTTTGTGTTTAATTAATAGGCCTTTATCATTCACATACAATTGTCTTGTAGTTACATGGTTTGAGGACTGGAAATGATTGTTAGAATGGGGTCTTACCAAGTTTGGTCAGGAAAATTGAGCAGTGGACCCAAAGCAGCTCACTGACTGTGTGGCTAGTTGTGAAAAGATACTTTTTCGAAACTCTTCTGTACAGGTCTTTTGCAATATGTGAATTTTCTTAGGGTTGGAGGGAGTGGGCAAAGGGAAAGGAGGTTGGAAAAAAAAAAAAGCAAAACTTCAAATGTTTGAACTTGTATAACTGTTTAAACTCCTACCATTTGCCACTTAGCAAATACAGAGCATTGAGAATATTTTTTAAAAGGGCAAACTAATCACAACAGCTTAATGAACATAAAAGTCATAACATCGATGGAAATCTTTGAAAATATTCCTTAAGGTGTTGGGTTAGAGCAACATCAGTAAATTAAGTAATCAATAAAAAGAAATCAGTTTTAATTAAGTCGATGGTAATTAGATCCTGTACTTCAAAGTATGAGAGTATTATTACAGCTATCAGTAACATGCTCTCTATAAGTACAGTATTAGACCAATGGACATTTGTGTTGTGGAATAGTAGAGGATTTTTGCTTTGTTTTCTCTAAAGTTTCAGTTGTTGGCTACTGCCATGTATTTGCTGCAGATTTGATTTAATTTGTAGCAGAGGTGACTAAACTTGAACAGTAGTTTTATTTATAAAATTGCTGTTGGAAATTTATTCTGTCACTTTCCAATCTTTCTGTTGATTTTATGATATATATATATATAAGACCTAAAATTTGTACGAAGAAGAATCTGTAGTACCTTTGAATACGCACAAAACTCTAGGCAGTTGTATGCAATACTTTTCCATCTGATACTAACTTACTAGTTCAGGCTGAATTGACAGTAGATGAGCCATCATCATGCTCTCCAGAAGTGGTTGCAATATATAAACATAAATATACAGCATATATGTCATAATGGGGTCATTAGCTACTTCTTTTTTTCTATTGCTAAATGTTCTTCACAGAACTAAAACCTACAAGAGAGCCTTTGAATTTCCTACTCAATTTGTTTCAAACCAGTGGGTTTTTCACATTAACTTGATGTCATGTGTATTTGTTTTGTAATCCATTAATATTAAAGTGAGAGACTGCTTGAAGATGTAAGCTAGAATTAAATGATTTTCTCCACTGTTTATTTACTTATGAATCAGTCTAGTCATATGTAATTCTTTTTAAAATATTGTATGCTGGATTTAGATACGGTTTGATTTTTTTCTTTTATGGATTCTAGAGGTGTATTCCTGGGTTTAGGTTGCAAAAAGCAATCTCATATTTCCTTGTAACAGCTTGCATTATAGGATGTTCTCATTAATCAAATTAGCCACAACACCATATTTCTTGAGCTATGCTAGGAGCTTGGAGAAATGGCATTTTCTGAGCTGTGGCTCTTGGTCTTGCCTTCTCTCAGGTAGCAGTGGATATGGGGTACTTTGGAGATGCTAGGGAGGTTTGTAATTGCAGTGGACTCTCACAAGGTCTGTTTCAGAGTTCAGACCTTATCTTTGCACCTTTTAGAGGCTGGGCTGCTGTTTTGGTCTGGAAACTTCCTAGCTTCACCGTCATCCATAGTGTCCTTGTTGAGAGGAAGATTTTGAGCATTTTACCACTGTTTATGTTTTGTGCTTCTTTTTAATTTTTGAGGGAGTTTCGGTTTTGCTCTTGTAAGGTACCTGAGTGTAATGTCCAACAAAGCAGTTCCCATTCATGAGGGTTTAGACAAGAGTCTGTGGTGTAGAGCTACCTTTTATGCTTGGCTTTCTGATGGCAGATTTTACAGATTTGTTTCCCTTTGGCTATTGGAAGTTCTTGGGTATTTGTGCCCAGCTGTTGCTGATCTTGTACCTTTGAAAAGAAGATTTATGGCCTGCTGTCACACTCTGATTTTCTTATCAGTACTGATCAGTTCCATAGTGATTTACCTCAGTTTCACATTCAAGAGTTTTGGCATGCAGACCCATGTAAGGACTTCTTCCTGGGAAAGTACTGAACTACATCTGCATCTGCTAGCAGTGGTACATGGTCACACTACTGTGTGAATTATTCTTGCTCTGGACAAGTCTAACCCAAGTATGGACACCAAGTCATGGCATAGTATCTACCATGCTCCCCTCTGGTCCAATTTCTGTTCCATTGACTTGAGGTGATACTTATTTTGAAGTCTTCGCTATGTACACATTTGTCTGTATCTATCAAGATGTTCTTGGAACATTTCTCAGAAGAAACGATCATATCTGCAAACTGGCCTCACATAGGTAACACTGAGCATGTGTGAATATCCAGGACATTGAGGTGGTATTAGTGTCTGTTGGACTCTGATAGTCAAGTATAAGAGCACCTTGTCCATCAGTGTACCAGTTGTGTCCTGGGGCAGTACCAAGAGAGGATAAAGAACTTGAAGATGCACTGTAACGATGTCTGGGATGACAGTAGAACTCCCAGATATGGAAGAAAATCCTGCCTCACTTTTGGCACTTTGGAATCAGCACCAAGAAGGGTACCCATAAATTTTCTGTTGGGAGAAGAGAAGGATACTTCATTCAGACTCAGGATCTGAATACAGACCAGGACATGTCTGAGACTGTACTGGGCATCCAGAGCTCTTTGTAGAGACAGAAACTCCAGAGACAGCAGCCAAGTGGGTTTGGGAGGAGAGAAGCTCAGGAAATAAGGGAATCTACACAAGGTATGTTACTGCCGCTGGTTTGTTTTGTTTTTCTTAACTTTGGGCTTTGTCTGCATGCTTGGTGGCTGGGTTCATATATGTGCCACTATTTTATGCATAAAGTGGGTAGATGCAGTTTTTTATAGAGGAGGAAGGCACCCATCTTTATGATTTGTTCTAATATTAGAAGTGGAAACTCCACACTCCTTTTTTTTTTCCAGTGGATGCTCTCAGGCCCCAAGCAGTAAGAGAGCTATGGGGAAGTTATGGTTTAGCACATATGTTGCTTCCCAATTATAGGATGTTGGACTTGTACAGTTCCAAATAACATTTCAGGCTGACTTTTCTAGCACAGCTGTAATTATTAGGAACCAACCTACAGCCTGAAGCAACAAGACACTCAATTTGAGAGCAGAATGGTGAACAGTGTAATTTAACCCTGATTTACTCAATTTCACAGGAGTAGTTTATCAAGATTTCTTCATTTATTTGTTTTTTAAGGACATGGGTGTCTAAGTGCCTAGGTTGGCACTGAAGGTAGCATCCTGATCGCCCCTGATAGTGGTGTGGATTTGCTTTCCTGTCTTCAGCTCAGGCACACTGCTTACCTTGCTTTGAGAGAAGAACAAGAGCAAACTCACCAGTCTTGCACCCTCCACACTCATTCTGTTAGGACTTCTTTCCTTGACTACAGCTGGATGCAGGTTATCTTGAAGCATTTGCTGTCCTTAGAAAGTAATCCAGTATGAGTCTGTCTGCGGTGTCTATCCTTTGACTCATTTAAACCACTACTCATTCACATGTTCTGATATAAGCCTGATATATTTGCCTACCTTCCTCTCCTTCCTCATCCCCAAAGAAACAAAGATGACAGAGGAAATTATTATGATTATGTTGTCCTCAATTATAATTTGAGCACAGGGTATCTTCCTGAAAGGCTCTGAAAATCCACTGTGAACGGAGAGGTATTTTTTGTACTGAATTTCTCAGTATATAGGAATTTTCTGCAGTTTTTCTATGTCTCTCTTAACCATTTTCTTATGTTTCATTTCAGATGCTACAAATTTACCAAGGTCACAGTTGGAGAATTCTGACTCCCTAGCTGAAGCAGTTGATCAGACGTCTGGCAACATAAGTGATGATTCTTGACAAATTCTCCTGTCATCAAATGGTGAACAAGGCAAACATGTTGCTTTTTCACTTCTAGAAAGACATGGGAACAGTGGAATTTACAAAATGCATTCAGGAAAAATGGAAGTTTGAAGATGATAAACTAAACTGATTTTCTGATTGTCAAGACAAGTCTAGGGAAGAGGACAGAAACTATGGCAGGGAGACTGCATAATGGGGAAAAGAAGCTGGAAGAGCAAGAGTTCCAGCGGGAGCTCTTCAGGGAGTACATGCATTGCCCGAAGGCAGGCTGCACGGTATGTCCCTCTAAAGGTCCCTATGCATGGGCAGCATGTACCAGCTGCTGAACACAGTGCTTTGGTAAGATGCAAGAAAATGTTTATGGGACTTTCTTCTGGTACTCAGCCCTTACCTGTGATGGAAAGAAAGGGACAGGAAACCGCACAATCCCTGTATTCTTTTTGTACTGCTTTTTAATAACTAGCTCCCAGTTGCTGGGATATTCTACTAATTTGTTTTTCCTCTGGGGTTGTTTGGTATCATGCTTTTTGCAGCTCTCCTGCATGCTTTCTATTTTAATAAATGTGTTTTCCAGAACTTCTTACTCTGAGAAAACAAGAATTTTAAAGCAACATTAGAACAGTACTTCGTTGAAGTGTAGTTGCCTCTCTACTTCACTGTAGGACAATGTCCCTTGCTTAAAATATGTCCTGGCATGAACGTTACCCTTGGTTAAATCTACCAGTGCTACATAATGGAATTCCCAAATATAAGTCAAAACCCCGCTCTCCGTGGATGCTGATTAAAGTGGCCTAGTTCTAAGCATTGCACTTGTCTGATAATATTTTTCTTTAAGTAGCCTGGGGAAATAATTAAGATGGTTTGGTCGTTGCTATGGTCTAAATGACAAATATCGTCACTGGGGGCGAGAGGCCCATTTCATTTGGTCTGTGCATAGCATTCGTGCTCTTCCGTAGGTGTTGCTTGATTTTTGCATACAAGTGGTAGTGGATGTCTAAGTGAATATCTTGTTCTGGGACATGAAAATAAGAGCTTTTTATTTGAATAATTTATAGCATGAGATTATACCTATGTGAAAACGCATTATGCCTTGATTTCTGAAGTGCATCCTAGAAATGCTTGGCCTTTTCAAGGAAAGATGGGAGTTGGAACAGCTCCCAACTCTTCAGAGCTCTAGGAAGCCTTCTACAAAATGCTGACAAGCGATTGTCTATAAATGCTGTTCAGGGAGCTGTTGGGTAGGTCCCTAGAAGGCTGTGTGCTCAGGGTGTGGTGGACAGGAGGCAGAAGCCAGGATGAAACAGGGCGTCTGGCAGAAAGGCATCGGAGTGTGCCTGCTTTCATTGGTGCAATGTGAATTGGGGCACCTGTTTCTCTGACCAGTAACATGACAGGATTTCTCATCTGGGTAATGGTAGTCTAACCATGAAGCCCCCTGCCACTGTATGCTTTGGACCTTGCGCAGAGTATGTGTACACATTAGACCTAATGGAAAATATTGATAACTGGTTTAAGATTTTATATCAACATAGTTGTCTTTATCTGATATTGGTTTTAAGCCACTTTCTACAAACTGTTTCCTTACTTATGTGTGTTTTATTGTGCTGAGAAACAGATTTCCCCATAAAGTGCTTTTCAGCTGATAGATATTATTAGTTCAGTACCACACAATACAATTTTACAAAAAGAGGACACTCTTCTCTTGGGAAAAAGTGTCACTGAGTTGATGCATATGCCATCGTCATTACCATTTATATGTGAGTCAGAACAAACATTCATCATATTGTTCTTAGTACTTCTTTTCTTTCTGTGGTTGGGAAAGCAGCAAAATTTTTTACTTTGCAGCCTGTCATGATTTGCAGCAACTATAGCTGTGAATGTATTATTGTACCCTGAAAGAAGATAGTGCTGGCCTGCAGGTGTACGGATGCATAAAGGCACCGATTCCCTCTGTCTGTGCACCATGCAAGCCCAACCCATTCAGGGTTGGTTAGTATACAGATAAATGTTCAGTTGCTAATGTATGCTGTAGTTTTACAGAAGGACCCTGACCACTACTGGGACTTAACAAACAGCAGGAAATTATTTTTGTTCCAAATAAGTGTCACAGGATAGGAGGCTGGCATGAGACAAGAACAGATGCTCAAGAAGTTATTAGCAAAGTTTGAAAATAAACCTAGGTCTCCAAACTTCCATCCTGCTGTTCTACCACACTCTTCAAATCCAAATGATTGTTTGTGTCCACTTGGCACCAAACATATGTTTGTTTGGTTTACAAGTCTGAGTGAAGGTAAATTAATTTGCTTTATGCTTTGGAAATGGCACTTTGTAGCTTTTTCCATAAGATAACTTTATCATTGTTTTAATCTTAGGTTTGCATGCTTGTAATTGAGTATCTTTAGAGTACATTTAATATAAGCAGTAGCGGTATCCTAAAAACGACAGTGTGCTTATTCCTCATGATTTGTGGTGCTTACTGTTTTATTTTTAACTGCTCTATGTATCCATGAAACAGGTTGCGACTGAGAAATTTTAATTTACTAGAGGCATGGGAATTAAAGGCTGTCTTAATTTTACTAACAAAATGAAGGTGAGAGGCGAAGACTGAATTTTATGATGGTGTTAAGTGAATCAGTGATACACTATAAATCTGTTTAATCTTTGCCAAGTTGGGTTCCATGACCATGATGCAGAGCTGTTATTTATTTTGTACCATAGACTTTTCTCAGTGTCTCATAGCTCATGCTTTTCACTTGGTAGAATGGAAGAATTCCACAGCTTTTCATTTCTGATCCATAATGTGTGAAATTTCAAAGGTTATGTTTCATGATACGAGTTTCAGAATATAGACTTGACCTTTACGGAACAAATAGAAATCTGGGATGATGTTGCTTAATGCAACCAAGTGTTACATGTCTGTGTTGTTAATAACTTAATTATTAACTTTTTCAGCATGTCATGCATTTAAGCTCAAATGAAAACCGTTTTCTGCATTAATGGTTTATCTGTATGCTGCATTTTTTTCATTCCGAGTTGAAAAGACGTGGGAAAGAAAAATAATTTTTTAATGTCCCTAGCAGCAGTAAAATCAGAGCTTAGAGTCTGAAATTGTAATTCTGGTGCTCTTTTGGGGATGTGGTTTTCCCCTCTCTCCAGTTACCTAATAGTTTATATAGCTTCCTTTCATTCCTACTTCAGAGAGGATCGTACTAGTTTTTACTGAAGAGTCAACCATTTTGTCACATGGGTGAAGAACTCTTTCTTGTATTAAGATTAATTAAATATGAAAAGATTATTCTTAAGAACAGATAATGGAATGCATGAAATCTCCAGCACACTGCTACACACCAGCAGGGCCATGAACTCCTGAAAAAGAGAAGGCTTGCTCTTGTCGCCTCTTTCTAAAAAACTGCTTGGAATTAGATGATCACTCTTACTTGCATGGTGTTTTTCTTTTGCCATCTATCTCCAGAGTCTGTGTTTTCTTAATACTCATCTTTTTGTGTTATTTTGAATTCTTTGGATGAAAATGGATTAATAGGATAATTAAAGATTCTGGCAATAAAAATAATTTCGTTAAACAAATTAATTATACCAAACCCTGCATAATGACCATGGCAGTGTTATTCAACAGATGGTCACAGGTTCATTTTTATGAATGGAAACACTGGGAATTCTGCATACTCATTATGTGAAAGAGATTCACAGATGTCCTTTGCAAATCTGCTTGTGAAAGGCTGGATGTAAGTACTATGTTTTGGTGGTGATTTTAGGAGAGCTTTTAATGTTTAACTTACATAACACGTGAACTTTCATTTTCATTCTCTTTTTTTTTATCTATGTACTGTACAGACAGGATGACAGTAATGTTCTACAGAGGACCTCAACTGTGATCAGTTGTAGGAATTTACAACTTGAAGCTTTTTTAGCTCAAGCATTTAGCACTAAGTGATTGAATACATTTGAAATGTAATCGTAGATTCTCATTAAAGAAAAATTTACGTTATGTAAGCTATGATATGTGCTATATGTGTTTCTCCCTTGCTTTCCAGTAGTAAAAATGACACCTTATCATTTGGTAGAATCATTGGCTCTTTCTTGCAGATTTGTTGGCAACCCAGCTAGGGGGATATGTATTTCTCAATATGGATTTGATGCAAAAGTCTGTGTCAGTAAAACGTGCTGCTGTAGTTTGTGTTAGTCATTGTTTCTATATCTTACAGTGAGATCTGGAACAATTTTTCCTTGAAATAAGTTATAAGTTTTCTCTATTTCTTCAGTGTTAGTTAGAAATTTGACTCATGTCCTTTGTCTTTATTCCCTTCACCAGAAGAACCAAAACTAGTGATTTATTTGATTGTGGTGACTAGGAAAGCACTAAATTAGCTTGGTGCGTTAAAGGCTCAATATAGCAAAGCATTTGGGTTATGTTTCACTTTGAGTAATCCCATTGACTTCCCAGCTAAGTAGAATTAATCTTAGGATACAAGATTCTTGTCTTATCCTGTAGTAGTCTTGTATCGTAAATTAAAATCCCTCAGGCTCAGTGTAGAGAAGTTATATGTTCGTCCTCAGTAGAGACTGCACAGAGTGTCCTTGGTTTCTGCTTAACTCCTCATGGTGTTTGGCTTTACTACTAACTAGGCATCAGTAGGCAGTTTATCTCACTGCTGTGTTGCTCCTAATGTTGTCTTCCAAAGGTTTGCCTATCCAAAGTTTCAGACCCTGCAGTTTTAAATTCAAGGGAGAATTTAACACTAAATTGTGATTAGTTGGGAATAAATAATATGTCCCAGTAAACAGGATGACCAAGCAGAATCTCAGCCATCTCTTTACCCTGCAAATCAAGTGTTAGATTAAGTACTTGATACTTTTGTACGCTCCTTCCCTGCTTTGTGGCTTTCCTTTGACAAATGAAAAGATACAGAGGAACGGGGAAGATGATTAGTTTTTGATTTCTATATGGTTGGGGGGGAAGTTGTCTTGTTTGGGTTTTTTTTTTCTTTCTACAACCTGTCTTTCAGGTGTCCATATATGTGTACTGTTACTGTCAGCTTGGTTCATCCTGTACAGGCTGATCTTCAAACTTAACTATCTGCTCTGCCTGGTCATAAGTTGCATTGTGAAAAGGAAGGAGATGGGGGGAGGGACAGACAGTAAACAATCAATGTTAGGGAAAAAGGGAAACACTGAAAAGCAAATGTTTGTCAAAGAGAAATGATGTCTTTAAGGTCTGTGCTTGATCCTCGTGTGTTGAGGTGCTTAGACTGTAGTTCAGAAGTGGGCTGTTCCTTCAAAATAAATTGTTCTGGTAGTGACATTCACCTGCTCCCAGCTCCGTTCCCTGCTTTCTGGCTCCAGGTCTCTGTGAGTGCTGGGATGAGCTGTACTCTCCTCCATTAGTGCTCTGTGAGCATGAGTTGGCCTGTGCTTCTTGGAAGGGCCAGGTCAGTGGCATAAATGCAAGTGATCTACCTGTAAAGCAAAAGAAGGTAAGTGGTGTGCCTGACAAAGATTGGGTACCGCTGCCCTGACTCCAGCAGCGCGTGTCACCTAAGGTACTGCTGCCTCTCAGTGATGATGGACGTGCTGCTGCTTCCTTTCTCTCCTTTAAGGTAGTTTAAAGCAATGAAAATCATCTGTGAGGCTTTACAAAGAACCTACCTTTGTCACAATGACTCTATGAATGACATTCCTTGTGGGTGCTGGTGACGAGGGTACAATCCCTGGCAGAGGTGGAAGTTGTCTTGAAAGCTCAGGAAGAGGCTGGAAGAGCTGTCATTTGGGCTCTTACACATTTATCTAGGGAGGGTGACACTGAGGATGGGTATTTCTTCTCTTTGCTCTTTATGAGGCGAATCTGATTATGGGGCAAAATACAAAGGTTGGGGTTTTTTTATATTGGTATGCTGCTAGCACAAAGTTGACTGTCTTTTCAGGTAATTTTTAGTGGTCTGTTATTGCCTCGGTGGTATTACTATGAAATAAGGGTCACCTGGTTTGAAAGTTAGCTTGGCAACATTGTACACTGAGGGTCATTTTTTGAATTTGGGGAATTTTTGAGAAATGTTAACATTTTGGAGTTCTCTATCAACAAGTCTGGGTTTGTGCAATACCGGTATGATTTTCCTCAAAAATGTCTGAAGTATAGGCTGTTTTTCATAGCTTTCTGCTTGCTTCTTTGGTTTAGTGCAGATCTGACCAGCTTACTCTCTTTGTTTGATTTCAAGTGTTCTAATTTGCTTTTTATTGCACAGTGCTTATGTGTCTTTTAAGATGTGTACTGTAAAAGAGGTTAATCAATGAAATAGCTTTTGTGTGGCTTGATGCATTTTATGTTGTGTAGTGTGTTATTTAGAGGCATAGAGTGATATTGATTTCTTTTTTCAGAGATTTTTTTTTGTTGTTGTTCAACTATGTGAACATTTTGGAAAGATATTACAGATTAATTGAAGTTATAGACTTAAACCTAATAAGACATCAGTCATTCATACTCATAAACCTACAGGGATAATTCACATCAAATATGTTCCTTGTTGATATAGCAATACTTTAATAAATCCCTCCAACATCATAACACAAATGACAGTTAGTAAAAGAGACTACACAGTAAGACCGGAGAGAAATAGACAGGGGTATAGGAGAGATCTGTGTTCAGCCCAGCCCTTTCTCATTAATTCCAGAATTTTAATGTGTGCAAATGTATTAACTGGCAAGTATTCATATTTGTATGTTTTAATATCTTCTGAATCAGATATTATTTTCCATATAAAACAGTCTGGCAGGTATTTGCTATTTCTAATCTTTAAATATTTTGTATTACATTATCAACCCTATATTCAATCCATTTATGAAACACAAAGCACTCTCATTTGTAGAGATTTATTCTTGTATCGTTTTTCCCCAGATTTTCCAGAACACCACCATGTTCGTGTTCTGAAGGTTAATGCCCAAAGTCAAGCAGACAGAAGCCAAGTGCTGCGAGGTTTCCAAGATTAGGACTGATTCCCTTCACAAAAATAAATGATTCCTGCCATGTTCAGTGATTTTGTGCAGCACTACTCACGGCTGAGTGAGTGCATCAATACTGTAGTCCTTACATGCTGTACATACTGATGACACTCTGTGTTAACTTGATTGACTGAGCAGTATACTGGAGAGGATGCACCTGCGAGAAATGTGCAGACATGTATTTTTATTCTGGCTTTGAAACGTTTCTTTTACATTTTTTTTACTTGGAAATTTTAGTTTCACATTCTATGGGTTATCATGTTGTGCTGTTAAGGTAGAGCAAACAGTTACGTGCTTCTTTGTTGTCAAAACTGTATTGGAAAATGATCTAAGGTGCATCTTCTTTCTCTTTATAACAAAAAGCTTTATTTTGCATTTTAAAGGAAAATGACAGAAAGGGGACGAGTGTGAAGTCTGGCAGTCAGTAGCAATGTTAATTATGCTTATTTTAAGAGATTCAATTTAATAGAGAAATGTCTCATGTAATTCCCTTATAAGCATTATTTTTTGTTATATTTTTATGTTTTGTTATCATTTTTGTAGGCTTTGAGACAACAGCAGAAAAGAAGAAATGGAGTCTCAATGATGGTAAACAAGACTGTTCCTCGTGTTGTTTTGACACCATTAAAGGTGTCTGATGAGCAGTCGGATTCACCTTCAGGTAAATAGCTAAAGGATGGTTTGCAAGATAAGCTCTAGTCACAGAGCCTTCTTCCAAATCAGCTGTGTAGCATACAGTATTTGGAACTGCTGAAATATAATATTTCCCCGTGATGGCTTTGCTTAACGTCTTTATTTCCTTATCAAACCTGGTGTCTCAGAATGGAGGTTTTTCTTTAATAAAGAACTGAAGGCACATAGTAAAATGACAATTGGTAATAGCAGCTTTAAAGGAATGCACAGTAACATTTTGTTTGGCTCTGGAACTCTAATCGAGGACCACATGCTGGTATTCAATGCCATAAAAAGGGGAGGGGGAGAAAAAAAGGAAGCTTCTCTGTGAATGTGAATTTGTTTCTTGATTCTGCACTGCAATGCTTGGATCCTTTTGTTAGCTTTTCTTCTTCTGATGCCATGCTTATCACTGCAGCATAACCTTGACCTTTAGATCTGGTGGTTAAGTTGCTTCATTTTAAGAGATTTCTATGTCTATATTTAACACAAATTGGCAATTGTATTTCCAGGCACATCTCTTCTATAAATGTTTCTTTCACAAGGAAATGATCTTTTTTCACTTCTAGATCACTTTACTGCCCCATAACTTCAGATTAAAGTATTTTTGAAGATACCTCTTGGGCATCATAGGAAAACATTATTTTTATTAGATCAGTGAACATTTTTATTGACTCTGGTGTTCAGTAAACTTGAGTTTTAGCACTTAATTGATTTATTGAGCTTTTACTTCCATTTCCTCTTATGATGAGGAATCGTGTTGTGACCAGAAAGGTATATTGCCTTTCAGCAAGTAGATGCTAAATTTTTTTAAATCTTGTTTTTATTTTCTTTATGCTGTAAGGGCTTTGGGGGGATTTTCAGTACAAGTGCATTAGTATCATAATTGTTTTGGGTTTTATTTTTTTTCCTAAGGATCTGAATCTAAAAATGGTGAAGCAGATGGTTCTGATAAAGAGATGAAACATGGGCAAAAGTCTCCAACTGGAAAACAAACAAACCAGCACTTAAAGAGGTTAAAAAAATCTGGTTTAGGTGAGTAGGAGCAAAATAAATGTCTTACTTGTTATTGTAATACTGATACTTTTGTAAACTCTGTTCTCTTAAAAAGTTTTATTTTTTCTCCTTTCTCTGACTATCTTTTAAACTTGGCAGCCTATCCCTTCTCAAGAAGGCATCTTTCTTTCTGGGTACCTGGAAAATGCATGGATATTTTTTCCCCCCAGATTGCTTTTCTGTAGTTGCCTTTTAAAGCCTGTCAGAGCTAAGCAACTGCAGGCAGAGAGGCCATTTAGCAGTTAGTTTCTGATTGCTGTATTATGATTTTTTGGGGACATGGTGGCAAAGCATAGCAAATATTCTTTCTTCCTGGTAAGTTTACTTGCAGTCTAATATGCATTTATTCCCAAGGATAACAGTATATTTGCTTACGTACCTGCCATATTAGAAACTAACCCTCCTTTCTTCATCTGCCATGTCATGTAGAGATTTGACATATTATTTTTGGTTGGTTCTGTTTGGTGAATTTGTTTCTTCACTTGGATCCTTAATTAATTTGAAGCAACATCTCTTGAGGTGGTACATACAGTTTCTGGTTTTGTTTTCTGTGTTTTGTAACACAATTCATGGACAATGATCTGTAGTTAATGAAGAATTTTCTCTGAAGAGATGCTAAGAGTAAATTCTTAGTAGCTTCATATGCTAGGCAGATTTTCCTGCTCTGTATGAAATACAATTGGAAATGGTCCCCAAGGAGAAGAAAATGTAGTGTTCACTAAGACTCTTGTCTCGGCTAAAGTAAAGTAGAATAATTACATAACTGTTTCTTTATCTTAACAAAGGACTTTTTGCATTCAGCAGAGTGCTGAGTCATTTAGAGACATAGTTTTCAATGTAACCATGTTGGAAAAGTTAGCAAAGCAGTTTTTGTAGTGGCTGGTTCATTCTAAAACTATTTTGTCTGTCATTGTGGTGATAAGATTAGTTTTTATTAATGATCTGACCTAGTCCTATTATATATAACAATTCTCTAAAATAGCTTTAATGTACTTTACTTCTTAAATATCACAGGTTGGTTGTTAAACATGCTATTTCCAGTGCTTAGTGAACTGTTTCCTACAGACCTTATTGTATCACAGCCTCCCATAAAAGTGTACTTGGATTTCATATACAATCTTTCTACAGATTATTCATCAGTCTCAGGTGGATAGCTAGTTCTCTATAGTGATCAAATGGCATTATCTAAAAGTGTTCCTTCAGTATTACAACTTTTGCTATGCAAAGATACAGTCAATTTTATGTGATATTTTTCTCTGCATTTAAGAATGAGGAACATAATTTGATGTATACATTCCTCCCAACCCCCAGATATTTTCTTAAATGTTGGTGGATGATACCAAATAAAGAAAGAATTCATTAGATTTTTTTGTGGACACAATACTTGGAATGTGTGGAACTTGGTTTAAGATTTAAGGATTCCTGTTCTTATACCTACTGAAATATTTCTCTTGTTGCATAATATTTCTCGGGATTCTAATAGAACAGTTGTTGTGCTTCTTTGGGAGTAGATCCAGTGTCCTGTGTAGTGCACGATTCAGTTCCAGGTGTTTGATTGTCAGAAACTCTGCTGACCTGCCTGGTATTCACTGCATGTTGTGTTTGGTAGACTTTTTAAAATAGAATTACTTTTTCTCTTTTCAATTAACTGGTTCTGCCAACTATGTGATTTCTGTCATTTTCTATTTTAATTTTTATACTTTATTCTAGAACCTTGGTGCTTCTAACCTTTTCATAGTTAATTCTCTCATATGGGAGACTAATTTCTTCTTTTTCATGGCTGTAAGTTTGAGTTTCTCTCTCATGTTCCAGGTTCTCTTTCTGATCTGGCCAGGGATCCCTCAAACTTGAGAGCAACTACATAAGGATTCAAAGTGTATTCCTCTGCATAAAGTATTTTTTAAAACTTTGGCATATATTTTGTCATAAATTCCTTTCAGAGTTATGATTAGCTATGCAGTAGCAGCATCCTCTTGTCATATTCCACAAAACTACTGCTTTCCATACTGCTCCCAAATACTTCACTAAGTCTAATTACTAACTTGAGATGGGCAGAAGTCCTAAATTAGCCATAGGAAGGGTGGGGGAGAGATAATTTCTTGTTCTTCTGAACAGATTTGGGTGTTTTAAGGTATGGTTATGCTGTGTATCCCCAGTGAGCTACTGGCCAAGCATCCTGGGAATAAAATATGTATTTCTTCTACAAGTTGATAAAACGCCCATAGTATAGCCTTTAACTAGCACCTGGTCAAATAATCAGAAGATATCTGACTCAGGAACACAGAATTGGGTTTGACTTTCTGATACTTTGGGCTTTTCACACTATTAAAATATCTGCCACTGAAAAATGTTACTGACTTTTCAGTCATGTATCCACCTTGTTTTAGTTTGACTTATCTTTATGTGTTTGTCTTGCTGTAGGCTATATAAGGTGTTAGCTAAGGAAAATGTTACTCCAATTTGGAGTCACTTAGAAGATGGGGATGTCTACTGTACTTTGATTAAAGAAGAGAGTATACATGTAGGCATTAAAATCAGATGCATCACACTACTTATGTTGTGCTTGGGGACTGTATTCTTATTGCATTTATATTTAGTGGCTGGAACAGATGGTGAGCACAGTTTATTGTGATGCGCTCATGAAAATGAGCACTTCTTGCATAAAATTGTCCTTTATAACAGGACATTCATTTGTTTCTAGTGGAGTCTTTGCTGTAATGAAATACAGTACATTAAAAATATGTGTTGGAAAAGGTTATCTTGTACTGTGTGCAAAGTAATCCTTGTCTCATCTAGTTAGTATTGTCTGCAGAAAATCAAAAGGAATTTTTCAAGAGTGTTTTTGGGAGGCTGTTAGTGAAGGGGAGCTTTTAGAATTTACATATATGTTGCTTTTTTTTTAATTTTTACTTTTTATGCATGATTTTATAGCTTTTCAGTGGAGACCTCTTCCAAGAAATATAGAGCATAATTGCATTATTTTTATTAATTTTACAGTTAAATACCCCGTAGCATTTGAGATGTTCCTAATAACTACTATGTCGAAATTCCTCCATTTGTAAAATACATTTATTCTTCTTAACATGTCAGTAGTAATCCTTGCTAAGTGATTCTGGGCAAGCGCCAAATGCCATCATTGTTCAGAGCAGTGGAATAGTCTTTTTTTCAAGTGTGTTTTTAGAGATTCTGTGGGAGTTTGTGTATGATTTATTTAAGATTCCTTTTTGTTGCATCTTTGAAATATTTAAAATACAGTAGACCAAAACCTGGAGGAATTTCCTGGGAGAGGTTAGAAGTTTTTGAGTTTCGAGTTTGTCCAGGGACCTGGACTCCACACTTCTTCCATTTGCATGTTAAGTATTACTATATGGAATTGAGACTGAGAGGGAAAAAGAGTTGTAGCAGTATATATATAACCTGAAGCAGGTAGCAGTAATTGCTCTTTAAGGAGCTTTCATAAATACCTTTTAAGTTTTATCCTAGAAATAATAACAAAGTTAGACCAGACGGGACCTCCAGTGGTCATCTTGTCTGTTCATCAGCCATAGGACAAAATTTGTTATACATCTGTCATTCCTGACAGGTATTTTTCAAAAATATTCTTAAATATTTCCAGTAATGGGACTCTGTGATGCCTTCCTATGAATCTAATCCAGTCTCTCCTTGTCCTTGGTATTTGAATGCTCTCTCTCTTCCCAGTATCTTAACAGAAATGTTTCTTACTGCACAAGAGTTAAGCTCGTTACCTTTGCTGTCCACTGTGGACAGTCAGATGTTCTTTACCCCTGTGCATCAGCCATGCATGTATTTCCCCTTCCCTCTGCTGACTCTTTATCTTACTTATTCCTGGGTTTATTTTTCTTCACAGGCCCTGTTTTCTAAACCTCTTGTAATTCTTGCTGCTGCCTTCTGAGTGTCGATCATTTTTAATCATAGGTTCTTAAGAAAATTCTGGAAAATGAATGTTTTCAGACACTTACTGCATTAAATATTCTCATCTCTATGGTTGTGGAGCACAGTAAAAGAGAAGTTCTCTGTATTGATTAATTCACATCAGCCTCATCAAACAACCTTTCCCTTGGAAACAGATGCTTATAATGGTATTGATGACATGACAGGAAACTTTTTTGCTGCTGCTGAGTTAAGTTGGCCTCTTGAGCTCAAAGTAAGAATATGTCAGCTGTGATGTTGACTGGCATATGGATCCTGGAAAGGCTTAAGAGACAAATACAGGGAATATAAAAGATGCTGTTAAGAAACCTAGATAAGGCTGTATTTCTCTTCTCAGAGTACTGCTTCTGCGGAGCTTCCTCTATTATACAAAAAAAAGTTAAAATCTTAAAAAATTGTTCTTACTCTTTTCTTTTATTTATGTTTAAATTATTTCTGTTTATTTACTCCAGGACATTTGAAATGGACCAAAGCTGAGGATATTGACATAGAAACACCAGGATCTATTCTAGTGAACACTAACCTGAGGGCTTTAATAAATAAACACACCTTTGCTTCTTTACCTCAGCATTTTCAACAATACCTCCTACTTTTGCTTCCAGAAGTAGACAGGCAGGTAAGTAGAATTATGCAGTATTTATTTCTTTCATGAGATGTTCTTACAGTGTGTTTGCATAGGCTGATTTGACTGAGTAGGAATTGTTCCAGGAAAGAAGAAAATTACCATACACTCTTAGGTAAAACTTTTAGATGTAGAATGACTGTGAAGTTTGTCTAAACATCAACCAGCTCCTGATTCTTTTCTTCCTGAAAACTGTGCAGCTCCCTATTTTGTCTAAATGGAAACCGGCCAGCGGATCTTCTGAACTTGCCAAATCTCTTAATTAGCTTTTCTACCTGTAGCATTGAAGATAAACTTCTCATCTTTAAGACTTTATTTATATTGAGCTTCTCTTCATCTGTGATCTTCCTGGGCACTCTGCCAGCAATGTCCAGGTCGATATTAGTTCTGTTAGTTGCTTCTCCTCCTCGCCTTGCACACGTGCTTACATACTCAACTGCTCAGCTCTAGTGCGCTAAATCCATTCATTCATACCTACAGTAAGGAAGTTCTTGTTCCAGCCTCATGGCTGTAGGCACATATGAGTTGTTATGCAATCAGTTCTGTGAGAATGATTTGGGGAGTAACAGGATGGAAATAGAAGTTCAGTTTTGTGTTGTTTCCTACAATGTTTGGGCCTCCCTGCATTTCTTGGTCAGATTGCAGGCTTCTTAGGGCAAGAAAAAAATATTTCTATCACGTCAAGCAGTTAAAATAGCAAGGAGAGCCCAAAACCATTTTATTTATGCACTTGCTGCATTTCCAGGTTTAAACAGCCTTACCAATTTCAATGCGCAATACTCATGTACTTCATTCAGGAACGTTAACTTACCCAATTGCAACATTGTGTTTTTCGCAGATGGTCTGGATCCCTCTTTTCTTGTAATAACTAGAGAATACAGGTCATTTAAATGACTTATTAAAACCTGCATCTGAAATCAGTATGTTAAATGCCATGGATTCATTTATTAAACTGCTAGTAGTTAGTGTCTACAATATTAATACAGGAGAAAGCAGTGCAATATGACACAAAAAGAGCAAGAGGAATTGTACTGATGTATGTTTACTTAACCTCTTCTCAAATTAGCTGCTGTATGTTGTGGACTAAAATTATACCCTCTGATAATGGAATATTTGAAAAAGAACATACGATAAACAATGTAAATTAATTTATTCTTAAGTTCCCAGAGGACAGTCAAAGTTAATATTGACTGCTGTAAAACAAATTTTAACCTACTACTCAGCAAATATTTTCCTCATAGTTTTTTTTTTCCCTCTTTCTAGTTAATTTCCCAGAAAAGATTAAAAAAAAAATCTATGAGGTAAAATCATGTTTTTCCTTCAACCATCAAAGAGCTCAACATTCATTAATTGTATTTTAAGTACAAGGGCCTCATTTAGAAGAATCTTACCTCAAAGTTTATTTTTTAGAATGGATACTCTAGAACTGAAAAGCCATTTCCCTTCTTATCAGGTTTCTTACTGCAGAATTAATATTTGTTAAATTTAATCATACCTCGCTAGTTAAAAGCAAGACATTTGATTTCATTTTATTTTTTATTTCAGAAAGTGATCACATAATGCATTCACATTATTTCAAAGGCCTAACACTGTATAATTGGGTACCAATACCTCACAAGTGGACCAGTCACAAAAAAGCAGTTGTTGTGAGGTATTTTACAGATGTCCTTCTATATGTTGTCTTCTCAAAATGTTCTGTGGGTTTGGGTAGCGTACTATGTTTTAATGTGTGTTTGGAAGGCAGGAGTTTCCATTCATCTCTGTAATATTAGCAGACACATTTGACCTGTGATTTGAAGTGGGGTGTGAAATACCAGTGGTCTGCCCCAAATCTTCACTTTGTGGAGGTCTTGGTAGAAAGAATTGCATCCCTTTTCCTGATATCTGAGAATAATATGTCCTTTACTATGCCCAACGAGTAGCGTCTCAGATATGGATGGGTGAAGGTGAATCTAATATTCTCTTTGAAAGAATCTAATATTCTTTTCCTTCCCTTGGCGAGTGGGAAACACCAGTGTAGTGCTCAAGTATCAAGTTGGGGACAGAGAGAATTCCAGCCAGGGAGTTCTGGTGGGAACCTCTGGTGTTGGCACTCCGTCAGGACAAGGCAAGGGTGATCAGTCTTCCTTTTTTATTTCTACTGTCTAAATCAAATGGGGTATCAGTTAAGTAAAAATGAGATTAAAAACTATTCTTTCACTTAACTGCCCATCTTTCAGGGTTCAGTTTCGTTGTTTAATTTTATCCTTTTCCTGTTTCACCCAAGATTTCCTACCCCTGCTCTTCTGGCTCTGAAATGTTTCCTCTCCGTGTACTGCTCTGCAATTGGCTCTTGCTGTCTTCCCCAGAGAAAGCAGCATTTCTGTGTTGTCGTGTGGATATAGTATGAGAAGTAGTGTAATGAATGGCACTATAAAAATGTAATAGAGTTATGCTATTTGTGTATATATAGTGATCTGTGAAATAAATGACTAATGAAGTGCAGTCTCATTTAGGCTTTATTACTGCTCCACATAGAAAAACTCTATGATGAATGATCCTTTGTCATTTCTGTCATAAACACCATTTTTCTGGGTGGTATAACTCCTCCTCCTTAAATCATACTGATATGAGACTTGTCATGCATATGTCGGTTTGAATAAGCATTTTTAGAAACCATTAGTTAGGGGTGTTGAGGTTTTCTCTTTTTTTTTTTTTTTTTCATACAAGTGTTTAGTATAAATATATTACTTCTCTTTCAGCCCTGGTTAGACAAGTATGTGCTTTCTGATTTTTCTTTTGTTTTCAAGTTTTGTAGTTGCTGTCAGGAAGCTATGCGAGCTCCTTATGAAGCAAGAGCCATTAGAACCCATGTATCAAAAAGGGCCTTAGGAAAGATGTCCCAGAATGTAGGAAGCTGGGAACAATTCTGCTGATATTGATGCTGTCATTTTTCTTACTCCAGCTAGTTGTTTTAAAAGTGGAAGTGTAGGATCATTGCCTTTTATTTTCCTTAGGAAATGAAAAATTTATCATCAGTATTCACACTTGGTATTTATTTCAGCTTGTATATTAGTTCAAATTTTATGTCAGTACAAATGAAGCCTTTGTGTAATTCTCTGCATTCAAATTGCCTATAAAAGAGATTGGAGCAAGTTGGCAATTGTGGTGGATATGTTTTATCAAGGATTTTATTTGCTTTCATTTGGGTTCAGAGTGAAATAGTATGTGGATATTGTTCAAAGAATCAGCCATGACCCAGACTCATCTGTTTAGCAGACTGCTCCAAAACGTAGCATCACTGGATACTGGGAACCTCATGTCTCAAATTTGAAAATCCAGATTTTCAGCTCCGTCAATCTGTATGTACCCAAAGGCTCAAAAACCTTAAAGCTCAGCTGACAGAGAAGCCTGTGGGGCGATTCCCTAGGAGACCTAGATGACTGACTTGGCAATAAGGAAACCGTGTAGATATATAAACTTTATGGAAAGCAAAGGCTCTATACAAAAGATTTCAGTGGTCACAAAATCCAGTAAAGTCATTTTCTTTTCAGATCTAATTAGAGCATTACATAGCTGAATAACAATGGGATTACATCAAAGAACTACCTGCTTCTAACATTAATACATCAAGATGATAATTACATGTAACAGAAGCCTTCCTGGCCACTTCTTTAGCAAATACTCATCTTCAAAGCAGGAAGTTTCTCTCTGTGTCTTGATTGCTGCATCAGTGCCTCTTCAAATATTAATTAAACAATGAATGTTGTGCAAGGATGAGTAACAGGTATGACAAGTTGCTGAAGAGTAGTGGCAGCTGGCAATATCTTGTCTGCACCAGCTTTCCTGGTTTCTGCTACTAGAGAGTCAAATACCTGCTGTTAAAACTGTGATATGGGCTAAAGAAAGGGTACTAGAAGTAAGTTTCCAAGAAGGGACGTGCTGCCTCATGTGAATATTAGTAGAAAGCTTAAGTGATTTCACTCATTCTTAGAGAGCTAAACAAAATGTTCTTTTTGGAATGGTCTGAAAAAATGTGTCTTTCGAGACTCTACAAATGTTTAACAACTTTCTGATCTTTGAGAATTTAATCTTCTGTCGGTATTTTCTCTTCTGGCCATATTTGGTTCTTTTGAGCCTCTTGTTGTTTGCATCTGCCCTGCCCTTTCATGTATGATAGGAATTTCCTCCTGAAAAAACACCTGCGAAGGTTCGCAAAACATGCTCAGATCTGTGTGTTAGGTTGAAGTGTCACTTTATCTGAAACCTACTCAAGAAGAACATTTAAGACCGTGGAGGCTATCCTAGTAAGATTTATATCTTTTCTTAGATTCACTTGTTTCATGAAAGAAATTTATCAATCTTTTCTTTTGCTCTCTGAATCAATCAAGGGTTTAGTCAAGGTAATTACTTAAATTCAAAATTCTAAACTTAAATATTCTTAAGGAAATACTTAAGCTGTGTGATGTTGTAGAAGCGCCTGTGAATATTTCAGGTTTATAGCAAGCCAATCTAGGGGAAAGGAAACCATGACTTATGAATCAAAAGATTCTAAAATGGGTTAAACTCCATCTTAATATCGTTTAGTAATTTCTGAATCAGTGAATCCTGAAGTAATAACTGTCTCACAGGTTCTGCGTTTGTGTCTTGGCCTTCTCAATTTAGGTTGATGCTGGCATTTCCAGGTTGAGTGGATCACCTTGCAAAGATTTCCTCTCACCTTGCCTTTAAAAAAGGCCCAGGTTGATGTCAGCCGCTGATTTTAATCTGTTCTGTTTAAAATAGTAAGAAGTCGTTTTGGGGAGGTTATCCACAGAACTCTATTTCAAAACCATTATGCTTTCATGTAGTATGAATCAGCATAATATCTGTTCCTACCATTTCAACAAAAGGTAACCATTGGTTTTGATGTTCACAAATTACTCTGACTCCTAAGCACATCGATTCAAATTCTGCATTGGAGAATGGATAATGAATAATACACAAAATTCTTACACTTGTAAAAGACAAGGAGAGAGATCTGGTATCTGACATTTTGACGCTGAGTATTTGTTTTATTCTTTGTAGTCAAAACAATAAAATAAACACTACTTAGCATATATATTTAGTTACTACTAGTTATAGATGAAAAGAGTAAACAAAGCCTTGTTTTGGCAGTTCCTTATTGATAGCAGTGTAACCATCTTTATGTTTCTTTTCTTAACTTCATCAGTACCTGAGGACTGTATTTGGCATTGGACTTTTCCAGTGTTTTCTTAATAAGACCTCAAACTGCAGAAATTAGTCCTGTGTGTATTATTTGCTCCCAGGTTTATTTTACATTACCTTATCTTTTTTAGCTGCCTTTTCTGCTAATACGGCAACATTTTAGCTGTCCTTTTTCAATTCTTTCATCAGGAACTTTCAAATATTTATTATTATGTTCCTGCAAATGTTTGGGTTTTACACTAAAATAGTTTTATGGCTATGATGAAAGCACTTACTTCAGGGTAGAACATTAGCAGAAGAAGGTTAAATGTAACATATTTGGAATGGTTGGACTCGATGATCCAGTGTGTCTCTTCCAACCTGGTGATTCTATGATTCTATATGTCTTCTGTACCTAGGCATATTTAAAAGGCTGTTTAATTGGCACCCCTGTGTGTGTAGTAATTGAAGGGCGTTTTATGTCACAGTTCTTTTAACTGACTTTTATTGGGTTTTTTATTGGTTAATAGGGGTAACATGACATTGTTGTAATGTGCTTTACTTGAACAACCTTATAGGGTAGTTTTAATACAGGTTATCTTATAGACGGATGAAGAAATTCCAAAGCATTGAAGCTGCCTTTTCAGTAGGATTCCTGGACTCTGGTTCCTGAGGTCAGCTGACTAGGGGTGTTTGGAGAGGTTTGTACCCCCAGCTGGCCCCTCTGTCCTTGTGCCGCAAGTTAATACCTTTTTTACCAAAAGTACCTGTATGAATGATGTATCTGCACATTTCACAATTATGTGTTAATAACAAACATCAGTTTTGTTTTACATTTTACAAAATCCCTGTTGCTTTAGTTAAAGGAATTCTCCTTCAGCTTCCCTAGTGCAGTTCAGTAAGCCTTACTACAACTGCATTACAATTTGGCTGCTCTGATTGATGTTGTAATGGAATTCTTGTTTGCTTGTTTGCAATAATCCTTAGAGTTCCTCCTCAATAACAATACTGCTACATATGTGAATAGGAAGCTTTACATCTTTATGTCATGGTTTTGTATTTCTGCAGGCTGGATCACTGTATTTCAGACGCGTGAATCAGTGATTTACACCATGCGGCATTCATGTTATGGAAGTTCTTGTTTCGTTTCTAAAGCCCTAGTTACAAGCTTCTTTCACACTGAAAACATATCTTGCTGTTACAACAAGTTTTGTGGAGGTGTTAGCAGAATTATTGCAATTGCTTTTCTCTGTAGCATCATCAGAACATCTAGCAGGACACAGTAATGGTGCTGTCTTCACTGAAAGCTGAAAATACGAGAGTCACTGTAGGACTGCACTGGAATTAGATGTAGAACAGAATGTTCCTTACAGCTTTGAATCTGAAGATGGCCAAGGACTTGAAACAGCATGTTGGATGCAGGTGCAGTGAAAAGAAGTGCAAGCGAAACTGATCCATCCATGCTTCTGCTGCAGCCTCTGTCTCTTTTCATCCTTTCTTTCTCCCTCTTCTGCCTCTGTCCCTTTCTTTCTCACTGTCTTTATTCAGTATATTTGTTTTGCTCCAATAAAAAAGGGAGAAGAGGTTGAAGGGCTTTTCTGTAATTATTTCAGAGCATTACTATTCTTTATTTTTTAATTACTTAAATTCAGATTTAGGACGGCAATGTTTTCTAATACCTAAATAAACATCTCTCTTTCTGCACTTTTGCCAATATATAGGGCACTTTTGGATAATGTAGTAATGCTTTACTTTCTTCAAGTCTCCAATCAGATTTTAAACAAGTTTCTTACATGATCACAATGTGCCTTGGTCACAATCTATGTATTTTTTCTGTTTTATCTTTTTTTCCCAGACTTAGATACCTCTTCTAGTACCTTTATAAATACCTACTGCTTATTGCGTGTTCTGACATGCTTGGGGTTGGTACTTGTGTGATGGATGTAATGGAAAAATAAATTTTAATTGTAATTTCTATAATTTGAATGCAGTTGGAATGTAATGTTTGCAGCATATTACAGTTTTCCTTATATTTTGGTGCTTCATTTTAAAGCATGCATTATCTTTTCATTTTGCAGATTTATAGTACTTCTTAAATTCTTCATTTAATTTCTTGCATTTGAGCTCAGCCGGATTGGATTGTACTGTCTTTTTTGACACTAGAGTATATTGGAATGAATATAGCTATTCCACTTGTCCCCTTGATTTAGATAAGGTCTAAATTAACAAGTCGCATTTCATTTTGAAAACATATGTTTGCAATTCTTCATTCTTACTCGGCATATTTTCCACTTTAGTGAAGATGGAAAAGATTTTGTTTCTTTCTTTAAAAGACTTCTTCCTTTTATCCTCTTGTCTGAAACAATTATTCCTATAGTAGTAGATACTTTCTTTTCCATCATTTGATGTTTTACTTCTAAGTTTAGTCTGGTTATTTTTGAAAGGGCTAAAGTAATAGTCAGACTTACTTTCACCATCTGTCTTCAGAATCTGTCTTTTCATTTTGTATTCGAGGACAAACGGTTTATGTTATGTCAATGATCAGTAGGGAATGACAAGATTTTTTTTCTTATAAGGATTGATAACTTCGTAATCAGGACTAAACAAAATTCAGCTGTGTTCTTGGTCAGGCTTAACTTTCTTGTGAAAAGGTGAGACTGTGGAAGAGAGATTATACACAGTGAAAATTAGTGAAATTAGCACTCAAGCTGTATTGCATCAGAATTGCTGTAAGTGACACAGCATATCTTTCTATGTCACCTGTCCAAAACATGAAGTTGGGGTGCTGGTGTTTGTTCTCTGGGAGCAGCATTTAAGTCAAATCCATGTATTGCTGTCTACTGTATTCCTTTATCTGTCTTAGCATTTGTGTAATTCTCAGTTTTACTATAACAATTTTGTGGTCACAACGGCAAAACGATCCTGCTGGTTGCATCTTGTCAAAAGCAATTTGCCTGTACTCCTGTTTACCTCCTGGCTTTAAATACATGGAAACTGTTTTAAGAAAGAAAACATTTTTCTTCAAAGTCATAGCACTGTGTGTGAATGTGTGCATGGTTTTTTGTGTTTGACGTGAGTATTTCTTATCTTCAGGCAAAGAAACAGTGGCTATACTTCTGTCTCTGTGGGATTTTTTTGGCAAGCCTCATCTCTTTTTTAAAATGTTTTCTTGCTTCCAACTACATTACTTCTTCCACATTCCTACCATCTGTGTCCTCAAGACCTGAATCATTAACATTTTGTATTAAACTTGGTAATTATGAACTCCTTTACTATTCATTCCCCTCCCTTTTCTTGCTCCTCTCCAATATTATATTGTACCTTTCTTTGTACATGTTTCTCTTTTCTTTTTATACATATGAAAAGCATTGATGCAAATTTACTTCTCTTGAGAAAGTACAGGTAGAGAAGAGAAGGGAGTGATTGCCCTCAAGGCAGATGTGTATGTGTATGAAGCTCTCCTATATTGTGGGTTATGGTCTGGTTCAAATCTTAGGGGTCAGGAGAGAGTCGAGTGGTATAGACATGATCATTACAGGAGTTTGCTAGACCATCCAATCTAACTCGACACTGGTCAGGCCACACCTACAGTATTCTGTCCAGTTATGGACTCACCAGTAGATAGAGATGGGGCTACTGGACACTGTAGTGAAGGACCACTGAGAGGATTAAGGAACTGGAACATGAAGAAATTCCTTTTACAGCTGGGACTAAGACTAGACAGGAGAAAGATCAGGGCATATTTTACTAATATGTATAAATACCTGAAAGAAGAGTGTGAAAGGACCAGAGGCAATGGGCCTCTTATGTGAGTATCACCTAAAATTTTTTTAGTTAGGGCACAAGTTGCCTAGACAGATTGTGGATTCTCCATCCTTGAAGATATTTAACAGCTGCCTGGACATGGTCTTGGTTAACTGGTTGTATGTGACCCTGCTTCAATGCAAATGGGGACATATGTGGAGAGCGTTGGAATACTTCTTGACTATGGTTATGGAGTAGGCAGATGGCCGTGATGCACAGGTGGATCTGCTTTTCGATAGTGTGGAATAGCTAGTTGGGAGTGTAATAATAGATGATCATGCTAGCCAAAGCTATTTCTGTAAATCATAGAATCGCTAGGCTAGAAAAGACTTTTGAGACAATCAAGTCCAACCAGATCTGTCCACTGCTAAATCATATTCCTAAGCACTTAATCTAATCATGTTTTAAATACCTCCAGGGATGGTGACCCAGCCACCTCCTTGGGCAGCCTGTTCCAGTGCCTGATAAACCTTTTGGTGAAGAAACTTTTTACTAATGTCTAATCTGAACCTGCCCTAGTGCAACTTTGAGGCCATTCCTCAGGGAAGCAGAGTTCAAGATACTGAATGGAGCAAAGAATTAGTGATAGCAGACTGAACCAAGAAACTTTGAGATGATTGCTGAATGGGATGTGTGATTTAATGACTGTGAACACGTATGCAGCTCACATAATGCCTTTTCTGCCTCCATTTTCACCAACAAGTTCTCCTAGGGCTCTAAGCTGTGTAAAAGCATTTAAAGAGAACTGCCAGCATCAGATAAAGAACAAGTCAAGATTACTTGCGAGAACGTGACCTATAGAAATCCATGGGATGCAACAGGCTACATCCAGGGGTGCTGAGATTGCTGAGTTGTATCTTTGCAAGGCCACTCTCTATCATCTTTGAAAGGTCCTGGAGAACAGGAAAGATCTGCAATGATTGGAGAAAGGAGATGTGGCACCCATCTTCAAAAATGGCTAAAAGAACCCTGGGGTCTTGGTAGGTAGTAAATTAACTAGCATTCAGCTTAGCACCCTGGCAGGAGAGAAGACTGACAGTATCTTGGGCTAAATGAACAGGAATGCACGCAGCAGGTCAAGAGGAGTGATCATTGATAGCCTTTCTTTCAAGACATTGCCATATTGAAGCGAGTGTAGTGGAGGACTACCAGCATGGTTAAGGGCCTGTAGCACAGGAGAGCTGGATTTGTTCACATGGGAAAAGAGGTGATCTTATAGTAGTTCCCAGCTAGTTAATGGTAGGCTGTAGGAAAAAAAAAGATAAGATGCGTAGGAAAGCACACACCTTTTTGCACTGGAAATAGTGATGTATGTTATTTCATTGCTAGTTTCTAAATCAGATTTCAAAAGAAGATATGGTCATGATTATGGACAGCTCAGCAGAAATATCTGTTTGGTCAGCCTTTAAGTAGCAGCAATTGGGAATCTGCACTACAGAAAATAACCTTTCAATAAATTAATAATATGAAGTCATCATCTTGAATGCTAGGCATGACCAGTTCATTTCAGAAGCTGTGGAAAGAATCCAGAAAACAAAACCAAAATTTACACGCACTGTAAAAAAATTCTAAAAATAAATTACGATCTGGTGATTTTTAATCCACCAGAAGAAAATTAAATGTGTCTTCACAGATTTAATAACAATCTAGGTCTGTATTTCACGCAATAGGCGACTAACCCATGGAAGTCTTTTGCATACTAAAAGTTAGCATTGGTTGCTGGCAGTTTAATTGCTATAAATAGAAAATGGTGGATGTCTACAGATGGGTAGTAGCCATAGTTATATCAAATGGACTGAAATATTTATGGAAAATTAAAATCCCTTTTTTCAGTCTTATGCTAGCTAAGCTAAACAGAAATAGAAACCTTTTCTTTGACAACTTTCCTAGTAATTGACGATTATGTGATCTTTCACAAGATTTAGCTATATGATAGTTCCATGCAATTATCAAGGGTTGGTTCAACCTCTGATTTTACCTGATCGTTACCATAGGGTACCACTCACTTATTACTTACTGCTGACAAATATACTAGCTTTGCTTAACAGTGAGTTGTGTAGCAGAAACACTGTCGTCAAAAATACAGCTGTTGTTTAACAGAACTTACAGATTTTTTTGTGACAACTACAGCTGCTTTTCCTTTTCTAACACAAGAGCATTCACACCCATTCTCTATTATAGACTTGCCAACTGTTAGAGCATCCCTTTAGTTTAGTGCCATTTATCACACTCTCTTTGAATATTAGTTGTATAAGTGAAAAAATTGCTTTTAGGTAGGTAATGGCATACTTGGTCAGCAGTCGAGCAGCAGAGGGTTGCAGGTAGATGATCTTTAAGGTCCCTTCCAACCCTAATCATTCTGTGATTCTGTGAAATACATGCAAGTTCATTTAAAAGTATTTTTCAGGTGGATGAAAATTAAGTTTTATAATTGCCAATTACTACTGGACAGGGAGAGCTTGACCTGTGGAGAACTCCTTGATGTAATTGGTTTCTAGATCATTAGTATCATAGAATGGTTTGAGTTGGTATGGGCTTTAAAGTTCACCTACTTCCAAGCCCCCTCCATGGGCAGGGACACCTCCCTCAAGATCAGCCTGCCCAAGGCCCCATCCAGCCTGACCTTGAACACCTCCAAGGATGAGGCAGCCACAGCTTCCCTGGGCAGCCTGTGCCAGGACCTGACAACTCTCATCATGAAGATATTCTTCCTTATGTCTGGTCTAAATCCTCCCCTCTCCAATTTATAGCCATTGTCCCTAGTCCTATCACTATAAGCCTTTGTAAAATGTTCCTCCTCAGCTTTCTTGTAGCTTCCATCAGGTACTGGAAGTTTACGATAAGGTCTCCTCGGATTCTTCTCTTCTCCAGGATGAACAACTCCAACTCTCTTAACCTGTGTTCATATGGGAGGTGCTCCAGCCCCCTGATCATCTTTGTAGCCCTCCTCTGGGCCCATTCCAACAGTTCCATATCCTTCTTATGCTGAGGATTCCAGAACAATGCTTCAGTTAAGTCCCACAAGAGAGGAATAGAGGGGCAGAATCACCTCCCTCAACCTGCTGGCCATACTTCCTTTGATGCAACCCAGGAGATGGTTGGCGCAGCACAGGATACAGTTTTCTCTACACTAAGGCAGAATCAATGTCTGCATTTTTTTATACATATTGACTAAAAGGTTTTCTGGCTGTTCAGTGATGGAGAATTCGCAGATTTTCCAAGTAAGTCCCGTGCTTCATTGTTTTTACTGGTAGAAAGTATCCTCCTCCATGTCTAATCTAAATCTGTCTCACTGTAATTCTATTACTCAGCCTCTCCGTAGATAGCAGAAAGATCACTGCATTCATTTTCCAATAGCCTTCAAAGATGAAGGCAGGAACCCATTCCCCATCTCCTTGTTTCTTTCTCCTGAGAAGCAGGCCTTATTAATTCAGTCTTTGTAGATCTAGGACCTTAAGTCTGCACTCAGCCTCATTTTTCTCCTTTGAACTTTGTAGAATTGCTAGCAATCAAAATTGAATGTATTACTCCAGCCCAAGTGAGAAGTGACACCAAGGAGAACAGAACAGATTTCTGCATTTCTGCATACTTCTCCTATTTAAAAATTCAGTGTTGTGGCCTCATGTCGTACTAGGGGAGGTTAAGATTGGATATTGGGTAAAAAATATTTACAGAAAGAATGGTGAAGCATTGGAACAGGCTGCCCAGGATGGATTCAACATCCCTGGACATGTTAAAAAAGGTGTAGATGTGGTGCTTTGGGACACAGTTTAGTAGACATGTTTGTATTGTGTTGAAGATTGGATTTTATGATCTTAGAGGTGGTTTTCAACAGTAATGATTCTATCATTCTTTGCAATTTTATAGCAAAATTGACTTATATTCAATTTGTGATCTGCCTATGTTCTCATAAGCCACAAATGCTCTTCTACAGAAGCATTGAATAGCCACTCAGTTTCTTCCTTTTGTATTTCTCTAATTATGTATTACAAGAGTCTGAAACCTTGCATTTCACAGTCTTGTAAAGTCTGCTTACAGCTATTGTTTCCAAAGTAATTCTCAAATCCATCAAGAGAATTTTGTGTTTCAGTTGTAGATGTTGGTATATTCAGTCCCTCTGTGACTGATGTTATTTGTAAATGCCTTCCCTATTTTTAATCATGTGGCTGAAATACAGCTTCATAGTTGATAGTAAATAAAATATAGTTCCCTAAGTAGAATTCTAAGTAGTTCTGTAGCTACCTAATTACAGTTTATTTATCTTTGCTTAGGAAAATGTCTGTGACATAGCATCGTTAAAATCAAGATGTAAAACTTGTGCTGTCTCTTCTATCACAAGCCTTTTATGCTGTCAGAAGTAAAATGAACTGACTTGATGTGACCTGTTCTTGACAAATCTGTATTGGCTGTTGCTCTGCTCCTTGTCAACTTCCAGGCCGTTATGTGTAGTGTGATATCTCGTGCTTTAGTTTTTGCATGTATTTTCCAGAGCTTGAAGACAGAGGGAGCAAGCATGATATTTAAACATAAGTTGCTTGTGAGATACACTGCTGTCTGTAGTCTAGTACTGTACTTGTTCTTCAAAAGGTTAGATAGATTCCCTGTACGTTCTGGGTTTTATCTGTTCAGCATCTGCCCATAAGAATGTCTTAAGGTGCACAAGGGCATCTCAAAAAAGAATGGGTTGTCTATGTGTAGACCACAGAGTTCTTCTGAGGCTGGCTTAGTCTGTAAATCCTTAGCTGTGCTTATCCCTCTGTTTAGACACAGGTGATATAAATTTATAAATATGGCTAGCACATATATTTTTACAGCTGTCCTCTTAACTGCTCTGTAATCCACCTTTTAAGAGCTCTCAAACAGATTTATAACCGGGCATTTAACAGGCTACTCTATCAATCCCAGGTGATTTGAATGGATTTCAGTGATATTTTTTCAGCTCCTCGCTTGTTCAAGGGTGAGATCTTACCCTTTTGTTGCTGGTATTAATTGTATTAAGCACCTCAGTGCAGGAGATGTGTAATGAAGGTGGACACAAAGTAGGCAGTATGAACAGTAGATTTCTCTCCATATCCCTCTAGTTTTTTCTCTATGTTGCTCAGTGGACTAACTTTTTCTTTCATCATCTTCCTGCTTCTAATGTACTTATGGAATTATTTGTCCCAGAGTTAGATTTGTCCTTTGCTAACTGTGTCTAATTTTGGCCCATTATACCTTGTCCTGCTGTGATTTTTTTTGTTTTGTAATCTGACTTCATTTCCATTCCCTTCATGCTGTGTGATCAACTGTGAGGTCCTAACTAAGACAATGTGATCTCATTGTACAAATCCCATTGTTCCTTTGCAGGATGCTTTGCACTGAATACGGTCAGTAGTGTTTATTTAAAGAACAGTAAGGTTTCTTTAACTTCTTTATCACTAGCACACAGTTCTTGGGGATTCTTCCAACTAATTCTGCATTTATGAAAGTATGCCTACTTGAAGCTTGTTCTTTTCCTTCTGTTGTCATTTATTTTTTCTTTTCTTACAAAAATGCTTTAGTCTTTTATATCACTCTCAGTCATATCAATTATCAGATCTCCATTTTGCCTATTGAGTAAAAATGTTGATTGTCAACTAAATCTTCCAAGTCCTCCTACATACCATTTGTAGTTCTTGCATTAGTGTTCAAGCATCGAAGACTGAGATAAATGCAACACTACCATCACAATGGCTCCTTATTTAACCCCTCCTTTTATAAATTAACTAATTTTGACTGTGGTCCACAGCACAACATTTTATTTTATTTTATTTACCCATACTCTTGGGCTGCATATAAAATAGAGTATTTTGGAGAAATTAGCAAGTCGATTATCTTTACAGCATATTCCTTGCCTCTGAGAGCACTGTTTTCCACCTTTGCTTACCAGTAACTATATATCTATTATTTTTTGGGGCCTAACCCCATGGGTGAGGATGCCAAAGCCATTCTGCCCATAGTTCCTGTTAAACCATGACTTCATTACCAGTGTATGTCTGTCACTGCTGATAAAAACATCAAGAGATTCCTAGGTTCCTTGATGAGTTCTAGAGCCTCCTTATTGCTACTTCTCCACTCACTCTCATTCCTGGCTGTATTCTTAGTGTGAAGGTAGCTGGACATCAAAGTTTAATAACCGGTGAAATGGGTAGATCTTGCAGGCATTGTACCTACCAAGACCTTTCTGATGTTCTTCAGATGGTCTCTGTTGTCCTCATTCCCTTCAGTGGTGGTGAATCTCCTGGACGCTGGGAGCACTGGGTTTTCTTAATTTGTTTTGAGGATTGATTCCTTTCTGTTTCCAGAACAGGTTCTAATTTGGGGATTTTGGGGATCCTTTCTGTATATATAAAGATCATGAAGGTGTGGAGGGTTTAGCATGGAGAGAACTTTTTACTCTCTGATGGTGTAGCACCATCAAAGCCTTGTGGTATTACCTCTGAATTCCAAACTTGCCAAACAGTCGCACATGTCACCAGTGCCCAAGACAGACTATTTGAAGCCTAAATATGCCCATTTTAAACTTCTTATTTCTAGAGGAACAGAAATATAATCTTTGGTGTCCAGTACAGCAGTCTGTTGTTAGTGCTGGGGAGCATCCAGTTTTAGTGGTAGAATAGGTGAGAGGTTGGAAGGATAGAAGTGATGAGATGACATAAAGACAATTTAATAGCTAAAGCAAAAGCTGCACATGCAAGCAAAGCAGTACGTGGAATTTATTCACTAATTCTCCTGAGCAGGCATGTGTTCAGCCATCTCCAAGGAAGCAAGGCTCCATCACACATTCTTGGGAAGACAAAGACCGTAAATCCCAATATCTCTCGGCCTTCCTTCTTCTTCCCCCAGCTTTTTATTGCTGAGCATGACATTACACAGCATAGAATATCCCTTTGGTCAGTTGGGGTCAGCTGTCCCAACTATTTCCTCTTCCACCTTCTTGCACACCTCCAGCCTACTTGCCGATGGGGTGGTGTGAGAAGCAGAAGAGGCCTTCACTCTGTGTAAACACTCCTCAGCAGTAACAAAATCATCCCTGTATTAGCAACGCTATTCAGAGCACAATTCCAAAACATAGCCCCATACTAGCTGCTGTGAAGAAAATTACCTCTCTCCCAGTCAAAACTGGTACAACTTGGCCAAACCCTTTTTTGCAGTTTCTGCCTTCCATTCCACGTAATGCTTCACAAGACTTGAAACAGTGTGAGACCTAAAGTGAGTGTTTCCATTAAGATAGTTAATAGATATGAATATGTCTGTTTATGTCTGTCATATTACATATGGGTTTGGGGTTTTTTTGGGTTGGGGGAGGTGCTAAAGAGCTCTGAGTAGGTACCCTATTTTAAATAAACCTTTAAAAGAGAAAGCAGTTCACTCGTGTTATGTGAACTGCCATGCTGGACATTAAATACTGAGAGATCTGGTGTTTGCTGCCCCTGTGGCATGAAAAAACAATTAATGCATCAAACTTCATGCTCACCTGTAGAAAGTACTGAAAATTTATAGGATCAACAAACACAAATTTGGACACAGTTGGCCTACCTAATATAATGAATGTGTAAGGAAAGCACAAAAATTAGTTGCTGAAGTGTGTGTTCCCAACTAGTCAACATGGTTTACAGTAACCTGCATTCAGAGGATGTCTAATTCATAGAAGCTCATGCATGTTGAGACATCCATTCTGTTATCGCAGCCTGATCTGAAGCTTATTGTTACTTTTCACTAAATTTGATAGCAATTTTTAATCCTTTGGGGATTTTGTGGAGCAAAACACCTCTAATATGCTACAAATGTACCCGCTGATGTATTTTCATTTAAGTGAGGTGTGTCATGTTGAGTAGTTTTGCTAGCAAATGTAGAGGCCATAATTAGGAGTCTGATCTTCCTTTGCTGTTAGTGGAAACAGAGGAGCTCTTCCAGTGTGTTGATGTAGGGTACCTAAATTAAGGTTTTTTTCCTTTGTACTTGGACTCAACCAGTTCTTTTTCTTGGAGAGAGTTCCCCTTAATGTTAGAGGTTTTGGGGGGGAAAATACCAATGCTAGTCTTCTTGCCACCTCAGAACTTCAGTACTATGATTGTATTGAGTAAAATGAGCCAAGTCTACCATGTTATTTAGCCAACTCTCCAAAATGTTTGAGTTTAGAATGTGGATCATTAATGTTGCCGTATTTTCAGATGCTATATTTGCTTTGTAATGCAAACAGATACTGGGTTTTATCAGGTATGTTTTAGGGTATTTTTTTGTTGCTTTCAATAAAACAAGGAACTTTCAAAAGCCTTTGAGAATTGTGCACAGAAGTATTAATTAGAAAACATAATTCTACCATTGTGCTTAATCAGAAAACCAGAAATTTAAAGCTCAACAGGATAAAACATAAACATTCCAGGAAATGTTTGTTGTTGCGGTTCATTAACGTACTGTCTCTGTTGGACGGCATTTTTTAAATACCATAAAAATTAATAGTGTATTTAAGAACTGCTTTATTGGTATGTTTCTTCAGATTCTAATTTAGACCTAGTGGTTAGTTGTGCTGTCTCTATCATCACAGCATAGAGAAGTAAATACACTCTTTGGCTTCCAAATTTTCAATTTCCACTTTGACTTCTTGGTTTTGGTGAAAATGTTTTCTCTGAGCAAGGTCAGAAAAGAAGATTTCAGTAGAGGTAGTAATATTGTAGGAGGAAGACCTCTTAGTCCTTCCAATTTTAACAGAGCAGAAAAAATGTTATTTCACATGACTAAGGTATTGAGAAAAGGACTAAAACATCTTTAGTGTTGTTGTTTCTAGTGTTCCATTCCTTCTTTCTTCTCAAAGCAATGAGATGTAAAATTGCATGTTTTGTGTATGTTCTAATTTGTTCAATTTTTTTTCCTGTAAATTAATCAAAAATAGCTAAACAATCAATTTAGTTTGGGTTGGTTTTGTCATTTAGTAGTAGACTGCTTTCTGCATTGTACTTTTTTCTCTTGTAACATTTTGAAAATTTCTGTCTGCCACTTTAGCAGTTTGGCTATTACAAGTTCCTTTAGCTTTTTTTTGTCCCCATCCTTCTCTCCTTGAACTTTAACTGACTGAATAAATTTTTCCTGTTTCATTCCTAGCACATGTTTTCTTTGATCTCAAATTTCTGAGCAAGTTTGGTGAAGTCGTGGGGACCAGACAACTCTTTCTTTCCTACCTTTTTTTTTCCATTGGTATCTCATACCCTAAATTATGTATACCAAGTCTAGATAATAATGACTACTTTCATGCATCCCTCCATAATGTTTTAGTCTGAAATTATACTTTCATGCCATGTTAAAACAGATGGAAGCTTCTTTTCTAATTAATTAATGTGTTTCCACCTCTGTATCATTATAAGCTCTTCTGTCTAGATTTTGGCTGTTCCAGCTAAAGTTTTCCACAAGATATGTGGTCCCATGAACATAGATGTCAGGAAATCTCCACCTCTGCATCAAAGGCAGTGGCTACCATGGAGTCAGCAGTGACTTCTTTTTGAGTTTGTTGTTCTTGCTTTTCTTAACTTGAGCATTTTTAATGTGATGTTTTCGATCTTGTGAACATAGTTCGCTAATATTTTTAAGCTTTAACAGTTAAATCTAAAGTTGTCAGTGAAGACTGCATCTCTTTTCTGATGTAGTCCACAAATGATCTGTTGCTCCGTTGCTTTGAGTTGATCTATACTAATTTTTTGTCTTAGGTAACCTGTGATGTCTTCCCATTCTTCTTTTGTTTTTTTTTTTTTTTTAAACTTTTTTCTTCCATTGGTAGCTACTACTTGGCTTTTTTTTCTGGTCCACAAGAAATGATGTACTTTATGTATGACCTTCCAGCCTATCCTTTTCTCTCAGGTGGACTAGTTAGCATTTGAGTTTGGTTGAACATGTTTCTGTCGTTTAGTTCAGGGTATGCAATTTCTTTTTTATACTGTATAAGAAATTGTGCACCCCCCAAAACTGGCACTTTTTTCACAAGTATATTAGGCAATAAAATAAAAGGTGCAGTCATTTCTCCTACAAATCTTGCTTTTCTCGTCTCCTTACAACAACAGGATTACAGTGATGATACTGTTCTTCTTGTATTCACATGGTAAACTAATTTGGCAGTCTTCATAATGCTCTTAATTTATGCAACCTAAGGAAATAACTCAACCACACTTGGCTACAATATCATATTATATTTAATGCAACCTGAAAGTGGGCTGCTGCTGAAAAGTGGCATTCTTTTTCTGCCTCTTGTTCTGCATTCCAACTTTGCACGAGATCTAACCTGTCAACATACATTGACATGAGTACATGTTATTATTTCATCTCGTTTTACATTAAAACTGAAGGTTTATTTAGGAACATGGGATTATTTTCTTTGTAACTTCTCGTCTCACCTTTTAAGAAATTGTGTAAGTACTGGTTTTAACCATCTGCTGCTTTGTTTGTCCCCAGATGTAAGAAGCACTATAACCTATCAATTCTGGAATTTAATATTTCTGGAAAAGTTAGAAAAAAAGTTCAGAAAGAAGATAATATGTCACCCCAATTTGTTTTATAGAATAAGTACATTCTCTTTGTGGCCTTCCTCTTGTCTCACTAATTTTATTTTCTTGCTGCTTCAGCTGCATATTTCACTGTTCCTTTCCAGTTTTCATCCAGTTTCAGCATTAGTTGTAGCTTATCTGTAACTAATAACCCTGTGTTCCACAACTCACATCCTGAGAAGCATAGAGCAGTATATATGTATTCTGCTTGAATTCAAATCCTATGACTTGTTGGCAAAACAGTGCCACATAGCAGGAAATCATGGGCAGCAGTACTGTAGATTCACATCCTGTGCATACGGTTTTCATGCTGTAAGCAAATGCCTTTAGCATTGCCTGTTTTTCAGAGTCCATGCTTATCACTTTATTTCTTATTTTACAGCTTCACATCTCTCTGTTTTACTCCTATAAGATTACTGTGGGGCAGGATGTCATCTAGGCAACAAGTAAATCTGTTCTGAAAATAGGGTCAGTATCACCAGTGAAATCTTGAGCTCAGTAAGGGAGATACAGTTAAATATTACTTAATGTTTCTGACACTTCTTTCTGGCTCCATTTTAAAACAAGAACTGAGAATTAGGGGATATTACATAGCTAAAACTTGTTAATATGCTGGAAAATGTGTTGAGTTTTGCCGCTAGGTCACAAATGATATTGTCAAACATTTGTCTTTTAGTTACCTTAAGGAATATAAAATGAACTGCAGTGAGAGTATTTGTTCTAGCAATGTTACCTCCTCCAGCATTGCCTTCCTTTCTCTATTTATTTGTTAATTTGATTTTATTGCCTGTTTATTTATTATGCTAGAGGTGATACACACTGCTAATTGGTTTCCTATAATTACTACTTTCAGTTATTGGAATTCCTTCAATAGTCAGAGATATCATTACAACCTGAAAATAAGCATTAAATTTTATAGTAAAAGAAAACTCAGTAATTGGGTTGCTTTTCAACATTATTGCAGAAATATTGTGATTAAGACTTATAATGATGTTTTATGATTAAACGTTTGACAGACGTAGATAGTAAAAATAATTATAATGTTCTGCTGTTTTCATTCTTGGTGCCTATAAAATTACATGTTTCAAAAGCTGGTTTTAGTACTGAGTTCACACTGGTTATTTTGTTAAGGTTAGTTGTCATCCACTTTTCTGCCAGTACAGCATATTAGCTAATGTGTGTGTTAGGTTTATTTAGAAACAGCAAAGTTACTGTCTTCGTTACATTTAATTAATTTTTCTGTACTATATTCCAGGCAGATGCACAAGTAAAGTTTTCACTTTTTATTGTGTACAATAGCTCTAGAAAAAGGCTCAAGATAGCAGGTGGTGATTAAAACACACCAATTAGTTGTAAAGTGAGTTATCAGTAGTACTGGTTGACTGGTTGCTACTGAAGACAGCGCACTGATGCTGGATTAACCCACTTGCATTTACAGGCATGACTATAATGAAAATGCTGGTTTAGTAGTAGTAGATAATTTTCTTAATTATTCCTACTCTCCCTATCTCTCCCCATTTCCCTCAATTGGAACTCTTGTTTTTATGCAACCTTTGTTATCACTGTTTCTGACACTGTCTTCTGCTACTATCTGCTTGTTTTCTAGATGGGAAGTGATGGAGTTTTGCGCCTCAGTACTTCTGCTCTCAATAATGAATTCTTTGCATATGCAGCACAAGGGTGGAAACAGCGATTGGCAGAAGGTAACTCTAATTCTCAGATTTACCAAAGGTTAATTCTTTATATGAAGAATGCCTCTGTTTCTACATTTGAAAAACACTTTCAGAATAGAAAATGTAAGCCACCGGTAATTCAGCAAAAGAAAAATTGCTGACTTCATTTTGAATTTACTGTATATTTGCTGTGGCAGCTTGTTTCAACAGTTTAAAAAAAAACCCAAGCATTTTTATCACTGTCAGCCTTGGAAACATAAATGCATGCAACTAAATCCCACCAATATACTTGTGAAATACTAATGTTATATGGTAAATGAAGGCTTGCTATGTCACTCTTGCTTTTGTTTTTCATTAATTTTATTTGGAATTGTTGGGTGACTGTAACAGAAATCACTGTATGTCATCTTTGTACTTATAATTATCCATATTAGGCTAAAACTTGAGAACTTTTATTCAATATGCTAGTATTTCTTTTTTTAGGAGAATTTACACCAGAAATGCAGTTGCGCATCAGACAAGAGATTGAAAAGGAAAAGAAAACAGAACCATGGAAAGAAAAATTCTTTGAAAGGTTTTATGGTGAAAAGTAAGTATTGAAGGAAATAAAAGCTTTTTTTCATTTTCTTTTAGGAGGAAATGAAAATATAATTCTCTGCTTCACATAGCACGATCATATGCTGTAAAACTTAATAAAGCAGTTATCAAAGACAGTCATTCCTCAGTGCAAGAAGTTGTGGGTAGAATTATAGTGGCATGTCTGCACTTGCTGTACAATTGCATTTTTAAAGGTTCATAACTCATCCATAAAAATTCATTCCAAGGAGACTTTAAGACACAAGGCCCAAGCACGCAAGTGTTTTCTAATTATCTTTTCAAAAGAGAGTGTTAGATTAATTCTCCCCTCCTGCAAAATATAGAATGCAACTTCTGCAGACTGGAAGACCAGAACAGATATTTCTGTAGCATCTTTATATTTACTTTTTTTTTCTAAGCTCGTTGCAAAGTTTCTAAAGTGAAATAGTGCTTTTTATTTTTGACTGAGATGGCCGTTAGCTGGAGTAGAATACACAAAATTGAAGAAATGTGGGCTAGAGACAAAGGAAAGTGAGAATGACTAGGCTACTTCTAGAAGTGAGATGCAAAAACTAAATAAATGCCCTTACCTAACTGAAATGAAATGTTATCACTCCAGGTGCATGATTAGTGTGACTCAGCACAACTTCATTTATGATGATACAGAGATGTCGTTCTGCAGCAGCTGAACTTTTAGTTCTTCTATGCTGTTTAGCTAAAAAACAAAATTTTCTTATCTTTTAAAAATTGAAGAATCTTTCTTATAAAAATTGGTTTTAAAAGTTAATCCATCCATGCGCAGAATTGCATGTTTCTTTTAAAAAATATTTCATATTAAAAGTAATAATTATTATAAATTACAAAGTAATTATTTCAATTTTACTTTATCATTATTATTATTTTCAAGTATGTTTTATTGAAAATTATAAGTAATACTTAAGAGACAAAAATGTGTCAAGGGAACCATCATCATATGAAATGTCTTAGTTTTGCTTTTACATGATCTTTACTTAAGAAATCCAGAGCACAGGAAACTCTCCCTATATAAGTGAATAACATGAAGATTAAGGCATAAGCTAAAGTGATTCTGCTACTTATTACCTTAGACCATTGGGAAATGTAGTGAAAACAAGGCAGCAAATGGACAGATCCATTTTAATATTTTATTTTGCACATCCTTGTTAGGTGTTTTGTCTCCGTGTGAAACCTATTTCTACACCACATTATCTTTATGTTTAGTGGTAATTCTAGGGACTTACTATAGGAGACTGTCTTATTGTGAGGTGCTTAAATTCTTATTAACAGCTTTGAGACCTCAATATAGTATTGACATTGATCCCTTTAATACAAAACAATATTAATTAGATTTTTAGATAAGGAACATAAAGGCTTTTCATTATTCATTTAAGAGAAGTGTCAGTTACCAACCATTCATGAAGGAAAGGGTTATGTAAGGTATTGGCATAGGGCCTTCCACAGGAAATAGTTGAGTACCAGCAAAGCGTGAGCACCTCTAGCTGAAGCCGATTCCTTGGTCACAAATGATTGCCACATGCACAGAGAGCGTTACTTATAATTTTACAGAACCAGCAGTCCTGCCCTGCTTGCACAATGCAGGACACTGTAATGGCTGGCAGATAATTACTCGATTGGCAGTGGTATGTGTCATTTGCAATGAGAGGTTCCTGACATCAACATTATTGTGCAAAATGTCATATTGCACATAATTTCCATTTTGACCGCACTACTGAATCTGGTCACCTCCATCCTTTGCCCAGCTTACTTTGTTTCTATTGCATCCCTGTTCTTGACTGTTCTGTAGGCAGATTCTAACTACTTTGCTGCTGACCACATTTAAGTACTTTTTCTCATTATTTACTGACTGAATGGTAGCTTTTGCTTTTGTTTCCACCTTGCATAAGTTCTCTCATCTTTCTCATTTTAGTTGCAGGTTTTGAAAGTTCCCTGAGCTATTTCTCCCATGCACGGTCTGCCAAATGGATCTCTCTTAGTCAACTAAGAGTCAGTGTGGCATTTTTCCTCTGACTTCAGCTAATTTGATGTCCTAATATTCCTTAAGTAAATTTAAGTACCACCTTATAGTTAGAGAATGACTGTTCATAGACACAGAATGTTTGTAAACATTTAACATACTCCCCCATTTCATGTCATTCAAAGGATTTAGAATGCTTCTTCCGTGTCGGCTTTTACACATTCTTGTGTTTGCTCTTATCTTTAGTCAGGCTGTTTAGCCAGTTGTGGTTTACTTCCATCCATTTGTGTTTTCTTTCCACTCTCTCATAGTTATTCATTTTGCCTCTCTCTGACTTTCTTTAAAAACAAAGAAACCTTCATTCTGCAGTCATTTATCCAGAATCAGCTGATGCACATTGCCAGGAATTCATATTTCTTCTGGCTTGTTGCCCCAGGATTACAAGGATTTTACTCTATTGTCTTAATATATTATTTCTTTTCTCACTCATGAGAGAGTTATGTGTCAGGATAGTACTGTCAGCTCACTAAATCAAGACTTTAATTTTGCATAAACCTTCTCTAAATTTCATTACTGATTTAATCCTTCATATTCTCCATTACTGTTTTTTAATTTATTTTCCCCTGTACTACTTATCACAGCACTAGAATACCAGCATCCATATATCCTTGAGTAGCCTTTTAGGTTCTTTATATTTGATGACTGACTGCCCTTAGTTTATCAGTTAATCCTGTCCTTATCAGCATTTTTACTGATGGCTTTTTACTGATGTCTTCCTATTTTTGTGCTGTTTTGTAAACTTTGGGTATCTGGTTCTCTAAGGGAAAAGACAGATCAGCTGCTTATATTGCAATCTGAGATTGCTTTAAACATGCTGATCTTGAGCCTTCTCTTTTTGAGAGCCTTTTTCTTCACTGCAGTATCTTCTTCAATATAGTGTTTCCAATGTTGCAGAAAACAAATTAAGATTCAGTACATGTTCAGCTGGCCTTAATCATAGAATCATAGAACAACCAGGTTGGAAGGGACCCATAAGATCTTCTAGTCCAACCATTGCTATCATGCATCTTCTTATTTTTCTTACACTTCTTCCTGTGCAATACGTTACTAGAATTATATGTTTGTGGAGTGTTCCTGTGACGGTTGCATTTACCTTTAGCCTGTCCTTCATTCCTTTGCTGATTTCCATTCCATAAAGATAACTATAAGACAGTATCTTGATGATATGAGCCAGCTAGAGAAAATAGACCACTGACTTAGTTTTCAATAATATAATGGATTTCTTTACCCTCATTTTCCTGAGGTAACTTTAGCTCATTTACAGAAGGAGTTTTAGAGGAAGTAAGTTACTCACCTAAACCTAGGTAAACTGAACTTTACTCACCTAAACTTATAACCTAAACTTAGGTGATATGGGGAGCCTATAGTCTATCTAGGAGAAACATGCGTCTTCTGAAATGCATTTGGCGTGGCAGATATAAATCTGCTATTCTGAATTGTTCTCTAGAGGATTCTTCCTCAGTGTATTGATGCCACAGGGAGACTTTGTGCATATTAAGTGACTAGTAGTAGGCAGTATTAATAATTACGCCAAGAGTGCTATATTTTTTTGGTTACCGATACCAGGCTGTTTTCTTTTTGTGTGTGTGTTTACAGCTACCACTATAATGCATCTTTTCACTAATTTTAAAATATACAACCATAGATTTTGGTTTTTAACATGTTTATTCTGTACTTGTCTTTTTGATCTCTGTATCCTCTGGCTGCATATTGACAAGTTCTCTTGCTTCCATAATTTCTGAGCATGTTTTATGCTTGCTTATTTCCATATTATTCTTTGATTTCTGATTGAAGTGAGAACAGAGATCAAACTTCTGTTAATTATATTTGAAAAATCCTTAAGACCATGAAAGTTCTTTTAAGTCCTTCAACAAAGGTTTTGTATCTTTTCTGCTATTATGGAATAGCTGAGGCACAAAATATGCTTGGAAAATCTTACTAAGGATGCTGAACTGTCCTGACAGTCTCGCTGTCCTTAGAATTAAATGAGGATATCAGAACACATGTCTTTTGAGATAACAGTGTTTTTACAGCCCTTGGCTTTTGTTTTGGTTTGGTTTGTTGTGTTTTTTTTAAATTCTGTTCAAGTAATCAAAATCTTATTTAATATTTTTGGGACCGTAGGTTAAAAAAATCTTAAGAAGAGGTGTATATGTAGGAGTGGTTGCACTTTATTCCTGAGAATGAGTGCAGATTCTATAAATATGTATTATAGGTTGACTTCCCAGGTTGCCTAGGGAAGTCAAGTTGCCCAAGGAAGTTGTGGATGACCCATCCTTGGAAGTGTTTAAGTCCAGTTTGGATGAGATGTTGGGCAGCCTGGTCTAGAGGGAGGTGTCCCTGCTCATCACAGGAGGATTGGAATTAGGTGATCTTTAAGGTCCCTTCCAACTCAAACCATTCTATGATTCTTAAGAATGTTAAACTTCTTTTTAATTATAATCAAATCAAATGACGAATATATACATAGATCAATTTATTTAGCAATATTTTTAATCTTAAATGAAGTGTTTAATTTGCTGAAAGAATGGAGTGAAAACATACAAACTTTCAGCTTTTGAGCTGTAAAATGGACCTGAAGTGGAGTTACTTTGATTTTCATCGTAAATTTGAAATGACTGTCAAATTACACAACTGAAACACATGGTTTGCCGTATTAGTTTCAGATGCAGCTTTGCTATTAAAGTGCAGCATTTAAGCTATTGTTGACCCTAAATGCAGGCGTAGGAGGAAAAATGGGATTTCCTTTAGAACTGTTACTCACAGAAGAAGATATAGTTGTGCATTTCGTCAGCAATGCATGCTCTTTTAAACAGAGTACGAGTAATAGTGAATGTTTGTAGCTTACTTTTTGTTTCATTGAAGTGCCAAGTAGTTAAACAATAGATTAACTTTTTAAAATATTTAAGTTTCTTAACATTTGTAAGAAAGTCTAGGTAGGTAGTTTTCCAAAATATACAGGACTATATCTATAACAATAAAAATTCTTCAGCCATCACTTAACCAATCCACTATTCTAAACCAGAAAATATGTCCTTTGTATAAATAAAAGATACAAGCAAGAAAGACAATCCTATGACTTTATGGTGTCTGTGATGACTTTTGTTAATTTATGTGTTTCTATTTAGATTGGGAATGTCAAGAGGGGAATCAGTGAAACTCACTGCAGTGCAGAGCAATGATGACAATGAAAGCAATTCTTTGTGTACATCTTCTGGCACACCTGGTCCTTCTAAGCAAGCAGCCTTTGAGGGCCAAGAAGAGAAAGGTGCTAAAATTCCACCTTTACCAGAGGGAGGTTATTGTCCATCTCTTTCTAATATGGAACAAGTTCCTGTCAAGGATCTAATGGCAGACTCAGAGGATATACTGGTACCTGAAGAATCAATCATTCAGGAGGAGATTGCAGAAGAGGTTGAGACAAGCATTTTGGAATGCCAAGAGGAGAACCATAAAACGGAACATGAGGTTTTTGAGGAGTCACTAAGTCCAGCTGGCACAAATGAAGAAACAGAGGCAGTGCAGCTTGCAGACAGCACTGAGTCCTGTGTCATGATGAATGATGGAGCTGACACTGTAGCTCACACTGAAATTAAAGTGGAGTTGAAGTCAGAATGCCCGCAGGAGGAGATGTCAGTTGTGGTAGATCAGCTGGAGGATTGCACATCACCAGCACAATCAGCTTCATCCACAAACTCTGTTGATGATTCAGTGGAGAAGGATTCTGAGTCTACAAAAGAGTTAATTGCACCTGAAATGCAAAATGCTGCTCTGGAAGGCTCCTTGTTCACTGGCAGAGGCATTGCAGTGGATATGGAGCTTCAAAGTGACCCTGAGGAACAGTTGTCTGAGAACGCTTGTGTTTCTGAAACTTCCTTTTCCTCTGAAAGTCCAGAAGGACCGTGTGTTTGTATTGCCTCTCCTGGAGGAGACACTCAGTCGACTTCAGAGGAACCCTGTACTCCAGCATCTCTTGAAACAGCTTGCTCATCTGAAGTGTCAAGTACTGAAAACATTGAAGGTGATATTCAGCAAAAGGCCAGTGATGAAAACTCGCACACATCATTAATGTCCGAAATCTCTCCAATGTCCACCTCACCTGTAACTTCGGAAGCATCTATGATGTCAAATTTACCTTTAACATCAGAGGCTTCACCAGCTTCTAATTTACCTTTAACATCAGAAACATCCCCAATGTCTGATTTGCCTTTAACATCAGAAACATCTTCAGTATCTTCTGTTCTTCTAACTTGTGAAACATCCATGGCAAATAGTTTGTCTCATCCACCAGAGACATCTCCAGTTTCTAATTCCCCAAGCAATGAAAGACTTATTTTGCAGCAAAGGAAATCACCATGTTTGTTGGAAGACTCCCGTTCCACTTTGAAGGAAGAAAGCTCTGCCATTCCTAAGGTGGTTCAGGAAGAGAATCTTGTTGTTCAGCCAAAGCAACTTCAGAGTGCCCCTGAAAATATAAAAGTCGGTCCACTAACAATTATACCTGATACTTCAGTACTGGAAGAGCCGCAAAGCAAAAACCTCAGTCATCAGCCATGTAAGTCACATTCTGAAACTGAGAAATCCTACATTGCTTCCATCCCAGAACACTGTCCACCAGAGGTGATCAAAATAAAAAATCACAGTATTCAGCATAGAGGTGACAAGAAAGCTATGCTCTTGCCATCAGAAGTAGCTGTCTTATCAGAAGGATCAGGTGGCAAAAGTATCGAACTGCTTCCATCAAAGCCACATGATAAACTATATACCTCATCTCTGGAGAAAGCTACGTTCTCTGAAGTGTGCAGAAGTAAATCTCACAAGCTAACAGGCAGCACCCAAAGCCGTCTAGAGAGTTCGCATTCTTCCAAGTCACTAGAACCCACGAAGTCAGCTGAAGTGAGGAATGAAATTAGAGACCCAGAGATCCCAAAGAGGAAAACAGCAGAACAGCACAGTTTTGGAATCTGCAAAGAGAAGAGAGCTAGAATAGACGACGATCAGCCTAACCGTAGTGCTTCATCAACAAGTCCGTCGGATAAAGACCAGCCACCCAGAGAAGAACCCCGAGTTCCACCCCTTAAGGTAAAGTAATGAATAAACAGACTGACTGGGAAACTAAAGATTTAGTATTTCCCTCCTACTGCCTGCATACAGACACAGTGCACAGAGGCGTTAGGTGTCTTTTACTGATGATTTCACTACTACATTTGTACCATGCTGAATTACTTCTGATGAAAATGTTCCTATGGTTGTTCAGTCAAGGTCTTTGCTACATAAATGCTCTTGTATGAGGCAGAGTTTTCCAGGATCTATGGTTTAATCTAATTCAAGACCTTCTCCATGATTTACACAGTGCTACTTGTTTTTCTAATTGTCCAACTGTGTTATCTACTTGTTCTCCTGTGGATGACTTCTCCAACAAGCATGAATAATACATGTTACCATAATCAATACTAAGAACAGCAACCAGTGCTTTAATCCAGCAAGAGAACCTAAAGTCAGAGTAGGTGGAGACAACTTTGAAAGCGCAGGGCTTGCGGTACAGTGAAGCATAAGATTTCCCTGTAGAATTAATTGGAAACAGTGGCCTGGCTATCATGGGGAAATGTCTAATTGTATAGGTATCTTTCTTAATAGCTAAGCAAGAAGTAAAAAAGATACACCAGCTAAGTAAATGTATTTATGTGTATCATTCTGCTATGTAAAAAATAAAACTCCGGTTGAAAACATATTTTTTTTAAAAAAAAGAGGGATCTGTAAATTTAGTTATATATAGGCTCAGCATTTTGACCTTTTTGATTTTGTACGTGATGACATCAGGCAAGTTTTAGATCAAATTTGCTGAACTTAAGCCATTGACTTTGTAATACTAGTTCCTGATTATTCAGAAATGCCCTTTTCTGCATTTATTTTTAACTGCTGCAATCACTGAACATTGTTAATATGGCCAGGAGGGCAAATAGGCTAACTGTTTTAATCACTACTGCAGCAGTGTATTTCAACTCATTTATTTTTATGAGCAGTGATGCAATTGGAAGTTAGCCCATTCTGAATTTAGTGATATTCTTTCATATTTGGAAGGTCTCTATCTAGCATAGTAAATTCTAGTCATTCTCAAAGCACAAAGGAAAATAGATCACTAGGGAATAAAAACAGTAATGACTATAATAATAATAATCAAATGCTTAGAGCTTTAGCAGTTCTGGTGATACAAGGTGCAAACTGAAAAAAGTTGCTACTGAAGCAGAAAGCAAAATGTTTTGAAGTAATTGTGAGCCTGTGATATTCTTTAAAATATGTTCATGTAAATGTTAAAGCTTCACAATATGAGGCACAAGTATTTATAAGCAAAAAAATTAACTACTAGAAAAAGTGAATTATTCTAGCCCTCCAGACAAGCATGCAGTTGTATGTTTATGTAAAATGGCTGTATATCTTACAGCATCTTAAATATATACGTATATATCTTGTAGCATCTAAGTAGATAACATCTTACTATTGATTTCCGCTGAAGTCTTATGGAAAATCAGATGCTGTGAGTCTTGTGCAGTCTTATCAATTGAATCTCCCTGAAGCCTCCAGCCAGTGAATTGGAATACTGAAAAGTTGTCAAGTATTTCAAAAATTATTTTGGACAATCAATTCTAGTTTATTCATTGTGTAACAAATATTTGGCTCTTGGGCCATGTTGCAAACAAACCCCTACTCTTTGTTGTTAAAAGTGGAAAAGAACCCAACGCAGTTCTGAATCATTCTGCTATATGGCTCTTGCTTCCTGTCATACCTTTTGACTACTTTTTCTACAAATACTACCGAATTCTCTTCTTCGTTCCTTCCAGAAGAGAAGTCACAGCACTAACCACTAAGTCCTGTTGCTGTGAACAGCTGGTAAACATATGCCTCTCTTAAGAAATGGAAATGTTTCTTTGCCAAACTTTAGGCATTTTGGGAGAGTGTGTGATTTATAAATGGGTCCTAGGACCCTTAATCACTCATTCTGGAAACGTGTGCCTAAATGGAAACATACTAATAATCTTAGTGGTATTACAGGTTATTATTTTGCTAAAGTTTTACTCATTTACAGCTCGAATATTTGCATATTTAATATTTGTAGGTTTGAGGACTTCTTTTTTGAAATGCAATAGTGCGGGAGGCATCCCAGGGATGTACTAAAGTGGGTATCTTAAAATTAGGAGTTTAGAAGGGAAAGGAGTATCCTTTGGGGATTTGCTTTTTTTATACCAATACTCTAAAGTGCTTTGTGGTATAACATGAAAAGCAGACTCAGTGGAGACACTGCTACAACCTTTCTAGGGGCAAGATTTGTCTGATACATAAGTGAAAGACAGGCTGTTCCTGATGTCATAGTCATTGGAAACTGAGGACCAAAATCATTACATGCTCGTTATTTTTTTCACACATTTGCAGAAAGTGCTTAGTTGTGGGCTCTTTTCCACTATCATTGCACTGGGCTTGTTGATCTTCTCAGTTAGATACACTACAGATAAAACAAGTCTGACAAATTGTATCAGATAAGCACCGTGTTGTCATCCAGTTCAATTTTATTTCCTGTCAAGAAGGAGTAAGGTGAGTAGGCTAATTCAGGTGTCACTTATTCATGCTGGAGGATGATAAAATACTACAGACTGAATATCCTTACTTTTCAGCATTTTTCTATCCAGCTGCACTGAAAAAGTAATTCCCTTCATTACCTTTTTCTGACCCTTTTAAGAGCTGGTGATTTTAGTGAGTCAACATTCTCATTAAAATTATTGGGTTTTTTCTTCCTTTAGATTCAGCTTTCAAAAATTGGACCACCTTTCATCATCAAGAGCCAACCTATTTCTAAACCAGAACCTCGAGTTTCCCCGAGTACATCGGTCAGCAGTGGGAGAAACACTGGGGCTAGAACTCTTGCAGATATCAAAGCAAGAGCTCAGCAAGCAAGAGCCCAAAGAGAAGCTGCAGCAGCAGCAGCTGTGGCAGCAGCTGCGAGCATAGTCTCCGGAGCAATGGGGACCCCGGGTGAAGGTGGGAAAACAAGAACACTGGCACACATCAAGGAGCAAACAAAGGCCAAGCTATTTGCAAAGCACCAAGCCAGAGCTCATTTACTCCAGACTAATAAAGAATCAAAGTCACAGTTCAGCTCTACAAAGGAAAGTACCTCATCTCTGGAGATACCAACTTCTAGTGACACAAAGGTTGAAGGTTCTACTGGTGTCATTATAGTTAATCCTAACTGCAGGTCCCCTAGCAACAAGTCTGCTCATCACCGTGAGACTACCAGTTTACTACAGCAGCCACTTAACACAGCCACATTACCAGAAACTGCTACTGAGCTATCTGTGCACAGTTCTGATGAAAATATACCTATGCCACAATTATGTGAGAAAATTATTTCATCTACCTCTACTGAAAGTAACAGTGTGCCAGTGCTTTATAATAAAAGTTCAGTCTCTGTGTCTGTTTGCAGCACTGCTATGTCTGGAGCAATTAAAGAACTTTCTTTTGCAAGTTCTGTTGATAAATCCTCTGTTTTAATGTCTGTTGACAGTGCAAACACAGCAGTTTCAGCCTGTAATATAAATATGCGGAAAACCGTCCAAGGGGCTGATACTCCATGCATAACCGTTGGACCAAAATGTATTGATAACACTAACGCACCAGTCTCCACAGACAACATGGTCTTGTCAAATGCCATCGATGACAAAAGGTTGCCAATACCAAGTAGCAATGCGAATAACGCAGTCTCCAGTCATTATGCCACTGTGCCAGCTTCATCTATTGCAAATAATTTGCCAAATCATCTCTCTGGTAGTTCTGTACTGATTCCCCCAGTGGGAACTACCAACAGATTCTCTTCTGATAAGATAGCCATAACTGGGTGTAGTGAACAAAGCACTGTTGCCATTCACACTTCCGTTAGGTCAGCTTTAAGTTGCAGCGAGGCCCTTGCAGTAGTAGATTCTGTTTCAAGGCCACCCATTTCAATGTTTACTGGTAACATGGTGACAATAAGCTCTTATGATAATGCTACTAAATTAAATGCTGATCTCTCGGAAAAAAGCTCTGGAGCACGAAACCGAATGGATCTGACTGGTAAATCTCAGCTGTTGAGTTTTACACAAACTGCCATGAATAGGTCTATACCTTGCAAAGTCATTGTTGACCACACTACAAATATGAGTTCAAGTCTTTCACTTTCTTCTTCTATTGAAAATACAGAGAACAGCATTGACCTGCAGAGCAGACCTGTAAGGACAGAAGCTGCCTTACAAAGTATAGCCTGTCCTCAGGTGTCTGTCATAAGCAGGCCTGAAGTGGTCTCTAATGAAAGTCTTGAGCATAGTTCCAGCTTTATCACCGTCACAGCAAAGCAAGACAGCAAGAACTTGCAGGCAGGTTCATGTCTTCGAGAAGTGCCTCTTGCTCCTCAAGATAAATTAATTGAGGTGGTTACTCCCAGCCAGGGTTTTGCTGAGCAATTAAGAGGTCCTTCAGCATTTAAAAATGAAGCAGATGCTGTCTGTGCCAATCAATACACCACTAACAATAGAATTTGTTGGCACGATGAAGAGGCAATGAGTACAGACCAACCAGTGGTCAGCCATCTTAACTCCGGTAAGCATAAGGAATACACAGAACAAAACTGCTTAAAAAGCGTTAAAATTGAACCTTCCAGTTACTCACAAATGTCAGAACTGCAATCTAGGAGTCTTGTGACAAGCATTGCCGTTCCTGTTAAATCGGAAACTAATGAGTCTGACAAGTGCTTCAGGATGGACACTGAGGATTTTACAGGACCTGAAATGCCTGCCCGGACTAGAGAAATAGCCACGACTGCGCAGCCACCACTGACCTCCAAAACATCCATTGCGGACTCCATGGAAGACTCCCTGTCCCTGACAACAGAAAGCCTGAAGAGAGTCACCAGTGCCGGGGGCTCTAGCTGTCGTTTGTCGTCAGTGGAAGCCAACAATCCTTTGGTGACACAGTTACTGCAAGGCAATCTGCCTTTAGAGAAAGTGCTGCCACAGCCAAGATCAGGAACCAAACTAGAAATTAACAGGCTTCCCTTGCCTTTGCAAACTACCTCAGTATGTAAAACAGCAGTGACCGAGAGAAATATTGTTGAACATCCTTCCAACTCTCCTAATCCAGATGGTAAAGGATTTACAGCAGGCAGCATAGCCCCACTACAAATTAGAAAGCGTGAAAACCATCCAAAAAAGAGGATGGCCAGGACTGTAGGAGAACACGCTCAAATTAAATGTGAGCCTGGGAAGGTGTCAATGGACACAGATGTTAAAGTGGCTCCTTGTGTAATTAGTTCCAGCATGAACCAGTTAGGGCATGGTCAGCCATTTAAGCAGGAGTGGCTGAACAAACACGCCATTCAGAGCCGAATTGCTCACAGCCCAGAGATCAAGCAGCAGAAGAGGCTGTTGCCTTCATGCAGCTTCCAGCAGAGCTTATTTCACGTTGATAAAAATGGCAGCTTTCATGCAGAAGCTAGTACCTCACATAGACAGCATTTTTACCAAATGTCTGTGGCTGCAAGAGGCCCCATTCCTACGGCAGCTTTGTTGCAAACTACTTCAAAAGGCCCACCTGGCTGCAACGCATTTGCTTTTAGCAGACACCTGGAACAGAAGGGCTTGGGAGACGTGAATATTTCTACAGCAGCTCACCAGCTGAGGCTAGGAAGTGTGTTTTCCCCTAATATTCAAATTAAGGAAAGTGATGACATTGCCAGTGCCTCTCAAACTCTGCAGAGTAAAACATTAGTGCATCCACCCCCTCCCCCTCCACCCCTGCCACCTCCTCCCCCTCCTCACCCAAATGCAGAAGTCCCCTCTGATCAAAAACAACCGACAGTTACTATGGAAACCACTAAAAGACTTAGTTGGCCTCAGCCAGCAAGCATCTGTAGCAATATAAAATCTGAACCTATTTCTTTTGAGGAAGGTTTAAGCAGCAGCTGCGAGCTGGGCATGAAACAGGCTTCCTATGAACAGAACGAAGTGAAAGAACAGTTAAAAGCATTTGCATTAAAAAATGCAGATTTCTCTTCCTATTTACTCTCTGAGCCACAGAAGCCTTTTACCCAACTTACTGCTCAGAAAATACAGATGCAGCATCCACAGCAGCAGCAGCAGCAGCTCTGTGGAAATTACCCAACAATACACTTCGGTAGCACAAGCTTCAAAAGGGCAGCGTCTGCAATTGAGAAATCGATTGGGATTTTAGGAAGTGGCTCAAACGCTGCCACAGGCCTATCTAACCAGAACGCACAGATCCCGGTTCAGAAATTTGCTGACAGTAGCAATGCTGATGAACTGGAACTGAAATGCTCTTGCAGGCTGAAAGCCATGATCGTGTGCAAAGGCTGTGGAGCCTTCTGTCATGATGACTGCATAGGGCCTTCCAAACTGTGTGTAGCCTGTCTGGTTGTACGGTAGGAACTGAATCAAAGATGCAGTATCCCTTATCAGTGCGGAAGAGCAGGACAAATGAATGGAGAAAATGAAAGAGTTTAGGCCACTAATGGTTTGCAATTAGCTGATTTTTTTTTTTTTTTTAATTTTTAATTCTTTTCTCCCATGTGGTGCTTTCAGAATTTAGTTATTCCTACCTGAGTGCCATTTTCTGGGAAGAAGAGGAAACTCGTAGAAGAAGTTTTAAAAAAAAAAAAAATTATTACTGAAGCTTCTATGAGCTTTCTTGATGTGTTAAAAAAAGGCATTAATTCATGTCATTCGTAGCTTCTATTTATTTGCACAAAGTGCAGCACATCTTTTCTCCACTTTTTGATAGTAGATACAAACTGCAGGTTAAAGATCAGTGGAAGAATAACTGCAAGAAGTGGAGTAACTATGCAGAACGAATGACGCTGAATAGTGAGTGTTTTGAGTGAGGTGGCAAGTTGTGGGGTATCAACCATCATAACTTGGAAGTCAGTTTGCAGTTTTTCTGATGATGGGATTGTTTTCTTCAATTGACTTTCACTATCTAGGGCTATAATATAGTCATTTCACCTAGGAAAAAAAGGAAAAAAGAGTTTAGATTGTTAGTAGAATTTCCCTACATGCCTGCCAGGGACTATGGAACTCAAATCCTACTCATCATCTCTCCTTGTTGATTCCTTGAGAAAGCTTTGTATGTGGGGTGGGTTAGGGGGACAAACACTGGAATCACATTGTCTTCAGTAGAGTAACTGCTGGGGATTAGAAACCTGTTTTCTCTTTGTGTTTCCCACTCAAATATTCTTTACTTGTATTTGTCTTTCTGTCCACTCAGTTTATCATTCCCAGTTCTCTCTCTTGCACTCTCTCTCTATATATATAGGATCAGACTTATGTAATAGGTTCTGGATGTTTTAGCCTTTCCATGGCCTAAAAATTTGTGCATTCGTATGATAAATGAATAAGAAAAGAGTTTAACTGCATATTCATTGAGTGTTAAGAGTATTAGTTGGTTTTCCTCTTATGTGAGTTACTCTATTTAAATAACAGCTCAGAGTTTTGCCATTTAAAGTAATTCTTAGAATTACTTACATCAGTGACTTTTTTTTGTCTTCCCTTACTCTGCTTTTTAGAAATATGGAAGAAAAAAATGTATTCTTGAAAGGGATACTGCATCTTTAAAGTAATATTCAGTATTTATCCTGTACTGTATTTGCGTTTAGGACTATAGCTGCATTCCAGATGCGCTAACCACCATGACAGCAGAGAAGAAAAACAATAATTTGGGGCCCTAGTCACCTAAAAGGAAAATATTTTAAAGAGATAAAACACGTGTAGTTCCTGGGGAGATGAAAATACCTTGGTTTTTTTTTTTTTAAACACAAAATGTGGAGTGCAAGTCATCCATCTGCCAGTATGTGGTTGGGTCTGTCCAAATGTCAGCATCAGAGACAAATGTTATTTTTACCAGTACAGTAGAACCTCACTAATCCAAAGACCTTACAGCGTGCTCAAGAAAACTGCTTTTCCTTTTGCTATTTTGAGACAGCAATGTAGTAAGAATGTGTGAGATGTAATACTGCTTGGATTTCTTGATGTATTTGCTGTTACGTTTTGAAATGGTAATATGAATGGCAAAACTACACTTTGGAAATGAAATGTATACTACATTTTACACTGTACTTTCTAAACATAATCTTTGTTGACATAATTACTTACAAACTGTAGCTGATCTCCCTGACATGGGTGCATATTAGTAAGGTTCTACTGAATGGAGGAACTACATTTATTTTCTTGTGGGACCATTTTCACAGACATGATAAATGCCATTTATTGTCTTAAAAGTGAGCTGGAATATCTACAACATGCATTCCTGTCATAGGAAACTCTATGGCGCACCTTGATATTCTCTTATTGTAATTACCAACATATCGATATTGACACTGTGTGGTACAAAGGCCATTTATAATTAGACTAATGAATTTGTTGCTGATACAATAATATATTTTTTCTATACAAAAGTGCTCCTTAGTATAGCATGTGAGTTAAGAAATGGCTTCTCAGCACTTTCAGGTCTTCTGGTAGGATAATAGGTCAGCCAAGCAAAACTAAAAGTAACCACATGGAAATTAGCATCCAGTGCTACGTCAGCTGCTGGCAGTGACTGGAAAATACTCATGAGTAAGCATGAGTATAGTTAGTTAATTCGTATCAAATTCATATTTGAGGAGCCTTTGTATCAGAATTGTGTTGCATTGTATTTATACTTGGTAGAGGTAGGATACTTTTATTTGAAATAAAGAGAGCAAGCAGTCTTAGACTCCTAATAACGTTTGTTTATATAAGCCTGCTGGGAATCTTTATTTCTAGCTCAGGTTTTCCTGTCCGCAGCACATAAGTCAATATTTGTTTGTACTTGCATCTTGAAATACTTACTGTATTGACTCACATAATACAGAAATTAATTCTGGCCACAAAATAATTTTACTTTGTTTGAAGGAGAAGAGTGTGACTAATGTGGTAGGTAACTCATGTCATATTGTCATTTTTTGTATCAAGATTGCAACTTGCATGTGTGAAGTCATGATAAAATGTTACTTAAAGTGGCATTAGACTGGATGGTGCTATGTTATATTACACAACCAACCAAACTCTTCCATAATGTAGCTCCTCTCCTATTATTCTTGAGTTACTGGCGTTGCACCAGGAATAAAATTGACCAACTAGTTAGCAACAGTGGTGAAATGTTGTTACAGATTATAGATCTAGGGTATTAAACTACTCAAAACCAACCATGGTGATATAGGAACCTGCCTGAATGGATCCTAGTGTGACTGAAAAGCTTTCTTGAATTCTGGTATCTCACAGATGCTTGGGGGAAAGCAGCCCTTGGTCTTCAATAAGAAAATAATCACATTTAGAATTCATTTTGAATGCCTTTTTTTTGTTGTTTAATTGTCCAGGTTCCAGGCCCAATGTCATTCTGTTTTCTAATGACCATGCTGTTTGCACCATGGGGTGTTAATAGTTTATGCACTGAAATATGGTGGAAGAGTTACTTAAGAACACACTACTCTGTGTTTGCGTGTACGTACGTATGTGTCCCAATGTCCAGCATGTATAATTTACCTTTAAAAAACAAAAAATCTCCAAACTTGTTCCCACACTCCTACCCCTGGAGCAGCACTTTTGGGTGAGAGGGAGAAACACACTTTTTTTTTTTCTTTCCTCCCTCTTTATTGTTTTAATTCCATACCTGTGAGGTATGGGGATATTGTTAGGGCATTTGGAGTGTGTGTGTGTTTGTGAGTTTCTGTTCTGAACTAATTTTCCAAACAGAAACTTCCTTTGAAATAATGTTTAAAAAATAATAGTTAAGAAATGGTGAACTGGATGCTCCCCGTTTGCATGTTATTTATCTGCTGAGGTCTAGTACATGAAATAGCATTTAAAAGACTAAAATAAAGGTTGAGCCATAAAGCAAAAGGTATATTCTCTGTACTATAGGCTTTCTTCATGAGGGTGGTGCATGTTGTCAGGGTAAGCTACGGAACGTGCAGATGGTTTTTCAGGGCCCTGCAACTCCTTGCACAGTTTTTAAGCTGGTGCATATGGTGCTTTATAATGCAATTTCTGAAGTAAAATTACCTTATGCTGCACCCCCTTCCCCTTATAAACACACGCACAATTTCAGAATCGTTATTGTAGCCTCTGGTTTAGCAGTTTCTCCAAGGTGTGGTGAAGTACCAGGATAAACTCTCGAGCTGAGAAGTGTCACCAAAAGGGATCATTTTAGCTGACACACATGAACAGCCCTGCTCTGAACACTGAATGACTTCTGCAGTCTCCTGGCAGCAGCGCAGCAGTTTGTCTTCTGTGGCTCTGCAGAACACTGAGGGGAAAGGAACAAAATATTCAGTGGATTTATCATGGACCTGTGTAGCTAAATGTTTCTGAGTCTATGAAATCCTGTTGTCTTCAGTCATCATGCTTTGTCACTGTAAAACCAATGGGAAAAAAGCATTTTTTTAGTCTAATTTAAGGAGCTGCTTCTTTTATAGCACATAATATTTCGCTTTGTACTATATTTGATAGTTAAAAAATAATTTAGTCCCTAGATTAACTTTGTTGTATTTGTACTGTTCATGAATGTTACAAGAAAAGTGCTTTACTTTATTGCCATAATTCTCTTGTACTGCTGTAAAATATTTTTTCTGCTTTACTACAGAAACTTAACTCAATTCACATTTTCAGTACAGGGAGTTTTTGTGTGTATGGTTTTTTGTTTGGTTTTTTTTGGTTTTTTTTTTTTTTTTTTGTCAGTATTCTGAATGTTTACATGTGTTTGACATTAGCCATTCTATGCCTTTATAGGGCAGTATTACTCCTGCAGTATAACAACAATGTGAAATCCGCTCATACCTAAACAAGCATGAGAAATACAGATTTAGTGGGGAGATCCCAAATGTGCATAAATATTTTTTCTCTCTGCATTCAGTGAAGTAAATACCCTCCTTCAGTCCTCTACCAAAGAAAATATTATTCCCATAGGACAAGCTCAGAAAGTGGTTCTCTGAATCTTCAGAAGGGGGTGTGGTTGGTTTCAGCAGGATTGCTACAGTTCAATGCTGTTAATGCTTTGCATTTTTACCCCACCAGAGGTGACTGGGTGAAACAAGCGTTTGAACATTTTTTTTCTTTCAAGACAGTGTTTTGTTTAGAATTCAGGGATCATGCTTTCTTTAATGGTGCTCTTTGTTTTTTTTTAAGAAAACAACATTTTGTTGCCTACAGAAATGAGAATTCACAAAACCATAAATGAAATAAAATAATTTGTCTTCATAACTTCTGTCTTCTCCCTTTCCTTTTCCCCTTCCCTATCCCTTGAAAATAACAACTTGGGCTTCAATATTAAAATATCCTGGAAAAAATAAAGAGATAAAATAATATTTGTCATTTGTTTATTTATTTATTATTCAGTGCCTTAGGGAGGATATCTTGCTTGTGCGCATCCATTATATGTAGAGTTTGGTGAAATAGAAATGTGAGAGAAAAATTGGTCCTTTGTAAAGAGTTTTTAAATTACAATTATTTAAGACAGTCTGAATGACTGCTGATGTAACTTGAAGTATCACAATCATCTTATACTATTAAAATAAAACTAGATGTTGTATATTAAGTTGTAAGTAGAATAGTTTGTGGAAGAAAGTGATTATATTGCTTCTGGTAGTTAATGCTGGATGTATTTTAGTACTTTGCCTCCATCCCCAGCCCCATCTAGAACATGTCTAACACCAGCAAGTTACACCACCTTAATTTCTCTTCCTCACAGCAGAAGAAATTAAACATCTGTGGTACATGAAGGCAACCAGTACAAGTTATCTTCTGAAGACTGAAAGGCCTTCCTGAGATGGGATTTCTGTAGCCATCATATTAAAGATTTTAAAAAAAACAAATGAAAAAACCCAATATCACCTAACTTGCAAAGAGAGCTTTGAGTACTGGTGGTTAGAGTGCAAGTGTTAGAGAGTGAGCGACAAGTAGTTTTTTCGTAGGTCTGCTCAGAAATATCAGAACCATACATGTTTAACACCATGTTTTGTCCTGTCTACTGTCATTATAATTTCAGATATGGTACCATCTGAGGGTCTTGTTAGCTGCAAATGACAGCCTCTTCTGCCAAAATCTGACTAAATCCAGAAAGAAGATGCTGCCACCCTATGTAGTTTATAATCCAGTGACCTTTTTTTTTCATAGCTGATAACCACCTTGCAAACTCCCTCAGCAGATCATTTAACTCATTACGTTCTGCTTAGATGTTTGTCTTTGCATGGGGACATACAACATCAGAGACCAGCTCTGCTTCTGACAACAGATTTCCAAGCTGATTTCACAATATTTCATCTAAGCAATGAGATGCAAAACAATGTTAAATCTATACTAGCTAAGTATTAACATTTGTCCTTTTCCTTCTTTTTTTTCTTTTTATAGCCTGTAAAATATTTCTGCACGTTTTCATTCCATCTTTAAATACTTAGATTTTTTTTTTTTGTAGTGTTTGCTAAGGACCTTTTTAAATGTTAGTAAATGAAGCCCTGTCCTTTGTTTTATGTCTGTGTGCCCACCGTGTGCTCAGCCAGCAGATGGCATCAGGAGAAAACACGCTGCTGCGGTCTCCTCTTCAGCTTTCCTGTTCTTCAGCAAAAAGCCACAGCACGGAGAAAACCAGCCACGAATAGATGGGCTTTGTGGGGTTTCTCTTTCTTTAGAGCGGAGCTTTAGCCGTGAGAACAAGGCCTCCTTCCCCCATACCCTGCCCCCCACCCCAGTCTGGAACTTGGCTTTCAATAGAAGTGATGCCCTGAAGCTCACATCATCCTTTCCTGCACTTGGCAACTTTAGCAACCTTTGAAAGCACTGTCTGAGTTGTGCAGTCTATGGAAGTGAAGTACTGATACACTGGAAAAAATTCTTCCCCAGGCCAAAACCAAGGCTTTTTTCTTTCTTTCTTTTTTTCCTTTTTTTTTCTTTTTTTTTTTTTTTTTTTTTTTCCCCCTGTTGTTTCCTTTGCCATGTGTGAATGAAGAGAGACAGCAGCACAGCCCCTTGTAACAAGGCACTTCACAATAAATATGAAGGTATTATCACTGCTTGGTGGTCAGAGGATGTGCTGTTATCAAGCCTGCCCTTTGTCAGATGACTTGACTTACAGCTGAAGGACCATCAAATAGCAGTTCCTTTTGCGCTCCACCACCCTGCTGACAGGTTTACACGATATAGAAGGTGGACGAGTCGCAGGCATCAGTACCTGCTGACACCTACACTAGTATGGCTGTTTTTTACGGAAACCAAGCTAGACATAAAACAAAGGAACACATGTTGAGATAATTCAGAGACTAGAACGCTTATACTCTACAAATACATAGCAGACACTGATGAGAGGAGTTTGTTACAGCTGTTAAATGACAGGATAGCTATTTACTTTTAAGTACTGAAAGTCCATGCTCCCAGCCTGTGAGGTGCCTATTGCCTAACCAGCAGTGATGAAATCAGCAGTCATTTCACATATCCATGGGGAAAATATACTTGGATTATACTGTTTGAAAGCTGACAATGCCCAAGATAAATGTGAATTTCTGTCAGGTCACCTTTCTAAAGCCCTTCTGTGTCCTTTTTCCTGGCCGCATAGTCTAATTCAGATTCTTATTTCCCTTTCTAAAAAAAAGATTGAAGTTTTATTCCAATACCTCTGAGCATCCTCATGCATACACCACCAGAACAGAGTACAGTTTGAGGTCCCAGACAGAAAAAGTACACCTGAAAATAATCTGAATGTATTTGATAATTGGCAGCTATTAATGAGAAATCTTGCTATGTTGAATAAATAAATTACTATTGATATTAATATAAAGAAAGCAATACTTTTTATTTCTTTTAGAAAATACTGCTATAAACCCTGCTATAAACCCTGTTATTTGCTTCTGATTCTTTCCCAGCGGTTCAGATCCGTTCGACAAGTCACTTATTCGTACCTCCTGATTGTGAATCAAACATCAATCGTATAGAATCTTTGCTGCTGATGTGTGCATTTATGGATTATAAGGGAGAAAATCTGGGGGATGGTGGAGAGACTTGTATGCAGTGCCTCACCCTTCACTTGTTAACTTACGCATTGTGCAGGATGGTATGTAGCCTTTGGGAAAAAGTTTAAAATTAGCTGTGAAAATGCAATAATTCTAACACAGATTTCTTGACTTCCTTTATGTTATAGAACGGAAAAGTCTGAGGCTCAGACTTTTTAGTGAGTGTGAGCAGGAGCTGACCCATAGCAGCCAGAATAAACCATAGTTCTGGTTTTTGTCCAGAAGTGAGCATTTACAGTTCAACAAGTCCGGTATTAGGAAAACACAGCTGACACAGATAGTCTGTCACTGAAAAGAAGCATGAATAAGGAGTCTGCATAAGATTAATGAAAAAGTGAACCTGCGAAGTGTTTTAAAATTTTAGTATCTATGTAGAATTGCAAATATTAAGAACATCTTTGGTACCTCTAAATTGGTAGGTAAATTGAAATATTTAAGGAAAAACAGACCCACAGCTAAGTCAGTAGTATAAAATTTCAAAACTTGATGTTCAGGCTCTTAAAAATGGCTATTTGTAGGTATTTTACAATATTTCTAGGTAGGAAATCTAGATGTGACTTATGCTAAGCATTTTTCAAATTAAACACCTTTACTTTGGTTCCTTAAAATAGGAATTTCATAGTCTTACTTTAGTTTCCCACTTCTTAAAGTCCCTGCTCGCTTTGACAGTGAAGTCTGATTTATATTATTCATTATGTGTGAAAGACAGTTCAAAAAGTAGTCTAGAAATACAGGCAGTGTCACCTACTTCAGTTAAGTATGTCAGAACAGAACTAATCTGGATGAGGAAAATATGCATTTATCCTTTAAAATCAAATGAAAAGGCAGTGAAAATAGCCATGAGATTCAAGAGACTTTGTAGAGTATTACTGAACCTGAAGAATAGACCTTCTTTAGGCATCTTCTAAATTTTCAGAGAAATAATATCAAGATCTTTATGAGGTCTGTAGGTGACTATAAAGAGGAATGATATGTGCACTAGTGACAATAGTACCTGAATATTTAATAAAAAAGGATTTCTAGAGACTTAGGCAGAAAATGAAAAAATACTTGGAAGGAATAGAAAGTAATGAGGTGTGGCCAGCAGGTTGAGGGAGGTGATTCTACCCCTCTGTTCCTCTCTTATGAGATCTTATCTGGAGTATTGTGTCTAGTTCTGGAACCCTCAGCATAAGAAGGATATGGAGCTGTTGGAATGGGTCCAGAAGAGGGCTACAAAGATGATCAGAGGGCTGGAGCACCTTCCCTATGAGGACAGGCTGAGAGCTAGGGTTGTTCAGCCTGGAGAAGAGAAGGATTCAAGGAGATCTTATTGCAACCTTCCAGTACATGAAAGGGTCCACAAGAAAGCTGGGGAGGGACTGTTTACAAAGGCTTGCAGTGATAGGACAAGGGACAGTGGCTGTAAACTGGAGAGGGGGAGATTTAGACTAGACATTAGGAAGAATTTCTTCATGATAAGAATGGTGAGGCACTGGCACAGGTTGCCCAGGGAAGCTGTGGCTGCCCCATCCCTGGAGGTGTTCAAGGCAGGTTGGATGGGCCCTTGGGCTGCTTCATCTAGTGGGAGGTGACCCTGCCTGTCACATGGGGTTGGGAACTAGATGATCTTTAAGGTCCCTTCCAACCTGAACTATTCTTATTCTGTGAAATATGTGTGAAGTGTCAGCCACAAGGGGTTGTTCTCTGACATTGCAGGATTCTGATGTGGTTTATATACATATATATATATATATATATATATGTGTGTATATATATCTGTATACATGCACACTTAAGGGCTACCAAAGGAGAGAAAGGCTTTAAGCAAGTGGGCAATAATGTATGCCTTAAATCAGGATTAGTACTGTGGTATTGATAGGGCTGCAAAAGGAAGGCTGGTTTTATTCGTATGTTATAGAATCTGAAAACTAGGATTACCAGAACACTGAAGGCCAACCTATCCATGCTGTCCCCATGTAGACTCAGACTGCTGTGGAGGATGGTTCACCTCATCCTCTCTGCAGGGCCTCCAGTCACTGAGACAGTTTGTTTCAATGCTTCAAGTTCTCACAATTAGAGAACTTATCCTACGGTTTAACCCAAATCTTCCTTGGTGCAGTTTAAGCCCTTTCAGCCTTAGCTATGCTTCACAGGCACTGAAAATAACTTTTCCCTTTCCAGTCTATTAGATAGGTAGGCTGTTAATTTGTCTTTCTTGTGTTTCCATTGTTTAAGCTAAACAGTCTTAAATTTCAGCCTTTCTTTATAGGTCATGTTTTCCAACCTCTTATCATTTTCACTGATTGTTAGTTCAAATCCTTTTTGCTGTTCAGTCCCTGAGAGTGAATAAGTTATGTCAGCTAAAGCTAAGCAGAGAGACTGTCATGCCTTAGAGCTAAAATTATTCTCCTGTGTCCCAGAATAGTGTTCGGTTTGTCCATGGCCTAACTGACAAAGGCTCGGGCTTGTTCCATTAACCCCTGCATCTTTTCTGTATTTGATCACTTAATAATTTGTAAGTGTACAATATTCTATTTATCGGCGTTTAAAGCTATCCTAGGCCTTAAAATCATAACTTGAACTTGTTAAGATCATCTTAAATTCCAATCTTATCTGCCAGCAAGCTGATAGTATGTCCCAGACAGGCATCATCTGCAGATTCAGAAAAGAGGGGCACAGTATAATTCATGTTGGAAGAGCCCTCGTTATGCCATAGAGCACAACCTCCTGCTCAGAACTCACTATCCCATCCCACATCTCATTAACCAAAGTTCTGGAAGGAAATGGAGCTGTACCAGAACTGATTCTGCTTATGGTTGCTGCTATGACTGTGTGAGAATGAGTTTCCACTCATTTTTGTCTACATAGATAACAGTTCTGTCCAGACTATCCTTTTCCTACTTACTTATGAGGACATTCTACAAACATTTAGAAAATAATTCTAAAAGCTTTACTAAAGTTGAGATGTGGCATCTACTGCTACCCAGTCCACAGTGCTTCCTACTCTATCATGGAAGGAATTTAGGGTGGATTGACCAAGCTTCTCCTCAACAAATTAACACTGAGCTTAACTGCTTTACTTTTTAACTCTGAAGGTGCTTATAAAACATTAACTTTTGCTGGGATTTTTCCAGAGAGTGAAATGAAGCTGATGATACTGATTCCTTTCACACCTCCTCTTTCCAAATCTATGTGATTATTATGTTTGTCCTTCCCAAGTCTTCCTTAGGGTACCCATTTTCATGAATTTTGGAAGATAACTCCTGGTGGCCTTGTGACTGCATCAGTCACCCCTTCAAGTACCATCAGTGACATCCATAGAATCATAGAATCATCAGGTTGGAAGAGACCCACCGGATCATTGAGTCCAACCATTCCTATCAAACATTAAACCATGTCCCTCAGCACCTAGTCCGCCTGTGCCTTAAACACTTCCAAGGAAGGTGACTCAACCTGTTCCATAGAAGTGCTCTCTAACCTATTCAAGGCTGAGATAGTACCCTTTTGTGTCTGGTACCAATTGCATTAATCATCTGATTACAGTCAGCCTTTATAGGGGTGGCTTCCCTCTCCATTAAGTAGCTGATCAACTGCAACCTTGGTGTACCTCTTACTGCTGATGTATTTCAAGAGTGTCATTCTTTGTGTCCTTTGTGCTTGGTCTTTCTGATTTCACCCTTGTACGCTTGTACTAAAGGTTGCCATTTCTGCATTACTACCTTTCCATGAGGAATGAAAGGCTCATGGAGAGAGGAAGTGTTATTAAAATTTGTCCTCTGGTTATAGTTGTCCCTTCTTGCTGCTTCAAGTTTGAACTGAATGAACCCCATAAAGCCCATAAAATAATTTTAAGCTAAATGTTAAAATTCCTGCTAACCATTATCAAGAAGTTCTAAAAATTCAAAAATCAAGTGGATTTCAAGACTTTCAAAATCAATAATATACAAGAGATGAATTGTGACATTAAGATCATAAAGACACAGGAATAAAATAGTACTTTGATGCAGCATGTGTTCTTACTAAGCTAAAGATTACCCTGAAACAAAATTGTTCTATACATCCATACTGAATATATGAAAATGAACTAAAATAATAACTGTCAATATAACTAGAAAGTAATATTAAGCATAATGTTGGTATAGTTTAAAAACTGGCAAACCTAATAGATTAAATCCCTTTAAGACATCGTGCAAAAACATTCATTTCAAAGGACTAATTAACTTCTCATAGAGAGTCAAATTATAAGAGCTGCACTTTCTGACTTGCTACAGAGTTTAGTATTTTTAAGTTATTTTCTGTGACTATGCGGCCTGTAATTATTTGCTCCAGTGCTAGAAACTGTAATGGTCATCAGTTTACAATTGTAGAATCAATTCAATGAGTTTTGGTTTGGGTTTTTTTTGTTGTTGTTGTTTTTCTTTGTTTTTACTTGTGTAAGAATCACTGTCCCTTGTCAAAAAGCAAGAAACTATTTCCTCTAGTCTAAATATACAGCTTTGGGCAACCTCATGCAGAAGCATTATTAATGCGTAAAGTGAAAACTCTTGTTCAGGAGATGGTCGTATTAAAAGCACATACCCCCAAAAAAGAAAGAAGCCCACTGGCATTATTTATGTTTTGATTTTTTTTCCTTAGATTATATTGATATTTGTTTGGAACTGACATGCATTGCAGAAGAACCCCAAATTTGTACATCCAACCAAAGATATCAGCCCAGTGCAGTAATGCCCCCTGTGACTTTGCCAAGAAGTGGCTGCTGCAGAAAATAAACAAATTTTTATCATTCTACCAAGTAGGACAGGTCTCAACTTTGGAATCTGCAGGAGTGCAAAAGAAATAAATGCTAATTAGACATTTAGAAAAGTCTTTAGAAAACTCCTTGGTTTTGCCTCAAAAATAATCCTTCTACTGGTTAACATAAAAAGTTGTTAACTAGTATAGGATTTTCACAAATAGATTTTCTTATATTGAAGCTCAATAGCATAGAGAAGTAGATTTATTATCACTTAAATGATACAGGTTTATTATTACTCAGGTTTACACAATAAAGTTTTCTTGTATTTTAAAATTATTCCTCTCACTGAAAAGTGCATGAATTCGCTGTACTCAAACTGAAGTAACTGGGAATACAGCTGTGTTACACTACACAAGCACATAAACTGTCACAAAGTATGTGGGTATTCTATGAATTTATGACAGTACATGAAAGTTACATACCAGCTTTGTTTGATTTCTGTTTCTGCAATTTTGTGTTCTTGGAGTTCCTGATGGAAAAATACCTAAGAAAATTTAACAGTAAACTAAAACTGTATTGTGATAAAGAAAATATTATTATTGTGGTTATTATTTATTATTATTTATTAGCAGTAATAGTACTAGTTATTAATTATATTGTTGGTTTCTCCTTCTGCTTTTCACTTTTCAGCTTTTGAATAACCTCCTTCTGTTTGCTTCTTAATTACAAATTGTTTATGCAGTCTCACAGGTCCCACCATAATCACTTTTCTTCTCAGCTTGTGTGAGCTGTGTGAAAGTGCAGTCTCACTACTTTTGCTGAAAGACCATTCCATGAAGAACAAAAAAGGAAGACTCTATTGATGACTACCCTGTTCATACCCTCTCTGGCTTTCCTCAGGGCTCTGTTATTCAAGTTCTATATGGCAAGGGAGTCACTCTCCTGGGCATTAATTGATCTATCAATCTTGGTAACCAAGATTTACACCTGACTCCAGTGCTGCTGAATTCATACCCTGTCCACATCTCAGTTCCCGACTGGTGTCATGCATCAGTCTCACTTTGTTTTTTTTTTTTTAAATTGAAAGAAAACCTTGACTTGAAACAACTACTTTGGCTGGAAACACCTGATGAGGGCATCTGATGAGCAGGTTTCCAAGGTGTGCTCAGTATGCTTAAGAGGTAGAAACCAGGCAAAATTTCTGGTAAAAATAATCAAGCTATACACAATATAGCCTGTCCAATAATAATAAGCCTCAAAAATGCTTGTAAAAAAATGTTCGTATAGGATTTCATTGGTAAAAGCAAAAATCAATCCATAGTTCAGAGATGTGTAAATCCCAATGAAACTTAACTTTAGCACTGACTTGATTTAAAATTTAAAATTCCTTTAGCCATGTAGCTGTAACTACCAATAAATCTACATCTGCCTCTACTGAAATATAGTGCTGAACGATGTAAGCATCTTCAATAATTTCTTCCTCTTTTTGATACCTTGACATTACTTTGGGAGAGGTGGCTAGACTCAAGGAAGTTATTTAAGTGAAGAAAGTACTCAAGGAAGTTATTTAAGTGGAGAAAGTAACCTCTTTTTGGCTAACGACCTGTTTCTCTCTAGTCCATGCTAAGAAATCTGACTTTAGCTTTTCAAGTCTATAGAGACATTGGGAATTAGGAATTCAGTACAAAAATAACTTCTTGAAATCAGAAGTTACTGCGATGTGTTTTTTACATTGTCAAAAAATAACCAGAAGCTGAGAGGTATTTTATTAGACTATTAAATTTTATGCATACATTTTCATTATATTAATGATCTGTACATACTTAATATAGCCACTTTTGTAGAAAAAAAGTAGACAAGTTATTCTGAGAAGGAAATGTTAAGCCTTTACATCTGCTTTGAAATATTTGTCTGGTTGCATTTCCCCATAATTAACTAATTAAATAACTAATAACTTAATTAAATACATATTGCACTTTGATACATAATTAGCACTATTTTCAATCGATCTTTTCTGAGAATCATAATGAACTTTCAAAAATATAACCTGACTTTCGAGAAACTCTAGTTTCACCCCTGTTTGTGTACCTACACTGTATAAAAAAAAAAAGAAATTTATATTTTCTCCATAAAGACTGAGTAAGAGTATATCAAACTAACACAGCAAATATTAGTCCAAGGCAAAAATCACAAGCACAAAGGCTGAGTTATAAATGTACTATGCTTCCACATGTAACCACCAAATTTAACAAAATAATGTATCTTTTCTTGGCATTAGACAATCCTGTCTAGATATTAGGATGCAGAGATTTTATTACTTCTTCAGCTTTTGTGCATCCACTGCTAAAATCCATCAATTTGGGTGTCTGTAACCAATGAATAACTCTTCAAATTTGGTAAGTTTACCAAATAACTGTAGACTTATTTAAAAATTAGACAATACAAAGAGCAAAGAATTTAAAAGTTCAAAGTATCTAAATACTGAAGATAGTTAAAGAAGTTAATTGAACATGGATTATTAATAACTCACTCTATTTGTTGAAGGTGTAACAAAATCTGTTGGTTGAAAGCTATACTGGACTGCTCCATGCATCAGAATAGCTGCCTTTTTCAGGGTTTCCAAACAGCCCATGTTATGTGACTTATTCTGCTGAATGCTTCCTGGTACTACAGAATAAAGTCCTGCTTGGAAGCACCATGTTCTACTAACCTTATAAGAAATATTTCCTGCAGCTTTTTAGGTCTGCTCTGTAATGACAAGAAAGTATATCCCATTGTGTTGGGAAAAAAGGATGTAAAAATGTGTAAATTCTCTGAAACTAAAAGCAACCTTTCCATTTGACTTTAATTCTTGCTTACTTGGCCTGATCTCAGTAATTCAAAAACTCTTTGCTGAGCCTTTAAATCTTCACTGTTGAAGTAATCCATTGAAAAAAACTGTCCCATATCAACAAAGCAATTATGCTAGTATATAACTATAAACACATGTACTTAAGTTGAAACCTTTTCTATCAGAATGTCTGTTCTAAGTACCTAAATATAAAGCAGCAATTACATTCTCTAAGTTTCCAAAGGAAGTACTTTTCTGAAACTCAAATATTGCTACCCTTTTGCAATCAACACTCCCATTAAGCACCATTAGATGTCAAGATTCAACCTTGAAACATTATCTTTCATTGGATATTAAGAAATAGAACTATGAGAGCACTCTGAATATGGGAGAATGAAACTGAACAGTGGCATTTGTTCCTGATGATGTGGGAATCTTATAGATGGTTTAATTTTAGTGCAAATTGAATTCCTGGCCCACATGTTAGTGCACTGAAGGTTTTTGTGGTTATCGTTAGCGTGTAATTATCTGTGTGTAGATCCTGCTGACTTTTTATTACTTGCTGCTAATATTGGCATTAAAAATGCATGCCAATTAACATAATATTAAGAGGAGACAAGAAATAATATCTAATTTTTATTTACATTTCCATTATTTCTTTGATTTATTTCTCTTTCTTTTAGCATTTGCAAAATAATACTCTAGCAAAATAATGGATGGGAAAGTAGTAGCCAATTCCAGTAATTCTCTTACCTCTCTAGGTAAAGGTGGCAAGCTTCTCATTTTGTGCAAGGCAAATCATGTGTTGTCACCACTCTTCAGCCAGTCAGTTCTTTTTATTTAAAAAAAACAAAGCCTAGCACAGATGGCATATCTTGTTGCAGCATTACAGTTCCAGGCCCTTCATGAATCACTTAAGTAGGTAAAACAGCATCTGTCAATTTTATTTTATTGGATTTATTGCAACCACGAAATTAGTAGCATGAAAATATGTATTAGTCTGTACTTGGCACTTTATTGTAGTACTTGCTTATCCAAGATGGCAAATTCAGATGTGTTTACCCAAACCATTAGATATTTTTTCCCTGTTTCACTTGACTGAAGAGACTTAACAATCACAATTTTATGAAGCTCTGTTTCTAATGATGGTTAAAAGCCTTGGCATTTCTTTTCAGTTCAGCTTCTCAGAGCCTTCTCAAAGCACAGGTTTCATGTGAGCTTCAAGATGAAAATGGGAGATGGGGAGTGATAGCAGGCAGCTGACTACTGCAAATTTTAGCAGCAGAAAATGCTCACTCTAGCCAGGAGGAGCCCATTCCCTGGAACTGCTGCCATCTCTCTCATTCTGCCAGGAGGGCTCAGTCCCAAGGGGCTACCAGATGTCAGACAGACTTAAGGACCAAATGTCAGAAATGTTAAAATGAACCAGTGGCTGGTGAGTTGGTCCCTCAGGCAAGACAGTGGATTGCTTAAGTCTAAGTTTCTTGATAAAGAATCATATCTCTCTTTCAGTAATAATATTCACATGCACTTAACATGTAGTACCTTTTGTACCTTTTGTTAATGCTGTCTTCTTTTTTTTCCCTTTTTTTGAGCAGATGGTTAATCAGAGCAAGGAAGGTAGCAGGTATGGATTTATATTTTTTCAACATTCACACTTTTGATTCATTAACAAAACTATGAATTAAATTTAAGAGTAAACATTTTTATATTCTTTACTTTGTTTCTTTTGGGTTTTTTTATATACAAGCAATCATTTTTTAGTGAGTTTGAAAGTATTGATTTAAAAATAATTAAACAGTCAGCTCTCCTAATGCTGAGACGAGCACCTTGTCAAAGGTATTCTTTCAGATCCATAAAACAGAATTTCACCTGATCTTTTACCTGGACAGTTAGATCTTGTAAAGGCTATTTCTGATACTGCCATTCAGTGAAATGCCAGTGTGATTGTTGTTCCATTTCTCTAGTAGCTAAGCCACGTTGTTTATTGTAAATTAAGAGGGATTTGGAAGTTGGGTCTTCCATCCATAAACTCTTCAGTCTTTGGTCTTTTATTTCTTTCAAGGGTCCATTCTAGCAGTCCCATCTGAAGAACCTTGCAGCATTTCAATTCTCTTTCCTCATCTCTGTAGCAAAGCTGCCCCAAAACTGAAGCCAGAGCAAGCTCAGCACTGATGGGGAGGGAGCAAGATCCTGAAATATTAACCGCAGTCATATGAAGCAGATGTGAAACATACTATCTATGGAGGTGACCTGAGCAATGGGGGAAAGAAAATGCTGCCCCAGTCAATATTTTTTTGTTTCTTTGTTTGCACATATGCTAAGCTCTTGGATTACTGCATAGGGAAGATTTGTCATATATTTCAGTGCAAAAGACATGCAGTATTAAATGCTTTTACAAACGTCACTGGAAAAGGAACACTCTGCTCATTAAATAAATTCATAACAAGTTTCTCCTTCAAGCGGAAACTTCTGCACTTTTCTGTGTTAATATTTTCTCCCTTTCTTGTCCTGTCCTTTTTTTTTTTTAATTCTGCTGTCAGGACTTATAGCAGATCAAGTGATGTTTACTAGCACAAAATCTATAAGGTTTCCTGAAGCACAATAACATTAGCCAAAATTGTATTATATACTGTAGCACATTATCAGATACTAAAAGTTTCAGTATTTTTGACAGTAGCATGCTCAGGGTTTTGAATCATTCGTCTCCTCTGTTTGAAGAGGTTTAAGGCAGAGATGATGATATGGAAAATGCTCCATTACTGCAGCAGCAGAATACCAAAAGGTGCTGGTCCGTGGCTGAAGCATTCACACTGATGTGTTCAGGGGAAAAGGGAACCTGTCTGGCAGCCAGGATTTAAAAGCAGGATGCTGAGATGTTGAATCAGAAGAGAGGACTGCAATAAAGTTCCTGTCAAAGGTTCAATCATTTTTAACATCTGTTCTGTATTATTTCTGATGATTGGGACTGAATGAATAAAAAAAAGTAGTATTGATTACAATTTAATTGGGCGTATCTATCTTGGAATGCAAAATATTTATCAGAAGTGAAGCAATGATATGTATATATTGCAATCAATCAAATGCTAATTATAACTGCAGTAACTGTGTTCAAACATGATTAAAAATTCTCTACCTTGTATGAAATATATTCACTAACAGAGAAGTCTGGGATTTTTCGTGGTTAATCTTGCGCTTTGCTTTAATTCACAGATTTAAATAAAGATCAGATACAATAGCTTCATAAGAGAGATCTGTGGGAGTAGGTTTATGTGTTAATTCCACAAAATTATCCATGAATAATTTAGAACAAGAATTAGATTTAGAGAAGTAGAGTTTTATCTTCAAATAATAAAATTAAGAAAAAATTAAGAAATAGGTAAGTTTATTTCTTGAATCAGCAAAGAAATTTTCTTCTGACAGATTAGTCCTATTTAATCAAAACAGTGAGCAGCTGGATAAACCCTGGCTAGGTGAATATTGGGTCATTTGTTAGCCCTTCAGCCAATTACAGCTGCAGCTGCTCTATGGTTTCTTTTTCTTCTCATCATTGAGCTTCATTTTTTTCCTTGAAAACATTAGATGATGAACACTCAATAGATAGATATGTAGGGCACAGAGATCTTACAGCATGAGGGTGCTGGTGGATACAATATGGTCCCTCTCATCACCCATGGAGAGTGTCAGTGCAACTTGTTCATAGAACTGGAGAGCTGCAAGATGAGGGTCTAGTCCAAGCTTGACAAGAAAACAGGTGAATGCCTTTTTCTCTCCTACCAAAGAAACTCCTTTTTGTTTTTTAGCTTTTGTAAAATATATTACTTCGTTCTTTGGTTTTCTTTTATTGTTTCATTCAAGCTGTCTTATATATCATTGAAAATAGTGTTTGTGCTGAGCAGCTTGCCTTTGGTTTTTCATGGGCCTTTCATTGTTAAAAAGCAAACTCAGATCAGAAGACATCTGGAAAATCTTATTAGAGGTTCTTTGGTGCTACTGAAGGAGAGAGGCAGAAAACTCTAGAGGAGTTTGAGAATACTATCCTGATTTTTTAATTTGTTGTTGTTCCCTGGGACTGGGGGAAAAAGCTACTTAGTGACTGCCCTGTGATTCAAAATGTGTTTTAGTACCAAATAGTGACCCCCTGTGGGTAGGATTTAATTTAATCTATTTTGTTATCTCTAGAGATTGAGACTTTTGCCCGTTCTCTCCTCTCCCAGCAGTTAATTGATAGTTGTTTAGCTGAAAGAGAATAATGTATCTTTTTATCTCTATGTTGAACTAAACACTGGCTGACTGTTCTGCAACATCCCTCCTTGGGCCGTCTTATGAATATAGAGGTTAGGGAACTCACTGCCAAGGCAGCAGGGAAAGGACAAAGTGATATGAGGACCAGGACAGCCAACCCTGGGCAGGGTACAAATTGAGAGAAAAACATCTCTTGTATGTTTTGTTCAGCCATGGTTACTGACACAAGAAATTCAAAGCCTTACAAAGCGTGAGCCAGGAATCACTGAACAGCACAGGCACTGAAAGTTCTGTGGACGTTTAGAAGTGCGTCTGTGTTTAAGGAGTATTAGCATCTACCTATTAAGTCAGGATTGCACTACTTAGCCACATTTTTTTATTCTGTGTTGGGGAAACCTCTATGCCTCCGTTACCCAGGAGCAAGGAAGGGAACACACACCTCTCTTTTCCTCTTCTTGGGATGATCAAAGGACAAAGCAACAGACAGCAGCAGGTGCCCAGGAAGGAGAGTAAAAGGTGGTACAAGTGGTCTGTAGAAGGAGAGTGAATGGAGTCTTCCTGCATCTGCGATGCTTGCTTGTTTGAACTGGAAGCTGGTACTTACCCAAACTGAGACATGTTCCTATAGATAATGTGTGCAAAAGCCAGTATGTGTACCAAGAGAAACCAGTTATAATGTGAAGTTGTACAAGTATTTAGAACACGTCATGTAAGCTAACTTTGTTCAACTCAGTTGTGCTATGGGGGTGGGAGCCTGTTTCTTTGGTGTGACGTAGAGCAAAGGGAGAGCTTCCCAGGCACTGTCCCTTCTCATACTTCATCTGGCTGCAGCTACAGCATCTCCTCCTGGGCAGCCCCATCGTGGCTTGTTGCATTCACTGCACCTTCTGCAGCTTGTGGGGAGTTACCAGTGCTAGCCCAGGAATGAACAATTGCTATAGCTTTGTTGTCAACAGTGGTTGGAGTTTATGGGATATTTAGGTGGAAAATTATAACATTCACCTTGTTGACTAGTTCTGTCTAGTACACTAGCTTTGTGCTGTGTTGCATCCTCCGGGTTACTCCACATGGTAAAATAGTGTATGTGTTCTCTCGTACATGTTAATTTTAAATTATGTTTACATGGTGCATGAATGTGAATCAATTGTTTCAGGGTAGAAATACCTAGTCAATATGAGCTGATATTATTGATTGCACTGTTTGCATGTCTGTTATGCGAGCTGTACAAGTAATGAATATCAATATACAAGAGTCTGCTCAAATGTTTTATAGTCAAAAGCATGGAAAGTTTGCTCAATGTGAAAGGCAGTCTCCCTTGTTGGAAAGCAGCTGCCAATATTTTGGTACAATAGATTCATCTGTAATCTAAAGTATATATAAAAATCGAAATGTGAAATACTCTGTCTTAAAGGGAAAACACGAACATATGTTTCACAGTACACTTATGACATGTGGTGTCTCACACTCCAGAGTGACTTCTTTTTTTAACGTCAGATACGGAGCTAATGTTACAGCTATGGAGTCTCAAGGCAGAAGCAGAAGCACTCTGGAGTGTCTCTTCTAGCTATAATCTACTGTCTCACACTGCTACCTCCTCTAACTTTGATGGACCTTCTCCTGCCCTGCCGTCAGTGGTCTGAGCTCTCAAACTGTTGCTCTGGTTGTTCCCTTTGAAATTTGTTCTAATCAGGTACAGGTTGAAAGGAGACAATTAGGATTGAATAGCAATTAGTAATGCATAACATGCCATTATTGTAAATCAGGATTACTAAGCATTCACATCACCTTAATTACAATATTTGCAACAGAAGAGACCAAATCTATGGCCAGTAGAAGAGAATTAAGATTAATCATAAGCCAATTGTTAGCTTTATAATATGGTCCCTGCAGCAGTTATGGGGTGCAGCTGGGCTGTCTGGGGAGCAGTCTAGGGGTGGAGTTGTGACGCTGGAAGCTGTCATATGGTTCCATGCTCCACAAGACATGACTTAGAAGGATTAGTCAGTGCTTCCTTGATAACAGCAAGCTGATTGTGCTGACTGATTCACTGGGGAATCAGTGCAACACAGGCACTGTTTGCTGTTTGTAACAAGTTAACTCCTCTGTTTTGCTTCTCTTCCACCCCCAATGTGTGAATATTGTCTACATATACCCTGAGCAGAAATGAACTTACTTTGCTGATGCCATGGAAGTTACTTAGCCATGTTAATGAGTTGCCAACATACAGCAACAAAAAAAAACCCCAAACCTGATATTCAGCAAGGCTTATTAACTTGAGCCCAGCTTGATGCAAGCATGACTGTCTAGCTTTTATTCAGAGCTTTCTTGCTTCTAACTAACTCCAAATGTGGGCAGAATAAGATAATGTTGGTAGAGAAAATACCATGTAGACATTGCTGAGTTCCTCATGGCTTTTAAAAACATGATGTTCTTTTAACAGTTGAAGTTAAGAGTGAATGATTAAGTTAAAAGGAAGTAAACCAATGAATCATCTCTCCATGTTTAGAGGGATTCCTCCTAGAAAAGCTACTTGGTTTATATTTTAGGGCACCTCATATGAAATCAGTCATCCACATGCTGTCACTTTTTCTGCACCGAAGATAGCATTTCTTGGTCTTGAGATTAATTTCCCATTGCTTGGAGAGGCTAATATGATTTCGGGCACAGAGTACCAGGAGACTGCTTTTTTGTCTTGACGGAAATACGTGAAGAATAATAATGAAGTGCTATATAAACACTAAGCTACATAGTGGCTGTAGCCCTGTTTACACTGAAAAATAAGAACTACCTGCTTGGAAACAAAAAGCTTTTACCTCCATCCACAATGGGACGGAAGCTTGCCCCCGTGAAGCATAGATGGGGATGCTGGTATAAGGGCTCTCAGCCTTTATTTTTATCTCTCATTAAATACATGAAGTTAGAAATGCAGAATGGCAGTATGAATGAATATCTAAATTCATAGAAACAAACACTAATACATAGCCTACCTTCATTATCAATCCTTTCTGGAAGATTGACCAGCAGGTCCAGGGAGGTTATTCTCCCTCTGTACTCCGTACTGGTGAGACCGATTCTTGAATATTGTGTTCAGTTCTGGGCCCCTCACCACAAGAAGGATATTGACGCTCTGGAGCGTGTCCAGAGAAAAGCAACAAAGCTGGTGAAGGGACTGGAGAACAAGTCTTACAAGGAGCAACTGAGAGAGCTGGAGTTGTTTAGCCTGGAGAAGAGGAGGCTGAGGGGAGACCTCATTGCTCTCTACAACTGCCTGAAAGGAGGCTGTGGAGAGGGTGGAGCTGGCCTCTTCTCCCAAGTGACAGGGGACAGAATGAGAGGGAATGGCCTTAAGCTCCACCAGGGGAGGTTAATGCTGGAGATTAGGATTCTCCTTCTCCTTCTCCTCTTCCTTTTGTCATGTGAGTTTGCTGGTAACACTTCAGAAAACTCTGTCTGTGCATTAGAAGTCATTCTGCATTTGTCTTGCAGTGAGATGTCACCCAAGAATCTAACAAGACAGAAAAGAGGTGTCTGATGGACTTAAGTGTAATTAAAAAAAAATGGCAATTAGAAGGTTAAAGTCAGTCTTGTATGCATCTATTCCTTCACTGGACCAACAGAAAAGAATATTCTATAAAACTTATTAATATGGCAAGGTCTTTGGGAAAGGGATCATAATAAGTCATGAGAGACTCTGTATAAATCTGCAGTTGTGAAGTGCCTCCTATTTTTGATTATTGGGTTTTAAGAAAGAGTTGTATCAAATTATACCAACTAATGCTCCTATAATTTGCAGGAGATTGAGAGTTTCAATCATAAAACAAATAGATTAGAGAAGAGGAAACCTGTGTTTCCAGCAATCTTGTTGCTTGGATATTTAAGGCAGATTAGCTGCAGTCTTCAAACTGGTAGTTTCCCAGGAGTGAGTGCTTAGAAGTCTGAATCAAAGAAACAGTCTTGGATTTTCCATGGTATATTCATGTGTTAAATTCATCTCTGTCATGTTTATCTCATGCAGACTGCACTGAAAGCAGTTGCTGCTCACATATGCATTGTTTTTTTCCCCACTAAGTATGCAATGTGTGCTTAAGCAGAGTTTTGGAGAACAGTTGGGAATGATACAGCCATGTGTTGTGAATATATTCACAGATTAAGAAGCCAAGAGGGAGGACTGTAACAGTCTAATCTCACTTCTGATGTAATGCTGTTCTTCACATACATGTAAGAGTTTGAGGAGAAACATCCTGTTTTGATTTAAACATTTATTTCCTTAGCTATGTTAATCAGTAGTCCTCAATACTTAAGACCTTATTTCCCCTGAGATAATAGACTCTTTATTTGTTGAAGCAAGAGGGAAGTGGTGGGATGTCAAATTTTAAAAAATGCCCACCTCCTCAATGACTGGATTTTTCTCAGGCCAACATATTTGTTACTGCTTGCTCTTTGTAGCCTGTGCAACTGGAAGTCTTTCCTTCAAATTTTGTTTTAATTTTCTTCCACTCTCTTGTAACAGGCCCCTTACATTATACTTACTGTCACATTTTCTTTCACCCTCTGAGCTGACAATCCAGTCTTTACTCCTTCACTGATTTGGTTTCTGCTTCTGATTTTCTGCTGTAATTCTGTTTCCTCTCTCCCTGTTCTTTGTGTCCAACTTCTATTCCCCCTTCCCTCCCCCCTGCCCAGCCTTAGTTTTATACATCAAAGGAGGAAAAAAATTGTCTTCCATATCTGTGTTTCTTTAAATAGTCCACAGCTTTGACCATTTTCATGTGGTGTAGCTGATTCACTTTTTTCTTGCAGTCATTTCTTGTTCCTCTTCTTGTAATGACTTCTCTTGCATTTGCCAATAAACATTTTAGGATCCAGCCCTGCAGATGATCCTGGAGGCAATATGGACCACCAGCATCAAGCTGATAGGAAATATTTTGTTGAAGCAGCCAACACCTTTCAAGTGCAGCTGCTTCAGACAAACATGTTTTTCAAACCAGATAAAAAGAGCTTTAGTTAACTGCCTCACTAGTGGATTCTACCTTTAGCAAATCTGGGAGGGCAGACTGCCTCATTTGGCTTTGTTACATCTCTTTCTCTCCTGCTTTCCATATTCCTGAATCTACTGACTTAAATATTTTCCTAATCTATTTCTACTTTTCAGCAGTACCTGGTTTATCCCCTTCTTGCTAAGATGGAGACTGCCTTGGTTCTCAGACTCCAATAAGCAAACCTCATTCTGAAGCTCTCCTTCAACTCCAGTTCTCATGGGTGTTGTGCAATCTGTAGTTTGAAAGAAATTACTTAGCTTCTCTTGATTTTTTGATATTTCTCCCTTTCTCTGTGTTCATGCAGTAGAAAAAAGTCCTATTCAGCATCATGGGTTGATAAACATTCGTTACTTTAGCTTGCTGAGGGTTGTGAGATTATTCAACTTTTCTCCTAGAAGACACTCAAAGTAAACAGTGTGTCAAAAAAGGGACTTCTCTTGTGACCATTCTTTCTTGCCTCCTAAGGAATACAAACCATAAGTCTAACTATACAGTTGTTTTTCCCTTGAAGGAATTAAGAAAATATCCTGCACTCTGGATAAGTTTGTGGAGGAGTACCCTGAAACCTTTCTGCTATGAGGGAGCTTGGGCCAGCCACTAGAAGGCAACGTGATCCCACAAACAGCCAAAGGTAGTATTCCCTCCGAGCTACTCAAGCTGAAACTTGCACTTCTGCTCAATAAAATCACTTTTGTCACTTGCATATGTAATTAGTAGGGGTTCTATTGAAAATACAGCAGTTTTCCTAGGCAGTGGCTGAAGCACCATGGCATTTGAAAGGCAAAGCATGAGAAGAGATGATGGTCACTGCTATCATAGAGGCATTTCAGTCTTGTGCTTTAACAGCATTTACAGTATTCATAATCAGCTGCATTTGCAAAGCAGGCTCACAGCAATAAATTAGAAAATAGTAGAATGCAAATAATAGTCTCTCGATAATCATTAATGGTTTCTTACCTCTATATGACTGCGAAGGGGATTTGCTGTGTCAACTTACTTTTGTGGACTGTAAGTAGTAAATAACTTACTCCTGTCAAGAACTTAATGCTTCCAAAGCGTAGTTAATATATTCCTATGTCTGAGGGGATGTACAAATGAAAAATAGATGCAACGCTTCTGTTTCACCTTTTTCCTTTCATCTCTCTCGTAGGTGAGAGACCAAACAGATGGTCCTTTCTGTGTCTTTGTGCAAAAACTGTAGTGTAAAAGCTGTCACTAAGTATTTTCTGCCTCTCAGTTTTCAAGAAAACATGTAAATGAAGGAAATACTGTTCTACGATCAAAAGACTGTAGTCCAATTAGCATGACTCTCTACTTTCAGAGTGCTGTCTCAAACTGGTTCCCATACAGATTTTAAATGGACCATCTTGATCTTTTGTCACCTGTTTTGGAGGGGCATCTGCTGCTGGCTGGAGGGTGGAAGAGACATCATGGTGTCCCCAAGAGTTGTGTTGAACAGCATGAAGAGGAGGGAATAAAAAGCCAGAGGGGAAGTGTCCTGGCAGCAGATAACTAACTCCTCCTGCCCACTATTATTCCAGATCTGGTAAGTTTGTGGAACCAGGATGTCTTACTGTATTTACTGTAGAATCAAATAAGGTGTCAAGATTTAATTAAAATTGATAGAAAAGGGAATGATAAAATAATCACATGGCTTTGAGAGTATAAACTCACCTGGGTCAGGATACATAGTTCTCTTGGTTTTGCTAGCTATACCCAACAAAAGTCAGGCTTTTTGCACAGCCTAATTTCTTGGAGAATAAAGAGACCCGTCCTGTACCAAGCCTTTGGATTCCGAGAAACCAGTCGGAATCATTCTGTACCATACCAAAGTGTTCCACAAGGGACACACGCTTGGCTATCATGCCATAGTCATTTTTTCTCATTACTGTTGTGCCTGTATATCTTGGGGGAGGGGTGTGTGCAGGGGGGACTCTGTGTGTCTGTGTCTGTGTGTGCATGTGCATGATGAGAATCATCCATAAACCAGGAATCTAAATACTCCCGAGAAAAGGGCAGGGCAAAACTCTGCAGCCAAAGGACAGATCAATACTGATAGACTCCCACTAATCCCTGAGACCACTGTTAGGGGAAAGAGGCAAGGTTACCTGCACGCCCACTGTCTGGCTGGGAGCTGGGTCAGGATTTTGCTCAGGCAGGTGCAGAACCTGTTGTTTATTTAACAAGGTTGGTGGCAGCTGCTGCTACTGCTTCGGAGCAATTAAAAAATGTGTTGTTCAGTAGGAGGTTGCCAGGTGCCGGCTGTCCTATATGCTGTGACAAGCAGGGCAAAATTTCATGCAAACACCTGCCAGCATCCCAGGCTATTATGTACCTGCCATTAAGCCATTTGTGGGTTTAGCTGTCAGCAACATGTGCACACCAGCTACTGCAACAAGGGCCTAAAGAGATAAGATGTGCCACTGTTTCCTTTACCTCCAACAGATGTGCGGCCAAGGTGTTTGAAAAACACCATCAACTGCTTCTGACTTTACCCTTTCAAACACACAGGGCTCAATCTGTAAGTGGGGTGAACTGATTCTGTGCTGCTGACAGAAGAAGAAAGGTATAGTATGTTTGGCAAAGCTCTAATCTGGACCAGCGCCACCAAACACAGCCTAATTTCTCAGCACCGTTGTTCTTCCCCCAGGCACGTGGGATTTGGATGGACTTTCTTGCCTCCCCTATATGGCAGGCAGACATATAAGTTTGCCACTTAATTGATTTGCAAGTGCATGGATGATACCCCCTCTGTTAACTGAGATTGGTACAATCACTGTCATTAGCCACAAACTTCCCTCAGAAAAGTACAGATGCTGCTACTGAAGAAGTCATATTTTTGAAATATTAAAACCATATCTTACAAACATTAATACACTTCTGACAATGTATATAATGAATAGTTCTTCCATTACTTTGGTGTACGAGACCATCGGATTTTCTGCTGCCGTCATCCTCTGAATGCATAACTCAGAGAAAGAGGCCAAAAATAGAGTTATAGGCTTTCTTCTTTGACATGACTCAGCCAGATATCCACAGTAGACTATGAGAGCTCCTCTGCACGATGTCTGTGGCTAATAATCCCCCTGGGACCATCAACTAGCCAGAAAAGGCTGGATCACAGCAGCAACATGGCTCCTGCCCTCCCACCCTGGGTGCAGGAAAGGTGCCGGAGAGATGCTGGAGTAGAGGGAGAGAGGGCTGGGGGCTGGCGATTCTGAGCACCAGGTCTGCGGGGAAGCCCCTGCACTGGGAAGCTTCTCTGGATGAAGAGAAGGTCCTGTGGCTTACAGAAATACAACAAATAATAACAATCATAACATAAGGAGAGGCAATTGATACATAGAACACTTTTCAATTCACTGCCATGCATTCACCCGTAAGACTTTATTTTTCCTGTGTGCTTATGTGCATATATTTGTGGTCTGCTTTATGAAGTTTTAAACAGGTGCTGGATTGCTGTTCTGAATTGTGTTTTGTTTTCAAAAGAAAACCAAAAAGCTTACTCAGAATATGGTAGTGGCAACAGTTGCTTACATTGCTGACCTTGCTGAATTAGCAAGTTCCACAAAAGGGACTGCGTGGCAGCACAACAATCTACCCCCCTTCCTGCAAACCCATCCAACACTTTTGATAGCAACTATGTGTACACCCTGTGACCACTTCTTATGTCTGTGTGTAGCTGTTAGTATGGGTAATTGTGCATTTTGGATTATTCAATTTAACAATAGAAATTCACAAATATAATAGATAATGTTAGAGATTCCTTTAGTTTTGCAACAAAAGAATCTCAGTAGTAGTAGCAGATGAGCACACCAGGAGTGACTTAGACATGTTTCTTCATGGGGAAGGGAGTGACTCTTACCTGGACTCACTTTCTGTGCACTATGTATGTTTGCAACACCAATTATTATGTATGCATTTTTCTTCTGTACTGAAAGGAAAACCAGCAGTCTCTTGCCCCCTGCAGCTTTTAGTGAATACTGTACATAAATGATTTCTTTCTTTCTCTAGAAAGGGCTTTGCACTACGTAGCATCTGTCATTTCGGGATTTCCCCTCCCCCTCTTGCAGAAATGTTGCTAGAAGATGTGTAACTCAATCTAAGCACAATTCAAGTTGGTTGCATCAATTCCATCAAGCTTCATTCTCTTTCATCTCATGAGGACCTTCATTAACATGTACCATTTGTGATTAAGGTAGCACTTACAGGACCATCACAGGATAAAGTGCAGATTAATGCACTTCAGAAAAGCTGCCCAGTTGTTAGTCCATCAAATTCAGCTTTCTAGTGTTTTTCTAAAAAAATGATTAAGGTAATAAAAAAAGACTTCCTGAATTACTCCATAATTTTTAGTTTAGAAAAAACATGCTTACAACTTCCCTCTAACATATCATCTCTTCATTTGCTGTGGCAGGAAGGTGGGCAAAGAGACAAGTTTTCAGCTGAAAGATAGGGCATCCATTAAGATGGATCAAATAAGCCAACCTGTAAAAAGTCAGTAACTCAGGGGGACAATAAGGTCCATTGCTGATAGCTTTTCTTAAGGGGAGAAATATCTGTGTTATGTTAATACCACGTAGTAGTAACTGTTAACAAATGCTGTGAGTTGTGACTATTTTTTTTCTTTTTCTTTAAACAAAATACAAGGTAGCATCCTGAAATAGAGTCCTCAGATGAGCTTACATGTACAGGTCAAGAAAATACCATTGCTGATGTGAGATAAAAGACAAAAATAAAATAGGTAACAGGATAGAGAAACTGTGGAAGTAGATGATGTAGCAAAGCAAAGAAGAACAGAGGTCAATGAAAAAGAAGATTAAAGTAGAATAGGAAAAGCAATCAGGAAGTCTCAAGTGAAAGTTTTTTGGGTTAAATTACATATCACAGACAAGGAAGTCTTTGACTCATTAAATATACCAAGAGTAGTCATGCCTTTTCTGATCATCAAAAATATGTCCACTGAAGTCAGTACAAAGATTTCAACGGATGCAGAACTGAACCTACAAAGAACCTAAGCAGCAGCACAACTGGAAACGGCAAGTGTCACCTGCTGAGGCTTCGTTGATCAGACAGAAGAGCAACACAGAGCACATGCAGCTTAGCTGTGCAAGGCTCATGGGAACACCCCCTTTTTCACATGTGCAGTTGCCAAAGGAGCTGGACTGGGTTCTGGAACCCCAGTGGGAGATGAGGAGGTATGTAGGGCTGCGCATTGCAAGCATGCAAAAGGCTTTGGTGTACAGTTGTGTCTGGCTGTTTTGCAAGGAGAGATGTCAGAAAGAATGGGAAGACAGGAGGCTTATCTACACACCAAAGTGGAAGGCAGCGCTAATATGCCAGCACTGAGGCTGAAAGCACAATCACTTGTTCAGTCAGCAGAATACAGAGAACCTAATGTTATTTCCACTTCAAGTTACAATATATATTTTAGCTATTTAGCAATACAGTTCTATGATACATGGATACCAGAGCACAGGCTCCAGGCTAGGATGCAAGAACACATTGTGAGAAGAGAGTTTTCAGGAATATGGTGGCATAAACTACACTTGAACCAAGAAATCAAAGAAGGACCTTTATATACAGAGAAGCACCTTTATATGCAGGATTTTACTTTTTCCTGCTCACTTTACCAAAGAAAAAATAACTCTAGCTTTACAGCTACATCCCCTCTGCTGGAGGGTGGATGGCTGCAAGGGTGGAAGGAAGCAGTAGCTCAGGACTCCCAAGAAAGTTGATAACTAGCTATTAAGCTATTCCACAGGAGTATTAATATATTTTGAGTGGATGGACATGTTCTATGATGCTGAGCTGAAGAACAGAGGAGAACAAACCAAAATTGACTAAGAGGCTGTAATCATCTCTAAGACTTGAGGTGTAGCTGGGACCTTACAGGTCCATGCTGAAATATAGTTTAAATGCCTTCTGCTGCACTTGGGCAGGCATATGTAGCCTGACCTCACTCAATGCTGCTGGGCTGGAGATGTGCTTTATGCTGAGACTGTGCACAACAATGCATTGAGATGGAAACCATTTATAGTGGCCTTTGTGACTCAGCAGTAAGAAGAAAGGAGAGAAAGTGAAATAGATACAGCACGAGAAGTAGAAAAAGCAAGATGGTGGAAGTTAGAGGAGAATAAAAAGTAAAGTGAGAACTATGGCAACAATTTCTCTTCTCAGACCATATGGGCCCCTTGGTAATTTCCCTGCCATTAACCTCAAATGTCTGTGTTTGCATTTATATATCATTCATGGGTCAAATCCACAATTTTTATAAAGATCTTTCTAATTTGCATATCATATTTGCACTATGTTACCTATTTACACACAAATCCCACTTAGTTTATCCTGCATTTGAAATTTTGGATATGCTGCAGCTTTAAGCAAGCATTGAATGTTTAGTAACTACTAGTTTCACTAAAAACATCATTTAAAACATGGGACCACACACATTTTTTGTTAATGACAGGAATATTAGCAGGTGTTTAAAGGTTGTGCAGAAGCAGGAGAAGACATTAAAAAAAGACAGCTTCAGCACTGGAGGGGAAAAAGAAAGCAGAGGAGGGTAAGAAAGACTGATTTCTGCTTATGAGGATGATGACCAGCCCCAAAAGGCAAATGAATACATCATCACAGCCTCCCTTTATGGAGAGGGAGTGCACAACTGAGCTGAGAGGTGGAAGAGCCTCCACAGAGCTCTAGATAAAGGGTGGGACTGAATTGTGTATTTGTGGTTGTAGAACCACATGCCCTGAAATTATTCAAACTGATTTTTGTTTTAATTTTGCAGCACTGCTGAAAGCAGTGTCCACTCTTGGTCAAAAAAGAGAGCAAGTTGTTGAACAGAAGAAACACAGTTATCTCCAGTGGGACTGAGCAACTCCTTCATGAACTATGCTATTTCCCACTTGAACTTGTGACAGCGAAAGATGCTCTGATGTAAAATGTAGACACGTTATCTTCACTCTTTTGCTTCTTTCCTTCTCACCAGCCTTCCTTTCCTTTGTCCTCTTATCCAGATACTCTATCATCTATTTTACCTCCTCAGTTGTCCCCCTCTTGAGTCTCACACATGAAGTTTCATCTTCAGTATAGTAAGAAGATATTGGAGTAACAAGGGATTTGAAGAAGCAAAAGGCGAATCAGAGAAAAAATATTCAATTGAAAGAGCAATGTCATATTCATTATCTTCTGTAGTGTTCTTGTTTAATGAAATTAACTGTACATTCCCATAATTAATTCCTTTCTCTTGCACTTACATAAATTAGCATGTAACACAGATAAAGCATAGAGGCAGTGGTTGGTATTTTGCCTTCAGCAGTTGCAGTGCAATATGTTAAGCCATCAAATTGTCTATGTGCTGCAGATCATTTCTCCCTTTCAAAAGAAGTGCCCATCATTGAGGCAATAGCAAAGAAAAATGAGCCAGAAGTTTAAGGCAAAGGGGCAGTGCTTCAAATTTACATTTTATGCTACTAAAGAGATCCACAGCAGTGTGACCAAAATCCCATTAAATGGAACATTTTCTATTTAAATCTTCCCATGACATGTTTCTGGTATTACTGTACCAGGGAGGCATGTAACTGTCAGGCTTAAAGGCTGCTCTTCGTTCCTTCCTTGAATGACTCTGTGGACTCAGGCTGTCACTTCCAGTTCAGGATTCCAGGCTAAGAGCCAAACTTCTGCGCTGAACAATGCCTTACATCCAACTGCATCTGAACACCTTAACTCGCATACCTTACCCAGCAAGATATTAGCAACTCAGCACACAGGTAAGAAAACTCAAGGCCTCATAAGGGTAACTGTGATGCCTTTGCTTCTTCCCCAGGTCTCTGCGGACCATCAGTTTTCTTGTGTCCTTTCCTGGATAAACTAAAGCGTAGCGTTACTGGTGGGTGTATTGCTGTCGGAAAGGTCTCTGGCATTGTTAACCTGGCCAGCATTGAGTGGTGAGCAATAACTGAAAAGAGAAGGTTTTGGTTGCTGCTTTTCCAGTTACCCTTTGGGCATTTGAGGATTACTGTGGCTTCTGACCTGCACAGAATCAGAATTTCTAACCATTCAGGGCAGCAAACTGCAGTGAGTTACAATTAGTCCACGTTAAACCACAGTTAGCATCTCACATTATCAGAAATACCACACCTAGCTTTTTTTTTCAAGGCTGATCCCATCATCTTGGATACATTTAATGCTGGTTTGCATTAAATGCTTTTGTTAAATGCTTTCGTTAAATGCTTTCAATAATTCCAAGTGCAGTGTATATAGAGTGGACTGCAGGAGTTGGTTCAGAGAAACAGATGCTTAACTGAAACTTAATAGGTTGTCATCCCAAGCTCCCCAATTATTGATGATTACAGAGAATAGTATGGGAGAAAAAAAGGAATATAAATTATAAACTAAAGTCTAACAGTCTTATTTTATCCACTGACAAACTAAAATATTGCTCCTTTTTTTACACTCAGCATAGGAAATACAGCTTTTGGGTTTTTTTCTCTCAAGTCAAGAGCTTTGGTGCAATCACCGTTTCTACAATATAAACAGTTAGAGCACTATTTTTTTATATTTGCTTAGTTTATAAAGTATGTAAAGAGCCCATTAAATTCCTCCCAGAAACAACTAGTGGTAGCCAGTAGGTGAACAAGAGCTGTTGGTTTAGTTAGGAATGCTTTTCATTTTTGCATGTTGGCTTTTTCATGTCTTGTACTGGGATATTGAACTTCTGTTTTATTCATGGCTTGATCAGTTGTCTTAGCCTTGTTTTTCCGTGCTTTGTCTCAGCACACCAGAAATACTGGGAAAAGGAATAACTTTCAGGTAACTTTCAGTATCTTCCCAAAGTGATTTTGCTCCCTTCTTGCAGTTTACAGTGGACATCACAGTTACTGGCAACACTGGCAACCTCCTTGAAGGCCTCAGAAAGGACAAAGTCACCTGAATCATGAGGTAGGAACCTAGCTCCAAGGTATTTGAATTTCCACATCAGTCTTTACTCATGTTGGGAAATGCAGAAATCTGAAGTAATGTTCCTGTTCTGTGAGTGAGTAGGATTCTAGCATCCTTCCGAGTGCTTGCTAAGTGAGAAGTAAACTCAATTGGCCTTGCCCCTCCCCAACCCCACAATCTGAAATAAACTAAGAGGAATAATGTATTTAAAAGAACGTGCATGTGAAAATATGGTATGTATCAGGTCACTGAGACCATGCTTTGTTACAAATATTTTTTAATCATTTTCCTGGCCAATATTACTATTTATCAAAGCTCTCTTTTGTTTAAGCAAGGGCTTGCTGCCTCACAGCTTGTCTACTTGGTCCTGCAGTGCAGCTTTTATGCTGAATTTATGACACAACATTAATTACTGTGCCAAGCCCGACCAGCTGCTGTTTAAAAAAGAAACCCCCCCAAAATCCAAGAAACAAACCCTCTGGACTGTGCATAACAATGCAGAACTGGATGGTGGAGGACAGTGAAGCTTTATTCAGGCACTAATGTTCACCGACCTAGCAGGAACACTGAAAATGAATGGCAGAGTAAGTAGCATGTTGAATGTCTCCTCCAAGTTTGCTCCATTGTAAGAGCCCTACTCAATATACAGTGTAGCCACAGTATGAGGCACACAGAGAGCCAAATGCTCACTTAGAGTGAACAAAAGCGTGTCTCCCGCTGTTGCTTAATGCTGTAACTTTTATTAGCAGCAAGTGACAGCAGTTTAGCCTCCCTTCCTTTTTCCAGATGATTACATTCTTAAACCGATTGACTGTGTTGACTCAAGGCAGCTGTGGATCCATACTCTTTCCTCTTATACACACAATGGCACATGAAGAAAAGAAACGCCAGATTTTGTGTGTTCAGGATAAGCTTAAGATTTTTATTGCTTGAGCAGAGGTGAAAAATTGGTTGCTATATCAGTAGCCTGAGATGCCTGAGGGCACATTTTCCACGTGCTTGGAAAAAGCAGGTGGGGCTGCTCTGTGTTTGGAGGCCCAGAACTGAACGTCCCTCCTGAGATTCCTTTCCCTGCAGACATGGGGGGACAAAAGGTGAAGGGGACCATAGTAATAATGCTTGGCTGGATTTGGGCCACTACATCACAACCTTTAAAAAGGAGAGTACCCTACTGAGAAGAAAGAGGATTAGTGAATCAAATATAAATGCAACACAGTTAAATGTAGATGTGTAAATGGTATTTGTTTTTCTTTTATTGTGTGCGTAGTAACTGTTAATACTTAGATCCATTTACACCATCAAGGCAGGCAGATGTTCTGCTCCATATTCAGAAGACCCTCGAGAGATCCAAAGTGGCTGCTGGTTTTTGGTGGTTTTTTTTTTTGCTAAGGCTTAGTAGTAGAATGTCTCTGTGTGGGGATATTAATAGTGTCAAACATTCAGTTCACTGAGTTTGCAAGCCATCCCCTGAGCTCGTGAATAGCACCACAGTAGGGCATAGTACTGGGAAAGGATTCCTTATAACTGTAAAATAGCTGAAAATCTGGTTCTTGGAGAGGTACTCCCTTTCAAGTAACTTGTCTTCATGAATTGGCACAAAATTCTACCCATGAGGAAAGATGACAATGGAAGTGTCACTACAGTTCTAATTGCCCGATTAATTTTTTTTTTTTTAAGGAAAAACATATCTTAGATATCACCTTACCTGCTATCAATTAATGGGGAAAAGAACAGTCTCATTCTGCAAGGATTTAGGAGGCAAATTTCCTGGCTCAGACTCTGTTGGCTGCAATACATGGTAAATACATCAGTTAAAGGTCTCAGGAGAGGTTGATCTAAACCAAAGGTTCCCGCCACTGTCTTATCTCAGGTGAGAGGCAATTTGCCGTTGGAAGGAACATCTAAGAGCAAATCTTCATTTGCAAAAATAAAATATAAATGTAGAAAGTGGTTTTCTTTTTCCCATGCATAAACCAATGTGGCCATGGGGCTGCAGTAAAAAGGGGTCTGACCACAAAATTCCTACCTGCCCTTTCCTTCCTGAAAAAAAACATGAGGTATATGCTTAGGAGCCTCCCTAGCTAATAAGAAAATAGACACTGAAGAATTGTTCCAGGTGAAATCCAACTGAACAGAGCCAAAATACAATCACAGCTTTTGAAGGGATGGTCATGTGGGAAAAAATATTTTGACATCTCAAACTAGAACTTTCAAAAGTGGTTAAAACAAAAAGTACTTTTCCTACTGGGAAACTGTGCCATCTGTTTTACTGCTTTGGAAGCTGCAATAGGAGAACATTCCTTTTTGTTGTGCTCCTTCTTCCCAGAAGGAAAGACCAAAACACAAATGAGAAATGCTGGCATCCTTACTATCTCCTCTCTCTGTATACCTAAGTTCCCACTCATATTTGTGTGACATAAGATGATTTATGCAACTGAAGTATTGACCAGACATTCTGCTTATAAACTGCTGTAGAAATTGCTTGATCTTGCCTTGTGCAGTGTGAAAATGGATTTATGCACAGTGGAAGAACTTAACAGCGATGACAACTCGATAACTGACATTGTTACAGTAATTTAATAAGAGAAAACCAAGCCTGGACCTCAAAAGCTTGAGTAGACATAGATAATAGCTGACTGGTAAACCATATCCTGAGGAATGAAAGCTCTGCCTGTGTACTGTCACATAGAGAAAATCTATTCTATAACGACACAAGAAACCTTAGGGAACCAGGTGGCTTTCGAGGTGGTAACAGAAGTATGAGTGAGGATCTCAGTTGGAATAAAATGTTTTAAAGGGTTGGAATCCAATGGAGTTAGCACTTAGGAGTAGAAAATGTTTCATTTATGCAAACATGCCAGAAAGTTATTTGTTGGAGTAGGTTGAAAAAAAAACAAACAACCCCAACTCAAGGATGACAATCATACAAAATGGTTTAAAGCTTAGTTCTACTTCTTCTCTTCACAGCAACTTCAATCCAGTCTTAGTATGTTCAGAATAGTCCATCACCTGTTACATTTCCTCAGTTAAAAGAAATTCAAACTTACCTATGGCAGCCCATGTAGAATAAGTTTGTTAAAGCTGTTTTAACAGGAAACAGCTACTGCTTTCCAAAAACCTAGCCTGAGCTGGCAGATATACTTTTCAGATAGGGATGGTTTATTTCACATGATTGCCCTGCTTTTTCAACTTGGACTAATCAGAAATGAATTACAGCTTCAACTGAAGCTAAAACTCAAAATTAAAGTGGCTTGTCTAGACTCCAGGGCACAGGAGCTGAATAAGCAATACTTACTTTATACACCAGTCTGAGATGCACCTGCCTTTTGCAGACGCTGTCATGTTTAAACACACCACTCTCCTTTCTTCATCACTCCTTTTCCAAGCCACAGTTATTGAGCTGCTCATGTGAATGTCTATACATTGGTAATCACTTCAATGTGAAATAAAAATCCCAGTATAGACAGAAACGTCTATTTCATCATTCAGAAGAGCTACATCTATTTATTTTGTTTATCTCTACCAGTAGGTGTCATGATACAGCAACATGTGAAAATTCTTGGCATAGCAGGAGATAAAGTAGTTAAATAACCACTAATAATTATGGAATTTTATTTGAATTATTGTATATGAGTGGTTGAAAGGTTGTTTAGTTTTGCTAGGTGCTATCACCTAGATATTAGTCTCCTTGTTTTGGGTGCACTGCAAATGAAAACCTCTGTTACTGCCTCAAAATTTTCTTTTTGATGCCTGTGCAATATACCCATTTCCCTTGTTCCAGGAACAGTACCTGCCCTTTAGTGGGACAAACTAACAATGGGGTGGATAAATGATGGAGAAGTGACACCCACTGAAGAAATTCATTCTAACCTCTTCTTTGAAGTGAGGGATTCAAAATGAATGCCACACACATTTGCTACGTCTAAGAACAGTCTGTTTAGATGTTTTTGCCACACATAAAAGCATGTCCATTTTTGTGATGATGCCAGTTTCATCCCTATGGAAACAACAACAATAACAAAGCTGTCTAGTGTGAGAAATAAGTTAAAAGTAACGGTAATATGTCAGATAGTCAATCAGGTGCCTGGGCTAACTAGGATCATCCCATGTTCCTGCATCCCACTGAAGTAGCAGCTACAAATCTAAAAACCATCACAGAAAAGTATGGCTATAACTGTAGGTCACACTTTTTCACTGCTCTTTGCTCCTGTTATGAGGATGACAAAAAAGAAAAATACTTTTAAAAGTGTGAAAGAATGTCATATCAATATCTCCATTCCACAGTGCAGTAAATGACCAGGGAGTGGAGGAAATATTTTAGCACAGGCAAACCTGTATTCATGGAGATGAGCTGCTGCAAATTACAGTATGACATCTGGTTTCTTTCACCTTTCCCACACCAAGCCAGCCAAGCAGCAGGCACTCTCAGCTCTCATGAATGTCCATGCAAGCAATAGGCAGAAATTGCAGTCTGCGTGTTTAGTTTTTATTTATTTGCCTGTATATACATGTTGCAATTTGAGAGGAATAAAGTAGCAATGTTTTTAAGTTTGATCCAGTTGATGGCCTTTCCTAAACCTGTCTCTTACTCCTAAAGAAAGCAGCTCTTAGAGTATTTTGAGTTTGTTTGGGGGTTTTTTTTATCTTTTTTTTTTTCCATATTTATCTTAGCCCTTTAAAGACTGTGGTCACAAAAAACCCCAAACCCAACAACAAAACAAAAAACCCCAAACCCCTGGAGAATAAAAAAACTACTGTTACATGAAAGGACCTGTTACTGTTCAGTGAGGGAAGAAAAACTGGAGTGTAATATCTTATTAGAAATGTATAAACCCTTGTTTTTCTACCTTTGCCTCATGTTCTCAGCAAAGTCCATGCTTTAAGATCCAAAGATCATATAAATCCATTCTAAGTATTTTAAAATATTTTTGTAAATCATATTTTGTAGCTACTACTGTGTTTACAACAGAATTTCTAGATTCTTGAAGGGTTAATATGAGAAAATGGAGTCTGATTCAATGGATTCCTAAGGGCAGAGGGAAGGAAAAACATTTAAGAATATATGTGTCCTTTTTTAGCAAACACCCCAACCTTACAAATTCAGTAAATGAGCCAAATGAGAGGGTAAGAACAATTATCAAATGAGGTTGAGAAGGCACCATGTGAATGTACAGGGTTAACCTCAAGAAGACCATCAGTGGCCTCTAGTAAGGCAAGGATTTGACTGAACCTTTCAGTTAAAACTCACTACCTACCCACACAGAAATCCTCCTCATCACCCAAATCTTATTTGAGCATTGGATGTAACACAGCACTGCAATAAGCACTGCCATCTGCAGAACAGAACTGAAACTGCTTATAAAGTGTTAATAAAACTTCTTTAGTTTGACAAGTGTGGGTTTTACACAGCACACTTTAAAAACATCTTTTTGTCTTTCTTGAAGGAAAAGAGAAAAGATCACTGCATTGTTTTGGTATCTCAATACTTTGAAGAGAAGCTCAGTGTCTGTTGAATTCCTACCATAAATACACTTACCTTAAAGACACTTTGGGAAAATAGAAAGCCATGAAAACAGAATCAATCTAGACAATACTTACATTAACTACTACTTCTAATTACCCAAGTGTTTCTCAGAGAGAAGAGCAACTACCATCTTCTGGATACCTTTCCAGGGACTGATTTTCAAAGCTGTTCAGCACCTTGCAAAAACACAGGTTTTGTTCTCTGGTGTCTAACTGGGCCAGTTTTTCACTTAGAATCATAGAATCATAGAATTACCAGGTTGGAAGAGACCCATCAGATCATCAAGTCCAACCATTCCTATCAAACACTAAACCATGCCCCTCAGCACCTCATCTACCTGTGCCTTAAACACCTCTAGGGAAGGTGAATCAACCACCTCCCTGGGCAGCCTGTTCCAATGCCCAATGACCCTTTCCGTGAAAAACTTCCTCCTAATCTCCAGCCTAAATCTCCCCTGGCAGAGCTTGTGTGGCATTCCCTCTTGTCCTGTCCCCTGTCACTTGGCAGAAGAGGCCAGCTCCCTCCTCTCCACAACCTCCTTTCAGGTAGTTGTAGAGAGCAATGAGGTCTCCTCTCAGCCTCCTCTTCTCCAGGCTAAACAACACCAGCTCTCTCAGCCATTCCTCATCAGGCCTGTTCTCCTGCCCCTTCACCAGCTTCGTTGCTCTTCTCTGGACTCGCTCCAGAGCCTCAACATCCTTCTTGTGGTGAGAGGCCTACTTGTTTCTGCTTACTTTGCCTCAGTTTCAAAGTGATAGTCTCAAAAAAACTAACAGTGAAATATTCACAAGCAGAAGCTACCACAGCATACCTGCTTGTCACAAACAGCAACCACTTTATTTGTGTTCACGTGGAGTCTGTTACTTGTGAACTAAATTTTACAAGTGAACATTAGCAAATTAGATAGCAAGTTTCAGTGGATGAACACAGGGTGTGGGTCACTCAATACCACATGCTTGGCCTTGTTTGAAAATTAGAGGAGAAATCAGTGAGTGATGAGCTTTTTACCTCCATCTTAGAGCTGTCAGATTTCTAGAAAGCAATGTACAGAGTATTTGTTACAGGTCTCTCAGCGTGGTTGTGATCACTGTAACAACTATTATAATGAGATGCATAATCAACACTGCACTTCATCCAGGCAAATGATGTGATAGGTTTAATTGAATATCTTTCTTACTGTTTTAGTTGCAGTTATGACTGAAGTTCCACCTTGTTGTAAGAGCATCCTGTTAGTCAAGTCTGCCAAAGCCTGAACTGAGTAAAGCTATGGTGTAGATAAATACTTCTTATTTTTATAAACACTTTCTAAGCTCTTAGCCTGAGAGCTTCTCTCAGTTCAACAAGCACCATCTCTTTTCCCTTTCTAGAGAGGCCCAAATAGTTCGCAGCCTGGGACAAGATCTGTAATGTTTCAGCTCTAGGTAAAACTTTTTAACAGTTCACCAATATATATACAGTGAACAAAATATTGACAGGTAAACTGAGCCCGCTCAAAATATGTTGAGTTTAGTCTTGACTTAAGTAACTTGATACAACTAGATTTGGATTCCTTTCAGGGCTTGGTGCTCATCAGGGCACCTAAAGCCTACTGATTTCTTTCATTGTACTGTGTCATTCACACTGTATTACCATAACAATAACACCTTCTTATTGGTAGGGAGCAATAGAAGGCTAGTAAAAAGTCAGTATCCTTTTTAGTATTCTCATTCTCTCTGCTAAAGAAAAAAAAGACTTCATAGTCTTTTACAGTGACTAGGATGGGCAGATAGCCCTTTTTAACCAAAGAAAATTCATTTTCATTTCTTTACATCATAAAAATGTACCATCTAGCATGATCTACAAAGTGACAGCTAATAGACATATCTCTCTCTCTCAATTTCTTTACAATAAAACTCTCTTTTAAGATCAAAAACATTAGTAAGAAGCCCTGGTGACAGTGATACAAGAAAATGCCACTTTTTTAAAAACTGCTACTAAAATATCCCCAAACTGCCCACAATACCTGAGCCCTAGCATTTCATGGAGATTTCCCACAAACTCTTCAGATGAAAAATATTGCAATGGCCAGCTAAAAGGCCATCAGGAACGAGATATTTTTCTATGGCATCATACAGAACTCATAACAGCACAATCCTACTCATACTATAGCAATGGGTCAGGACATTGATACCTCTGTGATGACATCCAGAGGGATCTTGACAGGCTGGAGAAAAGGGCCAATGTGAAAATCATGAAGTGCAACAAGGTCAAGAGCAAAGTCTTGCACCAGAGCAACCGCCAATGTCAATACAGACAGGGACCAGAATAGATGAAGACTGAAGAACAGCATGGGGATAGTGGTGGATGAGAAATTGGGCATGAGCCAGCAATGTGCACTCGTAGCCCACAAAGCCAATCATATCCTAGTAGGCTGAGAGTAGAGATTCCTCCTCTCTGCTCTGCTCTACTGTCATTAGACCCCACTTGGAGTATTGCATCTAGCTCTGGAGTCCTAAGCACAGGAAAGACATGGACCTGTTGGTGCAGGTCCAGACAAGAGGCAATACTTTTTAACTGAAAGATTTTACATTTTTTTACAATGAGGGTAGTGGGACACTGGCATAGGTTACTAAGAGAAGTCGTGGATGCCCCATCACTGGAAGCGTTCAAGTTCAGCTTGGATTAGGCTCTGATCTAGTGAATAATGACCTTACCCATGGCAAGGAGGTTGGGGTATGTGATCTTTAAAGGTCCCTTGCAATCCAATCCATTCTATGATTCTACCAGCATCTAAAAGATTCGATATTCAAATCACTAAACTTTACTCAATAACCATGTGATAATTTTTCAGTTGAGCATGAATTCAAGCCCTTTATCAGCCATGTTTGTAAGGAAACAGAGTGACAAGGAACTTGGCAGGGAGAATACATAGTGATGTGTCACCTTCTTTGACACTAAAGTCTAAGGAAGAGGGTGGATTTCCTCTGCAGAGGTTTCCCAATATAGCAGAAGAAATCTGTACTCTATATACTGTAAACAAATACTATTAATAATAATATTTAAAAAACCAGAGCAATTATATGATATTGTACTTTAGCACTGATTATTACAATTTTCTGACTGTGGACGTCAACTGTACACTGGATATTAAAATGTATATTAAATCTACAGTTTTCTTTTTTTTTTTCTTTATTGTTTACATTGAAAAGAAAAAACAGAATGGAACAAAGACATTTTAAAAAATTAGCCCGTGCCTCTAATTATTAGAGAACAGATCTACAAGTTAAGCATGCCTTGTAACTTGTAGTTTTCAAATATCAGTGGCAGCAACAAACACAGATAAGGCTGCCTGCTGCCTAGGGCACTAACAGCTTTCCTCAGCGAGAAGCTATTCCCTCATATAGCAAATCCTTCCCTTCCTATTATAAAATATGAGAGGAAATAAATAGATCAAGCTTGCAGTGCTAAAGCACTGAGTTTGTAAACACACATAAAATTAATTTACAACAAACAGAGATGTTTGAAAAATTAATAGTACTTATCCTTTCTATTTTTTTCCACTTTTTCCTAGTGCTTTCCCTGCTATGAGTGCCTCACTGTGTTGTGAGTGAATGTTAAAAAAGAAACCTGCATCAAGAGCTGATTTGCATGCTTACAATAACAAAATAGCAGCCTTGCAGAAAAAAGGGAAACACTATCTGATTTAAGTTTCCATGGGAGCATTGGGAAGAACTTTTATTAAAATTATTTTCCAGAAAACCTTGAAAAATCAGAAAAACACTTTCTTTTTAATTAGCTACTGTGATCCATCCCCCTGCTGAGTCCCACCAGGTGCTCCTTACATCATAATTTTATAGTTGCCTTACCACAGCAAAAGTGTACTAACAAAACAAATGTTATATATATATATATGTGTGTGTGTGTATATATATATATAGTCACAAAAATTAGGACTCTTTTCCACTCTGTTACCAATTATTATTAGTAAAGGGGACAAAAAAACTTTGCACAAAATATCTTTCTCCAGCTTCAAAGAAATTAATTGAATTAGTGAGCACAATATAGTTTCTCTTCATAAAGCAGTTACTAATTATACAGCTTTTCCAGCTCTATTGTACTCATGTTTTTCAGTGATGAAAAGATTTTATCAGGGTATTTGGGTTGGAATGAAAGAACATTTCTGCACTCTCTTCCCTAGCAGCTGATCCACTTGTCAGGACAGCTTAGCAGGAGAAGAGAATCCAGTTTTTGGACTTTGCATACTGCACTTGACACATCTGGAGCACAATCTGGGGTGTGTGTCTGAAGTTGCCATTGCTTGGGGACTGGCTGGGCATCAGTCTGCTGGTGGGAAGTGGTGAGTGGTTGCCTTTGCATCACTTTTTATTCTTCACTTATTAAATTTGGCCCACTTTTTTCCTCACTTTGGTTCTCCTGATTCTCTCCTTGTGCTACTGTGCAGGAAGATGGGGACTGCCCTGCCAGCCAGGGACAATCCCCGATAGCCTCCAAGAGTTGTAGGCCACGGACGTGGATTTAGAAAGAGTCTCTATATGCCTACTCTGTTCTTCTGATCTACTATATCTGCTACATCTTTATCTGTTTTGTTTATTATCCAAGCTAGGATACAAGGCTATGTGATCAATTGTCCTGACCAGCAGAGCCATTTTAAATTCTTACAGACTTACTCCAGTAACCATTTGCGTGGCACTGCTTGAGTTGTGCCGCTATTTCACAAACCATATTCATGGGCTGGTAACTGGTTTTGCAGTGGTTGGAGTCACGAGCTTTTCTTTATACAGAAACCCCCCACATCTTTCTTTTGAATGCCTCACAAACCACTCAAAGCCAAAGTCAACGGGTTTCAACAAATTCATGTTAAGTTTTTAACACAGTGCTAGGAATTTGAGAGAAATGAAATTGTTCCTTATTTCAGTTGAGTTTGACTAACAAAGTTACATCCACTTAAACTGTATTCAGCAAGAACTCAAGTCATTGTAGCAAGAATATCCATTCCCTTCAGTACAATTGTGTTCTCCAACCAGTATTAAGGCAATGCTATGTAACATTAATCTGCTTTTCAAGATTCAGAAAATCCATCCTCCATACAGGATGAACAGCTTTTACATTTTCAAATACTTGCTTATCTATGCCTTATCTTTCTGTAGCTCTTGTCACTCACAACAGCTGATACAGTGGTTTTCTCCCTCAATGGCAGGTACCGAGGTGCTAATCTGAATATAAACTTTTGACTCCAGATCTCTTTTTGTGTGTTCTGAATCCAGTTTCCCAGCTGACACTAAAAGCAGTCAAATTGCAAAACTGTTTGAATTGTCCACTTTCACAACATAAAGTTGGATCTAAAGCTGTCACTCACCGTTGCCTGTGGAAAACTACTCTGGAAATCACAGAGACAAGAATGGATAAATGACTTACCTTCTCAGTGCAGAAGTAAGCCTAAAGAAACTCAATCCACTGAGACCACAGTCAAGTTTGGTACGTAACTCTGGATGGGAATTTAGGGAGATTATATGTTGTTCTTCCACCATCCCTCCCTTACCAGCAACCTCCCAAAGACTGAAGATCTTACAGGACTCCAAAGGAAACTTCCATATAGCTGGGAAGACATGAAGGTGTCTCAGGGAAGAACAGCACCTGTCAGTCTGCATTGATGAGGTTCTGTAGTGAGACATCCATCTGTTTGAAGTACTAGTTTAATAAAGATACTGGAAATAAGGACATTATTTTTCTGAAGTCAGCCTTAAACAGTCATTATCGGGGGACATACCCATGCTGGAAGGGACTGGCCTTATCCTAACAGCAATATTTAGGCTGTGGTGATCAGGCATTGATTACAGAAGATGTGGATAAAAGAAATAAATAATTATGAGTTTGTTTAATGATACTCAACTCAGTTTATAACTGGAGAAAGACCTTCTCCACTTATGCATTTATTTCCTTAGGAGGTTCAAAGCAGGCAGAGTATATGGTTCTGAGATCTACACTGGATCCAAGAGGGCAAATTTAATTGCAAAGCTTGGATCTAGATTCGCAAACACAAAAGTGGGCTGAGATTTGTGGTCTCTCCTTCACAGGATGGGTCTGAATTTCAGTACCCTCTTTGAAGAACAGGAAGTTAAAACCATAGTTGAATCTATGGTTGTTCCAAAGAAGAGATGGAAAAAAACCTCATACTTGGAGGAGGAAACAGCTATGGAGCAAAATCCCCATCAGCCTGCTGGAATTTGGCACAGATAAACCACCTGAAGACTGAAAGTGAAGTATCTGCATGAGCTTTTAGAGAAGGACATCAAGTGCTCCTATAACTGAAGAAGGCCCTAAATATTTCAGAGAAAGCAGCTAGAAGAAAAGGATATGTTTGCTGTAGAAGACGTGCTTGGAAAACTATCAAAGTAGACTGGGAATGGAACAGGATTAAGGGGTGACAAGCAGTAGTTCTTGAAGGTCATATAGTGACTTGCAATGTTCCTACTTCTCCCTCAAAAGAAGCAGCAACTGGGGAAAGAGGAGTCAGAGGGTAGAACACTGAAGTAGATCTCTTACCTTTTATCCTCTAGCCTCTTGCCCTTATCAGTATAAAAAGCAGCGAGGATCCCTGGCTGGCAAACAGCCTCTTAGACAAACTGCTGGTTGCTATTTAGTTGGCAGTTTGAAGCATACTGACCTGCACAACGGGGCTGAGGAAACTTTGAATCCTAGGCATAGGTGTCACTCCTCTGCAGCAGATGTACACCAGAGCTTTTCTTTGGATGAAGACAAGATAGTGATCTTGCATAAGGTACTTGCTTCATCCCCTCCTGGCATACAAAAGGCAGAAGGCGGCGTAGGTACTCAAAAGCTGAAGAGGAAAGAGGCAGTTGGTTCCCAACAGGCTTTTAAATGCCTGCTGAGAGAGAAGCTGAGGCAACCACACTTCTGTGGTAGAGTCAAGCTATAGCCTTTCACAAGCTTGTGATGTTAGAAGCAGATGTTAGAAGCAAATGCAGCTCACAAGTGATCTGTAGCAGCTAGTAAGAATTTGCAACAATATTCACAAATACAAGAATAAGTGCCTTTAAAAAGACATTGAACATGTTTTTAAGAATAAATGTAGAGTAGCAAAATGGTGTTGCCTCCAGCCAACTTAAAATCATAAAATGCTTGTGATGCAGATCTCATGATTTATGGCCCACTTGCCTCTGCTCTTATTGAGGAAATTCTTCATTAATACAAAGCTCCAGCTGGATCAGTGTACTGGATGTAGTGAATAATTTTGAGAAATGAGGTTTGTATGTCTGCATGAATTGTGCTGGAAGGCCCTTTTTTCTCATTTAAAGACAATAATATTTATAGTTTTAAGTGCTATGTGAATTTAAATGTTAGAATGTTTCACAATCATGTATTTAAACACAAATCTGTTTATTTACCCAAACAAATCAGAGGAAATGACTCCAGCCCTCAGGTTTTGAATTCTCATTTAAATATGTGAACATCAGTCCACAACTTAGAGATGTTTGTGTATGTATGTACCTCCAAAATACTCATATTTCATAGGCTTTTTCACATTAATATTCACCAACAGTATCACAAAAGTTCTTTTTCTTTTACATAACTGTAAGCAACAGTAATCCTAGAAACACTAGAGAAAAAAAAGCATAGCAATGTCCACAGTTACAAGAAAAAGTGCACATTACTTGGTCACAATCACAGTCATTACTTGGAAAACTATATGTAACAAGTAGATATAAAATATCACTGATGCCTTAAACTCATTGTCAAAAACAGAATTACATAAAATTTTGTACATGAAATAAGGCAAATTTAGGAATGCACAAGAAACTTGTTATTCAACAAAAGCTAAACAACAGAACAGATAGTACAATAAGCATAAACTAAAGTACTTTTTTTCTATATACTTAAAAATAAGCCTGCCGTAGTGCACAAAGAAAACACCATTAATGTGTAATCAATATTATAAAATAAGAAATAGAGGGGTTGGGAAGAGTGGGGAGGGGAGAGAAGAGTTTTATTATAGTTGCAGCTGCATCCATTTACAGTTTTGTACAGGTTTTATCTAGGCCTGGGAATTATACAAATCATACCAGAAGTGTCGATGACCTTCCTCTGTTAGAATTTTGTTTAAATTAAGGAAAACAAAATAAATACACACAAGAGTGCAAATTCTCAGATTGTCACTTGCAACCTCTTAACATTCATCATCTACATCCAATCACAACTAGAGGGACTTGTATAGGACAGCAGCAGTGTCATGGAGTAAGATGAGCTCACCGTAAGAAATCAATTTATCTTTTTTTTTCTCAGTGATATGTCTTTTTAAAAAACCCTCAACTCTTTATTAGTTGATAATAAAGCTGCAATATATTACAGAATGGAGTTGAGAATGGCATGAATGCAGGAAATGCATGCTTCCTTTGGAAGGTATTCCATCGATGACAATTTACAGTACACGGGGGAAGAATTATCCAGCATCAAGAGTTGCTCATTGTAGAAAGAATATGAAGTTGGGGAGAAGGGCACAGTTAGGGGTTCAAGAGAGGAAGGGGGGACTTACAATATCTCCTCAAAACATTTTGAGGACCAGTGAAAAAGTTTACCAAAGTAAAAATGAAAAATCTTGAATGAAAACAAAAATCTTTTGTTTTGTTTTTATAAAAATTACATTTTTTTAAAATACAAGATCCTTTTAATTGCAATTGTGCCCTGTAGCAACAGGACATTTGGCAATGTTTTGCCATATACTGCAGCTTTAAGTCCAATGAGTCAGTATCACATTCCACTAATATTGCACTTGGATCTTGAATGATTTTTTAAGCCACCACAGCATCTTCTGTTTCCTCCACTTGTTAGAATGAGTTAATTTCTAGCCACTTTTTTTTCGATATTTATGCTGACACACTAAAACAAAAGCAATAGGCTGGACACAGTAAAGTACCTCAGAAATACCAGAGGTCGAAGTTCACTTGAAGCACCTTAACACATCACTTTATGGATCAAGAACAGTGTGGCATTATGGTAATTAACTCTCCTAAAAGACTGTGCAGTAACTGAAGTGTGTGCTCTGGGAAATCAAAATGTCATTAGTGGAAACTCTGAGATAAGACCAGGCCAGTGTGAAGGTCACGTGACTCAGTTCTGCTGCAAAATAAGGTTTTCCAGTTCATCTGCAGAACGCAATAAAAATGCAGCTGATTCTCGATACCCTGCCACAAGCTGCCTCACTGCATTTATTTCAGTTGGACTCAGCTGGGGTCTAGAGCTTGAACTACTGGAGGATCCAGAGCTGGTTGCTAACTGTCTCTTCATACTGAGATCTGTTGGACCTGCAGATAATAAAACAAAAGAAAAGAGAAGCAGCTTCAGATCCACCGCCAGAGATGTTTCACAGGTTTCTAGCTACAAATGCAGAGTAGCAAAATCTGCTCTGATCAGAGTGCCAGTGAGAAGCAATAACTGTTCAGCTACCAGCCACCTTGACAGGAACCACTTTGGTTTTTATTTATGTACAACAGATGCCCTGTAAGTTCTACTTACATAACACAAGGGGCAATTCCATTGCCAGCAGAGCATTAGCCTCTGGGGGATATCCCAACAGTGTAAGCTCCTTGCAGTCCTACACTGCTGTGGGATCTGATGCTGGTGAGCAGGCAGAAGGTTCATTTCCTCTGCCTCCTCCAGCTCCAGCTGCCATCGTAGCCCTTATGGTAATCTGTACACTTACAGTTTTTATCACAGAATATCAAACTTATGTTCTCTAGGTATCTATTTCACATTTTATGCTTCAATCAGCATGTGGCCAGATTGTGAATCCCTTACAGACACAGATACATGGTCACTCACTCAGCTAGCCCTGATGCCGTGTAATCTCTTACACAAATAGCTGGTCGTGAATGAGATTTGGTTGGTGACAATCTGGCTTCTACAGTGGGAAGTAAACTGTGATCTGTGGGGGCTGCATACAGCTGGCAATAGATAGTAAGGAACGTGTAAGGCCTGAACACTGACAAGAGAATCTTCAGCAATCACTGTGTTGTGATGGCAGCTAATATGCTCAGCACTTTTCAACATAGAATAGTCTCAAAGCCACATACACTGTGTGAAGACAACAGCACTCTTGAGGGCAGTTTGCAGGTTACCACAATCGGTAAAACCATCTGCCATCATTAAATATGGCTTTGTGTGGAATTTCACCATAGTTATTTGGTTGTTTCACCATAGTTATTAGCCAGCTAAGGTGTATGGTGCCTCAATGGTGTTCGCATTTTCAACTTAATGCAATACTTTTTTTTCTGCCTGGAGTATAGCTTTGTACAGGTACATGGGACTTGGTTTATAAAAGTAGACAATACAGACAGCAACTATACCTATTGAGTATTTTGTTATGCACAAATCTGAAAAAATACTGTTTCCTCATTTTGACAGTGGAGCAAATCTCTACTTTCTGGCAGGCAGACCATCAGCCTAGACTGATTTTAATCTTAATATTCTCCTGGAAATTAGGATCAAGTTATCCAAGGCAATGTATCTTGCTTTCCAATAAGAAAAATGCACTGTTCAATTCCATATGGACAATGCATGTTAATGCCAAAGCTTTCTCGGCATGGGCTCACTGGATGGACTTTGCTTCCTAGAAAGCCTGGAATGATTGTAAAATTTAGCATATTCAACTATACTAGACAGAACACAACAATTCACAGTCTAGAGTTTCTCCTAAATAATCCCATCAAAAATCACAAGATTCAGAGCCAGACTCACTATCTCAAGGACTGATGGAAAGACTTGTACTCATTTCCACAAACTGAAGATTTGGACGTAAACCTTACTTATTTTTCTTTCTTCTATGTTTATGCACAGATACATCTGAGAGCACAAAGGCTGTGGAGATTGCCATGTCCTCACACTCAGTGAAGTTAATGAAAATCTCCCCTTGAGTGAATGAAAGCAGAGCTGGGACTATGAAAAGAAACTACTCCAACAGAAAAGGTCCCAATCAATCTTATTTCCTACTACACAACTAGCATGAACAGCACTTAGTCTTATAACTGTATTTCCAGTTCTACACTGGTATAAATGAACTTTTAAATGACTTTCAGTGTACTAAAGATAAATATAAGGACAATGAGCTCACTGGATTTTTTTCAGTGTGACTGTATGCTGCAGGGAAGCAATCACAGTGTGTATATACTCAGAGGATATTTTCTACGTAAAATCTTAACTCAGTACAGAGACGAATGGTATACAAATCATTAAGCTAGCTGAACTGAATGGCTATAAGAAGCCATTAAAGAATTCTATATTTACTGAGGTGGTAGTAAAAAAGCTATCACTGACATATTGAGGGCATATGAACCTACTTTAACTTTTATGTTCTTTCCTTGACTCTTCATTCATATCGCAGTTAAAGCCACACATACGCTATGCAGCAGAACACAGCTTCTGCAGCAGAGCATGTCTTTTTCTGAAATGAAACTGATGGGCTTTTCTCATTGGTGATACAAATTTTTAAGTGATGTTGTTTATTTCGCTCATAAGTAGAAAAAATGTAGAAACATGCTTGCTTACATGTCTGAGGTTTTCCTAAAAAAAAAATAATGGTACAAAGTATCACTTTGAAAGGAAAAATAGAAGATCAGATGTCTAGCATGCATAAATTGGTGTAACTCCTCACAAGTCTCTGCAGTCACAGTGATTTACACAAACTGAAGATCTGGTCCTGTATTTCTAGCTGTCCTGATCAGATATCCTGAGGCAAGTTCTTTAAGTCTTCAGAATATATATCTTTGAATCCTTGAAAGCACTGGAAATAAGTTTCTGTGGGAGTTCAAAACTGCAGCCTGCACAGACAGGGAACCATCAGGACTCAGAACTCCTCTTGGTCTGGGAGACTTCTGTTGTATAGAATTCTTGCATACGAAAGAAAGAAGAAATCTCACATTTAACTTTAATTTCTATATAGTAGGAAAATAGGATTTTCCTTCAGCCCCAGGCTCCTGTCTTGTACTTAACAAGTAACAGTGCTGCCCTCCTTGCCCTCAAAGAAAAGCCCCCGACCAAAAAAGCAAAGAAATCCAGATACACAGAACAGCATCCATGGCAACAGGTTCAGGTCACCGAGTACGCCCATGCCTTTTGAGGAAGGGAAGGTGCATGTGCTGGCAGAGAGCAGAATAGAAAGAGAACAAGCCATGACTGATGCAGGGGATAAGGTTTTTAGTTCTTTTAATTATATGACCCCTACACTTCATCTCCAAAGCTTTCCTAAGACAGCTCAAGCTTTACATTTAGGAGAATGCTTCACTCGGAGACTATCTCCAGGATGTATTATACTGATCTTATCTTTTGAAAGCTATGATAGACACTCACTGGCAGTGTTACTGATTCTTAAAGACAGCTGAGGCTGTTATATGCTAAAAGTGCATGTAATGTAACTTATCTGCAGCTTCATCAGGCATACCTGGTCATTCATAAGAATAAATGCCTCTCATTCTTATACTGTAAATTTTTCCTGTGTATTTTTGTGCAAAACAGCTCTTGAAACATAGAAACTTAAAACTCACTAATAAATATCCACCAAACTTCTTTAACCAGACAAGTAAATCACAAATATTCTGAAGGCTTAAAACAGCTGGTTAAGGTAGACACTTCATGTGCCTCTATCTACAGAAGCTATCACTATGGACGAGTAAATATGCAGAAAATTGAACAGCTTCACTAATATTTCTTTTAATAACTGTCCTTAATTTAAATAGAATTATGCCCTTTGTGTACTAAGCGTTATTTATTAAGCTTCCAGCCTTCACATGAAGAAAGAAATGCAGCATTATCCAGAGGGAAATCTGAATATTTTTGCAATGAATTTTGCAGTGTCAGGTTCCTCCAAGGTGATACTTCACATTTTAGCATATTGTTTCCTATCCTAGAGTACTTCAGGACAATTAAAAATCTTGACTGAAAACATTATCAGGTTTCACGCTGACTGTGACAATGTGTAAGCAAAGATTAAGCACATAGGTCAGAGATGAAGACAGGATATTTCTTATTTATTTGTTTTTCTTGTGCATACTATTATAACTCACAATCATTACCTCTCATGTTTTTACAATAGCACAACATTCTTTTAAGCAGTAAGTTAAATAAATTGTTGATATAGACCCTTTCATTTATACTATTTCAGAAGTCTGAAGTACTCTTGCTGAGGCCACCTGATTGACACTTTAACATGGCAGAGTTTTTGATTTACCACCATAGTCCAGCTGCATAGGCCTAATTCCTCCTGTGAAGTGAAATGTTTCTTGCTGGAACCACATCAAGCTGAATAAAAACAACTCTGAAAACCTACTCTTCATGTTCTAGACAATCATTTATCAAATTAGCTGCTGGGAATATCTGCCATTAAATACACTGTGGGACAAATGGCTTTTCTGTAAATTGCTAGACTTAAATGGAACTAGTTATTGCCTCATGCGCTACTCATTAGCAACAAGATTTATATCAAATTCCAAAATATGGGTCAGATGTAGATGTGCTGATGATGATTGCTTAGATACTATCAACTGTCTCAGCAAAAATCCCTTAAGAATTGTATGCTGTCACTGGGTAACCACCAATCTTATAATTAACAACTACTGAAAGAATAATAAATGTGTCAATGACTCTCATAATGGTTATCACTACTGCACATAATAATTTAGAGAAAAAACTTTTAAAAGCCGTATGTATTTAAGCATCTTTGCTTGAATATTTTCACTAACAGTTAAGTAACCTTTTTAATCAGCAAAGATTTAAAAAAGAACTGCCACTTATTTATAGCAAAATCCATTTGTCCATGCTTTGAAATCTCTCATGTGTCTTTTCTATTGCAGTTACTCTCCTCTCCCCTTTTTTTCACCATAAGTGGCTTTAGAAGCAAGTATGTACTAGATTTTCATACACTTCAATAAAACTAAATAGAAAGAATTATCAAAGTGTACTGCTTTTTCCAAATCAGATGTATTTCTTATTGCAAGAATGTTTTATTGTGATCTTATGTATCTGTTCATGTTTCTTTTCCTCCTGTCTTCAAACAGAGAACAGATGCACCTAAAACTATTGTTTCAAGTGCCAGGAGATGTCATATCAAGAAAACAGGGACTAATGAATTGAACCTTTCAAGCTTCTTTATCCCTTCTACTCCTTTCCCTCTGGGAAACATACATTCAGCTAATTTAGATAGCAGAAAAAAACTGCTGTATTGCCTGAGGAAAGAGATTTGAAAACACAGAAATGCCTATAGCCAGTGAACATCATCCCTTTAAAACAATCACCAAACAAACTGGTTTGTGATGAAAAGATTACATGAGGTCCTCCAGTAATGTTTCCTATCCACCACAGGAGGTTAATTACATAGCATATACCTGTCTTGCCTTAAAGGCAGACTCCTGAGCTTCAAGCAAGGGTAGAAAAGTAGGACACTACCCAATATATCCATACATTATACATATACAATATACATCCCATCTCTATCCCTGTAGTGACAGCAGACTAATACTTGCATATACCATGTGTCTGACAATTTGAAGAAAAGGAAAGAAGAGGAGAAGGAAAGAAGAAGGTAACAACTTCACCACATTTGAGCGTGAGTAAATGAGGAACCCTCCCTACTGCCAAATGCAAAAGTGGACACGGGTGCTCCATCCTCCTCTCCTTGCCCCAGAACAACCTGACCATACCAATTCCCAGGGTTCAACAGCATCAGCTAAGGGAGCTTCCCCCAGCTACTCCTTCATCCTCAGCAGGTCTTCACTGCCTGAAGGACCAGAAGGCTGAAGAACCAGCAAGGCTGATTTGCATGTGGGCAAAAGGCCCTGCTAAACAAGGAACAGTTGGGAGAGTGCAGCTGGTGAGAGGTTTGGAGTGGGTCTGGAAGCTACTGGCTGGACCACAAGGCTGTCAGTTACGGTCAGCAGGCCCACCCATGGGTGAGGAGGATGAAAGAGAAACCTACCAGGGCTTGAGGTTTGCTTGCAACATGAAGACATTTGGATCTGGCAGGAGGACTCACCTGAGCTGGAAGGGGACTGGACGTTTGTGGTGCCTGGGATGCAGTGCTGAGTTGTGGCTGTGGTGGAGGTGGGCTGCAGATCTGTGCAGAGAAATAGAGACACAACAGCTGTTTTATCTCAAGCTGACATGAAGGCATGTCCTGCACGGCCAGTCTGCCATTGAGTCTGAAGCACTCTCCTTTTTTTACACACACAAAGGCAGTTTCTGTCTAGAACACCAGGAAATGGCACAGAAGAAACAACACCAAATCACCCCCAGGGAAACCAGCAATGGGTGCAATGCTGCACATTCCCCTGGCTGCATTAGCTGTGCAGCATCCAGCAGTTTCTGAATAACCACTGTTTGTCCTACAAAACCCATCTTGAGCTTTAATTGTGAAATAATATTGGAGTCCTCTGTGTTAGAGGTACAAAGATAATGCTGCTTCTAATGAGACAGTAACACTAATTTATGATGTTGAATTTGTACCTCATCTTTTAATCTTGCATGCTAAAGTGACATAGAATACATTGGCCTAAATCCCACAATTCACTAAAAAATGGGAATTACAAAAATGCATCTTATTACAAGAGGTTTGAAAGGAAGAACAATACACAAAACAGTTGTGATTCCTCACAGTTTAGGAACACGTAAAACAGGATAACTCTGATGGCTTCTGCTAACAAATAACACATGGAGAGTTTAATCCTACTCTTACTTGAGTAAAAGAGCAAATGCCAACTGTTTTCAGTGGGAACTGGCTTGGATCTTTTCTGGCCACAATGTAAAAGACAATTTTAAAGATCTTGTGCATTTTCCCAAGAAACCAGATTTCCATAGCCTGTCTTCCTCTTATGAAAATATTTGATCAGAGATTGTGTTTAGTATCTCAGATGCATTCTTCCTGCATATGGAAACAATTGTTATCATTGCCCACCCTCTTTAAGTCAGAGACTTTTGACAACTAAAATATTATCTTTTTGAAGCCTTTTGAAAACATAATGCAAATAATTCACAGATCTTTGAGGATTTTCATGGGGAGATGAGAAAGCAGACATAGAATCACCAGGTTGGAAGAGACCCACCGGATCATCGAGTCCAAACACTCCCACCGACCTCTAATGACTGAAGGTTGCCAGGACACCACATACCAGTAACTCCTTGCAGGCTACAACCCTGACAGCATTTTGAAATTGCTTAGCGAATTGAAAATAGAGGCTGTAGCTAAACAATTACTGCCTTGCCTAAGTCAGCCCATGTATCCAAACCATTCTTCTGTGCCAGAGAGGGATCAGCCAGGACAAATATAAAGAGATTTCTCTGCCCTCTGAAACATTTTTAAAATACCATTCTTGGAGGCAAGAGACCCTCAGCCTTCCAGAGTAATTATCTCTTTTTGACAGACAGACAATATCCCTGTTACCAGCATGGGTAAACCGTTTACTTTACTCTGAATTTGTAGTCAATATGGGGGACTATTTAAAACAAAGAATACAATTAACTTACATTTGTTAGTTACAGATGCTTGCTAATGTAAGAAGAAAGGAATGCTGTCTAAACAAATGACAGCACTGTGTTTTTTTCACAGGGGCATACAACCTTATGGTGACACATAATTGCGCGCATCATTTTGAGTTTATACAGATGTGCTGATTTCTCATCTAACACTTGTTAAGCCAGATCCTTATCTGCAGTAAATTAAAGTAGCTAGAGAGCATTCGAGATATCTAGGTCAATTCATTTCTATCATAAATATGTATTTCAGTGTTTTCAAACTACAACCACAAAGCTACTAATGGCCTCATTTTGTGATCAGTATAGTAGAGGACAAGAATGACAGGGCAGGTCTTCACAAAGTCATGTAAATCAACTGAAGATCCAACCCAGCATTTTTTCACTCAGCTTTGTTAGAGACTCCAGGTTCAGTCTCGCCCTGTTGTGAATTAGTCCTTTGAAACTGAAAGGAGACTAGCATGCAGTGAGCAAGTAGTACTTGCTCAGCAGTAGCTGTTTGCAGGTTTCTGTTCCTGCTCATTATCTGATAATAGCCTATGGATATTGAACCCCTTAAACTAGCTTTCTCTACATCAGGGGTAAACGTACACATGAGCACATATACACACAGGCACATTTTGTAAGGAAACTCACCACTGCTAGAAGCATCACTGAGATTTAGCAGCCCACCTCCGAGTCCTCTGTAACTATGGTAACTGTAGGTCCCATTTCCATTGATGTACAACACCTCCTGTGTGCTGGAAACAGCTGATGTTGAGTAAGTGACCTGGGCTGGCTCCTGTTTGTACTGTTTGTCAGTTGGAGTAGCCTCATCCTGCAAACAGAGTGAAAGGTTTTGAATTCTTTTTACACTTTACTTTTCATGATAGGGTCTCTTCCATTGTTAAGATTCTACATCTATTGGCTTTAGAAGAGTATAATACATGTTAAACAAACACAGACATGTTTCTGATTGATCATATATCAGCTGAAAAGAAATAATGGAAATAAGCAAGAATTCAGGTTTCCTACAAATCTGAGATTTTTAGGATTTTTTTTCTTTGTGCTACACAGGCCAACCATGCTGTTTCTCAAAGGAAAGTCATAGAATCATAGAGTAGTTTGGGTTGCAAGGGACATTAAAGATCATCTAGTTCCAACCCCCCTGCCATAGGCAGGGACACCTCCCACTAGATCAGGCTGCCCAAGGCCCCATCCAACCTGGCCTTGAATACCTCCAGGGATGGGGCAGCCACAGCTTCCCTGGGCAACCTGTGCCAGTGCCTCATCACTTTCATGGTGAAGAAATTCTTCCTTTCGTCTAGTCCAAATCTACTCATCTCCAGTTTATACCCATTGCTCCTTGTCCTATCACTACAAGCCTTCCTCTCATCCTGAAGAGCTCATAATCTCTTGCAAAACCCAACTCTGTCCAGAAATAGCATGGGAAAGGATAGGAAAAAACATTATTTTTTTAGTACAGGAATGGCTCTTCCAAGCCAGAGAATCATATCTTTCTCAATAAGACAATTACAGAATGCACCAACTACTTTTGATGCATCAGCCTCAGCAATAAGAGAAGGAATAGAGCAATGAAATAAACCAGCCCTTCCTATGTTTGCAAAGGGCTGAGTGAGTGTCCACCCACACAAGACCTAAGTGGTAAGAATGCCACTACAAATGTGACTTGAAAGGATTTGTTATCTGTGTATGAGAAGTGACTGTTTATACATCATCATTTCCCTTCATGTCCCCTATTTGCCTCTTAGATGCTCACATAATATTGAGCAGGCTTTAATGCAGCAGCCCTCCAACTTACTGCTAAAGGAGGTCATGTTCCAGGTGAAATTGTATTTTCCTCATCTGCATTTACTGTAGCTACTGCTTAGGGCATCGCACCTCCACTCATGAGCACAGAATGCCCATGTGGCCACATTAGTAATGACACAGGTGAAAAAAAAGAAAAGCATGAAGAGATTCAATGCATTTTAGTATTTGGAAACAACGTAAACTACCAAAGTGCGACTGCTCAGCCCACCACAGGGACCAGAGTGCCAGAATTTCTCATTTAGTCTATGAATGTATTTGAACTTTTCCTTTGTTTCTTTTAAATTGTAGTCTTTTTTAATGGGCTCAATTTTACACTCCTATCTGATGAAAATATGTTTCATCATTTCAAATAAAATGGATCTATGGAAGATCAGTATTGAAAAATACAGAGGTGAGGTGGTTGGCAGACCTATTCAGAGCAGTTAACTTAAAAAATTATCTGTTTGAATTACCTCCCATTTGTGTAAAGTTTTGCCCATTTTTATGCCTTTCTGTTCTGCACAACTGTTTTATGGCTATTAAATATAACAGATTTATTAAAAAATGCTATAAATTATCTCAAATCTTTTTTACAAGGTTGAGTTAAAAACAGGAATTCTTGCAGCAGGTCAGAGGGATCAAACAGTTAAGTGTCCAGTCTCATAGTGTTGAAGCAAAAAAGGACTCTGAAGCAGCCTTCCTAACTGCATTAGAAACAATTCACAGTTCTGCCTCTTAAATAAGACATCACCAACTCCTCTGAGATGAAGACATCCCTATCTTGTAGATACCTTTTGATGAAAGAAACTTGGGCAAAACTGAGATGACTCAGGAGAAGGTATATATATTATTAATAATTTTTTAATATTTAATACAGAACACTGAACCATCAGATAATTAATTCCATAAACAATCAGAATGGGGCCTCTTGGGCATTGATATGAGCTGAGGCAAAGCTTTGCATTTTCAAGAGAGCTGGCCAAACTCTTCTCCTATGCATTTTCTTAAGTAATCATAGCCTTAAACAAAGGGCCAAAATGGCAATATATTTTTGCCAGGAATTTGACTTTAGTTTCATTTACCTTTTATCTCCAAAGGTCACTGCTGTCTCTTATATGAGAAAATGCTTTATTTTCACTGAGAAAATATTCATAAGCTATACAGTAAAGCTCTATCTTGGCAACAAAGCTTAACTCATCATCCAAATCTTGAACACTGACAGGGCTGAGATGTTCTGTATCCTTATATATAAAACAAATGATACTTCCTGACATAGACTCGCTCAGAACCTCATTTTATTCTCACAAACATCAGTAAGGGATCTCCTGCAAATTTAACAAGGATCACACTGTGTTCAAGGGGTGCAGAGCAAAGGGGACTAACTGCTGCAGCTGAGCAGAGTACCTCAGGGCCTGTCTGCTTATCCCTACTGTGGTCTGGGAACCACAAATTCACTTACACGTCCTCCAGAGCCCCTCTAAGTCAATGCACTGAAAACCTAACAGTGTGTTTTTTGCAGAACTGATCCACTGATCTTCTAGCAGAGAATAGCAAGCAGTGACTGCCCAGAGGGCACAGCAAGGGTGCTGGATGCACCCTGCCACGTACCAGCCCGTGGATCAATCAGTGTTTCAGAACAGAGAGAGGTACGATTGGATTATGGTTTGGATTGGATTAGATTACGGTTGGACTCGATGATCCGGCGGGTCTCTTCCAACCTGGTTGTTCTATGATTCTATGATAAGAGCACATGGTCAAGAAGTGGGAGACCAAGTACTTGCTTCTTGTTGCAATACAAGGTGAAGAGCTAGAAAATTTGGGATGCAAGGTCTTTGCTAGCTGTGGTGAGCTGGGGACCCGAACTCAGAGCTGCTATCTCCTAGCAACCAGGCTCAAAGCAGGCTCAAAATGTGGTGGGAGTCACAGCTGAAGCTGTGCCACTGTGTGGAGAGAAATGCACAATTTGTAGGGCTACAGAGATAGCAAACAGAAAGGGAGTATGACTCAGTTCCCTTTCAGAAAAGGGCAGCCCCGGGAGGCTTCCAGCCTTGCTCCCTTCCAGCTATGCCCTAATACAAAATTCAGAAGCTGCTCTGAGGTTGGGAATCTGAGGCTGAAGCTGTGCTGCCGAATGGGGATCTTTGTATCAAAACAATCACAGCTGTGGTGCCCCATCAGCTGCTGCTTGGGGTGCAGCCCAGACATCCTAGCGGGGAAAGGTACCTCTAGGAGGGGTGAAAGAGACTGAAGAGGATGCTAAGCCTAGGACTTCTGATTCTGCTTATGAACTCTAACCTCTCAGCCACTATACAAAAGGTGACTTCCTCTAAATACGACATATACTTTTATAGCGCAATCACTTGTACCTAAATGATGAATAAGTTGCCACACATTTCAGACATGAAATCTAGGCCTCCCCTAAGCACCTAGCTCGGTGCCTCAGGATGACTAAATGCAGAAGCAGGGTCGGGATTTTGGATAAGCATTTTCTGAGCAGGTTCAGGTGTCAGCCAGTCCTATTGGTAGGATTATGAACCATTAGCCTGGTCCCAGGGGGATGGTGTTACGTCTCACACATTCCTCTAGGATTTAAGCATTTTTCAGGAATGTTTTGTACTTCAAAAAGCAAACTGTGTCTTTTTGCCTTGCAGCCACAATAAGGATAAAGAAGCCAGGGTCTCTTTTGGGGGAGGGGAGTACAGAGACAACATGAATATCATATTCATTTTTGTATACCTGAGATTTATTCCATACAGATTCATTGTATTTATCTTCAACTTAATTGCCTTTGCTTTTAAAAGTAAAGTAGAAATTAAACAGACAGCGTTGTTTCAGAACTGAGATTTTTTTTTAACACTCTATGTTAGTCTTTCAGCAATTCTTGTTTCATTTATATTATGTTTAAACGTGAAAGGCTTAATAATTTATTAAAAATGTGATTAAAAAATTAATAATAACCAGAGACAATTAGTTAACCATTTGCTAATATGTTTGATCTGAGTACCTGGAACATATACTGTTGTAATTTGTAACAAACTTATAAAATCTGTGCAGTGTTAACTAACCATTTTTAAACTATTTATAATTTACCTTTAATAAGAAGCATGAACAAGATGTGGATAAAACATGTGCCCATCTAGAAATTGACTGGACATGAAAAATGGCTGGACATGGCAATGGAAAAAAGTCATCCTTCTAACAATATTTCTCTCCTGAATTTATTTAGGAGAAGAAGTAATTTAGGTCATGAGTGTATCCTCTGGAAAATGACAGATATCACAGAAATGCCAAAATACCTTTTAGGTACAAAAGCATGCTAAATTACAAAGCTGTCTGTTCGCTTGAAAAAGTAGAAGCATGAAATACATACTTTGATCCTCAACTTGCTATACATCAGAGATACCTATGTCTCAGTTTTTTGCCCAGGTCTATACTAGCACACATTTTTTTTCCTTAAAAAGAGCAATTTATTTTATTTTATTTTTAGTCATGAAAGCCATTAAGTAAACCCTTAAGGACAGTACATACCAAGAAGAGATTGCATTAAGTATTGCATAACCTGGATATTGAACAAATCCTGCTCTCTCTGACGGATATTCTGAGCAGGCAATGAATAGTTTAAAAAGTAATACCATCCGCAGTGACAGAGATGCTAGTGCAGAATGTCACAAATGTGGTTCAAGGAGTAAGGCTCACCAGCAGTGTCCCAGACTCCTGCTCCCCACACCTGAGGAGGCACAGGTTTCACATTTCTTTTCAAAAGTCTGTCCTTTGAGGAAGCCACTCTAACAATGCTGTTGCTCCTTTCAGTTCAACATCACCTTCACAACCACCAAAATAAAAATAATAATAATAAATAATAATAATATAGCTTGTTAAAATAAAAAGCCCTGGTAAATCCGTGCCACATTGAGTTTTGATCCTATATATCACAGAATCACAGAACAACCAGGTTGGAAGGGACCCATCGGATCTTCTAGTCCAATCATTCCTATCAAACACCAAGTCCCTCAAGACCTCATCCACCCGTGCCTTAAACACCTCCAGGAAAGGTGAATCAACCACCTCCCTGGGCAGCCTATTCCAATGCCCAATGACCCTTTCTGTGAAAAACCTCCTCCTAATCTCCAGCCTAAATCTCCCCTGGAGGAGCTCGAGGCCATTCCCTCTTGTCCTGTCCCCTGTCACTTGGCAGAAGAGCTCAGCTCCCTCCTCTCTACAACCTCCTTTCAGGTAGTTGTAGAGAGTAATGAGGTCTCCTCTCAGCCTCCTCTTCTCCAGGCTAAACAACCCCAGCTCTCTCAGCCGCTCCTCATAGGTTCTGTTCTCCAGCCCCTTCACCAGCCTCGTCGCTCTTCTCTGAACTTGCTCCAGAGCCTCAACATCCTTCTTGTGGTGAGGGGCCCAGAACTGGACACAGTATTCAAGGAGTGGCCTCACCAGTGCTGAGTACAGAGGGAGAATCACCTCCCTGGACCTGCTGGCCACACCATATATATGTATATGGCCACACCATATGCACAAGTGTTGGAAATTCTGTGCATTCCCATTAAGAGAGAGTAGCGCTATCACCTTGGCTCTGCTGTTAGCAATAGGCACTACTTGCATGTAAACGTAAATCAGAAAACAGAATGTGCACGCAGACCAACTCACAAGGACAATATTAGCTGATGATAAAGCTAACAAAACTTCTGCAACAAGAATGTAAATGGTAAAAACCAAAAACCAGCAAAGATAGCAACATTCAATTTCTGCTTTCATGAAATGCAGTGCCTGCCAGACTGACAAATTAACAACTCTGAGAATGACAGCTTTTAACTGCCCCCATGTTAAGGTGATTTTTTTCCCACTCTATTAAACAAAAAGACAAAAAGGCAAACACATTTTTTCCTCATCTTGATACTTTCTTGTTTAATATGTTAAATGGAAAAATGTGGATTGCTTGTTGTTCCTGTCAAGAAATACTTCTCTTGAATACTACTTTGAGGTTAGGAAAACTAAAATGCAGATTAGTTTTTGAACAAACAGGCAAGCAAAGGATCCAGCATATGCATATGGCCTTCCATTTTTCCAGCACATGAAAAAAAATTCATTCACATGAAAAAACCAAACATGCTTTCATGTGTTTAATTTATTTTTTTAGCCTCAGTAGCTTGTAGTATGGCTTTAGAAGAAAGGAGATAATGTTTCATGTATTTTTCCATTTGTAACCCACCTATTTATTTCTATGATTTTTGAATCAAAAGTAAAATAAATAGAAACACATGATAAAACCATGTAGCACTTTTCAAAGCACACCCAATTAATCCTCGCAGTACTCCTATTAGACAGGACTTTTATTACTGCTTTTCAGATAGTGAGATTCTGGCAACAAAGAAAACCTTAAGCTAGCATTACCCAATATGTAAAGTGTTTGAGTTCAGCAACCATAACAACATAACAGGGTTCTCTTTGTCTAACTTAATTTTTTAAATGCTGGGAAGAGACTCATAAGTTACATCACCCTGTTGATTCCACAGGGGATTGTAGGGTTGGGAGCTCTCTGCCAATCTCAGACCTTGCAGAAAAGCAGCTGCAGGGCTAAGTGGTGATCACTGTCTGCATGGAGCAAGGTGTTTAAACGAGGATGAACCACAGGATTCCTGGCTCCCACTGCAGGGCACAGAAGGTGGGCCCTCCTTAGTTAACTGGAGACTGTCATTTCAGGGCCTGTGACCTGCTCATGTATAATTTATGCTCAGTCTCTTCAAGCTTATTCCATACTCTCCCTTAAAAATTCCTGACTCCTCATCCTATTTTCTTTGCTTCTTTAGTTTTACCTCCTACCTTCCATCTCAGTTTCTTTCTTCTTGCCTAGCAAATCCTAATCTTTCATTTCCAAATAAGTCTTTTGATACCTAGCACTTGAACAGCTTTGCCAATTCAAGCTCTTTTGCTTCCTAATTAATATTTAATCTGTGTCACATATACTGATGATCCCATCTGAGATTTCTTTTCCATCTTGAAGGTTCCGGTAGCCTCCTAATCCCCAAAAATCTTGACCCACAGGGAGCAAAACTAGTTTCCACAATTAGCCAGGGCAGCTCCTTCTATCAGCCTTCATTATTTTTCACTAGTAGCATCTGATCCTCTTTCACCACTAGTTCTTTAACTCACCTGACCAGTTTCTTTCACATCACCAGCCCCAATTACTCTCTTCCTCATGCAATCCCATCTCATAACGTCACTTATCCTTCATCCCTTGTTACCTCTGCTCCTGTCATGGTTCACTGTCCAACATTCTTCCTCTCCTTTCTGCAGTGAGGTCAGATTCCTAGTCACACACTCTGAAATTATAATAATCTGGGAATTGAATTCAGCAACTAAAATGTTTTGACTATGTAAGCACATGCATCCAGTGTCACGTTGCTGGCATAAATGACACCACTATAGTGTGATGACCAAACCCAGAGCCTGGTTGGATTTTTTTTTTTTTAAGGAATAGTAAATGCATTAAAGGATCAAACTATCCTTACAGAACAAATTTTTCCTCATTCTTGACAACGGCTGAAGTTTTCTCTGAAATAGTTCAATAGATGTAAGGCACAAAAAACAGTAAATGTAATCCCTGATGGTTGAAGGTCATGAATATGTCACCAAACTGCATGCCTAGTATTATAATAGGAAGTGTTGGGTAATCTTAATAAGTGATACTACCAACTGCTTAGATGACACACATTGTTCTGACAGAACACTGGCTCTTTTTTATGAGCTTTAATTACATTAAATCAACTCTCTAGTCTTTAATCCATCTTTTAATTTTATGACCAATATCTTAGAAGCCTAGACAGCTAAACTTTATTCTGGCACATCACATAGGAGGCTAAATTTTCCTTTAACACCAAAGTAAGTCTGTTGAGCCAGTGTGTTTAGCAATAGTGGAAATGGGATTTTTGTGAATGATGGATGTAAGTTTTCATTTTAGCTTTCGTCTTCATTGCATATTCCTTCTCCTTGCTCCAGTTGCTAAGGTTTGTGTTGAGATTACTGTTCACTAAATAAAACCCGTTCAAGACTAGGGAGGCCTGAACAAAATGAAATAGACCTACATAATTCACTGAGTTTGAAAACCAAATGAAGCTTCACAGCAGTCCTTTGCACTGGCTGACGTTCATACTTAAAGTACTGAATATTTATAGTCCTTTAAGAAGACAACATCTATTAATATTGTAAGAGGAGCTCTTCCAGTTGAGATGTTAAGCACGGGGGCAAGGTAAATTTTGTAGAAAAAGCTAATACTTCTTAGACCAGAAGAACTTCCATGCTCAAAATCTCATCTAATAAAATACCTGTTTCCCTCATTTCTCTTACAAGACAATGAGCAAAACCCAGATATTCAGTTGAAGTCAGCAATATAAGTACTCACAATGAGAAAAACCAAATATTTGCCACAGGTTCCCTAATGAATTTTTGCACAGAAAAGGTAATTTGTGTCACTGGTTTGCCAGGCTACATCATGTTTTCATCTCTCAAAATGTTGAATAAAATTCTACAAAATTTCCAGTTCCTATATTAAGGGATTATTAACCCAAAATTAACACCTACTCAAGATTTCAACTCAGCACATCAGACTCACAGCTGAAACCTGAAAAGTGAATTGCTAAAACCTTCATAGTCTGCTTAGGAAAATTTATTTAAAACATCCCACAGATATGTTTTACCCAAGGGACACAGTTATTCTCTGATAACTTTCCAAGACAGATATCTATGATTTTTTTACCTATATTTGTATGTACACACACACACACACATTCCTCCCTCCCATAACCTGTTGTCCAACGTCATCAGAAAAGATAGATCAAAAAAGTAATTGCACATCTGTACAGATTGCTCTCCTTTAAATTTAGATGTCTTCCATAAATGACATTCCAGATCTTTGTCAGAGGATAAGGCACAAGAATTACAGATGAGGACTATGCACCACCAGAGACACCACTGAGGTCTCCCCCAGAAGTACTACGACTGTATTTGAGCAAACTAGTTAAAATACAACACAAAGACAAGTTCAAATAATACCACAGAACTCATGCCAGATATTCTTTAGATTGGGAAGTGTTTTAGTAACTCAGGACTGGACATAGCAGTGAGATCAACAAGGCCATAACTGCTGTCCTTGGGCATACACACTAATTCATCCCTTGTAAGGAACATCTGGGGGACTACAGATTCTATTTCCCACTCTCTCTTATCAGATCTAAACCATATTTTTCTTTGCTACTTTCTCTGCTACTTTCTCTGCATTACTTTCTTCACTGTTACTTACTTAAATCAAGTATGTTAAAAAATGTCAAAGCCTGTTCTTGCGTGACATACTACTCAATTTGTAACTCAGTTGGAGGTAGGTATTCCAGCTAAGCTGAACATTCATCCTTAGCCGAGTCTATCATCTCATCATTACATGGAGAGTCATCAGTCTCAGCTTAGCGTTTTCTGACTCCTGTACAGAGAAGTAGCTGGCAGAGTAAGCAGCCATGACCATCTGCACAGAGCAGTGTGTTCAATGGAAGATAAGCCATGAGATTTGTTGGTCCCATTGCAGGATCTGGAAGGTATCCTCTTCTTAACACCTAGAGATAGTTGCCATTCCCTTGCCTGTGACCCAGTAATGTGTAGCCTGTACCCTGCTCTCCTTGCTGCTGTCATCTCATCATTACATGAACAGTACATCGGTCTCAGCACAGAATTTTCTGGCATAGACATAACATTACGACAATGCTTCTAGCATACAGACACAACTGTATTGAATACATTACTACCTAAATTTTTGTATTAATAACAATTTTGCTGGGAAATACAGTATAAAAATGGTTTTCATATTTTAGATAAAAAATGCTAAATGTCTTTTTTTACATGGTGAGGAAATGTTGAGCTAAATCAGGTGTAATAGAGCCCACTTAAGCATCTAAACCTCCTGTAATGTCAGTAGTTATGTGAGAAATTGAAGAGTGTTTATCAAAATGTTACATTAGCTGCCAAAATTTCAAAGACCTCCAAACTGTTCTCCTGACACAGAGTATAACGTAAAAAAGAAAGCATTGAGCTTCACTTTTTTGTTTTCAGGTTATTAATACTGAAATGAACTGCCAGTGTCAGTGCTGTTACCAGCCATCAAAAATGACACAAGCCAGTGTTCACAGCAAATGAAAGCATGAGACTGACATGGGAAAAGCAGATCAAAATAAAAAGCTGCTGTTCTGTAGAAGAGAAAAATGAACCTCACTCTTATGCATTTCTGATAGAATGACACTTTATTTGTAGACTAGAACAGTTATGTTAACCTTAAATAAAAGGTTAGTGTTTTCACACTGCAGTGTTTGAGCTGTGTTTTCTCACCACTGCCACTTCACCTACAGAACAGAAAACATTTTTGGAAGAAGTACTCGTACAGCTGTTGCAAGGAGTTGTCAGAGGATCATTTTTGTTGGAGAAAAAGCATAGCAGAGGGATCATTTTCCATACGCTATCAACTTTAGCCAGTTCATCAGCCACTGTGATAGCAAAACAGCAACATGAGCTTTCAGAGATCACCAGTGCTGCTGGTTGAGCACAGACACACAAATGAGCTACTCCTACAGTTTAGATAACTGTGATGCAAATTCACTGGGGAAAGACAAACCAGGTTTTCCCTAAAGTATTGTGAGTCTCTCTGCCCAAATGGTAAAGGATAGCATTTATCTTTTTCTGTGGTGCCTGAGATAAACTTACTGTCCTTTAGTGAAGTTTTAGACGGTTAATTTTTGAATGTGCTCTCCCTGGTGCGGGTTTTCCCAACAAGGACAAAGGAATATTTAAAACTGTAACTCAACACAGCAACCATAAAAAGTTTAGTTAGCTAATGGTTTCATCACTATTAATTGAAAGCTGTCTCAACATACAAGGCTGGTGCATAGTCCAAGACTGCACAGTGTATTGCAGCGTATGCACAGCAATGTCTTCCTCAGTGTAATTTTAAATAATGAAACCAACCATGGCCAGTATCAGATTACAAACAGCTACAGGTATGTTAAACAGCAGAACTGGACCTGGTTTGAATACATGAATTGTACCAATGCCTTTGAGTCTTGGCAAAACTCTATGAGCTCATGGCATATTTCACAAAATACACGTGACATTTCCTGTGGAGGAAGTGGTACAAATTCAGACAATGGTGCCATGCAATGAGCTGAAGAGCCTTCAGGGCCACCATTTTCTACCTTGCAGAGGAACATAAGAGGAGAGGGGGTAGGTGGAACTTATGCTCCTCCCTGTTGTATCAACAGAGAGAAGAGACTTGCTTGGGCCCAGGTCTCACAGAGAATTCCTTCCTCTCAGCATAGGCAGAAACAAGGTCTTTGCCTTGGACTTTCCAGTAAATTACTGATTTAGGTTTTGTTTCAGTAGTCAATCTTGAGAATAAATCCCTCCTTCATTTGCACATCCCTATCCCCTCTCAGCTAATATCTTCTTTCAAAAGAAAGCCACTTTCCCTTGGGAGACTGCATCACCAACTCCCTCAGCCTGTCACAGAGGATGGGACCAGAGAGAAAATGAAAGGATCCTTTCCTTCCCTGTGCCACCTCCACAGATCTGAGCCTAAGAAAGCTCAAGGCACAGGACCATGGAACAGCAAGCCTGCTCCTAAGAGCGCTCATTTGGAACATGTGTGATCTGAAAAGTGAAGCACCGCATAATGAACATCAGGACCCAGGATGTCCCTGCTGAAATTAGATTAGCTGAAAATCTTAAGCAAACAAGGGTGAAACTTCAGTAGAAATGAAGTACAGGTCATGCCATGCTTATTCCTGCATCCCCTCTAGTCCTTTCAAAGCCAATTTCATTGCAGAGGCCAGTACTTTACAGAAGAACACAGCTACTGAGCGTTTTTGCTGCTTCCTCATTGATGGGAGGTACAAATGAAGGAGTCTGCATATCTGACCTTTCTTCCAAACAGAAACAACGTACTCCAAAAGAAAACGAGGTCATATTTTCCCATCCCAAGAGCAGTTTTGCCTGCAGGTAATGGTGCTGAATGAATCAGTGTATTGCTGAAACTGATGCATGATGACAAAGGTATAGCAGTACTTACTGCTGAACCAGAGGGATGCAAAGAAATAAAAATTCCTCCATTGCAGCACATGCCTCTCATTGAGAACAAGCCCTGTTATTCCTCAGGTAGCTTCACTTTTATGACAACAACCAAACATTTTTCTCTGTATTTCTCATACTTACATGTACTGTTCCTCAAGAAATTATGTCAGTGAAGGACTCATACAGTGAGAGACGCTTCCGTTTCCCCTTGCCAACATGCCATTTTTTAGTGACTATGATGGGCTAAATTAGCATTACTCCATTCAGTGCTGGAGGACTGTGGCACCAGAGCACCAACAGAGAAAATTTTTGAACTCATGAATCAAAGGTTTAGAGAGCACACAGAGGAAAGCGTGAGGGAGTACTGGAGCAATACTTGTGCCAGTTTAGCAAATTTATTACTACAATATCATCACGGTCAACATAATTAAACCTCCCACTACAGGTCTCTTGTCTACTGCATTACAATTGATATCACTCCCACCACTAACAGCATATTCTCTTGACTCAAAATAGCTTTCCATACACCTGCTAGCTCTGGAGTATGGAGATGAAACTATTCAAAAAGATGTTATTGGAAAGTTACAGGAGATAACTTGGACTTCTGAGTGGTTTATTCCTGTTTCTCTTCTGCCTTTCATTTTCTTCTAACATTACATATATTGGACTCCATGGCAAGGGGAATGAACTAAAGCACTTCATATTAGATTCTAAATGAAATTCTTCTTCACTTACAAACAAGAATACAATAGCCTAAATATGAAGCATTTGAGGTCAATGTTGAATAACATCTTTATTTTCAACATTAAAATAAATTTTAAAATGTCTGTGTGTTTTAAAATTAAAAATATCTGTGTGTTTTGCTTTGAAAAGGGGGGAAAAAAGTACGCTGGAGTTTCCAGCATATTGCTCTATTTACACTATGGTGTCTCTTCCACAAGTAAATTCTAATGAGAGTTATAGATAGGTGTCTTTAAAAACACAACAGTTTCTTGTCTTTTAGAAAGTGAGCAATTACTTTATTTCATGCATTTAATGACTGGTGCTTTTTTTACAACCATGGGTTGAGATATTTGAAAGCCACTTTACCTAGTGTTTGATACATTTGATTACTAATTACTTTATTTCAAATCTGCATTAAAACTTGAACTGCAGGTTTGTGAAAACCAAAATTCTTTTTAGGAATTCAATGCAGGATGTCTGGTTTTGAATACTGCCTCAGGTACAAGTTGACTTTTATGGTTTAAAAGAAAAAAAATCTCTTAAAAATAAAAGGTATTTTTTTAAAAAAAAAACCCTTGACCTCCACATCTTGTCTCAAACTATTGAGTAGAAAAAAATGCTTTGCTACTGAAGACCTGTTCTAAATTTTTGACAGAATTTGGTGTACATCTTTTAACTTTGGTACAACGAGGGTTCTATATTTCAAAAGATTCAGCAGAGAAGAAGTGATGCTTTGGGTTATGGTCTCTTGTTTCCACAATAATCAAACTGGAGTAGCATAAGCCATTGGAAGAAACAAAGAAATGAACTTCAACTGACTTTGTAGGATGAACCTTCTGCTTTGCTTCATTAATTGAGACAGTAAAGCTGAAGCTTAGTATTAAATACCATGAGCAATAAGCATTAAGTTTGTGCACTGTGTTACAAATCTGTTCCCCAAATATTCTCATTTCAGGGGAGGATTTTTCCGGGACAATGCCTAGCCTGTTGGCCACAGCCTGTTTGGCTCCCTTGCCCTGTGTCTAGCCTCTTTAGCAGCTGGTGTTGCTCCCAGCTCCTGCTTCCACAGCTTATTACATGCTTTTTTCTTACAAAAATATGTTTCTAAATTTCGTTTAGGGACATCAAGCCAACTGTTGAATCACAAATGTGTTCCTGCCACCAAACATAAGCATTCTGCGCACACGTTTCTACATCTATTTTCTGCATGGAGAATTGCACTGTTGTAACCAAGCAATACATATGAATCCTTTGTGATGCTTTGAATTTAGGAGTAACTCATGATTTTTTAAAAGTTTTCTAAATCTACTAACTCATTAACAAAAAACAAAATATGCCACTCTTGGAAAATAGAAGTTCACGCTTGCATGCTGTGTTTGCATTGATTTTATTAAACTGTCCCGAACTCTGCATGACAAGAGGGATTTACTCACCAGAAACATTATTCCCCGCCTATGCGGTAGGCAGGAGGGAGGGCGTGTGCAATGAAATCATGAGTTAAACACAGAAAAGGTGAAACAAATTCATGATCTCAGTATACTTGTGTCTACGATAGAAACATCTGATGGACAAGAAAATGCTTCAGATTTAATACCTTCTTGCCATAGGAAAGCTTTCCATTCCTGGCTTTCACTATGGGAACAGGAAGACTGCTCCAAACCCCTGACTCCAAAACTTCCATCATTGGGTCTGAGGAGAGAATTTTTATATCTACATTTCCACCAGGCTTTTCATCTCCCACAGGAGATCGATATTAAAGACACAGGGGGAAAGGCTGTTCTGGTCCCTGTTCGTTTTCATTCCCCTTATAGAATCATAAAATCACTAGGTTGGAAAGGACCTCCAGGATCATCAAGTCAGACCATTCCCATCAGTCACTAAACCATGCCCCTCAGCAATTCATCCACCTATCTTTTAAATACCTCCAGGGAAGGTAACTCAACCACCATGATAGGAGGGGGAAGTTCCCGAGCGAAAAACAAACCCACACTCCACTTCTAAGTCTTCAGTTTAAGCAAGCTCTAGAATAGAAAACTTATATTGGCATCAAGTTTACTTCACATTCAAGACCTTATTGCAGCGTGAGGTGTTTAAAGTGTTCTCTGAAATCAGCAGTTTGAAATTCAACCACATATGCTCAGCACAAAGAGCCTGGAAAATTAAAGCATTTTCTGATTTAATGATCCCTGTGTTGAGGTGAAAAATTAGCTGCTCATCTTAAGGCCTCACTGTAAATCCAAGGCATGAAATTATTTGCAATTGCATGCCTTGGACATTATTCCTTTCCAACACATGTAGCAAATTTAATGTAAGTTGGGCCAGAGCGTGAAGAGGAGGGTGTTGCCCTTTGATACTCCACAGTCCCTTCCAGCTGCATCTACTAATAACAGAACCCTATCCAGCACTGCTAAAATCAGGAATTTTGCTACTGACTTGAAAGGTAGCAGGATTTAAAATTACAATGCATACCACTTCTTTTCTTCCCCTTGACAATATAGCCAGTGCATTCTGGGTAGGAAGCTAAGTTTCCCAATACTAGTATATAATTTGATCTCTTGACAATAATCCACATGCAGTTAAACAGTGCCTGCATAACATTTTGTGCTTCAGTGGTTAAAGCATATCATTTGGAACCATAAAAGCAAACCAAAGACTAACTCAGAAGTAAAATAGTCATTAGGTGGAGAAATGATGGAAGTGAACAAGGCCTGCAATGCAAACTAGCAGGTGGGTATCCAAGGACATTACAGTCATCACCGATCATTTTGAACAGAGATAGAAGAGGATAAAGTACCAAAGGACAGAAATTACTCTGATCCTATTAAATAGCAAATCACAAGGAGATGTCTGAATACAAAAAGCTATTATTAATAAAGTTTCTGCAGTGTAACAAGCTTGTGCTCTGAAAGTTAAAGTGACTTTTGCGTCTTGTGGTTTTTGGGACTCCAATTTCTATTGTTTGCCTCGTGTTACGTGAACTGTCTGCTACCCTCGGCTCTTTACTATTATCTAAGACTCTGCAAGCCTCCCATTCTGAAGCGAAAATTGCTTTTGAGCTGGAATTTTTCAGGTCTTATGTAAATATACAGCAGTGAGAGGACATGGCCCCATCCCTCTGCACTGCTGCCACTTGTGGTCAGCATGGACAAAGTGCCTTTTCTTTTTCATCCTCTAGAGCAAATTAGCCTCCATTAAACCCCAGAGGAGGGGAACTCCTGATGCTTCCTCTTTCACCTCTAACAAGGTTGTATAGGTGATGTGCTCCTCCTGCATAGTGAACAGCTGTGGCAAGGACTCCATCTACCTGAAATAAAACTGCTTCTTCATACTCCCTCTGAATTCTCAGCTTTCTGCCACAGAAATGCCACCTCAGTAGGTTATTCCTTAGTGTCCACTAGGAGATATTTATGCGTAACTCCCTTTTCTGTAACCAATATTGTCCAAATCTGCCCTTGATACAAACCCAGAAAATATCATTAACAGAATAAAGAGACCATTTAAGAACCCTATAATTTGTTTCTTCCTGCCTCCTGAGAGCTGCAGTACGCATTGATCAGGAAAGAGAACAACAAACACATGGGGACACAAATACATATCCTGCTTTCCTGCTGTGTATGAAGCGTAATAGAGGAAATAACTGCTCAGTGTCAAGATTTAGAGGCTGTGCATTACTGGCATAGCTGAAACACAAATTATCTGTCCTCAGATACAAAAGTTTAAAGGTCTCTTCCCCCTCACTGCCAAGAGCCAGATACAGTGATCCTAACATGGAGGTCCATGCCCTCACTGCAATTCAGATTTTTAATTAGTTTATTCGAAAACAGTTTTACAATTACCTGTAATTTGTCCACTAGTAATTTCCTTTCTTTTTAACAGACATACATACTCTGCCTGGTCTGAAACAGTCAGACATTTGGGTGTTTTGGTTTTTTTTTACCAAAAGTGCGCTTGAAGAGTCTTTCTTTAGGTCAGCCTTCTCGTTACATGCAGAGAAATGGCATATGGGAGCAGATCATTAACATCTTACAAATAAATTTCTTTAAAAATGAACATTTAAGAATTAGATATAAATGGAAGGAAACAAAGTAGTGGTAATTTTCAAGTGGCAGTACATGTGCTCACATCAGTAGAGAACCTGTATCCTATCTGCAACCGGCACTTGTATCAAGCTGCTCTATTCAGGTTGCTGCTATGACAACAATCCAGAGGCAAATGTCAGGTCAGCTCCCAGCATATGCATCTAGGCCATAATTGCTTTGTCAGAAACCTAATAGCCACCTACTCCTACTCCTCTAACAGCTAAAAGCAATATTGTTAAAACTATTAAATGCTGCAAGATTATTAACACCCTATTCATATGCTACTAAAGCACTGAAAACTTCAGATTTGCTTTCGTTTTATCCCCCAAACAAGAACAAGGTTTGAAAGTGTACTGAAAGTGACTATTTGCAAATTCATGTTCATTCACATTTCAGTATAAACCTGGGATCATTAAACTTTCTCTTCCTTGGGGGTTAGATATTATCTTTCACTCCACCATGATGATTACTGATATTTAATTTGCCTGGTTACAAATCACAGCATGAAAAAAAATAATAGCTGTCATTTTAATGAAAGGTTTTTTAAAAAATACATTCAAGTGTTTGTCATAAAGAGCTGCTTCATAGCATTTTATTGTATGATACCTTATCACCTTGGAAAGATCAAATAATAAAAGATGTTTTTTTGAGCTTAACTTTTATAATTAAATAAACTGGAAGCTTCCACAAGACTCAGAAATATAACTGCACATTCATCCTAATCCTATTTATCCTAATCATACATCACATATTTTAAGCTCATGATTTTTTTTAAAAAAAGACATTTAACATTTATATTCAAGGAACCTTTTTGAGGTATCTAGCAGAAAGTGAAATGCTTGACACAGACTGAGAAATGAAGTAATGCTGTCATAGCTGCAAAGTTGTCTTACAGCTTTCTGTAAATACTATCACATGTGAAGAATCAAAGTCATTCTGCGTATAACTAGTTTGTTCAGTGAAAGGGAAATTGTCTGAAGACACACACACTTCCCATTCTAACAGTTTCATTGTATTACTCCCATTTGCCTTGTAAATAGTGATATTTACAGCCAAATTAAATCAATTATAAATGTTACAAGAAAAGTATTATTCTGTTGTCTGTGCAGTGAAGGTATAAGGACAACACCTTTGTCAGGCTCTACAGTCATCTGATTTGTTATTTTCATCTAGCGTCTGGAATGAAAAGAAACTGTACCTCTTAAATTCACATTAAAAAAAAGAAAATGCAGAAAATCGTCTTTCCTATCTCTTGTATTCTATAAAACAAGTATTCTGTGAAGAGTCTGCTAATTTAAAAAGCATCAGCTCTGGCTGAGAAATGCCTTTTTAAGCCTGGGAGATATGCAAGATAACTTTCATTTTCCTCTGGAACTTAAGATCTCTTTGGGCTCGATTTGTCATTTGCCTACGTAAGTACAAAAGAATCATACTTTGTATGTCTGATAACTTGAGGCATAAGGATGAAACAAGTGTATACATCTCATTCCTTTGACTACCCAAATGCCTGTGCATGCTATGGTAGCCCTTCTGTGATACTACTCACTGAAATGGATGTCAAATTGCTAAAATAACTTTGAGTCCAGGAGAGAATCCAGTCCAGTGGTTTTGCAAGCAAATGAGATCACGACTCTCCTATCTACAAATATAATGATGAGTTCTCAAAGGACCAGATTCCTAACTGGTACAAACCAATATGGTGTTTCATCAATTTTCTAAGTGATCTGGCTAATGATACACAACACGTGCATAAAAAAAAAGTTTCATACACTTCTACAGACATTGTACTCTATGATTTAGTTCTTCTGCTTTCCCTTATTTCCATAATTCTAAACAACTAAACAATGAAACAAAAGGCAGCTGTTGTAAAAGCCACTTGAGTCTAAATAAAGGTGAAGACAATTTTTTTCTTGTATCTTTCTTATTTATTTTACAGAAGGAAGACTTCACCTTTTCATCTTCCTTAGTAAAAATAAAGGGGCAGGTCTTCTCTCATACTGATTATACAAACCAGTATTTCCTCCCAGGTCTTCTCTTGAAGAATTTTTATTAGTCTACTTGATCTCTTCCAACCTGGTGATTCTATATGCAATAGGTGTTGCTCTGTCCTAACTAGCAGTGGCATTATATTCTTCTACCTGGGTTAAATCCAAGTTTTTCATGTTGTCCAGAATCTTTTATAAGCATGATTCCTTTTGTAAATTAAGAAAGGAGCGTAACCCTTAGGCAGCTCCTTACTGGTTATACTGGTTGTTGCTGGTGGCAGTTTGGAGAACATTGTTCAGCAATGAAGTTGAATTTTAGGTAACTGGTGAGACTGCTTCTCAAATCCTGTGTTCTGTTCTGGGCCTCTCACCACAAGAAGGATGTTGAGGCTCTGGAGAGAGTCCAGAGAAGAGCAATGAAGCTGGTGAAGGGGCTGGAGAACAGGCCTGATGAGGAGCGACTGAGAGAGCTGGGGGTGTTTAGCCTGGAGAAGAGGAGGTTGAGGGGAGACCTCATTGCTCTCTCCAACTACCTGAAAGGAGGTTGTAGAGAGGAGGGAGCTGGGCTCTTCTCCCAAGGGACAGGGGACAGGACGAGAGGGAATGGCCTCAAGCTCCACCAGGGGAGATTTAGGCTGGACATAAGGAAAAAATTCTTCACAGAAAGGGTCATTGGACAGTGGCAGAAGCTACCCAGGGAGGGGGTTGAGTCACCTTCCCTGGAGGGGTTGGGGTTAAAGAGACGGGTGGACGAGGTGCTGAGGGACATGGTTTAGTGTTTGATAGGAATGGTTGGACTTGATGATCCAGTGGGTCTCTTCCAACCTGGTGTTTCTATGATTCTATGATTTCAGACAGGACAGTAAGACTAATCCACCTCCAATTTCCACAGAGCACTATAGCTGAACAATATTCCAGGCTGTTTTATGGTGAGGTTTTATGAAAACTACACCACATGTACCTGTTCAGAAGAGACTGACAAGAGGCAAATTCTTAAAATGACACTTCCTTTTCTGTGACTGGCAAGCAGAGCCACAGAGCGTATGCAGCCACAGCTCACAAAAAAACCCCAAACTCTGGTCACTGCCCAGGACAGTAATGGCAGGATGACTTTTTCTAGATTTTCCTAAGGGGACAGGACAAGAGGGAATGGCCTCAAGCACCACCAGGGGAGATTTAATCTGGACATTAGGAAAAAAAATTTCACAGAAAGGGTCATTGGGCATTGGAACAGGTTACCCAGGGGAGGTGGTTGATTTACCTTCCCTGGAGGTGTTTAAGGCACAGGTGGACGAGGTGCTAAGGGGCCTGGTTTAGTGTTTGATAGGAATGGTTGGACTCGATGATCTGGTGGGTCTCTTCCAACCTGGTGATTCTATGATTCTATGATTATTTAACCATTATTCTTTCACCCAACCATGATACAATTTGGTTTGTAAAGTGAAGGATGCAACAAAAGAAGTTATCCTTCCTATCAGAAGTTATCCTATCCACCATGTGTAATGAATGCATGCGACAAGGGCTATATTTCTACTTGATTTATTTCATTACTTCCTTGTTGATAGCAGTCCAGAACCTTCATTTCAGTACAACCACTTCATATTATATATTGCTATAGATGCAATAAGGATCTTGAAGGATTATCTCAGGAGAGAATCCCGAGATATCACTCAGAAGCACAAGAAATCTTAAGGATTCGGATAATGTCTCTTCTATCTCTGACTGAAACAAGTTATAGAAGGTTGATCCAGTTATTGTTTCTGCATTTTTTAATTAACTCTGATGAATAAAGTCCTCAAAATTCAGGACTGGAATTATCCTTTTTCAGTATTCAAATTCAACACAAAAGCTCTGCATTGCCCCTGTACCCAGTGCCTGATCTGGACTGTGGAAAAGTCAACCAAATCCAGCCCAATGTTTGGGCCGTGTATCAGTAAACCTACAGAATTTCAATATAGAAATCTACAAAATCTGTGCAGGGGAATAAATTATTTTTAATATCAGGCAGAATTTTAAAATGGAAGCAAGTAGGATAAGGTATTACCTTACTCCAGTCAGGTAATAGGTATCAAATTTCAGGTTTCAAACCTGAAAAATTTCAGGTTTCAAACCTGAAAGGAGGTTGTAGAGAGGAGGGAGCTGGCCTCTTCTCCCAAGTGACACAGGACAGGACAAGAGGGAATGGCCTCAAGCTCCGCCAGGGGAGATTTAGGCTGGAGATTAGGAGGAAGTTTTTCACAGAAAGGGTCATTGGGCATAGGAATAGGCTGCCCAGGGAGGTTGTTGGTTCACCTTCCCTGGAGGTGTTTAAGGCACGGGTGGATGAGGTCTTGAGGGACATGGTTTAGTGTTAGATAGGAATGGTTGGACTAGAAGATCCGATGGGTCCCTTCCAACCTGGTTGTTCTATGATTCTATGAAATATATAACTTCTCGGTACTTAAGTTACAGGCCAACCAACAGAGCTTGATCTCAAAATAATGAAAATGCACTGAAGCTAAAGAGAACACTTGAGTAAAATCTAACAGAGTCAGACAGCCATGCATTACAGTTCAGGCTACCATGACCTAGTAAACACATTTATATTTTTTACAGAGGAGTCTCAGAAACTGACAATGTTTTTATTGTTACAGTTTAAAAAACTATGGGAAGGCACTCTTTTCCTAACAGACAAAATTACATTGAAATTCCCATTATGAAATAAATTACTGCCATGAAAAAAACTAATTTTGAAAATGAGTAATTGATACCAGTGAGACCAGAAAGATGATGTGAGTGGAATTTGAAGCATATAGGTAGAATGATTCTTTGTCCTGCTTCTGACTTAGCTTTAGTAGACTTAATATTGCTAGATCAGGCCCATATTAAGCACTGCTGCTATCAGAAGTAATTCTAGAAAATCATTGATAAAATGTGGCATTTGAATGCATTCAGACACACGGATACAATTAGTGAAGTATCGCCTGAATAAATCTGTACACAGGATTATAAGAATGTAAAGCAAATCTTTCACAATTAATACTTGTGAAAGAAACGGCAAATAGTTATCAGCACTGCCAATATTCTATCTGTTCAAAATTAAAAACGAGCTCTTAGAGGTTTCTGTGGTTTTGGTTCGTTTTGCTGAGCAATAATTGAAAATGGCTTTCATCAAGCCGCTGCTAAAATTAATACTATAGGCAAAACCATATTTAATTTAAGAATTCATATTATTTGACCAAAGTACAGACTTCCATTATGGATGCACATGCAACATGCTCAGAGACTGTGTTATGTCAGGGAGAGGAAGAGAAATGGAGGAAAGAGTAAAAGCAAGAAAAGAAAAAGAGTTCAGAGTGTTGTTGAAGTTTTGTCTTAGCTTCAGGATTGGACAAACACTAATTTTGTTCTTAATACACTCATGTTTCAGGGGTAATATTCTCAAAAAGGGGGTGGGGGATGCAAATTACACATCGTTTTGTAGTAGACCACCCCTCTGGAGAATCATAGAATCATAGAACAACCAGGTTCTATCTAACCTATCTAACACTAAACCAAGTCCCTCAATACCCCATCCACCCGTGCCTTAAGCACCTCCAGGGAAGGTGACTCAACAACCTCCCTGGGCAGCCTATTCCAATGCCCAGTGACCCTCTGTGTGAAAAATTTCCTCCTAATCTCCAGCCTAAATCTCCCCTGGTGGAGCTTGAGGCCATTCCCTCTTGTCCTGTCCCCTGTCACTTGGGAGAAGAGGCCAGCTCCCTCCTCTCCACAACCTCCCTTCAGGTAGTTGTAGAGAGTAATGAGGTCTCCCCTCAGCCTCCTCTTCTCCAGGCTAAACAACCCCAGCTCTCTCAGCCGCTCCTCATAGGTTCTATTCTCCAGCCCCTTCACCAGATGAAAATAAAGCAGCTTTAATGCAATGCTTTCATTCAGCTTTGGGGGAAATTGCTAAATGAGGGCTCTTACTAGGTCCTCTAATCAATCTCCTTTCCAGGACTATCTAATGCTTGTCCTCCATTAGGAAATCTCTTGATAGGATTTATGAAGTGATAATTTCCATTTTCCAAATCTTATTTCCCCTTTCGTCCTCCCAAATTACCACTGAAGGGCCCTCAAAGCCTGGGTCTACCCATTGGTACAATGTCCAATTTTGTAAATTTACATTTAAAATAAAAGTAGGGACTTGTTAAGAAGTTTTTGGGGTTTTTTAGAGCTATGTAACAGTGAAAAACACATACTGAACTGAGCTTATTCCGTTTAAGAAAAAAATCCAATGAAAATATTTGAGTTTGGACATATGCAAGAAAAGTGAAGGAAATTTAAAATTAAGTAAAAGGAAAATAAATAAGAAGAGAAGAAGGATAGATTCCTTTTACCTATCATGGTCTTTTCCTGGATGTAAGGATACAGGTCTACTTCCCATCTCAGCATAAGAACCAAGCACGGTAATGTGTTAAATCCCTTACTTGGAAATATTCTGGAATGTTTTGTTCTCCGTCTAGTTTGTTAATGTCACATTCTTGGAGTAAATAATTAAATTTCAATAGAACTGCAGGTACAGCCAAGGTTTTTCTGCTTCTCTAATGACTTAACTATTCTGCCCTGTAGGGTAAATTTCTCAATATAAGTTTTATAAAGCTACTTAACACATATTCCCATAATTTCTTCCAGCAAAGGCTATTCAGCAAATATATCCTGAATTCACAAACAGTTTTGCAAGCTCCAAAACTGCATCAACCCAGCTAATTTACTGCTCGCTGAATCAAATGGATGGTGCTAATTGAAACTGTCTCCACAGTGTTCCAAGAACTCACTGCCAAAAAAAACCCAGCAGAGCTGAAGGAAGCAGAACCCAACACCTATTCTTCATAGGCAGATATGCTACTTTAACATCACAGTTGTAATTAATGTGACCAGTTCAGAGCCATTCTGCCTACAGATTTTTAATTCTGTAAGGAAAGAATATGTTGGTAAACATAATACAATGAGTTATTCAAGCATCCTGGCAGGGTGGACCTGGTAAAGTCACAAAGAGTGGAAATGACTCTGTTGTGTTACGTTAATGAAGTAGCCTGAGAATGGGGGGCAGGATTTGCAACCTAGCAACATAGTTTTGTGATTGGGCGGTGGCCAATGAAGACTTGTTACTAGGGCAGAAGTGACCAATCAATGTTTACCTCACGTTTGGCCTGCTTGGTCTATATAAGCAGCAAGTTAACCCATAATACAGGACTTCATCTGAAATCATATTGATTTGTCATGAGGTTCATCTTGCTACTGCCATTGTTAAGTACAGAAATACCTCTCTTCTCAATAATAACTGTTACCAAATACTTCTGTGATAGTAACACCACAAATAAAAAGATAATATTCCTATAAATATGCTTTTCAAGTTCTGTCTACAACTGATCTTGTTTCAACAGCTCTCTGTCTACCTGGAGAGTTCTATGAGATTCTCATTTACATTATTCAAAAACTCTGCCTCACCCTGGCTAGACTAAAGAATTGAGCCACCAGTTTTGTGCAATGCAAGGAACCTTAAGTTCGCACAAGCCTTTCCTACTTCTCCTTGGGGTAAGCACGTCAACTTTGTCTTTTTTTAAATTGTAACTGAAAAATCAGAGAACAAATGCAGGAATGTAAAACCTGCGCAATCTGAATAAGCACAACTTCTAAACTAAGTCATACTTAACATTACAGTGTTTTGACATCACATGTGATTTGTAAATCTTAAGGTAAATATATCACAATAATGCAAATATTAGCAAAAAAAATATAATAGCAAAAGAAATAGCAATATCCACTCTCAGATCCTAAACTATCAATGTTCTAGAGATAGTAGTAGGAGTCCTTTATTTGGTTAGGGTACAACCTGGAGGGACTTAATGGACTGTGTATAAAAGGAAAACATACTTTTTACAAATGTTCTTTTCTACAAAATGTTTATCTACTATGACACAGGCATATTTTGGAGCAACTGAGATATTACTAAAATCTGACTTTGTGATAATCATGAGGAGAAACATAGCATAATAATTTTTGCCATAAGAATGTTACATGTCACTGTATCTGTGGAATCACTAAATAATCTACCAGTCTGATTTTAAAAAAAAACTGAAAGAAAATATGTAATTGAATGCAAAATAAAAATAATGAAATCCTAACATGTCCTATAGTAGGTGAATAATCACATAAGAAAAAACAGAATAAATATTGATATGAGCTTTAAAAACTCACTAGTAAGTTAATTTAGAGCACCTTGCTATATATCACAATAACTTTTCTGTTTCAGGCAAACAGGTATTTTCAGAAACTTAGACAAGTTCACCTTACATTTACAAATGCATACAAATTTTGAAAGAGAATATGTGCATAGGTAAATACACTGACTCATGGATACACACACCATTTCTCTTACTTATGTAAATTATAAATACTGTATGTCCTGTTCCTTTTAGTTCTAGTAATGCAGATTACACACTGAGCCCTCAAAATCTACAGCTACTAAAAAGCAAATATACAGTTTTATACAACCAGACATCATAAATATAGTAGACACCCTCATACAGCTTATGTAAATATAGACAGAGACATACTTGTGCATTCATTTAAAGAGCAACAGCTTTTGTATTTTAATTATTCTTGCCATAACGAAACATATAAGGGACTGCACCAGCCTTCTGCATGGCATCCTACGTAAATGAGTCCAGTGCATTTATAAATACGCATGTGGAGACCCCCAAGCAACACAGTACCTGCTGTCTATCCAACCGCATCCTTTTTGCAGCATTTCTGCTTTCACTCTCACAGGCAGAAGCCAGGATACTCTCTGCAACTGCTGAAGTAAGGTGTGAGGGAATAGGTCGTGACTATGAGAGAAAAAAGAAACACAGAATTTAATTTCTAGCATAATCCATGATATCCTTTTTCAAAGTGCACAATACCATCACCTGGGCAGGAAAGTCCACTCATTGAAATGTAGTTCATATCAACAAAACAGGGAAATGGAACTTGTAAAGATGAAAAACAAAACTAGTTAGATGTTAAAGCTGCAGATGATCCAGAGATCCATGAGAAGCCCTTTCCTCCCCACAGCTCTATTGTCCAGTGTATTTAGTCTGGCTCATTAAGCTGTACTTTGAACAGACAGTGGCATATTCTCTGTGTTCCAGCAGCACCCTGGCCATCTGATTATTGTTAAGAAAACTGAAAGGCTTTTTATCCTGCACAGCATGTGACAGAGATGCGTAGTGGTTTTTTATGACTATAAATAAACAAAACAAAAAAACCCCAAGTGATAGGGTTGAAACATCACTCAAAATATAACAGCTTGTCAGGACATTTCAGAGCAGTCTCAATCTGTAGGATATGAATTTTTGCATTCCTTGCTACAACATGACTGATGTGATTAAAATGACTTCCAAAAAATCTGTTTTTCTTTTGATAATGTCAGCCTTCCAACAACATAGATATTTTCTGGCTCAGCTAGATATCTTGTGGGTTTTTTTCCGAACAAAAATCTCTCACTATTAATTTAATTGCCTTTACATGTTTTAGGCTAAAGAGAATGCTAAAATTCACTGGTTATGAACTCCAATGTGGTCTTCTCAGACAGTTAATAAAGAAGAATATTTACACACCTTTTTCCTCTCTACATGCAAAACAATCTTTATGTAAAATTAATTTCTGAAAGATAAATCTTCTATATTGATATACAAAGATATATCTGAAGTACCAAGAAAATAAAAAAAAATGGAGATAGTAACACTAGTGATTCTATGATTCTATACCAGTAGACATATAAGCCCATTCCAGAGGCTGCAATTCACTGAACCAGTTCTGGACTTTCACACATTTCCAAAGCTTCACTGAACCCAAAAGCACTATGTAAATTTCTGCCTATGGAGGAATTGTCCATAGTGGTAGGGGGAGGCTTGGTTTTGCTTTTGTTTTTTGTTGCTTTTTGGGGTTTTGTTGCCTTGGATTTTTTTTTTTTTTTTTGAAGAGATATTTGCTTAGTCCTAAAAGCATGACTATGAACCTGCTATAAAACGTCTCTGAGATTTGGAAGCAAACTTTGAAATATACCTATTCAATTCTTAGACTACCTTAGAACAGGTACATTATATACGCTCAACTAATTTTATGGTTTTCATAACATTCCAAAAATTGAGGAGCCAATCATTACTAAAATTACATTTTTACCTTTAAAAACTAAAGTCTGTTTATTGACTTTGGATGTGATCTGCAGAATGCCTTTTTTTTTTTTAATCTGACACTGTACTTTCTCTAATGCTCAGGACCACAGTCTGTCTGGGATCAGAAGCTGAATTAGCTTTTAGAAATAGACAGGGATTTACGAGTCTCCCTCACTTGTGCAATACGCATTTCTCCCCAGTCATCCAAAAGCAAGTTCTCTGGCATCAATCTAACAGCTGATGAAGACTGAAGAACGTCTGAAGAAAGACACTCAGAAGTGGCCATACTATAATGAAATACATCTGATACTTTCCAGTTCACACAACACATTCCCATGCACTTTTGAAAATAAATCAGTCTAAGAGACAAGGGACACTGATGCTAAACCCCGGTGTCACTGTAAAGGTTATCAGTACAGCGCAAGCAGATACCTTCTTGAGGCTTCAGAGGAGGAAGTAAGTCTTTGCAGGAGGTTTTCACTGACAAAGCACTATATTTATTTTTCTGTTTCCCTAGAATGATGATGTTACTCTGAATATATTTTTTCATCACTTAGCCACACTTGATTCCTCCCCATATGTGGTGGCCAAGTATCACTGTACATGCTACTAGTTTATTTATGTTCATGGTACATTGACTATGTTGGCCATATTGAAGTCTCAGCATGGTCCCTCTAGCAGTGGCCACACAATGATGTTCTTGAAAAATTGTGAGCAAACACCTGCATAGTTCCTCCAGCTGGGGCTTTAATTATAGCTATTACCATACCAATACATCAATGGATTTTTAGAATATTACATATGAGCCAAAAGAAACCCCAAACCTGTTCTGAACAAGAAGTAAAAGCAACCCAAGTTCCTCTAGCTTCTTTGCTTCTGTGAGAGAACAGGTATATTTAAGTGTTTCATGAAATAAAAGTTACCATAAAAAGTAAGCAGTGACGTGTTTTTCTCTGAAAATGAGTGCAGCAATTGCATTCACTGTTGAAATACTGAATTCAAAAATGAGGAAATCTCCAAGTTAATGGAGTACCTTCCTCTTGAAATATATGTTAACCCATAATTTCTCTCACTCATGGCTGCTGATACGGCAAGAACTATATAAAATGAATCATAGGAAGAATGTAATGAGTGCACACTTGAGTCATCTGGGAGGGAGTAAAATACTATAACAAAGCACGAAAGAAAAATCATCTGATTGAGGTTCAGGTTCTATCAGCTTAATTCAGGCAGAGCACTAGTTTGACATTGACTGAGAAGCCACATAGAGTCCTCTGTCAACAGCAGCAAAGCTGTTAAAAAGAAGATTTTCTGTTCCATGAAATGGAATCTCTGAAATGTCAAAAAGATCAATTTTGAAAAGCCTTGCCCAAGAGGAAAAAAACACTTTGAAATAACCACTTTTTAAAAGATGTTTTTAAATAAACTGAATTAATAGCCTTGTCTTCTAAGCTCAGAGGTCCCCTTCTGGCTTAGTTTAACTTCTTCATGTTCTTTATTTCTTAATCATGATCTCTATCATAACTACTTCTATAAAACCATGTCCATAAGAAGTTCAAGCATCCCACTCCTTGTGGGGTTCTGACCATTTCTCAACTCTCTATCTGAGGGGGAGACACAAAGGCCTTGGTGAAACATTGTAAAACCAATGTTTCAGTTCTGTAGAAGAGAATCAAATCAACATTTTCTAGGTTCCCATGATCCCTTCTACTAAGCAGAGTGCTGATTCCTGGATGATAAGATCAGGAAATATCATAGCCAAGGAATCCTTATTTCCAAGGGCTCCTGGGCTCTCCCCATAATCCCTGGGTTCACAACCTGCTCACTGGACTAGCAGAAAGCCAGGTTTCATTTTACTGCAGTATGCCAGAATAGAAAAACTTTTGCAATTTAACATTTCTTAAAGGGGAGAAAAAGAAGCATTATCAAAAAATTTTTCACCAGCTTTAACACCTAGTGTTGTTTGATATACAACTTTCACAGCCCCAGCCTGGTATAACTTTCATTTAATAATGATGTAAATCAGGAAATAACTATGCTGGAACTACCTGTGTGTAGAACAACAGAAAAGAAGCAAGCTTCTAAACTTCAGTCTACCAAAACAAGCAATTCACGTGGCAAAATTAGAAGGCAGGATATCGATTTTGTTGTTTTGAAACAATCACAGATAGAAAAGAAGCATATGAAAATTTTACAGTATCTTTCAGGTGAAGATATAAATAAAATTTGGAGAGAATCTGGTAAATAGCTTAATACAGATATTCTGAGAAGACTACATGCCTCTGTCCATCACACAGCAGCAGTATTCCTTCATATTTACTTGGAATAAACACTAAAACAGCAGCCACATTTTGAACACATTCTCTCTTTTGGAACATCTCTTTGCCTGAACACAACTAATGTTCACCTTCTAATATGATGTAGATGAAGAGTATTTTGACAAAAGAGGTAAGGGAAACCTGCTAGATTTCATGTACATGCAAATTCCTCTGCAATCTTTTGAAAGAAGTGGTTTAAGTTTCCTCAGTGGCCAAGCATCTACAGTCCTCTCATATATGAAACTGCATTTCAAGGCAATTTAAGCCTGACTCTTCAGACCATCACAGAGCCTGTAGATGATGATGATGACAAAGCAACAACCACACTTAACTAGCACATGGGACAGGAACATTTGCATGAGTATAAGAGAAATCATTTTTGTGCAAATTGATACAAAGACTTTATACGCTCATCCCCTTATCTATTTTGAAGAGTGTACAAATTTTTGACAGATACACTTTTGTAGAGTTCTTAATGAAAAATCAAATTAGCTGATACTTCTTTGTGATTAAATATCTGTCGGTCTGCTTTGAAGAACATTAAAGCAAATAAAGATTTTTCCACATTTTTTGTCTGGCTCTCAAAAAAGTGTTTTATAAAAAGATTTCTGGAGTTATGGAGTAGTCGTGCTAACTTTTTAGTAGGTGAAATCAGAAATCCTTTGGCCCAGATTCTCTAGGAATTAGCTTTATTAGTATAATCTACAATTCCTTAATTTAAAACAAACTAGCACTTTCAATATGGTGTATGTATAGTGTATGCAGTACACTAACATCATCTGTTTAAAGTGAGGTACCTTTGCAGTGTTTTCATGGGAAACATAAAATATCCTTTTTGGCATATTCTCACAGTTTCTGTATTTCTATATGGAATCTAAAAACCTTCTATGTTCTAATTTCAAATGTGGGGTTTTTTTAAATAAACCTACCATTTATTGATATTTTGGCATTTTCTTGTGAGATCCAGTAATTACTTATAAATAAAAGCAAAAATTGTTATACAGAGGCTTAGTCTTGATACTCTTATACATTACACCAGTTTAACTCAGTTCTGAAAATGTATGGTTACCTATTATGTCAGACAATGGGCACACATACACTCTTGTTAAACTGCCAAACTTCTTAACTTGACATTTGTGTGTAGATGCTAGCTTCTAGTTTAGGTCAATTAACATTGAAAAGGAAATCTTTCAGTATAAGACAGTTGCAAGCCACATAAACATACAAGCTACTTCATTTTGTTCATAGAGACCCTACTATGAATGTATGAACTTCAATATAAATGTGTGAAGGAGAAAATATTTTAACTATTAAGTTAAAGTTATTATTTAACTCACATTTGAAAATAAAAATAGTTCCTAATTTTCCAAAATTGATCAGGCATCCAAAGGTGAAGGTGAATGCCTATGATGCCTTGCTGACAGTGACCAAGTTCTCCCAGAGGTATCACTGAGCTCTTCTTTGCATGTTGGGCTCTTATCAACATGATATTCCCTAGTACTCTCCTGCATGGCAGTTTTTCTTCAGGTATCCCAAGACCAGTTCATGTACAAAAAGAAATATTGCAAGCATCACACAACTCTTTCATAATAACTCATTAAGTTCTAACACTATTAATTAAAATCTCCAGTATATTTATAATAGTATGTCACAGCTAAATAACATTTTTTTTTATAGAAAACACATAAAATACTTTAAAAACCAGGGTATACATTATCTTCAAATAAGTTTTTTTAGTCACTGTAATGCAGTATTACACTATACAGCATAATCACAAAGGACTGAGATACCTTCCACAGAGTGCTTTTAAATTTACAGACTGAAGTACAGCACTGCACTCTGTTGGATGTACTTTTATAATTGTTAGTTAGTACAAAATAGTGAAATATGAACAACCAGACTCGTATTTTAATGCTTGTAACACTGCATTTCAGATGCAGACTTGATATATTTTGCTCAGTCTTGCAGTCTTGCAATAAATATTCAATTGTAACACCTACTGAGTTATTCAAAGAAATAACTAGAAATACTTTCTAAAATGGTAGAATGCAACACTATTGAAAATTTTTATTTGACCATTTCAGGGAGAAAATTCCTCTAATGTCTCATATACAGGTCACAAATATCTAATGTCTATAAAGGAATCCTCGTTAATATCAGTCCTTGAAAAAAAATGCAGTAGTTAAATATTTTTTTTCTTTTGCCTATGTGCTGATGAAGAGAAAAAGAAATATTTTTAAGAATATCAAGAACTTTAAGAAGTTCAAAAATGCTGCACCATAACAGAGGTGGAAGCACAAGCTAGAGATTCTACCCAAAAGCCAGTGAATTCATTGAATCATAGAATAGAATCACAGAACAACCAGGTTGGAAGGGACCTACCGGATCATCGAGTCCAACCATTCCTATCAAACACTAAACCACGCCCCTCAGCACCTTGTCCACCTGTGCCTTAAACACCTCCAGGGAAGGTAAATCAACTACCTCCCTGGGAAGCCTGTTCCAATGCCCAATGACTCTTTCTGTGAAGAATTTTTTCCCTAATCTCCAGCATAAACCTCCCCTAGTGGAACTTGAGGCCATTCCTTCTTGTCCTGTCCCCTGGTACTTGGGAGAAGACGCCAGCTCCCTCCTCTCTATAACCTCTTTTCAGGTAGTTACAGAGAGCAATGTGGTCTCCTCTCAGCCTCCTCTTCTCCAGGCTAAACAACCCCAGCTCTCTCAGCCATTCCTCATAAGGCCTGTTCTCCAGCCCCTTCACCAGCTTCATCGCTCTTCTCTGGACTTGCTCCAGAGCCTCAACATCCTTGTGGTGAGGGGCCCAGAACTGCACATAGGATTCAAGGAGCGTTCTCATCAGTGCTGATGAGAACTATTTCTGATACAAGCTAGGATGCCATTGGCCTTCTTGGCCACCTGGGCACACTGTTGGTTCATGTTCAGTTGGTTGTCAACCAACACCTCCAGGTCGTTCTCTTCCAGGCAGCTTTCTAGACAGACTTCTCCCAGTCTGTAGCTCTGCATAGGGTTGTTGTGCCCCAAGTGCAGGACCTGGCATTTGGCTGTGTTAAACCTCATGATATTGGACTCAATATTGGACCCAGTGGTCCAGCCTGTTCAGATCCCTTTGCAGAGCCTCCCTACCCTCCAGCAGATCGACATTTCCACCCAGCTTAGTGTCACCTGAAAACTTGCTAAGGATACACTCAATGCCTTCATCCAGGTCATTGATAAAGACATTGAACAGGGCTGGACCCAGAATTGAGCCCTGGGGAACCCCACTTGTCACTGGCCTCCAGCTGGACTTAACACCATTTACCACCACTCTCTGGGCCCAGACATCCAACCAGATTTCCACGCAGGAGAGTGTGCGCCTGTCCAGGCCAGAGGCTGACAGTTTCTGTAGCAGAATGCTGTGAGAAACTGTGTCAAAGGCTTTGCCGAAATCCAGGAAGACAACATCCACAGCCTTTCCCTCATCCAGCAGCTGAGTCACTTTGTCATAGAAGGCGATCAGGTTAGTTTGGCAAGAACTGCCTTTGGTAAACCCGTGTTGACTGGCCCTGATCACGCAGTTCTCTTGGATGTGCTTCATGATAGCACTCAAGATCACCTGTTCCATGACTTTCCCTGGCACTGAGGTCAGACTGACTGACCTGTAGTTCCCTGAATCGTCCCTGAGACCTTTCTTGTAGATGGGCACCACATCAGGCAGCCTCCAGTCCAGTGGAACCTCCCCAGTCTTCCAGGACTGCTGGAAGATGATGGAAAGGGGTTTCGCCAGCACATCTGCCAGCTCCCTCAATACCCTTGGGTGAATCCCGTCTGGCCCCATAGACTTATGGGTGTCTAGTTGGGCTAACAAGGCTCTGATCACCTCCTCTTGGACCATGGAAGCCTTATTTTGCTCCTCTAGTTCCAGGGTTTGTACACAGAGGGAACAACTTTCTTTACAATTAAAAACTGAGGCAAATGACATGGCAAACTTCCCTCCCAACAAAAGATTCTGAGCAAGATCATAGTATTTAGTAAGAGAATATTCTCAACAGTCTGAAAGTAAGAGGCAAACGGGAGGAGAAAAACAATCTTACAATTTATGAGAAAAAACTTTAGCAGTGACTTGCTGAGGGTTACGCTTGTGTCAGAATGAAAACAGCACAATTGCAGGCTGAAAAGTCAAAAGGGGAAAGCATTTCCAATCTAGAAAGGAAGCTCCCCAAAGGAATATTTGTAACAAGAAGATATGCAAGCTGCCTTGGAGTCCATGGACAACTATCTGTCGTAAGTAGAAGCAGAATAACTACAAGCAAGCTCTTAAAAGTATTAATACTAAGAAACACATTAATTAACAATATGAACACTCATGAGACTGAGCCTTTCCCATTGCCTCAGAGCTATAACTGGTCTGTTATGCAGCAAGAACTGTCATTTGGATTACAGTTGGCAAATAACTGACAGAAGCAGGCTTCAGGCATCCTTTTTCATCTTTACCATGCAGTCTTACACTAATTTAACTTAGTGTTTACATATTCTCTACGCTTCACTGTGATAGCTGCACTGTTCCACACACAGTCTGAACTGTCATATGCCATAAGTGAGATTATTCTCTTTTTCTCTTGTAACTAAATACTCCAAATGTAGTATTTTGAACCTGAATAAAATAAAAAAACCTTGTGTTTAATATGTCTATAGCAAAAGATATCTCCCGTGGAGACTACTGTCTGACATCCTATTTAATGTAACATAGGTAGCACTTTTGCTCCATTATGCTTTTCTTCTATATTTGATGGTAGCACCTTCTTAAAATCAACACCAACATGTCCCTTTGTTATTGTTTGAACAAATGTTTGTATCTAGATAAAGTGATTCTTTTCCACTCTCACATTTAAAATAATTACACAGTCAAGCACCTCTGCCCATGGTTGCATTTTTAAAAACTGTTTATAATCAGAAGATGCTGATACAGTAATATGGAAACCAGAAAATAATTAAAAGCAACAAATGGGTATCTATTACATTTCAGAACTATTCAAGACATAAACAAAAAACACCACTTAATCTCTTAGGAAGTTAATGGGAGCTCCTAAAAAGACTTTGGATATTCTTTGGCTTATGCTCCTACCTGCAAACGGTGAAGCAGGACATGTCTCCCTTCAGGCCCCTAGAGGGCTGAAGTCATTGGCATCAGCTCCAGTGCCCTGTCACTTCCATTCAAGGGCAGCAAAGTCAATATTTTAGAGGGTAATTTTTTCATTTAAAAAGAAATAAAGACTATCACAAATTGTTGTGGAACATTAAAAAAATAGGGATATTTCTGAACTATAAAAATCACATATTTGGATCATGTTCCTGCTAATCTTGGCTCCTTTTCCTATTCCAGGAATAAATTTAATCCTGCAACATTTATTCCTATGAAAGTAACATTTGCAAATGTGCACTGAAGTCACGCCAATCTAGCTCTTGAGGGTCAGACTGTAAGTGCCATATTCATATTGCAAAACAGTTGTCCAAGTCTTTCAGATGACAAAAAATGAGCCAGTTTACATAACTGCTCATCACTGTGAATAATGACAGTGATGAGGCCAGAAACTGGAATAGTGGAGACTTGCTAGAATCAGTTAATTTTGTAACTATTTTCAATTGAAAGTACAGCAAAATAAAAATATTTGGCATCATGAAAGCTGAACTTGATGTTGCTGAATTATTTTCAGCCACAGTGAGTAGATGCAATTTGATGCTATTTAGTGTATTGTAGAAAATATTTACTTTATGGTTTTCCTTCTATTAGTTTGGAAGGCTATACAATCTGACATGTACACCACCAGTCAATTTTTGGCACTTTTATCTGTGCAGGTGTCCTTTATTCTACCTGTCATTCTTCATCTGGTTTTCCATTGTTCAGAAACAGTGTTATTCCAATGTTTTAATTAATAAAATCATTCAGTCAATTAAAATCACAAACGCACACAAAACTTTAGTTTCTGTGTTTGCTTTTTGTGTTAACCAATGGTAGCCTTACCCTACAAATAAACATGATACTTTGTTCTTAAAACTGTACAGCTAACATCTTAACATATGGAAATCATGAGTATTCTGCTAAGACTGCAGGAAAGAGAAAGACAGAGAGAAAGAGAAAAACAGTAAAATTCAATTATCTCGGTAATTCTTTGAGGTAATCAATGGGTTTGCAGATGATTAATTAAAAAAAAAAGATATGTTTAATCACTAAATGGTATCTACTTGTAATGATAAGGTCATATTATTGTCACCTAAAGGCCAGAGAGATGAGAGATAGCTCAGACACATCAAATATAAGCTGTGTAGACACCTAGTTTCCTCTGACTTTCCTGGGCTTTGGAAATATAAATGTTTTTTAGAGATAACGAAGCTGCCAGTTAGTAAGACGACTTATTATTTACCTAGTTCTGTGCTACTGAGTAATACTAAAATATTGATGACGGAAAACAATTACAGTTGCATACCATCAACATTTTCATGGATTTTTGTTCTATTACAATTACTAAAGCATTGGAATGCACAGCCAGTAATCTTGACATCTGTGTCTTAAAAACACTGAATGTGTTTTGCACACCTGTATATGAACCGAAAGTTTTCAAAGGACTAACTTTTACTGCTATGTAATAGGCTAAGGTGTACAAGAAAAAAAAACGCAAAAGCCAAAGCCATTGTCAGTGTGATGCTACTACACTCGGCATCTTCTTGGGCATAGCATTCCTTTTGCAGGATCTAGTTTTTACAGAGCTCACAGAAGCAGAATTAGCAGAGACATTTTAAAGAAAAATCCACCTCACTGCAAGATTTTTTTTTTTCAAGGCAAAAATTTCTAATGGTAACCTAAAGTAGGAAAAAAAATCACTCTACATGCCATCATTTGGGTTCCCTTACAGCTTGCTTTATTCTTCTTTTCCTCTGCATCCTTCCTAGCTAATCTTGTGAACTATAGTGTTTCAAAGCATTTTTAAACCAGTGAACAAAGGGAATAAATTTAAGAAGAATGGAGGAGTGAAAAAGAAACCTCTGACCTTGTATTACCAAAAAAAAAAAAATCACAAACAAAAAGAAGACACTAAGATGAGAACAAAATAGTGCCATGGATTTACATATGGGTTTTTGATGGAAACTAGGGCTGGGTTTTAAATCAAAACTCACCATCTCAAAACCACTTCTTTTCATCCGCCTGCAGGACTTGAGGTAAGTACGTATGCGTTTTCTGGCACGCTCTTGATACTCAGGGAATTGTCGCCTGCATGAGTCAATGATAGCCTGGATCTTTTCTTTGGGCTGCTTAGAGATTGGGACCATTCGGTCCAAGTTTTCATCTACAAACAGCCTGACAAACATCTGTTGGCAAGAGGGAGACAGAGGAGATGGGTTTGGAGGGCAGCTCTCTTCTCTTCCTAGCTTCCTGTCTTGATTACTGATAGGAAGACATTTTTTCTATCCTCTGAAGAGTTTTGTAATGGGGAGCCAGAAATATTAATCAAACAGTTCTTTAAAGGGTTATTTTGAGGGGGGCTGATAAAAAAAAAGACAAGAAAAGAATAGTCTATAGGACACAGAACTTGTGAGATAAACCAGAACAGATTGTGAAAACAGGCACTACTTAAGTTCCATTATTAACAATAAGCTGTGATTGCTAATCGTTGTATTGAACTGACTCTCACTTTGTATTTGTTTGAACAATTGCTTGTTTTTTCATGCATAATTACAATAATTTGGATAGCAATAAAGAACAGGAGACCACTGGAACGGTCTTTTGATAAACTAACTACAGCCCCTTTCCATTCAATGAGTGAACATGCACATACACACACCCCTATCCACACACACACACACACACAGGTGCACACACACACACAGAAAAAAAGCTTTATTTTTCTCACTGGTCAAGAGGGCACACTGCCTTAAAATTCTAATAAAAACCAGTAAATCTGTCATCTGTTAGCAAGAGTTTAATGTGCATTAAAAGAATAATTGAAATAAAACTTGCAAATTAAATTAACATGCCTTTAATATTGTCAAACTTACCTATAAATAATAGTGTAAAAAGAACAGTAGAAGTAAACAAGAGAATGAGTTCAAGAGGACTTACATTAAAAGCTTTCAGTCGCTCAGCTTCTACCCCATCTGATTCATTAACCTTCTCAGGATCTTCCTGCTCATCATGGTCATCCTCATCCTCATCTCCTCGATTAAGAGATAGATCTTCAGCACCTCTGTCAACACTCTCATTCTTACCCGAGTCATAACTTGAATAGCTATGTGCAGGGGACTGAAAATAGACAAAAAACACATGCTTGTAAAAATTCACCATGGAAATAAGGCCTACTCATCAAAAATACTTTATAAATATTTAAAGAATGCTATGATTTCTTTTTATCCTTTATTCAACATAAGGTGTTCATAATCATTGTCAGAGCAAACATTTCATTGTGACCAGCTGCAAATTCAGAGTATCAGTTAACAAATGAATTATCTATGAAAAATACAATTAACATGAGACCTTTGCCATACAGCCTTGTTTAAGTACTACATATAGAAGTTTCTTACAAATACCAACTTTGCGTTAGCCAAGATGTAACCAAGAGGCAGTGGATTTGCACAAAGCTCTAAAGGATTAAAAATTAGACCTTTTAAGGCAAAGAAGTTTAAATAGGGAACATCAAAATTCATCCAATCAATATAAAATATTATCAAGAACTGCAATAAGTTATTCACAACATGGAGATGATTATACCCTAGTTTCACTTGCAAAACCCCAGAAAAAATTAGAGATATGTAGGTCTGTTAACATTTTGAATGCTCTTCTGATAATCATACAGTAAAACCATTTTCTCTTTGCTTATCAGCATTCAGAACTTTCACCCTGAGCAGAGATTCAGCTTGCTGGATAAAACAGATGACCATCTCATTAAAGTGTATCCACTTCAGGATCAAAAAGTTTTCAATTATCAGAAGTCAATTCTGTGCATTTTTCCTTGCAATATCACAGTTCAGGTACTTGTTTCCACTCAGGCCACAGAAAGACATCGGTAATAAAATGACTTAACACTTTAGGATCAAAGCCTTCCCCTGTCATGAAAAAGTATGAGAAAGTATCTTCACCAGAGAAATCAGATTCATATTTAAGTAATTCAGATCACAACTTACTTCTATAATATTTTAATACTGTAATATTTCAATATTTTCCTCTCTTGCTTCAAAGCATACTGTAGTCTATTAGAGAGCTCTGAATCAGGTGCTACACAACGAACTTGCACAAAGTTTTCTTAGGTACCTCCTGCCTAAATGTCACCAGAAGCCAAGAACATTACGCCTGAACCAAAACCACATTTCAAATACTTAAAATCACATCTTGATATACATTCTGAGCTTCCTGAAATTGCCTTTATTTGAGGATGTTTCCACCAATCACAGAAGGCAGCTGGACAGTGAGTTAGGAGGGAAAGGCAAGTAACACCATTTGTCTTTAAGGCATACTTCTTGCTTTATATTCTTACTCCAACTTCTTTTCTTTCCCTATTTTCACCTCCATCTTACTTTTGTCTTCTGTACATCATCAGTTTTGGAGTCATACCTATACATTTCCTTGTTTTGCCTTGCAAGCATTCACGTACCAAGCTTTCCTTTTTCATCCATCCTCCACAGACCATATTCTCACATTACAAATCCCCCAGGATTCCACTTTTTAATCCCTAATACTACCAACACCAGATCTTGTGGCCTCATTCCCTTCCTTGAGTGTCTTTGCTCTCTAGACCACTTTCCATTCCCAAGAAGGCAGATGTACGGAGAATGAGAAAACATCAAAAGAAAGCAGAGGACCCAGCCCCTGGATACAAACACCTTTAACAATTAACAAGCTCAGTATCACCTCTTAACTTCCTACAGTCCATGACTACACTGTTACTGGGCAAGAAACCAGCCAGGATTCAGAACAGCAGATATGAAATGGCATGGGAAGACTTGGGGGAAGCACAAAAAACCCTCCTGTTCCTTTTCTTAGCATATTGATATTTGGTTCCAGGAAGATGATGAATATCTACATTGCTGCCCATTCAGATAACTCTTCTTAGAGGAGGTGTTGAATTCAAGGAATTATTAGGTTCCAGAAGAATATAGTTGCATCCTCATAGGAGATGATGATTATAACTTGCCATTGTGTAGCACATCTAAGCAACAATATTGCTACCAGAAGGCTAATGGCTTTGTAGCCTGTTATGAAGGTAGAAGAAGAGTGGTTTCCCTTGATCCTGAAGAGATTCCCAGAGAAATTTTTTCAAAAAGAAAGTTACAATTAATTAATTCCTACAATTACTGAACTTGTGTCCAGGTGCTATACAGAAGATCTGACCTAGGCAGCAAGACTTGTTTTACCTTGTACTACAGCTATACAGTATGCAGAGAGCTTCTAGATAATCAAAAGACATTTCGATTGCTAGACACCATATAAAGTTGTAGAAGCTACTGCCCTGAAGAACCATACAGTCTGAAACCCTTGTTCTGCAAACATTTGATTTTGTATGAGTCATTACATCAGATAAAACCCAATTAGACTACTCATATGCATAAAGTTAAACAGATGCAGTATGCAGATGTGTTTGGGCTGGATGTCAAGATAGTAAATTATTTACCAGGACTGATGTTTGCTTTTGTGAAGGAAAGCCATTCAGGCTAAAATGGATTATCGATACCTCTCAAAAAAGCAACAGTTTTTCATTTTGGTTTTTTCTGGTTGGTTTGTTTGTTTGCTTTTTCTAAAGAAAGCATTGCAAAGCGAGCCTTGTCCAATGTCCTCTCCAAAATATGTATTTCAAGAATTACTTCGGCATCTGAAGTGAACTGTAGAGAATAACATGTTCTGAGAAAGTTGCATGACAGGAAGCCATATTTATTAATTCTGGATTTGAAGACTGCATACAATACCAGGAAAAAAAGTGTGGGTTCGGGTTATTTTTTTTCCCAGCTGTTACACTGGAAAATTGAGGAAACAAGCTACAAAAGCTCAGTTAAGAATGAAATTTACACCTGTTTATATTCCTACACAGGTGTCTGTTGAGGCAGAGAAGGAACAGACCATTTTTGTCATTTGTGCTGACTCTGCATTTGTGCAAAAGCTGGCAAGCATTTCTTTTGTTACTTTGTTAAGCAGTTGTAGGGCCTAACAAACAGAGAGTGGGACAGCAGAGGGCCACTTTTCCTTTGTACACATTCCCAGTTTTAGTTCTTTCCCTTCAAAAGTCTACTCCCACCTTTGCAAGATGGGAACATACTCATTCAGAGACTTCTACACCCTTCAACACACACATTTTCTTGATCCTGCAGTGAACTAGTCTGGAGAATTGATTCCAGTTAAAATGTTTTAGTTTGGGTTTGTTTTTTTTTTTTAACCTTTTGCCAGTCTGTTCAACACTGGGATCAGTTCTTGGCTACAGTTCACAAACCAACATGACAAACCTTTGTGCTGACAGGAGAGTGTGAGCATGGAAGGGACAGGGGAAGTATACACATCTCTCCTGACAGCAATGCAAGATTAAAGCAATTATCAAGTGTAAGAATTACTAGACACAAGACATTTCACACATTAAACCTTTGTGCTTAAGAAATGTGGGCTGGAAAAGAAAGTGACAGCAATGTAAAATGAGAAATTATTCAAGGAGAACCAACTAAGCCAAGGCTAGGGCCAGGAGTACTGCCTCCCCCAAACACTTAGATGATTATAAAGTTGTCTTAAGAAGGCTGAGATGTTGATATATTTGGACAACCTTGTCCTTGCCCTTTTCTGAAGGTTGCAAGTTCATTATTTTAATCTCTTCCTTGCAATAATAAGTATTAAAAGCTTGAGGCTTATAAAATTGAAAGTAAAGGTTCTTGCCTAACAACCTGCTGTCATGAGCTTGTGACATGAAATATCAACACCTTTTCAATACATTAAAAGTCAGCAACAAAAGTCACTTGAAGTAAGTGTCAAATCATACAATAAAAGTACTAGGAGGACATCACAGTGTCACGTAGTTCATCTTGCTGCCACAGAACAAGGTCAGTAGGTCATTCCTAGCCTCTGTTTGTCTGGTTGTTAAGACTTCCAGTGACAGAGATGCTCTGCATCCCCCAGGCAATCTGCAACACTGTTTCACTGTCTTCAGAATTGATTAAAAAATTCTGAACATCCACCTTTGACTTCAAAACTGGTACTAAGCCTATTTCTTTTTTACTCATCTACCACATATTGCAATGGAGTACGGGTGTACCCAGAGAAGAGTACATTCTCTTGCCTCTTTACAAGGTTGTTCCAGACATTTGAAGACTCTTATCATGTCCCTTTCCCTCAATCTTCTCTTCCTGATAAATTCATTTATGCTATGAAACTTCCATTTTCCAGATTCATAGCAATCCCTACTGGTCTGCTCAGTATGTTCCTCTGAAACTCTCTCAAAGAGCAACTCCAAAACTCCAAATGCATTCTACATGAGGCCTTTCCATGGAGAACACATTCCTTTATTGTTTGACTGATTTCCAATATGCTTGCAGGAGAAAAAGCTTATCACTTTATTTGTAAGATAAAAGAATATTCCATACATGCAAAAGAAAGTAATACAGAAACCCCACAGTTACCAGCAGAAGTCACACTGTTATTTTATGAGAAATAAAGTAGAAGTAATCCAGAACACTAATAAAAACAAAGTCTATCAAAGAGACCTGAAGCCTGGTAGTCTCAGACACAGGTGCGTGGCCATCAGACATGGTCTGGAGGACGATGCTGCATGAACTCATTGCAAAAGGCTTCTCCCAGCAATTGACAAGTTACTTGTAGCAACCAAAACCAGGAAAAGTCAGGGCTTTATAACTTCACTAAAAATGTCAAAAAGGGGGGGAAAAAAACCCCTAAAACCAGCTTTTCAGGGAAAAAAAGGCTCTGAAGTAAGCACAGCAGATTTTCTTTTTTAAAATGAAGCCTCATTTTTGACATTTACATTACATTTCATATTTTCTATTTTATTTTAATTAATTTTAATTTTATATTTACATTTAGTTGAACAGTTTTACATTTAGCTGGACATTGCGCAATTCTGTTGGTTGTTACATTAGACAATCGTAAACCACAGTTCACTCCTGCAAGCTAAAGAGATCTGGATATTTGAAGAGCTGGTAAGACAGTAGCACAGGTTCCTATGCTGTATGGAAAGGAAAGGAGTTGTGGAGTAGGCAGAGACGAAAACACTTTACTGGCTATACATAATTTTCTTCTGAAAATCTGCCTCCAGACTTACTAAATAAAATTTCGTTATGAGTAAATATAACTATAATCTAAAATTGACAGAGTTCTGCTCATCCTTTATGTTCTACCTCCACCCCTTTTTTCTTTCTCTGTCTACATCTCACTCTTTCACTCTGTACCACAGAAGTCCATCATTTCAGCAACTGCTCTTGCAAATTACATTTGCTTTTCCACTTATTTTTCCCTGTGCTATTGTATATACATAGTTTTATAGAAACCATTCCTGTGACACAGAAAAGGATTAGAATATTCTGATGACACTAGATTTGATTGCTTTGAAGACTTATTTTTTCCCAAACTCTCAATTTTATTAGAACTTGATTTTAATTTTTTTATATCACATTTACATTTTTAACTAATTCTACATATACAAGGCCTTTGAAAAGTTTAACACTTTTTGGGTGAACAGACTGTCAATAAGAAACATGCATTTTATTTGACATATAAACAGAATGAAAAGGTTAAGCTTGTCAGGTTAAGGGAAAAATTATGTCCTATATCTTCACCTTAAAATTATTTTTGAAATGCATATTGGATTCTTCAGAGTTCCACTTTCTTCCTATACAAACTGTGAGTTTTCCATTTTGCGTGAAACTTGCCTGCAAGAGGTAGCAGGTTTTTTTTACATTCAATCTATAACATTATGTAATATAAACAACACATTTAAAGAATACATTTGGCACATATGTATCCTTTTGGTATTAATGTAAATGAAATTATGAATTTAAACAGTCAAGAAATTCCAACTCAAAAAAAAAAGAATTTTTCTCCTGAATTATCTTTGACATTGTCTTTTCTCCAGAGTCACTGGGAGAACAGTGATTGTTCCTAAGGCTACCTTCTCATCTCTTCTCAATAATTAGCCAGTCTACATTATATTATCTGTTTGCTTAATATTCCTTTCAACAGAAACACATTTATTAGTAATAAGTGAAAGGTAAATTACCCAGACACTTCTATTCCAGCAGGATTTATCTGGATAGCCAGAAGTTTGGATAATTGAAAGATAAGAAATAATTGAAAGATCCTCTGCAACATAGGTATTCCTGTGGTATATTTTCTCCTTTTAGATAAAATACAGTTTACCCTAGGTGTATTCCTAGTGGTATTGACTGACATTACTGAATTTCATCACTATGCCCTAACAGAAATAACCTCAGAAATTAAGAAGATGGTAAAAACAGAGGCACCCGAAAACTCTCAATCAAGTGGAAGAGCAAAGTATATTTACAGGCAACCATTTAATGAGTTTCTTTCTAATTCATCCACAACTAATCTCGTTACTCGATTCAGCACCTTCAGGAAGGCTCCTGCTCCTTCTCCAGCCGCTGTAGAGGAGGAGAATTCTTGGCAGATCAGAATAAGCGCGTCCAAACCTCCCTAGCCTATTCTTGTCAAGAGTACTGATTTAACAGAGCAGGAGACTTGCCTACCCCTCACAGCTTTTATTTTATAAAGTTGTTTTATTAAAGACTTCTAGAACCCCGTCACTGATGTAGGAAGAAGGACATTTTCAATGAAATGCTAAAAAAGCCTAGTTATTTAAACCCAAATAATTGGTCATATTGCAAAATGTGGCTACTGTGTTTCTGGGAAAAAATACAGTGTCCTTAGTGGGAGTTAAAAAGTCAAAACTAAAAAGAGACAGACTCAAAAGCCTAGGTTATTTTTGGCATCACACACACTGCTATTTTGAAGCTTTAAGAGGATCTGACAGAATTTCTGTGAATTTGAGAAACAGAGGTTGCCACATGGGAAAGCTCCATCACAAACTTCTGGATTTCTGCAAAACATAATCCAATAGAGGATTTAAATGTTCCCACAATGAAACCAATGTATGTGAATGAAGATGTTATACTCTTTTAAGAACCTACCTTAAAAAAAAAAAGAAAAAAAAGAAAAAAAGAAAAAAAAAAACAAGCAAACAAACAAAAAAAAGAAAACCTAACCTATCTTATTATTAAAGGTAAGGAAACTTCATGCTTCATGAGTGGTCTCCTAAGGACAGCAATAGCGGACTTATCCATGTTCTACCATACCTCTGTGAAACCAAGAGCCTGGGAGTGTCCTATGCAGTCCTTGTACTTTTGTAAAAATGCAATAATCAAAAGCTTCTACTGGAAAACTACTCCGGAATGTTTTTCTCATGGAACATACTTCAGTGATTACTGAGTAGTCCACATTGCAAGCAAGTACTGAGCGTATTTGACCACCAATTCTTTGGTCAGTTGTTGGACAACTGGCTGATAAAAGCTACCAACTATTTTGCAAAAACACTGAGCTACTAATTTTTTTTAAATTTCATTTAAATTGAGCATTAAACCTCTAACATAGGCAAGACATTTAGGAATTAAGTAAGGAGATGATCTGTATAAACCTGAATATCACAATGACAATCAGAACGCAAGTCTCAAGACTCTCACTCCTGTCTCTGGAGCCTTTTTGTCATTTAAGTGACAGAGGAGTAAGGTATAACTGGGCACATCAGAGGTACAACAAGCAGTTGCACTTCACAGTAGTTCTCCTGCAGCAAAATCCCTCACAAAACTCAATCTGTCCTTCAAAGAGCCCTCTTACTGGCCAACAGTGCTACCGCAATTGTCAGAAAATAACCCAAACCGCTGTTAGCTTTCAAAAAGAAAAAAAAAAAAAAAAAAAGCCAGTTGCAGTAATTTAAGTGTCCGAATGTTACTGTTTTATTTCCAGGATTTTAATTTCTATGAGGTAGGTAGGAAATAATATTATAGTAACTACAGAATGGAAGGGTTTCTTATCAACATGGCTTCTTCGCATGCTCTATTCTTATCTTGAGAAAACTGCTGCTGGAAAACTTAAGTAGAATAATCCCCTTCCTCAGTTTAGCAGTAAGCAATGCAAACAACATGCAATTCACCAGTTTAGTCATGGGCCCTTTGTCAAAAATCCACAATGAACTAGAAAATTGTCACAATCTTCGTTCTTTTTTTTTTATTCCTTTGCTATTCCTTCCATTAATGCACTTTGCTTCAATGTAAAACATTTTTTTTCCAAGCAATTTTCTCCTTAAATCTTTCAATTTTTTCGCTTTGAAATCATCATGCCTTAGTTGTTACTGCTTCATTCTCTCAACTGTCATACTATTTTCTTCACATCCTCCCTAAATTTCTCTCTGCTCCCTCTATGGTACCTCTTATGGTATAGTACCTCTTATGGTACCAAAAGGGTTCAATAGCCTGTTTTCTTCTTCAATTACAAACATTAAATAAAAGGCTATTTTTTCAAGTCTCAAAGCATGAATCTACATGCAGAAATTATGTACTTATTTTTTAATAATATCCCCTTAGTCTACAACTGTCAGCTAGAGGTGAAGCCCTTGACAATAGAACTACAAGAACAGAGAACCTAAAAGCTTTTTACCTGCCCCTTTATTCCATCACCTTTTTCCTTCCTCTTACTCTATACTACGACAGTTTTCCAGTTTTCTAATCCTCCATAGCAGCTCAGGCATAGGCAAGCTTTTTCTGTCTGCAGAGTAAAGTTCCCAAGGAGCAAACACATTCACAGGCAAAAGAGTTCAAGCTACGTCAGGAAGACAGGAGATATTATTTACACTTACTTCCATCCTGCTCCACTGTCTCTGTGTTTCCCAGGAAAAATGGAAGCTATGCAAGAGGCTTCTAGGCTGTAAAAACTCTTAAAAGAAATTTCCAGAGAGAAACAGCAGAGACAGATGTATTGAAAATAATAAAATATCACAGCAGAGTGTGTGTCACAACAGCATTACAGGGAAGGAGTGGAGCAGGTTTTTTTTCCACTAGGTAAAGAGAAAGAATGCAATGAAGATGAAGAATGGTTCTGTACCACTCTTGTGAGGCCTTCAGCCAAAGTGTGCTGTTTAAGGTCCAGGAACTCGGCAACTCCCCATAAAGTCTGCTTAACGCTACACAGCAACTGGTCGTACTAAACGCATACTCTGAGCTGTGCAGCTGTATTTTCTAATAAGGAAGGAGGCACAGCATATTTTACCTTAACTCACATCAGTAAGAAGAACAAAGTGCACAGAACAAAAGGGGGAAATAATGATGAACTAAAAATGATGATCAAGACAAGACTGGAATTCATGCTCTTTCTGAATTTATCAAAAGCTCCTCCCTGAGTGATTTCCTCTTCCTACTTCATCGCTACACAACTGCATTTCAGAAGTTCTCCCACCTTTCTCCTCTCCAGTGAAAGCAGAAGTGCAAGGAGATTAAAAAAACAATTCGTGGAAGCAGTAGAGGAGGGAACTACAATTCACCTGTGTCCCTTGTTTAAAACAAATTTAGGCTCTCCCTCTTTCAGTTGTGTTGCTCAGTCACTATAGTCATGTGCCAGAATAGGTAAGAAGAGACAGTTCTGTCACTCCTTCTCTTCTAATCATGAGAGTCTGACTGATCATTTACATCTTCAGAAATACACATTAGAGGGGAAAAGACAATAATGGCAACATACTGAGAAGCAGACTCATGAAAAAAAAAAACCCCACAAACAAACCCACAGCCAATTGATTTCATGCACGTAACCCAAAAAAACCTGTTCATTACTGAACAACCACTTACGACTGATCCAAATAATGAGATGATGTAATAAAGACTGAGTTCTGCTGGAGGAAGCCAGGAATACAACAGAAGCACCACATAAATTCATTGCATATACAAGAAAGGAGCACATTCCTTACAGAAAACTATAGGAGCATAACTAGAGAATGAAAGGCCAGCTTGCTCTTTCTTTCTGTCTTTTGCCTCTATGTGCATGTAGTAGCAACCTTTTTTTCTTTTTTCTTTTTTTTTTTTTTTTTTTCTGAGCTTTATGAAATGTCTCCTGAGGTAGATCAGCTGGATTGTGTTAGCCTCCGCTTCTGAGGGCAAGTTGCTAATTGCCTTAATAATTGCTTAAGGGTCAGGTGGAGAGATTTAGAAATTGAAACCAGTCAAGAGGGGAGAGGTGAAGACAGAGCCCCTGAACTTGGAGAAGGAGGGGGGACTGCTCCTAGTTTGCAATAGGCTGAGTGGCACGGGATCAGGTGAAATATCTTAGCTGAAGTTGATGGAACGGATTACTGATTAGTTCTCTACTTATCTACCACAAATAAATCTGTAGCGGCATCTTTAAGAAGTGCATGTAGTTTGACCCTCCTTGTTTAGGGAAGGAGAAATGAACCAACTATAACCTAAGTAAGCTACATGTATTTCTTGAGGTTTGCATGTGACAACCATAAAAATACTGCAGATTTCCTTAGAAAGGCAATCACTACCCATTAGTCCTCCAGATCAATGCATTCTTAGTATTGATGTAGAAAAAGTACCAAGAAACAGAACTAACAGAAGAACCTTTAAGTCCTATAGCCATGCTGGCTGTGCTCTTGCTAAAGACACATTCTAACATTTTGAGAGTGGGGGGATGGAGTATTGCAAAAAGCATTACGATGAGTCCAAAGAGAAAAGGCAATTCCTGATCAGACTGTTCAGGGAACCAATTCCAGTAAACAACACTGCTGTGTTGAAGAGCAAATGCTCTTCCCCATATGAACTAGAGAGGTCACAGAAGCCTCCTGAATCCCTCCCAATGTCACCAAGTATCTCTACTGGATCATGGTTCCACTCTGAAGAAACCAGAAACTCTCACTGTAATCAATGTGCAAGACAGTACAGCACTTCCTGTTTTGTACAAACATTAGTATGTATTTGATATAAAAATAAGCTAGAATTTTGGATGGCCTGGTTATAAATAAGCCCTGAGATTTTATGCAGCCTTTTAAACTCACAGACTTCTGAGAAGAGAATTGTCCTGCTTGCTCTGGAACAGCTCAGCATACTGTAAGCTCCCAGAACAGCTGCTGTGTGGAAAGGGAATTGTGTTCCAAACTTCACTCTGTGCTCCAGTATTCTCTGTGACTTCTTGTAGTTGCATAATCTTTGTTTACAGTAAAACATTTTTGTTGCATTGGTACTCAGAGCTCACATAGAGGGAACCACACAGCCACTAAGCAGCACAGAAGTTTCCAAGATGATCTAATAGATTTTGTCAGTAAAAGCTCAAACACATTTACAACAATATTTTTATCTTCTACTAGGAGAGTTATTTTCACTTGGAAATTCTAGGGACCACTTTGTTATGTATTCACTTTAGCTTACTAAACCAGTGTACAAGGCTTAGCTCTTCTCACCACTCAGCAATGACGAATTCTCCAGTAGACTAGAAAATCACGTCTGGTAAAACTCCACTTCCTCCAGAAACCATACTCAATCCACAGTGCTGGATCTTTACTGGGTCTTTATGATCTATTTAGTCAACAGTGTGTGTGCTGAGGCTTAAAGTATAGTCAAGATTCTGTGGATATAAAGATAGTTATACAAAACGGAAACCAAACTCATCTGGTCTTCTTATCTTACTGATTTTTGCACGTCAGAGTTTTTGCAATCCCCTGATGTGCATCAAGAAAGCATCTCAGCTGGTTACCTAGATAGTCTCTGGACATGAAGAGTCATGGGTCTCTAAATATATAAGATTTCTCAATGAAACTGTGATTCATCTCACCAGAAGGAATTTGAAGGGGTTTGAAAAAGGTACACTATATTTATTTTGTAGCTAAGGGATTATAGGCATATTTTCTAAAATACAAATAAGAACTTTCTGACTCAGAAAATCGTTCCTGGATAGTAGGTTTCCTGACATGCTTATGTACTGGTGTGATTTTTAAAGGTATATACACCATCAAGATTTGGAATGCTAAAACTAATAAACCAGCAATGTCTATTTGTCTGTAAGGCAACATCTATAATATTACTTTCCATATTTTTCTTTCCATTCCAACTCGCTAAACTACCAGTCAATCTTCTAGTCAACAAAATAAATATGACAAGATTTCCTCTTGTAGATCCTGGGCCTACAACCCCTGCAGAAGGGTTCTATTTGAACACAAGGATCTGTTTGCATGTAGCTTATAACACTAACAAACAGCTCTGTTTTCCATTATTAAAAAGTAACACCATGCAGTCAATGAAAGTACACAGGAACTGGTTTTCTCTGGTAAATACAACCTCTTCAGTCTTGTCAAGAAATTTTTTAATGCTAGGGCATATGAATGTAGTGATATGGATTCATGCTCTTGAAATTTTCTATGCAGCAAGTGTTTTCAACAGTGCCACAAGCAACAAACAAAATACAGAGATGTGGTTCACTCTGGCAGTCATGACCCTTCTCTGCAAGTCCTGTAAAGCAGTAGCTTTAGGATCATGGATTGCTATATAACACTTAAACAAGTTTATCTTCAAAAAGTCAAACTGAAGAAACCTGACATCCTATTGATTTCTGTCCTAGATTCCCTAATCCTCACCAGCTGACTTCTTGATTTCACTCCACATCTCTCCCTCGTCTTACACAGCAAGAGATCATGGTTTGTTGACAGCTGGGAAAGTATTCATTGCCCAATGAGATTTTGCTTCTCAAAATGAAAGGCCCTCTTGAAGGCAGTAACCTGGGTCTTTCTACTTGAGTCAAAAGCAGATTTTTCACAGAACTTGTAGCAACTCAACGTTGTCAGGATTCCTGTCTTATCAAATCGGATTGAAAAAAGTCAATAGTTTCAAAGATTAGGCAAGGACAGGTAAACTGACAGAGCACAAACCACCTCCTTAGAAAACTAAATCAGCACCACAGCAAACATCTTTTCACACTGAAAAAACAAATTGCACCATATGGATAAGAAACTGCTATTTTCTCTGGATAAAACTAATTGTAACCAAGATTTTAACAAACATTTCTTACCTGGGATAGGAGAAAACCAGGAACAGTTTGGCATAAAATCCCTAAATAACACTTTGCATCTAAGTGTATTTTATGGAAAGTCGTACTTCAAAAAGATCTAGCAAGTATATTGTAAATTCTTGCCCTAGGTAGAATGAATTTCTAAGCTGTGTGTGGGAGGCATCCATATACAGAAGAGTCCCATATTTATTAGCCACTTCCATAGCACTTTGAGCAAGTACTATTATTCTTCTGGATGTATGTACAAGTCTGAATCTATTCTGTGGCATTATGCAGTTCACACTACCTAATAAGACTGTGAGATAATCTTTTTAAAAATATATTTAATACAATTTAGCCTCACAGTGAGACTGAAGGCAAGAAATATAAGGTGATGGTTACACAAAATCTGTTGAAGGCATGAAATAATTTTTATGAAAATAATTTGACAAGGTGATGCTCTTAAAAAGATTCAAATTACTGAGTAACTACTTTCATTTAACAAACCCGTGAGAGGTCAACTAATGTATGAAGCAATATGCTTGTGCACAGCCACATTCCTCTTGATGCATTTCCTCCTAAGGCCCTACCCTTAGGACACTATGTGTGACAAATGGACCAGACAGTAGTATTTAATTGCTAAAAAATTCTGTATGATATGCTTAATCAAAGTTCCACGTGAATTTTAGGACAACTCTGGCTTTCTTTAAAAACAAAAATTCAAGTTTATAAGCCAAAGGCAAAAATTCTATTTACCATTCAGCCTTTCAAATGTCAGGGGAAAACATACACAAACCACTCTCCTTAACGTCTTTATCAGTATGAGAAAACTACAGAGCTCACAGCCTTTATTTGCTAAACCACTCCCTTTTTACTACCTCAGATTTCTTGATTTGCAAAAGAATTCCCTGCAAGCCATCCCTCAGACCAACTCCAGAAGGTGGATGAAGGAAGTTATTTTTTCTTCAACATTTCTGCTCATGATGCTTTGTCAAAAGTGGGATTACAAAAAATATCACTGGAGTTTGGTAGGTCTACCCTCACCTTGCAAAGGATGGAGCAAAATCATCCAACCACAATATTTCAAACACTTGGAAAAGCTTCTGTTTCAACCTCTCACTACTCCTTACCAGAGGCTTCTCATTGTAAACCAAACACAAGGAACTATTGCACAAACATTTTCTAATACGTTTATTCTAATATCTTAAATAAGAAAATAATCCTTATTTATCATCTTGTTAAAATTAAGAAGCAAAAATAGTGTAGCAAAAATAGTGTAATCACACATACACCATGAAAGGTGTTTAAGTGTTGGAAATATCTTCTCAAGAGGAAACTCGACATGACTTGGTATTTCTTTGTGGACTTGGGGGTGCTAGTCAATGAGAAACTCAAAAGGAGCCAGCTGTGTGTGCTTGTAGCCCAGAAGGCCAACTGTATTCTGGGTTGCATCAGAAGCATGGCCAGCAGGTCAAGAGAAGTTATTCTGCCGCTCTATTCCTCTCTTGTGAGACTTCATCTGGAGTCCTATGTGCAGTTCTGGAATCCTCAACATAAGAAGGATATGGAACTGTTGGAACGGGTCCAGAGGAGGGCTACAAAGATGATCTGAGGGCTGGAGCACCTTCCCCATGAGGACAGGCTGAGACAGTTGGGCTTGTTCAGCCTGGAGAAGAGAAGGCTCTGAGAAGATCTTATAGCAACCCTCCAGTATCTGGAAGGAGCCTACAAGAAAGCTGGAGAGGGACTATTCATAAAGGCTTGTGGTGATAGGACAAGTAGGAACAGGTATAAACTGGAGAAAGGCAGGTTTATACTAGACATTAGGAAGAATTTCTCCACGATGAGGGTGGTGATGCACTGGCACAGGTTGCTCAGGGAAGTTGTGGATGCCCCATCCCTGGAGATTTTTTAAGGCCAGGTTGGATGAGGCCTTGGGTAACCTGATTTAGCGGGATGCCCCTGCCCATGGCAGGGGTGCTGGAACTAGATGATCTTTGCGGTCCTTTCCAACCCTAACTATTCTATGATTCTATGATTTATTCCAAGATCAGCATTTCAGTAGCTGCTTTATAAAAAGCTTTGAAACACATTCGAAGGTTATTCATCTTCTCTTTTCTTCTACTCTTTTTGGACAAATAAATCAATCTCCAACCTGACACTTCTCAAGTAATGCTTCTACAACTCATTTTTGTATTTTCTATTTTTTTGATCCTGAACCCCTCTCCCAAAAAAAAAAAAAAAAAAAGCAGCAGGGATCTGTCCTAATGACCACTGGCAAATCCATGACTTGGCACATTTCTGGATATCTACAGCTGACAGGAAGATCATGGGACCAAACTTAAAGCTTTATTGTTTATGTTTTGCAGAGCTCATGTTTCATAGGCTTTAAATAACTGGAGCTATGGAAACACTCTTTATTCCCTAACTTTGTGTGCAAGATATGGTTTACCTTGGTTAGTGTTTCACTTGATCTGATCACTGAAAACTGCACTGCCTCCAATTACCTAATTCAAGGTAAGAACACTTTTTTTTTCTGGAAGGATCAAAGGCTTTAGGGTAGGATTAGTGAGGTCCATTAATTTTTTAAATTAAATGCTGTCCTTTTGCTTTCCCATATCTTGGAATCTGTATTTCCACCAAATAGAGATGTAAACATCTCTATTTTGTAAGACAGCTGGCTGTAGCCTGAGCACAGCCTATGGAAATCTGCCCCTGCAGAGTTCATACAAGTCCTCCCATGGGAGACTGGAATGATGTCTGAAGCTAACATGTCATTTTTTTTACCACTGCCACTAAAAAACCCTCTTACATTTTCTGTCATTAATCCATACTCTCATCAGGACCCTGAATACACCATCAAGCCTTATTTTTTCAAGCCACCTTTCCCAGGACCTCCATCTCTGTGCCCCTTTCCAGGAGCCCCACTGAAGCTGAGCTGTGCTGCAGGAGGTGGGGGCCAGTGCTGTACCAGGTTGTTCTGCCTTGCTACCTGCCCTCACTACACTAAGTAGAGACTTGCCCTTCCCCTCCTGCTTGTCTGCAGGTCGCTGGGCTGTCGGTGGGATCTGCTACTGGTCTATAACTGCATGGGGGAGGACACTACCCTTAGGTCATGGCTGTCCTCAGCTCCCTGATTGCCCTCCCTTGTGGAGAAACCTCACTTTTGCCGCTCTCCAACAACGCTGATGATGAAATCAACTACTATTTAAAGTAAAAAAGTTCTTAGTTTTTAAATCCTTTTATGTTTTCTATGTTACATGTTTCATTTAACACTTGCCCAAAAACCACTGAATTGCAAACACAGTGCCCAACTGCTCTAGCAACAGTAAGTGGAGTGTGTAAGCTACTGCAGGATCTGTTGGTGTCAGCATTGGTCATGTGGCTTCACTGGCTAAAGCATATAAGTTTCAGAAAATGAGCTGCCGGAAAAAGAATCTGTAATTCAGAAGTGTGTATAAAGTCACACTGTCAAAAGCACTTGCCAGAAACACATTGAAAGTACACAGATGATTAATTATGACACAAATTTAGCAACTGTAAGAGCTCTCAGCCAAGGAAGCTGTATATACCAGCACTGAGACAGGATTGTGTGGCAAGAAGTAATATTTAAGGATGAAGTCTACCAACTTACTTAATACAGGTACAGAGATGCACAGTCATACTCATATTTTGTACCTAAATTGAAAACCTCAATTTAAAGTCCAACACCTCAGTGATTTGACGTATTATTTTAATTTTGACTCTTTTTTTCATAATTAAGCAGAAATAACCACACTGCTGTACAGTTTCGGACAGCTAATCTGACACTCCTACAGTCTCATTATCCCGCAGTTCTCAATTTTGGCTATGTATTATTACTTAGTTCAATCAATGATCCAATCAGCAAATTGACAGCTTTATCCATTCCAACTCTGCAAGGCCAGGACCACATTTTCAGACATATTTAATGAAGTTCAGAGACTAAAAGTTGGTCTCCTATCTTCAGGAATGAAAAAAAAAAAAAAAAAAGAAAGGACTACAGCATTCTGAATTTACTCAACTGTCAAGATAGGAGCCTGTATGGATGTAGAAGACATTCTAAAGGTGAAACAGATGACTAGGCAAAAGGCAACAGAGCCCTGTGGCTATATTAGAATGGAATAGAAGCACTGTACAGTGTTGGAAACTGCACTCAAGGCCAGTGGGAGAGATCCTTCCAGAGAGATGTGTGCTGGGCACAGACTACCCCTACGAGGGTATCAAATACCCATCTCTATGTAACTGAAACCCATTCTGCTATCTAAAATGAGGATGAACTGCCACAGGTGCTAACTTCTGTACACTACACTGGAAAGCCAGTCAGGCTAAAGCTGAACTAAGCATCTAGCTTCAAGGAAACAGCTTTACTTACATAAGTATTAACAATGCACTCCACAAGATGTCCTGTGTATACACATACATGTTATCACGTTGATGAGGGCTGGGTAGATTTAGCAAAAGAATCAGTGAAATTGTCACCCTCACGGTTCCAGCAAAGCACAAACCAAAATAAACTTTTTAAAATTTGCTTTGAATTCTAGCTATGCTAATAAAGCTAGAGGAAACTTTCCAATGGCTAACTAAAGTTGACACTGCCTCTTTACCCTGACTGAAATGTAATGTCTGGAGACAAGGATTAGTACTGTGATTACTGTTCAGGTATAGCATGCAGGAAACATATACTTCTCCAGCTTTCCTATGGATTGTTTGGCTTTGGGAAACTCAATGAACTATGTCATGCCTGTATTTACTAATCAATACACAGTGATGGAATAGGACTGCCTCATGGGACTGATCCAATGCTAAGCTAATTTATTTTTATTGATGTTTTCAGAATCCCAAACAAGTTATGTTAATCCAAAAAAAAAAGATATAGGAACCTCTATCAATTAAAATATTGGCGAAGGTATAAATATCTCATTCATGCTGGATCAAGTAATTATGCACAGAATTATCTTATTAGAAACAGTATATCCTAAAATGTGAGTTAACCACATGAATTACAGATGTTAAATGACAAACATAAAAAGTAACCTTATAGCACTATATACAGTTAAAGGACATATCTCTCAACTAGGAAAAGATAACAAAAGGCAGAGCAAAAGTTTTGAAGGTCCTGCCACCACTGACACTGCCAACCTTACATTGGCAGAATGGTTCAAGCAGAGAGAACATAGTTTCTTGCAGTCAAACAGTAGATTCACAGAGACTAAATTCTTTTTTTTTTCACTAGTTATTTGGCATATGTAGCCCTAGATACAAGCTCTTGGTACTGTAAACATTATTATAAAGTAGGCATTAAAGATGGAAAAAAAAAGTCTCAACACAGAAAGAGAACAAAAGCAAAGCAGCAGACCCCCTGCCAATTTCCTCTAAAAAAACCTCAGAAAACTAAGGAAGAAAAAAGTGATCTCAACAGAGTTTAGAGATAGTCTTAATAACTACTTTCCTTCAGAATGATCTTGAACTGACATAGCAAGTGCAGTAAGAATTAATATCCTGACATCGGTTTTATACCCCAACCAGATGTATAAAGGGCTAAATACTAAAGACTGTCAAATACAGGCATCTAGTCCAGTTTTTTTTTTCAAAAGCTTGAGCTAGAGAACTGACAGCCTGAGAGGCTAAAAGCCTTTTTGGCTCTTTAAGCATTCAAAACACAGATTCATAGCTGCTAAGATCAGAAGAGAACTCCTGCACTGTAAAACACCTGAACTGGAAGGAGTAGTTGCCACTGTTTCCCTATATAACATAATCATGCCAAACAACTTGTAGATTAATTCTAACCAATAATTATAAAAAGTACAACTACCTTAGGCAGAAAATTTTGTGCAATAATCACCTACTTCCATATGAATGTTTGGTTACAATCACTGTAAAAATGTTTTCTCTCAATTCCAATCTAACTTTAAAAAGAAAAAAATTATTCTGCTGAGTCTTTTAATAACTTCATCTTCTAAAATAAAACATAATCTATTAATCAGTAAGAACCAGTGAGATCTGTGATGAAGTTGTCACTGCTTTGTGTCTAACAAGATAATTCCCTCTTTGTATATGTGCAGCAAGTTTTTCAGCTCCTCAATGTTTGGTCATTTATTCAAATCCACTATGGCTTCCAATAGATTTTTCTAATATTACATGTTTCCTGACGGCAGAATGGACACTTATTTGAACAATTACGTATATAGGTGGATTTCAAAAAGCATCCAATGAAGCACACGGAAGCATTAACCTTGTGAGACAGTCATCTTCAAGACACAATAGAAAAAAGACCTGTTATCTCACTCCTCTGCCCCTCCATCTCTCAGTTGAACTAAGAGGGTATGAGGTGGCACACGTGCCCCACATTCATCTGACACAGCTGCTCCCTCTAAACAACACACCATGAGAAACAGGAATTTAAAAGCCCTTTATTTTAGTCATTTAATATTGTTTTTGATATGGGTGCAGTCCCACGGTGTTCCATCTGGAAAAGATTTTTTAAGAGCATATGACTAACTGCACAAAGTGAGACAAAGATACATGCATTCAAGAGGGCAAAAACCCCCTTATGTGTTACTGATTCAGTACAAAAGGCCCAAAGAATATCCATGTATCTCTTTAGCAGCTTATATAGCACACAAAGTATAATGCCAAAGACTGAAGATAGGCAAGACTGGGGGCATTTGGGTTAACTCCAAAAGAAATTAACTCACCTTTCCCTGCTTTTTGTGCTGATTTTCTCATCCATTCTGAGAGCACACAGCCCAAGAGCTCAAAGGTAGAAGGTACAGGGCAGAAATTCTGAATAGTTCTGCAAGAGATCTTCCTGATGGAGCCAATTCCCAAATGCCACAGGAAACACAGGAGGAGGAAACACATAACTGCATGACTTATATCCAAATATAAATCAGAGTTAGAAGCAACATACAAAATATCATCCTGATATTATTGAAAATGCACATGAAAGTCAATCACACACTGTTGTCTAGTGAAGCACCTGTACACAAAGGTTAGGTGTATGTCATTGCAGGTGCGTCAACAAGAGGTATGAGTTCTTCATATGCTCCTGATTCCTCTGTATGATGCTATCAACACTAGGTCATGGCCACTGGATAGGACTGTTTTCATCAAACAAGAGGAAAAAAGAAATACATAAATATGTGTGTGTGTGTGTGTGTGTGTGAGAGAGAGAGAGAGTTTAAAAACACAGGCTGAAAAGGTGTGAAAGGACACTGAGAACGACCATTGGTCTGTGACCAACAGAGCTGATAAGAAGCATCCATGCGGGAAATATTCAGATGTAACATGCCAAGATCCAAGCAACAGCTGAAGCATTTAATTGCGAGCTCCAAGTAGCAGCAGCTTAGTGAAAACTCTACAGATGCATATGGAATTCATCCAGTATTAAAATGTTTCATGATATGCCACACTTACATGAGTGGAATGAAAACTCACATCCGTTGCAGACCCCTAACTTTGGCTGCTTATTTTCATACTTGCTCATGTTTTCATACTCTTTCATTGGTGCCCAGTAAAAAGTAAATGTTGACTGTTCACACAGTTCTCAAATCCCAGTTTCCAGAACCTTGTGTTGCTTTGTGCAAGAATACTGATGTGTAATATTTCTAACTGTCAGTGGCTTATTCATTATGACATGCTTACCAAAATTATTTGATCACTGTTTTTTGACTGTGTTTAACAAACATAGCACACATTTTACAGCTTTCAATGCTATCACCATTCCCTCTCTGCTTCAATAACTAGTATTGATGCTGCTTTTTCCATTGTTTCTTTGAAGTACAGACACTGTTAGTGGTGAAATATAACGCAGGATATTCTGATGCAACATATGGCAAACAAAACTTCAAGCAGACTGATAGGGATTATTGGAGGTTGTTCTTTTCCACTCCCTCTTCTGCAGGGAATAAGATAGTGCTAGAGACCATCTGGGAAATCCACCTAGCAAATCCCTTGTTGCACAGATCTAGGACATAAACAATGATCCCAGTACTTCACTTTTTTTTCTGTGGCATATTACAGCTGCACCATTGTTCTTTCCTATAAGGCTGAAGTTTATTATTAAGAACTTCATGGATGCTGTGACATTTAGCAAGCTGAGCTATCACAGCTCCTCTTGGAGTAAATGCCTATTACCTTAGCTGCCATTTCCAGAGGACTGGACTCAATAATCCAGGTGATTCTTTATAATTCTCTTTTCTGGTAATTGATACTTTTATCTACATGTATTATTTTGTTCCCTGAAACAAAGTTTCATCTAGGTCTTCCCAGGAGTCTCTGGAGATAAATGGAGAACAGAGGAGAATTAACAGAAAAAGCTGTAACAGCAAAAGGAGGGTTAAAAGACTAAAAGCGAAAAGGAAGATGAAAGAGAAAAAATAGTTTTAAAGTTGAATTCTACTTCTCTTTTCTTCCTCTGTTAGAAAATTTACCTACTCACTTCTCTTGTATCACCTTGCAAATCCAGTTACATGAATAAGCAAGTATCCAAAAAGCATTCAGTGTTCTAGTGTAGCTAATTATTCCCAGAAACTCCTACAGAGTGAGAATAGAAAACATACAAAAACACAGTTTTGAAGGTATATCAAGTATTCAGCAAGACATTTGACTACCAGCATTCATTCAATAAAAAATGACTAGGGAGGGAGATGTCTGTAAGACAACTAATAAAAATTATATTTATTTTAAAACCTCCGCAATATGTTGTTATAAAAGTCATTAAAGAAATAAAGTCTTTGACATCTTTCCTCCTTTTCTTCAGCAGCTAACTTGGTATATGAAAAGTAATTCAATATCAGAAGAAAAAAATAGGGGTAACATTTCAGGATTATCAACTTCTTTAATAACAATATAGTTTTGGAGGAGTATAATGTGTGTAGAAAGTGGCCAATTATCAAGCCATTCATCACAGATTAGTTTTGAAGATCAGCTCTTCAGCCTCTACATCTGAAAAATAAAAAAGGGACAGTTCATTAGCTGTAAATAATATTAAGACTAACTACAATTGCAGTAGGTAGCAATTACTGCTGCCCCATTATATCTTGCTCAATTTACCATTAAAATGAATTTAATCTTCCAAGAGCAAGATTTGCTCTCCCTCTTTTTCTAGTTAGTGGAAGAGTATTTGTGATAAAAGAAGAAGAAAAAGCTGCAGTAAAACATTTGATCTAATAGGACTTCAACACAAATTTCATTTCATTCCTAAGAAAAAGAAAAACAAATACAAAATGAAAAAAAAAAGCAAGAGTTAGGGACTGAAGATATTCATTGTACACAAGGTCCAGCCTTGCAGTATCTCTCAGGATCAAACCCTGGCTAAAATCAACAGGACTCTGCCTGAAATGTACAGACTTGGGTTCCCAAGCGTCTGAGTTACAAAAAGTTCTTGGCAGTAAACAGGGAGGGAAGTGGTAATTTTGTTCACCTTACCTCACTGACTGCAGATGCGCTTGATAGCTCTCTCTCTTGTCTGAACAGATGTCCAGCCACTAAAACCAAGTTGGACAAAGTCCTGCATCCTTGCAGGTACAGCTGCTTCTGTTTCAGTATGAGGGACCAATGACTCCAAATGTCAGTGTGAATGAGGACAGACAGCTGGATCTGTGAGTAATACACATGCAGTCTGGAATCGAAGGCACCATTGTGTGATATTTGACCAATGTGCACTTGCTCCTTTAAAAAAAACTTCTGAAGAAATTTATAAAAGGTCACATTAACAGTTATTCTCTTCCATGTCAGTTTTACATTATCTGGGATTTCATATGCATATGGAGCCAGATTGTGTTTTCCAATACACATGTGTAAATCTGGAGTAGCATCATCAACTTCAGTTTAATTGTTCTGGATTTACATCACTGTAATGAATGCCCTGCAGGAAGCCAATTCCATTTTCAAGAGCTTTCACTAAACAAGAAAACCTGCTACTAAATGTACTTCCAGTGGAAGGAATAGAACTGACATTACCATAGACAAAAGCCTCTGATGAATCTGTCAGTTAGAGCTAATGCTACAGCATTCATATTTTGTGATGAACACTGCGGAGATTTTTTTTTTTATGCATCTGTAGTTTTCTTACTCCATAAGAATATTCTAGTTAGCTGTTTATTAGGGGTAACCCCCAAATCAAAAGATTTAAGTGTGGGGAAAAAAACAGTGCTTTAAAAATTCAACTTCTTTTTCAAGGAAAAGGCTTATTAAACCATTAAATAATATCGATTTTTGAACCAAAAAATCTTCTCAGTTGCCTGTTACAATTCCCCTATAAAAAGCAGTAAAAAAGAAATACCTTTTTGTCTCCATAGAACTATACCGCTTTCTCCAAACAACCAATTGGACTTCTGATTGCAATTTTCTCAGGTTTCTGAGAAAAAGTAGGGAAAAAGTAAAGCCAAGGTGTCTGATAAAATGGTAAAGCAAATATTTAGGGATCAGTCTTCACAATAACACCAGCCTATAAAAATCCTATGTATGAAGCAGGAATTACTAGGGAAAGAGAAAACAGGATAGGTTGTCTCACTCTTCTGTAGGTGAGTGGGTAGGAAAAAAATGAGATCACAAAATTCCTTGCATACACTTTTTATACTCCTTTCATTAATGTTTCCACACACAGGAGAAGAGAAGAGGCCTATCTGCTTCCATTGTAGTGTACCTCTCTCACAAGGAGATGTGGAAAAGTGTGGCATGCCTGCTGCCTTTGCGCAAACCTGAGTATGGCAGAGAAAGAAAAAGATGTGTGATTCAACAGAACATTTGAGCTTGCTTTCCTACACCTAAGACACAAGATGCAATTCAAAAGCCTTGTACCACCTGCACATGATGACAGCAGGGCTGGATTTCACCTTCACTTCTTTCATCATTTTCACTTTTGAATTTCAGTACAAACTATTTCCAATGACCTAGTGAAAAGCAGCAATGATGGAATTCCATTAGAGAACAATTAAGGCACAGCTGGAAGAAGTGTTTGTCCTCTCCTTGGTGCTGTGGTTGGAATGGTAGAAGCTGACTGGACCCTTGTGGAGCTGCAGGCTCAGTCTGTGCTGTCTCACTAATTCACAGGGTACAAATCAAAGCCAGGGGGATGGCTTTGAATCCTACTCCACTCTTAGGTTGTTGTTTGCTGAAGATGTTTTATGGCACTAAGTATTGTAACATGTCCTGTCTATGCCTTTCACCAGACTTTGCTTCTCTCCTCTTAGGTTATTCATTACAACAGCAAACCAAATTTCATGATAAGCATGTTCTTAGTCTTAACAATTAAGCCATAAAATAAGGCTGTCAAACACCTGGACTGCAGGCTCTTAAAATACTTGCAGTAACAAAACAGTAGTCAGTTAAATATGCTGTTGCTTTAATACTTTATATCTGACTATGGAAAAGAAATGAAATATAACAATTTAAACAAAAATACATCTATTTTCCTCTTGTGCCATACCTAGGTAGTAAGATCGAACTTCAAGCAGGAGAGACCAGTAAGAAGTTCTCTGGAGAGCATGCATTGGTGTCAAAAAACTCCTTTCTGAAAGGTTTAGCTAACTCCTAATCCAAGGCTCAAGTAACTCCAAGTTATCTGTAACTTGAGCACTTGTGACAGCATAAACTAGAGGGGCAAAAAGGTTATTTTCTTCCTACAAAACAGCCATCCTACAGAAGAGTATCCTCAAAAGGCAGGAGACAATCATGTTTTCCTTTTTCCTGCTTTCCTTCCTCCTCAGAGCTAAGGTAGCCATCTCATATAAGTACCATATGGCAGTGCTCCAATTCAACTGAAACCTACGCCGCTTGAATATTAATAATGAATGATGACGAAAGAAAAAAACAAATGAGAAATGTTTTGGTTATGAAGAAAGAAAAAAGTAAATAATGCCCCCAATACTGTTCTCCAACATGCTGAATTCCCACTGTCTGCATTTTACCTCTCACTTCAATGCACACCTTTCTCATATTTTGTTAAGAAAAATTTTAAATAAATTACTTCTCACTGTAAATCTTGCGGACTCCACTTGCTTTGAAAAAGTTATATGCTCCCATACATTCTAAGCATTTCACCTAGCAAACCTGCAAACAAAAATACAGGTAGAGAGGAATCACAGACAGTGACTTCACATGCCTCAGAGACACAATGTCAGATGTGATGATACTCACTGGACATTAGGAATGACCTTTCAAATTTTACTCAGGTACAATCATATCTTTAAAAAGAAAAGAGAGTGAAAAAAAAACACATTGAAACTCTACCTTAGGCCTCAGAGATGCTGTCTATCTGCAGCTAAATTCACACATGCTTTTGGAAATCAGCTGGATTCATGATGCACAATCAGATTACAACAGGCTTATCTGTATATTTGTTTATTCAAGGCTGGCTGCTTGGATGGTCGTGCTGAGTTTCCTTCAGTAACGATGAGCTCCAGCAGAGCAGGTATTACAAGACTCTAGATCTAGACTAACCACTGAAGATGATGAAAGCTTTAAGTAGAGCAGCATACACGAGCTTCAGATGATTCTTCACCCATGATCTTGCATATGCTCTGGCTTTCAGGCCCCACGCAGGGCTACAGTCTTACTTCTTAGAGTGGTACCTGTCTTACAAGTGGACAACCTGCCAGGCTAAACTGCCACAGTGTAAACACATTATGACACTAGTTTGGAGTTGCACTAGTTGGGAGCAAAGAGTCTGTGGTAGTGGTCCAAAGCATTAATGATTTTTTTTTACGTTGAGCTGAAGAGGAATGCCGGGGAAACACTTCAAAAGCGCAGCAGCAAAGCAGTGACAGAAAGCAAAACCTTCCTTTTAGAACCTACATGAAAGTTCTGCCTTGTGAACCAGTGTAACTATGACATGAACATTAGAATGTAGTATTATAATTAAAGATTGTGGTATGCAGCAATCATTATTTATTGCTCTCTCCTTTAAAACTGATTTTTTCAGACTTAGAGAAAAAATACTTATCTTGTGCACTTCTCCATGCAGCCAATTGCACGGTCCAGATAAACATAAAGCATATTAACTCTGCCTACCATACATCCAGAGGGCCTGCAGGTGCCCAGTTTTTCTATTAGAATTTTTTTCTGGTAGAAAGAAAGAAGATATTCACCAACTGTTCACAATTAGTACGTATCTGGACAAAATGGACATAGAGTATGTGTCTTCCTTGTTGCCTCACTTTTAATGCATCTCTTAAGCGTTCATGATCAGTAGCACATGTTTTTATCTGGGAAATTCCAATGAAAAGCTTTGCATAGTAGGAATGCCCTTTGCAATACAGACATAATAAACTATTTATTAATCCAAGTAAAATACAGTATATATATGGCTGATTATCTCAAAAAATGGCTTTCCCATACCATACCACAATAACATTGTTATCAAAATGCAGAAGAGGCAAAATCATTTAAACAAAGAGGGTTTGCTACACTTCATGAAATAAATCCTATGGAAGAGAGAAAGCTATGTAATGAGTTCCTAAAATAAAATATACTGTCTAGGAAAAAAAGCAATAGCACAAGAATCAAAAATCAACCTCAGTGCTACACAGACTTCATACAGGAACCCAGCAGTCTCACATGTAAGTATATGACAATCTAAAATAATTTATATGTGCACTTAACTATTTAAATTCATAGAACTGCATTTGCAGAGCATTTACAGATGAGGACTTTATAAGTCTTTCATAGCACAAAGACCCAGCCCCGTTAAGGTAAATTTATGTATATATTTTTGCAGCTATGCAAAATTTCATTAGCCTCAGTTTAGCCCTAAATGACTGTACAAAAGGTCTACTGCTGTGAACACCTGAATCTTACTGGAGGATCAGTTTCCTAATATACATTTAATAAAAGCATACATACACATATTTATATATATACATACATACATACATATACGTAATACTATGAAAACCTACTTCTTTCTTGTGTAACATTTTTTCAGTGGATAGTAAAAAATTTTGGACCAGAATTTAAGGTTATGTTATACTTCGGTAACTCCCTCCACTGCACTCATCATTTGCACTTTTACAGAAAAGTTACCACAAATACTTACTACATGAAACTGAGGTTTCAAAGAACAAAGTTACAATGTCCACTGAAACATGATTCTGATTAAAAAGCATTATCAATATGAATTTTAAAAGTCGTATTCTGAGGTGACTGAATAGAGTATTCTTTAAGTAATAAAGGCATACCTCAGCAATATTGTGGGTTCAGTTCCAGACTGCTGCAATAAAGTGAATATCACAATAAAGCAAGTCACATGAAGTTTTTGATTTCCCAGTACTTATAAAAGTCATGTTTACACTGCACTGCAGTCTACTAAGTGTGCAATAGCATTATGTCCAAAAAAAGCCAATGCACACAGCTCAAGTTAAAAATACTTCATTGCTAAAAAACAGCAAAATGAAAACACAATCTCTGCAAAGTGCAACAAAGTGAGGTATGGCTGTATACTCCAGTACACTGAAAAGTTGAATTGAATTCATTCGCAGTGTTATTTGATCTCCAGTTATTCATCAGAGTCTTTTCAAACAAGAAAGCTTGATTCATTATTCCCCACAACTATATTTGTTACAAAGCACTAATCGCTTACTCTGTGCACATTAGAGAGGCCTGATTTCAGGAAATGTTAAGTGTCCCTGTTTCAACATCCAAGACTCTTTCACAGAATAAGGCCCCTATCTAACAAACTTTCCACATAGCATAAGAATATAATTGCATCAAATAGGCATCGACAAGACATACATTCTAAAAAGTCCACAAACGAGTAACCATTTTCAAAAAACATTTGCCTATCTGTTGTCAGGTTTTCAAAATAAAAAAGCATTATGAAAACTGCTAGTTTTATCTCAGTTTTTTCTTCTGATCGTGTTTCTGCAGGATGTACAAAATCATCATTCAGAACTGTATAGTCCAATAGTGCAGCCCATCACCACATGTGAAGACAGTATTTGTCTTGTAAACAGTGATATACAAGCAAATACCCATAACATAGTTTAACAAAACTGATTGTTTCCAGAAAAGAATAAAACCCCTTAAAAAACCCACAGTTCAGTGGAGGAAGTATAATGTGCCGATCATTTTCAACCAAAAACCCCGTAATCTTGTGGCTTTTTGTGGCTAGATTCAGATCTGACGCATTACCTTTAAAACCTTAAAAGTGACTGGAATGGATGTAAGCTGACCAGATAAACTGTGGCTTCGAAATTTAATAAAACATATAGGTTGCCGTATACAAAAAGGAGATTCAGATGGAGCAGGTAGGCAATGTGTCAGCCAATCTGACAAAACAGATCTTCCCAGCTCCTGCCCTTTGCCTGTCGGTTCCACAGACGCCTGGCCATTTCAAGCAAGTAACATCTTCTGCAGGCTGAATGGGCCATTGTAGAAGCTAGAGGAAGCATACTGTATTACTTCCCACGATGCTAGCCCAATAATTAAAATGTATTTACCTTCATTCAGAAACCAGCTATTTTCTTCACTAACTCCACACATAACTTTTCTCAATTCTTTGTTGTGTAAAGATACCTTAAGAATACTACATTATAGGAAGCAGCACATCAGTTTGATATTTGGTGAACACTGCAGATGATTTTTCTCATGGAAACGTGATTAGAGGTTACGCTGAACACATTTGCTTACCCATCACTACTAATGATGCCATTAGTCACGTCTAATCATGTCTGATAACTATATAACTGTGAATGGGTGGATACTGCAAGAGTGCTGGGAGAATTCCTAAACAGCTTCAAAAACAGCCCACATACTTGACGTATTCTGGTGAAAAGAATACATGTGAGGCGGCTTGAGTAAACTATAGTACTCTGTTAACCATATTTGTTCTTTATTTTGTTTCTTTCTTGGCAAAGAATTAGAGTTGTGGCTAGTTTCTTGTGACACCCTTGCCCAAGTAAATCCAGTGGGTTCTGCACACAACTAGGAGTTCAATCTGCATTGCTTAAAATTCATCAGCTCAAAAATGGCCAGAACACCCTTCTGAAAGGGCCCAGTAACCTGAATCACCAAGGAAGGATCTCCATTATTGGATCTAGGGCTTGTATTATGACTCTTTAGCGTGTAAGATACCGCTTGAGGTAAAACAGCAGTACTGATTTGCATGACAGTAAATATATGCACATTGAGGTGCTATACAGCCCCATTCAATTCTAATACATTCATAGGGTATGTTTCTTCTAAAATTATTCTATAACTTTTTTTAAATTTTAAAAGTAAGAGTAGAATTAATCTGTAAAATAAAAAATTTGCCACAAAAACATATTTTTAACCTACACTCAGCCTACAAAGTTCTAACAGATTTTTGTCTGTCCCAAGAGTGTATTGTTCCTGAAGGCTTCACTCCATACTTAGTAATCTTTACCAAATATCTAATGCATATTATACTTAAAAGAACTGTAAACATAAACACGAGTTTCACTAGGACAAAAAGGGGAGAAAAATCTGCATATTGTTGGCAGTATAGAGTGGGTAGAATGACAGTGATGAAAGAATACATCAGTGTGGGGGGATGATTCAGGTCTCTTAAAATTTGTAAAATAACAAAGAATAAGATGGCTTTGATTGTCATCTCGGTTCATTAAAAACACATTCTAAACACTTTTTTGATATAATTTTTGCATCTGAGCTGGAACTGTTTAAAATTGGAAATGTAACATTAAAGTATGTTCTTGTCTTAGCTATAAATGAGTTCCACAATACTACTCCTTTTCTTATCTGATCTTATTTGTATATTTGTAAGAGCAATAGCAGAAGCTGCAATGTACCTCGGGCAAAAAAGCCTGTGTGTCTATCAATATTTGGGTGACTGGCTTATAAAAGGTTCAGTGGAACAATGTGCCCAGGAGCAAATTAAGATACCATTCATATTAACCAATTTGGGAATCACTGTGCAACAGTCAAACTACAGAGTAAATCCAGCCATGGTGTGCATACACACTCTTAGACTAGAGCTATTCAGAACATTTTCAATAAAATGAAAATTTGTGGAAACAAAGGTATTCCATGCAGATAAGCATCTTTTCATAAAGATTTTAGAGAGAACATTTTGGAATGATTGGATAAACTGGAATGGCCAAGAAAGAGGAAGAAAGAGGCATGAGGTTTAACAAGGCCAAATGCTGGGTCCTGCACTTGGGGCACGATAACCCTGTGCAGTGCTACAGACTAGGAGAAGAATGGCTAGAAAGCTGCCTGGAGAAGAAGGACCTGTGGTTGTTGCTTGACAGCCAACTGAACATGAGCCAGCAGTGTGCCCAGGTGGTCAAGAAGGCAGAAGAAACAGTGTGGCCAGAAGGTCCAGGGAGGTCCATTCACCAGGTGCTCCGGACCGTTGAGACCGCATCTCTAATACTGTGTTTGGTTCTGGGCCCCTCACCACAAGAAGGATGTTGAGGCTCTGGAGTGAGTCCAGAGAAAAGCAACGAAGACAGTGAGGGGGCTGGACAACAAGTCTTACGAGGAGCGGCTAAGGGAGCTGGGGTTGTTTAGTCTCAAGAAGAGAAGGCTGAGGGAAGACCATTCTGCTCTCCACAACTACTTGAAAGAAGGTTGTAGAGAGGAGGGAGCTGGCCTCTTCTCCCAAGTGACAGGGGACAGGACAAGAGGGAATGGCCTCAAGTTCTGCCAGGGAATGTTCAGGCTTGACATTAGAGAAAAAAATTTCACAGAAAGGGTCACTGGGCACTGGAACAGGCTGCCCAGGGAGGTGCTAGAGTCACCATCCCTGGAGGTATTTAAAAGATGGGTGGATGAGGTGCTAAGGGGCATGGTTTAGTGTTTGATAGGAATGGTTGGACTTGAGGATCCTGGAGGTCCTTTCCAACCTTGTGATTCTGTGAAGATTAACAATCTCCCATTTGGTCTCCCTTTCTTCCATTCACCAAAACCAGACATTTGAGTTAAAAATACATTTCAAAGTTTTTATTTTTACTCTGCTGGCAATGAAGACAGGACTTAAAACTTTAGCATAAATAAAGGTTGTTCTATAGACATCAGTTGTGTGCAGTCCCTTTCTGGATATTCCATCTCTCTTCTATTTCAAAACCCCGCAAAAAAACATGGCCATTCGAAGTGTATCTATGTTGTCAGGTTATTTTGCAGTGGCCTACTGAAAGCTAGTGACTAATATTAGCAGTATTTGGATCCAGTACTAACATCCTATTATTACTGCTGTAAAAGTGGTGATCCAGTTTGGAGTTATCAGATAAAACCCAGGAAATCATCATCAATAAGATCAATAGACAAATGCCATGACATTTATTTACCCTACCTACAGTATGCCCTAATGACAAACACATTCCTATAAAGCTAGATATCACATCTACAGGATCTGTCTTCCTCTATAATACAACCACCCCTGCTTCTCCTTGTCCACATAATAGAAAATACAGAGAAAAGCCCTCAGGGAATTACAGCTTCTTAAAGCAAACTTGTCAGTTTTAATTCAGGTTAGTTGCCTGTATAACACTCAGAATCAAGAAGGAAGCAAATCAGTTCCTTTCAGTTGTTGATAATTCCCATGTAGTAATTTGCTCAGGCATACATACTTAACATTCATACGGATTCATTCTACAGATACATAATACATGTAATGAGATGGTCATCTATAAATACATATAGATATATGTAGCCCAGTATATATACATATATATATATATGTATTACATTATATACATATTTTTATATATATAAATATATATATATATATATTTCAAATGGGTAATGCAGACAGTTCTCAATAAATGGACTGATAAAATTCATGCCTGACGAACTGCACTAGTCTTTGTCAGTGTGTCAGAATAAAATATATGCCTATACATATGTATTCACCCATGAACATCCACATACATTTCATGTACGTATGCATCATATAAGTGTAACAGAGCATACAAACCTATGTATAGCATTTGAGAAATGATGCGACAAACATTAGATACATTGCATTAAGTGCTTAGCTGGGAATAACCTTTTGTCTGGCCTCACAAATCTTTTCCTTTTCTAAGCTACACACTTCATATGTGGAGCAAGTGGAAGCATCTTACCTTGCTTCCATTTTCTCTTGCCTCCCGTTCCATCTTGAGATCAGAAATTAGGAGAGTCTTGTATTTGTTCTTTCCATTACTGCTGTGATCATCTAGTCTGTATTCTGAAGTCAGCTGAGCAGAGAGGGGACTGTCACTCAGGTTCAGAGGCTGCTCATCCTGCTCCAGATTTGTTTTGCCATTACTGTTGGTTTCTGCCATCTCCCTGCAGTGTGTTCCCCCTGAAGCATTGGAACTGTGTCCCACGGTCTCATTGCCATTAAAACTCTCTGCGGCTGAATCATCTATTAAAAAATATATATTTTCAGTCACATGCCACATCATCATCTCTGTCCAGTTCAAACATAATTTACACCTTCACAATGTTTTTCAAAAGAGGATGAAAATGGTTTGTATTACTAGCATCCGTATATTTTAGCAAAATGTACACACACACTCCATGTTTTCAAGTTAAAACTTTTTCTAAATTCACCACATATTCCTAAATTAATGGAAATTATCTAGGCTGACACCTTAGTGTCACTGTGTACAAAAACGATAAGTATCATAAAGGATTTTTAGGGACAAAGTGACAAAAGTCTACCATAATTTGTCCATGTGTTTACAGATCTATTTAGATTCTTATACCATGTTCATTGCTGCAGTATCGCATATTCCAGAAATCAAAAGGAGATCCATGTGGTACTGAGAGAGAATCTGGTTCTCAGGTTTTGGGGTGCAGAGCAGTGTATGTCATATACATAAACATCCTCTTGCACAGACAATGGTGCAAATACATCTGATGTATTTACTGCTGGCAATAGAGTTTATACTGGAAAATCTGACTACACAAAGAAAGATCCTCTCTTCTTTTTGTTCAGATGCTCATTCACCTTGGTCATTCATCGTATGTCATAATACACCATAATATATTTAAAAATACAGTGCAATAAAGGATTACATTATCAACTTAAATGTTACATCTGAAAACTGTGGATTTTAGAGCTGAAAATGCATCTGTCTTCATGTTCTTATAGGTTTGTGTGTCCTGTGTTTGTCAGCACTGGAATTGGCCACCTGTGCTGCCACTCAGCCCTTTCTTACTTCTAATGAATCTTTTGGCTAATAGGCTATCTAGTAAAACAATTCATCCTTCTATGGATTAAATGGTGACAGAATTCAGCCCTCAATTTCCTTATTTCTTTGTCTGTAAAGCACCTCTGTTTTGGTGGCTAACATGGTTTTTCCAGTGGTGCAAATACCTGCTCAGGGCTCTACAAGCCTGTGCTTATTGCAGACAATGAACCTGGAAACAAAACTGGGGTGTTAACAGAAATCTGTACATGTTGAAACTGGAGATATGGAATGAGATGGGTCTTCATATACTAGTACTTTGATATACCATCTGCTTTCAGACCCTTCTAGACAACTTCCATGGAAAAGAAACAAATACATTTACATACATGTGGAATTGTAAAAAAAAAATCAGGACCCATTCTTTAAAGGATGTGCTCAGAAACACTCATGCTTGAAATGACATGATTAATCAAATTATTGACTCTCCATTAGTAACACAGTAAAAACCAACTATTCACCACCTTCAGATTAGAATTTTAAAATTGCAGAAAGTACTGTATAAATGGGTAATGATCTAGTTCTATGATGGTCTTAGAGAGCCAGAGATAATCCATCATATGTCAGTGGTTTGCTCACTGTACTCATCCAACACTTTTATGTTATAAAGTACACAGGACTGAGCTCACATTCTGAACATAGGTTTTTTTTTTTTTTTGATTGCTTTGTTTTGTAAATCTGTTAAAAATCAAGTTAAATGAAAATACAAAATAAAAAGAATAATTTAAAAGCTTTTATTTAAGAAGCATTTTTTTGGTTTTACAAAATGCTTTATGATTAATGACTGCAATAAAAAATAAAGTTATATTTTCATATATTCAACTTTTATATTACCTCTTACAAATATGAATGCATATACAATAAAAGATACAACATTCCTATAACAGGACTTTTTTAAGTGTACACCAAGCCAACTTGAAACAGAGCAATGGAAATGTTCTGGTATAAAAAACATGAGGCTACTTGAGAATTTCAGTTACATAAATGAATGAGGTGAGCATATTTTATCCATAATAAACTTTCTACTATGCCCTGAGATTTATCTCTTACAGGGCATAACACATACTAAAAAGATTAAAATTCCAAATGCAGTTTCAGAAATAAATATGTAATTTTATTATTCTCAACTAGAAAATGGCATTCTAATATAGGCTCTTCATTTTTAGCCAAATTTACAATTAATTTTAAAAGCTCTGAAGTATCAGAAAGGAATACAGATTTCTTTATTGAAGACAGAAACACTTTCATTACTGCTGATTCATCTGTAGGGCTGTTAATAGTCAATTGCCTTCATGATTATCAGTTTAACAAGTAATATTTAGTTTCAAAGTAATTAAATAAATCACTGAATCGCTCATTGACTGAGGGATACTCCTCCCTTTGAAGGGCTCAGAAAATTCCCTGCTGTTGGGAAGAGAGAAACACATGAGTAGCCAGAAGATGTGAAGAGCCAGCTAAAAGCTGAAAGCACTGCCTACTTTGCAGCATGCAAGTCTGATCTCTAGGAAACTTCTGTGTGCTAGCACTTAAGTATCACAGGTAGCACAGTGCACAGAAGCCCCTACCAGGCACAGACAGATAAATGGGAATGATGGAGTAGGAAAACAGCTCTGGCTAAAGGCAGCTCCAGGAACAACCAAATCCAAAGTAAGGCTGTTAGTTTTTGCTTATAATCATAAGCAATAATGCTTTTTTTCCCCCCAAGAACAACAAACGGTTGACAACTAAAACTTACTCTTGTGAGAATGTTACAATGCAAAATTTAAAAAAACCTGTATTTTTAATATTTGTTATAAAGTATAACCATTGAAAAATTCCTATGCTGAATAAATGTAATCAAGCATTATAATACTTTGAAACAACAATATTGTATTTACATTACCTTGGCTTTGCTTAGCAAAACCTTTGTTACTTAACGGCAAATCTCAGTTTCTACTATAAAGTCAAATACCTGCATTTACAATCATTTAACCTTGCTGCTTAAAACGAGTAACTATAGTCTGTTACAATAACATTCAGAATAATGCTACAATGGTTATAAATCACACTTTTGCCAATTAAATATAAATATGCATTGCCATAAAAGAGATGAAGAAAAAAACAGTGGGTTAGATCTAGCAATTCCTTACAGATGTTACACAGATCACATGAGGAATAACTGGTTTGGGGGGAAAGGGCAGAAAGGTCTGGACCCAGAGCACCCTTGGAGCACTCATCCTGGTGGCAACTGCCTCTCCAAGGGGGTGGGAGGTGAGATCTCACCTTCTCACTAAGGCTGGTGTGGCTAGTGAGCTCTCTCTGGCACCACTGCTGGTCAGCACTCACTCCAGGCTCCCTTCCCACAGCTGGCTGATAAGGGAGGAAAGAAAACCCCACACCGAACAGCCTACAGCTGGATACTTGGTACTGACCACACCACTGATGGAAGGACTGGGTGTTTTCAAAACAAGCCTCTTGTCTGAATTGCCGCCACAGGGCAGGTTTTATGGGAAGACCTCCAGTAAAGCATAACACAGAGTCCGGGAGCTGAGAGGGGACATGTAGAGGGCTTCTCTGCGCTGTGTTTAGTGTAGGGGCAGTCACAAAGGAGGCTGCGGGATGAGCTCACATATTTACCACTTCCCAGGTTCACTGCTCTCCATAGGCATCATCTGTGACAGTGAATGATGGCCTCATCAAATGCTGCTGCTTGCTCAGGGCAGGATATATCTTAGGGACTGTAAACTCTTCAAACTCTTACCCCTGCACACTGCAAGACTGGAAGCACATCTACAACTGGTTTTGTTATCTAAGCCTGAAAAAGAAGATTCTGACTGCAAAACATGTATCGGTTTCACTTCTCAAAAACAGCCAGCTGGTGCTTCACCTACATAGAGACTGTTCTCCCGGGATTAAAGAGCCTCATCCCTCAGAGAAAGACTCCAAGAGCTGAAGGAAAGTACTTCTGAATTTGGCAGCAGCCTTATTTTTGCTGAAGCCAGGAGCATTGTCCAAGCTTTAGCATGGACTTCTCATTCACAGACTGGTATTTCCTTATATCTCCTGATTCCAAGATCTCTTTTCTCCCACTTTGAACAGAGCTCCGCACTGATCCCCTGCCCGACACTCTTTGGGAATCTTTAGTCCAAGTACTCTCCATGTTAGGGATAGTTCTCAAAACAAGAACTGCAGTAATTTACCTACTTCAAGTTAGTTTGCTATTATTCATCACATTGCATTAGAGCATTTAGCTCATCCTTCTACATCACCTTGAGGCCAACTAAACACAAAGTGACACCAGCTTTGGTTTTTCTCAGACTAGAGAAGTCCAGGCTCCTGCATAAGAACTTTCCAGGCTTATTGCAGCCACCACTGGGTTAGCTTCTCTCCCTGCTTCTGACGGAAACTTGGAAATGGTGGAAGAAAAGACAGCTCAAACAAACAGATGCTCTGAATATGAGTTTTGATTATCAGAACTGTTGCATACTTCAATTATCTGCCATAGACATTCATCTTATCCTGGTCTAAACTTCTGCCAAAATCCAGTTTCTCTGTATTTAACTTTGGTTTCTACAAGGTGATTTCCATGACAGGCTGTAGTTTAAGAGCACTCTGATGAAGAGTAGGAAACCAGGCCTTAATTTACAGGGTTATTTTCTTCTATCAAACAGTGCCTCGATTTACGAATGGGCAAACATATATTGCTACGGTAGAATTAGACATTCTTCTGTTACAGGTTAAAATAAAGTCTAGAAAAATAAAGTCTAGAAAGAACTATCTTAAGACCAAATATGTCAAAAGCTCCACACCAGTCTTAGCAAGAATCTTTCTTAAAGCAAAGCACCAAATCTTGCTGGAATAACAGGTCCCTCAAACATTAGTTTTCTGAGAGCACAAATTTAAGATCTGAATTTCAATATAAGCACCACTGAATCACAGAATGGTTTCAGTTGGGGAATGACCTTTAAGATGATCAAGTCCAACCATCAGTCCAGGCCCTGCTAAGTCCACCACTAGACCATGTCCCCAAGTACATGTACTCATCTTTTAAACACTTCCAAGGATGGTGACTCACCACCTTCCTGGGCAGCCTATTCCAATGCTTGACAACACTTTCAGTAAAGAAATTCCTCCTGATATCCAACCTAAATCTCCCCTGGCTCATCTTGAGGCCATTTTCCCTTGTCCTGTTACTACCTATCAGGGAGAAGAGACTAAACTCTACCTCACTAAAACTACTTTTTAGGTAGCTATAGAGAGCTATAAGGTCTCCCCTCGGTCTCCTTTTCTCCAGACTAAACAACCCCAGCTCTCTTAGTCACTCCTCATAACACTTCTGCTCTAAACCCTTCACCATCTTTGTTGACCTCCTCTGGACACACTCCAGCACCTCGAGTACTGTGAATGACAATCAAAGATATATATATAAAACTCTCAGTTGTCTCCTTGAGAGAAAAACCTCCAGATGTTTTAAAGGATCTCTTGCATTACTCTTAGCAATCACTTTCCTACTGTAAATCATCCAGAATGTTCATATTCCTTTCAGATAAGTAGGAGTCAACAAGCCATTCTACATAAAGACAGATCTCTGAATAAATCTTATCATTTTCTTAAATTATTTCTCAAGCTATAACTCAATGAATATTAAGAGTATGTTTAAACAGTTTATACAGCTGAGATTTCAGCCTCCTGAAGCTTGCTGCATATTTTACTAGTCAGCAATCCATAGTGTTGGCCTTCAGCTCTAACAGCAGTAGTGCAGCACAGTCCAACGACCATACAGCCACACAGAAGCTCAGATCTGCTGAAAGTAAAGATGTGGTGGTAGGTTAGTGAGCTAAGGAACTCTCTCATTAACACAAAGAATGAAGCAAGAGCCCCACGATACCTAAGCAGCTCTAACACAGCTCCCTTTTTAGCTCATGAAGCAAGGCAGAGAGCCTGCTTAGGAAGCAGACAATAAACAAGGGATAGGCAATTAACCTTACAGCACCTTTGGCTCTTCTGAGACATTCTGACTACAAGAAGGCATCCCACAAGCCAAACCCATTCCTGGTGGTAATAAGTCTGATTAATCTCACCAAACAAAAAAGGTAATTTTTGTTCATTTTGCTCTAAGTTGTTGAGATGGGAGAGGCACATACAGACTCCAAGGTAGCATACACTTTGAGTGGGATGCCTGCAGACAGAGCATCCTGAGAGCTGCAGTTACTTAAGATGAGTAACTTCTTCCTAAAAGGAAGAGGTTGGATATGAATGAGTTGAGTGGGATGGGTGAGACTGAAACTGCTGGCTGTGCAAGCGCAGGCTATCATAAAACCCATTCTCGAAGATTGTCTACAAAAGTTCTGTACAATGAAGGCTATTTTAAACTCTTTAGGCCAGACCCCACCAGTCCAGGTCTTGCTAAACAGACTTACACCTTTAGTCATCAGATTAATTTGAATAGGATCAATTGCAGAAGACATTATTGTAGACCAAAGAGTGACTGACTCCAGACCAGTTATGAGTTACTATGCTATTCTCTTTAACCTTTGGCTTCAATATTGCACTTCCTTTATTTTTCCTATGCTAAAATATACCTTTAATGAAAATGATACTATATAAGCAAACATTTAAAACTAAATTAGTTACATTCCTTCCCTAGTTCTACAAACCTTGGGCATGCTAGCAAACCTTCCTAACAGAAGTTGTTAAAAAAAAAAGTGCTCTACTGGTGGCAATTGACAGCAGGCAGTCTTGGGAAAGAAACATCATGAATCAGACAAAAGGTACCGTGGAACATGAACTCAGAAAACCTTCTGCAGTATGAAATAATTATAGGGATTTTTCTGAAAGAACTGATCAAAAAGATAAGGCCACACTTTACTCCCACCACTTTTCACAATGACCATTTAATACCAATTTGTCACAGTTATGTATGCAGTTACGCTTCATTTACATCACAAGTCATGTTTCAAGCACAAGTTCAATACATAAGTTAAAAGCCAATCAAAATCAACTATCTCTATCCATATTCTCCATTCCCCTTCATATTATGATAAAGAACAGGAGTTGAATTAATGGAGGTACAAAGGTGATTTCAGACCCTGTATTATTCCCATTTTCATAACGCATAACAATGTCCATAGTTGGTCAGATCAAAAATCCATTTAGCCCAATATCCTATCTGCAGCAGTGGCTATTAGGAGATGTTTAGGGAACAGAATAAGGCAAGTATGTACAATTCTTCCTCCTAGGGCTTGCAAAGCCCTTAGTAATTTTCAAGTCAAGGTCTTTTAGAGATGGATGTGGTGTCTAGCAATATACCAATGCCCAACAGATTTATTTTCCATTCAAATACCCAGTCTCTCATTGAATCTGTGTAAATTTCAAGCACCCTTCTCTATGTCTCAAAAAAGTCACTGCCACTATTTCTATTTCTACTAAAATGTCAATACTGTGTGGGGCAAACAAGGAATAGGAACCAAGAGGTAGAAAAGTGCCTTTCCAGAGGACAGGAGCAGGACAATGAACATAAAGCTCAGTCCCTTCATTTGCAGTGAAACTGCATTTGCTCCATTACAAGAATATGTATTAATTGTCCTCTTCAGCTAAATTCATTAATATTAACAATTTCTATTCTCCTTTTGATACACATAGACTTCCTGATGTGGTTGTCTTCTGTGAATTCAGCTGTGGAACTCACAGCACTGAAATTTGAAACTGGAATGTCCATCTGCTTCAATGCAATGCCAATCAATGAATCCCTCACTGCTCTTTTCAGTGGTGGAGGAATAAGTCAACAGGTACTGCATATGATTACTCACTGCATGTGTTTATGAAAAGAAAAAGGAACAAAGCAAACGGCAAAACTAATTCCTAGCATTGCCAAAAAGAGTACAGTAAATTTTACAGGTTTGATATACACATGCACATACACAGTGGAATCAGCATTAGCCAGGCTGTAAATCTTCATTATTAAACAAATCCCAGAGTAATTCACAATTGTTCAATGGATAAACATCTCTTCTTGTTGGAGGCACCAAACAGACAGATATTTTATTCAATTATAACATTAAATAACAGTAGAGTGTATAACTGCCACTCCATGATATCAGCAACTATCAGAAAAATGATACTGCCCTGTCAGTCACAGTGTTATAGAAGGGCTCATTTATAAAGCTTTGTGAGTAATTGCATGCTTATTTTCCCTACAGAGCTGCTGTCCCAGCACATACACAACAAGGACATGAAGCAGAATGGCTGTTAGGGGGCTACTGCACATGTAAATAAGCCAATGAATAGCTCACTGGGTGCACAGTAGTCTTCTTATCACTAAGTACCTAGTTTGTACTTGTGCTTTAGCATTTCCACTTCAAAAAACATACCCTTCACAGCCTCTGGGGAGAAAAATCTCGGATTTTCTCTCTACTCTGGAGAAACCTCTAGGGCACTTTATATAGCAAAGGCTCTATCAAGCAGTTCTGAATATAGAAACCCCACAATTCTTCAGTAAGTTTTTACGCTGCATTTGGGATCATATCTGAATGTGTCAATGTTATCTGGTTTTAAGAATCGTAGCTTAGAGCACCATCTCTGTACAAGTTCTTAGCCCAATAACATATGAATGATGCCAGAGATATTGTCTTACACTCACAGAATCACAGAACAACCAGGTTGGAAGGGACCCATCGGATCTTCTAGTCCAACCATTCCTATCTAACACTAAACCAAGTCCCTCAATACCTCATCCACCTGTGTCTTAAACACCTCCAGGGAAGGTGACTCAACCACCTCCCTGGGAAGCCTATTCCAATGCCCAATGACCCTCTGCGTGAAAAACCTCCTCCTAATCTCCAGCCTAAATCTACCCTGGCGGAGCTTGAGGCCATTCCCTCTCGTCCTGTCCCCTGTCACTTGGGAGAAGAGGCCAGCTCCCTCCTCTCCACAACCTCCTTTCAGGTACTTGTAGAGAGTAATGAGGTCTCCTCTCAGCCTCCTCTTCTCCAGGCTAAACAACACCAGCTCTCTCAGCCGCTCCTCATAGGGTCTGTTCTCCAGCCCCTTCACCAGCCTCGTTGCTCTTCTCTGGACTTGCTCCAGAGCATCAACATCCTTCAGGACTCCAGACTTTAGATCAGTTTATTGATATGAAGCTAGGAACTAAGGAAGGCTGAGAGTCATGAAAGCAAGCAGGGTTCAGGACAAATTTTTGAGAATCACTGAAATTCCAGCCGTGTACAGAATACAACAGCAACCAAGACATTTAGGGTAGTAACACATTAAGAGAAAGAGAAATGTGGAGCCTTTTCCTTAAAACAAAAAGAGGAAAATCTAAGACACCTTACCCTCTTCTCTCCCTTGCCCAGCCTGGAAGGGGCTCATGCTGCTCTAGCTAAAGGCTGCTGGGGGCAGCAGGAGCTGCCACCAACCCTAGCAGCAAGAAAAAACTGGTGCTGTGCCAGCAATAGACAAAAGAGTAACATGAGGTTAATGTTTGGCATCTAAACGTCAATGCAAATGGTGCTGAAAGGAATTATGTTAAAATTAACTGCTGCTTGGACCTAGTGTATATGTGATGTCTTATTTTACTGTATCAGGATCTGACAGAAGAAAAAAGCAAGGAGGAAAGATCAAATTAGAGTCAGCAAAGAAAATTCTCCCCAGACTAGATACCCCAGATATGGGTATTTTTAATAAAGCCCTTTAACGTCTAAGATTTAGCCTATCAGCTTTCGTGTGTTGAGTGGGTTTAAATGGTGGTATGAGACTGTACTTCCTTCTTCCAGAAGAGTGAAGCTCTGAGCACAATCAAGACAAACCATCATTTAACAGCTCTGCACCCCCTAAGCAAACTTTTGACAGCTCTTCTATAAAGGCAACAAGGCTACGGAGGAGGATGTCCTTTGACTCATTATACACCCTCCATCAGTAAAACTGGGAGAGAAAGAGGGGATAAGCCTTAACAGAAAACATAAATGTCTGCTTTGAGCTTCATACATCCTTAGACACATTTAACCTAAACTCCTCTTGCCCATTAACTTCCACTTGGGGCCCTTGGCACAAATTCCGAGCAGAAAACTGAGCCATGGGCTGGGACACCTTCCACTAGACCAAGTTGCTCAAAGCCTCATCCAACCTGGCCTTGAATACTTCCAGGGATAAGGCATCCACAACTACTCTTGGCAACCTGTTGCAGTGCCTTCCCACTCAAAATAGTGTAGAATTTCTTCCTTATATCTAATCTAAATGTACCTTCTTTCAGCTTGAAATCATTACCCCTTGTCCTACTACTATGTGCCCTTGTTAAAAGTCCCTCTCCAGCTTTCTCATAGGCCTCCTTTAGGTACTGGATCGCTACTGTAAGTTCTTCCTGGAGCCTTCTCTTCCCCAGGCTGAACAACCCCAACTCTCTCTGCATTTCTTCTTCTTAGAAGATGTATCCCATCCCTCTGATCTACTTTGTGGCCCTCCTCTGGACCCATTCCAACAGGTCCATATCTCTCCTGTGCTGAGGGCTCCAGAGCTGGGTGCAGGATTCCAGAGGGGCTCTCATCAGAGTAGAGTAGAGGGGCAGAATCACCTCACCTGACCTGCTGGCCACACTTCTTTTGATGCAGTCCAAGATACAGCTGGTCGTCTTGGCTACCAGCACACATTGTCAGCTCCTGTTCAGCTTTGCATCCACAAGAACCCCAAGTCCTTTTCCTCAGGGCTGTTCTCATTTCCTTCATCCCTCAGTCTGTATTGATACTGAGGATTGCCCCTACCCATGTGCAAGACCTTGCACATGGCCTCGTTGAATTTCATGAGGTTTGCCTATGTCCATGTCTCAAGCCTGTCTAGGTCCCCCTCCCTTCCCTCCAATGTGCCCACCGCACCACATAGCTTGGTGTCACTGGCAGATTTGCTGAGGGTACACTCAATCCCACTGTCCACATCTCTGATGCTAAAATATCCAATTTTAAGATGCCAGTAGGGATGCTGTTTCCTTATTTAATTACTGTGGCGTAATTATTGGTTTTGCTGAGACAGCATCTCAGTGAGTCAAGTGTATGACTGTTATAGATTGTAAGTTTAGAGAGTCAATTAAGTATTCCAGAGCTTTGAAAGTTGCTATTAAAAACTTGAGTATGTAAGTGTGCTTGAGGGATATAAATTATATGTCCCTTTTCAATTCTGCAACTTTAAAATATTTAAGGATGTCCATAGTAGCATATACATCACTGTTTCCTGATTTGAACATGTGCTTGGTAACTACAATAAGTGATCTCCTCACTGTTTAAGTGAAAAAATATTCTGGTTTTGTTACTAACAAAATCTCCATAGATTTAAACTATCTATTTCAACTGAAGATAACAAATTTTATGGCCTTTTGCCATCTGGCAAGCAATCATCTTTGAATGTTACATCCATTACGCTTTCTTAATTTTACTTTACACTGTATTAAGTTAAAAAGATTCAGCTTCTACAAAGCCTAAACACCAGCCCAAACACCAGCAGAAGAAAACAAAAGGTGTAACAGTCATCAATGCTAAGGAAGTTTTACCTAAACACAAAAATATTATCACTGAGGTAAAGGACACAAGCATATTGGGGCTCTTCCTATCATGTTAATTACAATTGTAAACAACAAACAAAAGGAAGAAAAATAAATAGCACTGATGATTGGCCTCCCTTGGATCAGTCTGAAAAATCTATCTCACATAGTTAACACCAGAACTGCCAGGAGAGACATCCGAGCATTTGTTCTGGTTGGGCACAGGAGTCCAAGTGTTTGGATTTAGCTGCCAAAATTGGCCAGGCAGGGGCTAAACCATGACAGTGTAATCAAATACATGGCACTAGAATTAGTTTATAAGTTTATAACAGTTAGTATATTTTCCTATTAAAAAAATTGCATAGCCCAAGAAAGCAGAATCCTGAATCTACAATATAACTTCAGTTGAAAAACAGCAAATTTGCAAATTCCATCAACAAACATCCATGATTTGAGGTCTCTGCCACCAATTGGGTGATCTCAGCTATAAGACAGCAGACTTCCCATGAGATATTAATACCACAGAAAGAGGTCTTCTTCCTTCATTAAATTCATCACTTTGAAATACCAACTGCCTTGTAACACTACAGACAGACATGCTGTTTTCCAATCTGACTTGCAAAATTAAAACATGCTCTTTCCTTTCCAGAAATTTTCAGCAAAAATAAAACATACTCTTCCATTATCAGAGATTATTTTCAGTACAGGCATGGAAGTCAATAAATTTTTTACAATACCCAAAATATAGCTGAGCATTTGGTCACAGATTATATGAAAATGGACTTGAATAAGAGATATTTGAAGACTAAAAAGAATGATTTTGCTAGATGGTCTGTCAGCACATCACCTCTGGCAAACCAAGTAGCTATCATTCAATGCCCAGAAACTTCAAAAAGCCCAAAGTGCGTGATAGATATTTCTGGCGTATCTACTGCTATTCCTTACCAGAGCCACGGACTTGAAATCTTCACTATCAAGCCACTTGACTAAGTAATGCATCTCTTCTGGAACATTCCCTCTCACTGCAATACAGTGGACTGTGCGTGAGTAGGGAACAGAGCAAGTATGAGAGGGGAATGTAAGTGTAAATGAAAGATGGGGAAACTCAAAAACTATTCACACTTGAAAACTTTTGCTAGAAGACTACCATTTTACAGTTTGTTTCTGAGAAGATAAAGCAAACAGAAACACTACAAGTTCTTGGACACAATATTATTTTGCTAACTTATAAAAATTAACTTCTCATTAAAGTCAGTCAGTTTGCCCTCATTATGAAACATCACCAAGTGCTAGTCTCAAAACCAGATCACTCAACAAGACCAGAAAGCAGAGCAAATGGAGAGAATCCATAAACTGTTTTGTAGTTCTTTGTAGATTGGAGAGATTTCTTAAGAGATAATGTAACTAGTCCATGCTTCTAATTCACATAAAAGCTTCTGGTAGCCCAGTAGGATTCAGCAGTGGGGCAGTCCACACACTGAGTATCTGCAGGACACACCTTTTCCGTGCTTTACAGAATTAATGAGTTACCACTATCCATGAAATGTAAGAATGTTTTAGTCACAGTCAATCAGTTGTATTCTCACTAAAATTCCAACAACTACTTATGTACAGATTGTTGTTAAAGGGCAGAACTCTAGAAAGGGAACAAATAAAACCATAACAAAGAATTCAGCTGTAATACATACTTGGCTTCCTTATAATATGGATTGGTTAAGAGTGAAGAGTAGCATAAAATTATGAGAGACATGACTGAACAGAACAGTGTGTGGAAATCAGCAGGCTGTTCGTGGTAAACCAAGCATCCTATTCAAGAGATACTGCTCTCCTACTGCAAAGCTAGGTAGGGGAGGAAGAAGGAGCTTAGGACAAGAGTATGCACAGAAATGCCTGATGTTATTTTAAATAACAAAGTAAAGGACAGGGATATTGCAAAATCTGTTATATAATTTGCTTTCTCTTTAAAATCTGTAAACAAGACTATATGACCCACAATTGATTCTGTATTTTGAAGGTATCACTGTATAGCTACTTTGATGTAACCAAAATGGACATTAGAAATAGAAGCAGCTGTATAGCAAACCTGTTCCCAAACTTCAAGAGAAGTTAGAAAACATAGGTTGTTTGCAAAAAACAATGCAGAGAATAAGTAACACATACTTGTAGTCTTTCTCCTGCTTAAATAATATGTAAATGTCCATCAAAACAACACAATCCTGGGAAATCCTTTCAAATCCCAGGTTTGCTTTGCAATTCTTAGTATCACTTACATAAACTGATCATCCTCTGTCCTAAATAACAATTATGTATCAATTGTGAAGGCAATGTCTTGTCCAGAAGTTTAGTTTAAATTTTTTAGAAGTCAGGCATGGATCTGAAGCTGAGTTTGAGAACAGAATATATTTATGACTTTTGGGTGGAAAGGTGCTATCATTCAGTCAAGCAGAGAAGTTATGCATAGTGACAGTAAACACGTGGCATTGATCTTGACCATGAATAGAATGTTACTTACAATAGCTATTAAAAACTTTGTGGGCTGTTATCTTTCACATATAGTGCAAAACCAAACAATAATACCGCTATTCAGCAGCATGAAATGCCTACTCTTCCGTCTTTCAGAGCAGATTTTTCCTTTTCTGCAAATGCAAATAACTGTCATCAGAAGAAATAATGCAAACAACAAAAAATATATAACCTACGTGCAAGTTTGCACTGGCAAATGCACTCTGTGCAAATCTATTAATTGCACTTCAAACACAAATTTGGGTGGAAAAGCTTGTGGCAAATGGCACCTAGAGGTATGACAGCTTCTGAGACTGTTCTTTATTGTGCATACAGGAATCAACAGCAAACTTCAGAGCTAGATATTTGACTGGTTCAAAAATTACAAAAAGAATCTAGGGAAAGCATAATTCTATTAACCCTGATTAAGTGAGTGTGACTGGCTGCAAAATACAGAAAAATACTGACATATCATGACTAATCATACTGTATAAAAGATGCACAAATGCATTTCTTTGAAACTTCAGCCCTGAAATCTGCAGTTTCTGTAGTTTCCTACACTATGAGTCCCTCCCAAATTCAACACCTCAACTGCTGCTCCAGGAAATTAAGATAAAATACATGGAGTAGAGGCTTAGCTTTTGTATTAGAAGTGGACTTAATGCTGACAGCACATTTGCAAACCGTAAAAGGACTGGTACTGTTAATGCAATTTCTACATCATGGTAACCAGAGTATGGGCCATCAAAACCAATCTCCAGTAGTTTATGTAGTAGCAAAGAGCGGAATGGAAGGACATTAGTGAATATCATGGCGCTCTTGGACTTGAATATCTAAAACATAGTTTTGATGAGATTCCATTTGGTTTGCTGCTAGCTGAAAGCATTCACAAATCACAATCAGTCAGGATTGTTGCTGTTGTTGCCATCAAACCACACATACAGTAGTTGTCTTCTCAGTATGTTTCAGAAAATAATTTCAACCATAATGACTAGAGAAATGACAAACAAGAAATGACTTATTATCCACCTAAAGACAGCCCATTAAAGGGGTTCACATCAGAACACAACAACTAATCTACTGTCAAGAATAAATTTGCAATGAGAAATTAAAATGCACTACATGTGAAAAGACTGATCATTCAAATCCTGAGCTCACATTCATTCTCCTAGCCCCTGTAGAATTCTAGGTGGACTCGTCTGACAATAAAGCAACAAAAACTCTGGATTCCAACTGTAAAATTTTCTACTAAATTGCAATTTCAATATTACTGGTATTAACATTTGATACTTCGATATTTGGAACATAAGACAAACCTCAACATTGCCCTAGAGAATGTATGTACACCCGTCATGTTCTTTGTAGCCACCTGCTGTCATAGCCTCACAACTGACCTCTGAAGAAGACTAAAAAAATTCAGTTTTCTATGGCTGGAATCAAACAAAACTAAAATAATGGAGCTGCAACAAGAACCATTTCACTCCTTTTAATATTAGGACTGTCATCCCGATAGTACATAGTACCTTAGCTACCACTAAACAGCGAATTTGCTCAGGAAATCTTCGTTTCTCTCCCTTCATATTTGGCCCTGCTGAAAATGAACTTCGCTGTTTTGCTTAGCTATTCAGCGAATTTAAACTTATTACTTAGAACTTATTACACAGAAAGCCACAAAGCCAGCAGCATAGCACTGAGAAAGCACTTTTTAATTAACTGCTACAAAGCTGTCCAGAAGAACACCATGCCCAGGGCTGAAATCTACCTTTGGATGTATATGATCTTAATCTCACTTGAGTCCACAGAAGCCAGTGTGTGCAGCCTGGGAAATAATTTAGTCCACTAAATTCATGTAATTTACATACAATTAGCGGCTTCAGAGTTTTACTTTTGAGAAGAAAAGGAAGATAAAGGAGGTTTAAAATAATTAAAACATTCTCATGCGGCCGGCTATTACTGTTTCAAACTAGAGTAAACTGTCGACTCAAAAGATATTTCTTTACATACTTGCAGGTTTTTTTAAACAAAAGAAAAATACAAATATTAATCAAAATATTTTAGTTTATGTTTAAATACAAAAAAAGTCTCAATAGATTGAAACTTCCTATTTCAGCTGAAGACATGCTTCTTTCTTTGGGATCCACATTTTACTTTCAAATCCACACTTCATATCAGTCATTCATAGCCTCTTTGGAAACACGACATATACATACATACATTTTAAAGGAATTAAAGACACCTCAGGAAAAATATGCCCTGCAACCAAGAAAAAAAAATCATCAATATTACTGTTTTCTTACTAAATTGTGAAGGATAAATTTCTGATGTAGACAGACACATACATTTTGTGTAAAGTTTGTACATAGTATAAATTTGGGTTTTGTTACTGATTTAATAAGAATACCAGCAGCAAGATCCCTGCTGGGAAAGAACGGACATGGACATTAAAAGATGGTCAGGTCCTGTGAGGTGCACTGTACCACCTGGGAAATCACAGAATCACAGAATAATCAGGTTGGAAGGGACCCATCGGATCTTCTAGTCCAACCATTCCTATCAAAATGAGTCAAATATTTGACTGAGAAATAACTCCTATTGCCTTCCAGAATTGCCAGTGACCTACACAGCCTGTGAGTAATGTTTGTCCTCTGAACAGCAGAGTACAAGATGAAAAAAAAAAACCCCTTCCCAAACTGAAAGAGCAACACACACAACCCCCACCCCTAACCTAAACAAACAGAAAGTAAATAGATTCCAAAATATCTCCTCACGCATCAAGTCCCAGACCCCCCCCCAGGGCTGCTCTGAGGGAGCACTGGGTTTACTCCACCCTACACAGGACAGGTGCTGAGGAGCTCAGAGCGAAAAATGGGTCTGTTAGCACTGGAACACGGGTGGTTTCATAGAACAACCAGGTTGGAAGAGACCCATCGGATCATCGAGTCCAACCATTTGTTTCTGGACAACCAACCAGCAATCAAGTGAAGATTCCAACTCATGCTCCAAACCCGTGCTGCGTTCCCGCAGAAGCGCTTCTCCAAACGCCCCCCGAACAGTCTCCTCGGAGGGTTTCCGACGGGACAGCGCTGCTCCGCACCTCAGACCAGGAGAGCTCGTCTCTCGACACACAGCAAAACACAGGCATCAACGAGTAATCTTACCTCTTTCTCCCTGACTGTATATCTCAGTGAAAGAGGTACAGACTGTGCGTCACGAATTTCAAATGGACGATGAAGGCAGCAGTGATGCTGTACAAGGGGTTTTTTGGGGGTGGTGATTTGTAACAATGAGAAATGTTTCAAGGAAGTAGAGTGACACGCTATTAACAATAGCTTTCTGATCGGTCTCATAATTCAAAACCTTGATCTGGTGAAACATTGCATACATTAAATCATCCTACCTATTTTTATGCATGGAAAAGATGCATTAGATAGCATCATGTTCACCAGTTCAACACCTAGCCAGCAGACTGCCTGAACACTAGGACACAGTGGCACAAGGAGAAGGCAGTTCAGGAAGAGAGTCTGGGAGTACAGGGTACAGGAATATGGGGCAGAAAGAGAATAAAAAGAAAAGCCTGGGCAGAGGAGTGACCCACTGCTGTGGGGAAACCAACAATTTCGACAATGGGAGAGTGCTGTAGAGGAGCCTTGGCAGAACATGCTACATGTTATTATTTTTAACAGTTTAGGAACTCTGATCTTTTGTATACAGTCACCAGAGTCACCTCTGCTTTTTAGATTCTGTTAACTCAAGGAAATTGATTTTATTTAATCAAAACAGGGCTTACACGGAAAACCCCTCGAGTTTAGAGGCCTGGACTCCTGAGAGTGAGCATTCTCTGCCATTTGGACTTACTCTGCTGTAGAACAATCCCACTGCTACAAGGAACATTCACAGTCTTTTCTCAGAAGAGAAGAGAACACAGGTTAGGAGTTTGGGCAAGTGGTTTGAACCTCACTGCACTTCCTCATGTGCAGTTAGCCCTGTTTGCAGATGATGCTTGAAGTTGTCTAGAAATGCAGATAAGGAATCCAAGTTCCTCTTTGAAAACTCAGTCCTAGTAAAAATTGGACCAGCTTCCTAAAATCATATACTTTGTCAAAGACAAAAAAAGCTCAGACAATGTTTGACCATCCAACAGTATTCGATATGCAACTTAAATGGCAAAGAAAAAAGTAAACAAGTCATGACCTTTAGATGAAAAGATCTAACTTCTTTGTTAATTAATTTAATTAAAAGGTAGACAAGATAGAAAAAATGTGCAGTTAACTGTCTAAAAATTTTTAAAAGATGTATGCAGTCATGTTGAAAGGTGCCACTCCAACACACAGCCTCCCATGGGTGGTGAAAATATGCAATGAATTCTCTGACAAATATTTCCATGTGTTTTTCTATCACAGAAGGGACTTTTTAATTTGACGAATCACAAACAATAAATCCTTAGTGCTCATTCTAATGAAAGACATTCAATTAATTTTCCTTCCCCCAACCACTGCTATGCTTGGCACTTCTGTGGGTTCCCTGTCACCTATATATCTACCACAGACTTATGGAAGCTTAAAGCTGCCATATCTTTTGTTTATTTCTATTGTCCTTCAAGTAACAGATGAACACTGGCTACTGAACTTTTTAACTACAAAGAAAGACATTATCATTGATTATCAGTTCTCTTGCTATTTGGTAAATCAGCCAAAAAAAAAGGAATTTTTCAGGGAAGACTGCTCTTACACTAACCAATTTGGAGCTTTTGTGTGACCCTTTGTGAGCTGCGCTGGGAGGGAGGAGAAAAAAAGCAACTGTCCCTTCACTACCTATTCCATGGACCCAGGTGTCTGGAAAGGCAAGTATCAGTCAAGATGCCTTCCCTTTTTTGCTCTATAAACACAAAGAGAAATAGAATATATGTTGTTTCTTCAAGTGCACTGAGTGTGTTTATTAGCTTTTTGCTATAAATATTTTAGACAGGAGAAAAATACCCACCCTTCAAGGTGAAAACAGGTCTCTTACTTTCTCACTGTTATATTATCCTGAATTACTGATGGGCCTCATTAAAACAAAGACTCCATCCATTTGTCTGTGCAGGTATATGCATGTGTATATTGCAGAAACACATATGCACACATACACACGTGTAAAACATATATATGCATACGCAGCTCTACATCAGAGAATATTGCTACATAGTAAATAACTATTAAATAATGATAAAGCTATTTCTTTATCAAAACCTCAACAGAAAAAGCATGTACACTAAAAATTTAAAACACATAGGCTGAACATATAAACTCTGCCAAAAAAAAAAAAAAAGCTGAGAGTAATAAAAAGCAGACAGTTAAAATCTTACTGCAAACAGTCTAGTTTAAAGCTAGGAGTCTTGAACATCTATTAAACTGAAATACAGGACCATATCAAAGAAAGCCAGAGCATTAAAATCACCAGAAATAGAATAGTTAGAATGCCCTCTGTTCAACTCTGCCAGCAACAAAACAAACACACATTTAACACACAGCATCATGTCACACACACCACCTTAACAGAGCTACATTAAAATGAGTTTTCCTCAAAGAAAAGCTTGTATTATGACTATACCTTTAAAAAGCTCATGTTTTCCCTGTTTGGGTTTTAATATGAAGAAAAAAACAAGGTCGAATCAGGAGTTGTAAATTTTCATGCTTAATTTGATAGCTCAGCACTTTTGCAGTTGAGTTTGCAGCACACACAGATCGGTTTCCTCATGCTTTCCCGCTTATTTTTCAGCACACAGGAATTCTTAAGCACATCACACAGTGCATACACAATTTGTAAGGCACGCTCATCATTACTTGTTCAGCTTTATGCACCAAACGAGACATGCTTCAGGTTTCTAAGTGCGCATCTCACAATGATGTTTTAAAATTTTATCACCTAGGTTCCAGGGAACTGAGGCTTTGAATCTATATTTGAAATACCACCTGAACGGGTGAAACATATTGGTATTCCACACACAGCCTCCTGCTGTCATTCCGCTGTTGGCATGGGACAGTCTTCACCAAGACTTAGAAAACCTCATTCAGTATTCCTCTCTGGAGGATCTGACACTTACTGTGAATTCTGCTCTTCAACTTAAATACCAGTGTCTGTGGCAGGCCAATTCTATCATTGCAGATACAGCATCCCTCAGGCGAGGTCCAACCTTTCTCTCGCAGTGCACCCAGGGATTAGCTTGACTTCCCCTAAATTCTCTCCAGTGCACAGTACGAGCTAATCTTTCCTGTAGGAAGCAGGAGATGGGGTTGCCATGACAACAGAGCACATTCTAGCAGTGGGACCACTGAGATGAGCTGAAAAGACGACAGTGAAACATGCACTCAGCCTTCCTCCCGGGCTATGGGCTTCTTCCTCCAGGATTTAATTCCCCTGCAAGTTTACTGACAGGCTAGGAGGTTGATTAGCTATGTATTCTGCTAGGGGGAGATTACTAGTTAAGAATATGGTTGAGAGATCATAGCATTATTTAATGAAACTGCCATTCCTGCTTATGTGAAATTGCTGATTTTATAAGCAGAGTGGCTGCTTTTAAAACACTACTTGTTCATACACATTAGTCCTACACTTAGTCCATGCTAACATCTCACAGTAGTAAAGGTAAAGAAATAAAATCACAAGCTGAGTTCTGCGCTTTAGTTTTGGTTTTCCAGCATATTAGCCACGCAGTCTTTCTTTAATGGTTTTACATTTGTACACAGGCATGGACACAAAGAGCACAGTATAACATCTGTGTTTGAAGCTCAAAGGTTTCTGCTGTTGGGGGAGGGGATACGGAGAAAAGCAAATCACAGTGGCCACGTGTCTCATATAAATGACAAAACAGCCACAATAAGCTTTGGGAGCCTTGCTCATCAGGCAAAAGAAAACTGTGTAATTCATACTGTAAATATCACTCAAGAATGTAGAGATCCTACAGTTTAAACACTTTTTTCTCAATAATAAAAATCCTTTGTAGTCTTCACATTTCATTTATTTACACATTTTTACCTAATCAATCAAATTTTACTGTAAAGACTTTTTCTTTGTGCTTTAATTCCTCTTACAAAACTACACAACATATTGTGGTAAATTCTTGGAGGCCAGTACACGACTGTGACTTCTGTTATTTCAGACACAAGCGTGTCCCAGTGAGCTTTCACATTAAAGAAGCAACAACTGAGAATGTAAGGCCAGTATCTAATTATGTTTTTAACCATCCATTTGCACAGAACAGATTTCTTCCTCCTCTGTGCCTTTGCTCCCACGTGTGTAACATGTGGCTACATACACAACACTCCATCGGAAGGCAAGATACACCAGTCCCCCCAGTGCCTGTAACAGTCTGTCCTATCTGAGTTCTGAAATTGCCATAGATGAGTCAAATCTATACCACCTGAATCCACTCCTCTCTCTGGAAATTTTAAAAGAAAAGAACCTCCATGACATCTCTGACACATGAAAGAGAAAGAGCCCAGTGGCTGCAGTCAGGCAGGGACAGAGTGTGGGGAAGAAGCATAAGAGTGGGCAGATGTACAACAACTTTCCCTGTACAGCAGGTTACACAGTGTAGTTGGCAGGTTAGTCTCAACTAACAGTCTCAGCAAACCACATAAGGCCAGGAATAAGGCTTTGGTTGGAGAGGGAAGGTGCCCTCTCAGTGCACCTCACTGCCTGGAATAAGTAAGAAAACTGTGGGTAAGTCTGGAGGGAGGGGGCATGGGGAAGCCTAGACTGTATCGCCAAACTATAACCAAATCACTGTATTTTTCCTGGTACTACACTAATTGCATTTAGTGTGAGAAACTCTCAGGCAAAATCCAACCAAGTGAAACCTATACAACTTATTTTCCATAGTTAGGCAAAGTTGCACTTCTGTAAACACGAATAGCATCTCGACATTACACAACCCTTTCAGTTTTACCTTAATTTGGATCTTAGCATATATCAGGAATATATATGCACAAAACAGTATCCCTTCAAATCTGCTGGTTCTGATTCATCCTGTGATGATGAATTATACCACACAGTATAACACCTGTATTTATTATCATCTAATTAGTCTTAGGATTTTGTTTGTGTTTGGGGCTTTTATATTCACTTTTCCACTCATGTTCTACGTAGCTGGAGAAATGCCAAATCATGTAAGCCACATATGGGTTTGGTTTTTAATTCATCCATCCAAAATTCAAATAACTGAAAAAAATTTTTACTAAAAATTTGCAGCTCAAGAGACAATATTTTACACCTTCAGTTCCAGTGGGAAACATTGATATTTGTAGGCATTCACAATGGTTTTGAGGAAGAAGTACATATAATCAGATCTTGAATGATGTTACAGATTTTTCCTGTCATATGCTGTCTCCTCACATTGTGAAAAGAACAGTTAACAGGAAGATTAATGCTGTGAAAATAGCTAGACTATTATTATGGTTAATGAAAGCGAAATTCTGGGGTTTTTTGTTTCACAAACTATGACTGTAGAAATAAGTAAATATTGCCCTTACAAAGCAAACATTCATTTCTTAACACTCATTTGCAGAACTTCCATATAGTACTAGTGAATCTTGTGTTCCTGGAAGTTAAGCCTTTCAGCCAAATACAAAATATAAGTACAATGTTCCTTTAGCTATCGGAGAAGAAATATATTCCCCTGCCAGCATGCTAAACATTAGCACCCAGTTGCTAAAACAGCTCCAAATTACCCCGACCTACCTCCTCCCATTTTGGCTGAAACCTCTTGGGTTTTATTTCAGATGAACACCCCAATTATTCCCTTAGCAGGAACCCAGTCTTTCATACACACATGGAGAAACGGAAGCACTTTAAATGTGCGAAGTTCAGAGATCTGGAACACTGAAAAGCTCACAGGTATCCCCTATTGCATATGTATATCCCGAGGTATACCCAAGGAAAGGAAACTGTTTTACTAAACCCAAGTAGAGCTTGCCAGAACAAGGAACAAGATAAAATGAAAGGTGATTACATTTATTTAAGCAACATATGTCAGCTAAGGAACAAAGCATATGTATAGCATATTGGGAGCAAAGAAGCACATTTCTTAGGTTCAAGTGGAGTAACCACCTCTAGGTCCTTAGCAGAAACAAGGTGCTCTCACAAATCTGCTCTATGTTTTTCAAAGGTACAATTTACCTTTACCAAGGCTGGTGTTTCAATTTTGCTATTTGTCAACCCTTCTGCTTGGGGGGAGGATGAGAGGTGAATACGCAGCAGCCACTTTTCCTCTCAACAGGACACCCACAGTTTAAAGACAAGATATGGGAGACACATACAGTCCTACATTCCTGCATGAATTCACAGGTTTAGACACAAATGAGGAGTATGAGGATTTCATTTCAGGAAAAAAGACAGGAAAATAAAACTATACATAAGTTGAACATAAAAAGCTGACACGAGAAAGTGAGGGTCTCTGTTTTGATTTCCAGCCTTTCTTTTACCATGCTTAACTGTGAAATCACCATCGAATTCTTGTTTTCATTACATAGTTTCTCTACATAGATGTTCACTGTGTCTGAAATCTGTGGATGAAAGGAAATATCAATCTTCTTTTTAAGAACCATTCATTTGAGATTAAACGGTGCTAAATGCTGAGCCCTGAACAAAAATGTTTAAGCACGTGTAAGTTGTGCTGAAATAGAGCAACAGTGCCCAGTACTTTACAGGATCAAACCTGTGATTTAGGGTTTTAAAACCTCTAATTCTCTATCCTTTCCTTTCTCTTTTTAAATCTATCTTGGTAACTCAGATCCTACTTTTGTCATATGAATTCCTCATATGAAATTCTAAGTGACCTTCAGTCCTAGTGCAGCAATAAATCAAGAAGCAGCCTACATCAGTGCAAGCTGTACCACCACCTTCTGACTGCAAACACAATCAGAACAGAAGTAATGGTGCAGAAATAATAAACAAAATATACCTAAATAGGTAAATGAGAAAGAAAATTTTTGCTTTTGCACTTCAAGAGTGTAACAAATCAAACTTAAAATCAACCTGACTTTATTTTTGGAAATGTGTCATATAATTAAGAATTTTTCTCCTGTAATTTTATCCACTGGATCCCATGGGCAATCAGGACTTATTTCTTGTAGCTCTTAGACTATTTTTTATGCACCTGGGGGTCCCTCTCAATTCACTGACTTAACTCAAATTTTATAAATATGAGTAGGTAAGGTATTAGCACAATCAGTGTTCAGGAATTTTGAATAAAATTATTTTGTGATTACACTTTTCAGGAGATATGATTTATTTATGCAAAACAGTAAAAATTACTATGTTCTCATTCTAACAGCCAAAGTAATTTATATAGAAAAACTAAAGCAGCCTATACTTGTAAATTTATAATATAATTTTGTCTTCTTAAGAAAATGCTTTGCATTTTGAGAATGGACTGCCAAAGTACTCACTGAAGAGATAAGCTACCCCATTGTGAGACATGGACAACATTAAATAACATTAGACTGAATTATTTCTCCACTGAAATCATAAACCCAAGATGAGATCGTATGTTCTCAGTAAGATGTTCTTTTTTCTAGATCTGTAAGTTTAGTATATATCAGATTGGGAGGAGTGGAAAGGCATAGCAAAGATAAAAACACTCTTTCAAACACACGTTGCTTATACATCTTCTAAACACTAAATTTCATATCTTTCTTAAACAGGCAATGGGACTGGACTCCAGAGGTCCCTTCCAAATTAAACTCTTCTGTGATTCTGTGGGTTACACAGGCTGCTTGTGGCAGTTCTGTCTCTACTGAGTGAGACCAACATTCATATCACACTTACATCTGACAGACATTCCTATTCAAAAAGAGGATAACTAGAAAATAAGAATGACTTTAAAATATGTGTTGTTACTTTCAGCAAGAAGCCCTTATCACCCTCCTGCAAGAGGACAAGAACAGATATACTCTCCTGACTCTGACATGATTCAACAGGTAAAGGTGTGACTGAGAACAGAGCAAGCATGCTTCCCTCGCTTACCTTCTAACCACCCAGGGACCTTCAGGTCAGACATTTCCTAAACCTGAACTTTCATATCTTGGCTACATCATCAGCTTTGTGGACCACACTAGGAAGCAGGTTCGGCCTTCGGGTCAACTAGAGTACATTGACTTGTGCCCACACTGATAAGAGCAGGACTAGCTTTGTCCATACTGCATAAATTTTAACCCATTTCAGCTGCATGGCAACCCCAAATTAACCAGTTGCTGAGACAGACAAAGCACAGCCCTTCATGCAGTGGTTGTAAAAGCACAACAATGGCATTGCATTGCAAGGTCCAACTCCTAGGAAAGACTTGGTTGTCTTGTTCCCAGGAAGAGCCTGAATGTGAACTGCATGGATATGGTGTATATCATCTGGGTCTCAGACCTGGGTCTGAAAAACGCAGAAAGCCAATGAATTCCTTAAAGATTCATTCTTGTTTTTAAAAGCTCTCTAAGGATTTTCTGTCAATTATTTTTTCTATTTTCTTTTAACTGAAACAAGCATTTGGCATCTATAACATCCTTCTGTAATACGTGAAAAGTATCCTCTTTTATTTATTCTGGTCATGACTTCTGTTAATTCCTTTTGATGGCCCATACATTTTGTACTATACAAATTATAATTTGTCCTTCTTCATCTTCTCCATGCAACTCGTGACTTTACAAATGCCAGACATGTCCTCTTAAATCATCCTTTTTCCAGCTGAAGAGTCGATGAAGTTTCTTCTTGGCAAGCAAGTTGAAATGGCTGGTCTGGCCACAGACCTTGGAGAGAGATTATAACTAAGCTGAGTGAATGTCTGGGTGTTCCAGTACTCAAGCTTGCTGACCCTGACCCTTTACTGAACAGCACGCAGATGTACTCCACACCATCCACAAGCTCAGTGACTCTTCTACACACTAACAGTTTTGATTCTTAACAGGTTTGAGCTCCTGACTCTTTCTCCGTACTTTGTTTTTCTACATTGTGATATTATGCTTCTGCACAGAAACCCTCTGACTCAGGGCAATTTTTAGTGATGTGACCAGTGAAGACCTCTGACTTTTTCATCTGCAGTTCCCTGAATACCAGCTGCAACAGTGGAAGAATCACATTTGGTACCTTCCATTTTAATGCAAGATGCTTTGAAGCTCAGATCATTTTTATCTACTTTATTTTATAAGTGTGAGCATTAAACTATATGTTTCCCGAACAGGAAATTCAAGGCACAGACACTTGAAACACTTAAATATTATCTAGGTATTATCTCAAAAAGGTTGCATTTAGCAACATGTAAATTTGGACAAATGAAAATATTAAGTAATATAAAACCTGTTCACGCTCTGAGATAGCCGAGCTAATTTCCAAATGTTTTATGGTTTTTCAGCTCACTATCCTTCCTGTTTTACGGTGTTCAAGTATACTCTCTAGATTTATTTCCTTTCTGTATCTGTTACATCTAATATTTACATTTAATGCTCTTAAAGAAGCTAATTGCTTTCTTTTTATTCATGTAAATTTTGCTCCACAACCTTCTGTCTTTTAGTGTAATCTATCCAAATGGGCCAGCCTAACATTAAGTTGGACTTGTCAGACAAAAGCATGACCAAAAAGGTGACCAGTGTATTTACTGCTTTATACTTTTAGTGTTCATAATTTCAGTAAGAAAGCAGCATGTCTATGCCACATGATTCAGACTAGCTTCTCCAGCCGATTTTTAAAAATCCAGGAAATCCAAATGTTTATTGTTCAAGCATTGAAGAAATTCAAATACTATCTTTAGTTAAGAAAATAAAACCTAATCTAAATTAGCATTATGGAAGGAATTTCTGCTTTACTGATGATATTTATGACATTATGGGATATCGATTAATTTTAAGCATTCCCAATAAATATGCTGGGGCTTACTCTTCCTGTCTGACTCTTCTGTGCATATTTCCCAGCTGTTTATTTCCTATCCAGGGGCAGAAATAACTCTACTGGAAGATATCTTCTAAATGCATAAATTCTTTTCTACTACCTTAAAAAAAAACCCAAACCCCACACCCTACAGTATAATGCAATTGCAATAGATGTTATCGGTATGATAAATGCTTTTTATAGTGCTCATGGTTTCAAATGAAATTAATTTTAGAAGCTGCATCGAATTTCCTTCCTATTACTCTAAATCATGTCACTACCATACTTTGGATGACCTACTGTACACTTCTGTGTTTGAATGTGTTTAAGTCTGTTCTCAATGTAATATGAAGGCTGATCTTCCCTGACATATTATTTGGTCTTTTTAGACTTTTACAGCTTCTTTTTTCAATATATCAATTTAAGTTACAATTAAGGAGAAAGATACTGAAATTTTAAAAAGCTAGAAATAGGATGCAAAAAAACATAGTGAGTTGACTGAAAGGTCTATAAAAAAGCATCTTTGATAGAACAAAAATGCCTGTTTTCTAATCATGTCAGGCAGGAAGTTCAATTTAATGTTCCCTGAATAGCATTATTAATTCAGGGCAGGAGAAAATATTTTAGGTAATTTCTATCTTAAAGATACATCACATAAAATAAAGATGCTTATATAAACCATATTGGCTGATGTTTCTCCAGGAGCTGCCACTTATGACAGACACACAGAGAAATCAGGATGAGGGAACAAGGAAAATGACACCATGCTAATAGCTAGCAAAGCACTGAAAAGTATCCCAGATATTTATCTCTTAAAATCTATGGAAAAATATTTGGTATAAGACCAAGAGTACCAAAATTAAAAGTGAAGCAGTTTATGTTCTTTTTCTTTCATAACTATAAAAAGAGGAAAGAATCATAGAATCATAGAATAACCAGGTTGGAAGAGACCCACCAGATCATCAAGTCCAACCATTCCTATCAAACACTAAACCATGCCCCTTAGCACCTCGTCCACCCATCCCTTAAACACCTCCAGGGAAGGTGAATCAACCACCTCCTTGGGCAGCCTGTTCCAGTGCCCCATGACCCTTTCTGTGAAAAATTTTTTCCTAATGTCCAGCCTAAACCTCCCCAGGTTTAGAGGCAAGCTCCCTTCTCTCCACAACCTCCTTTCAGGTATTTGTAGAGAGGTCTCCCCTCAGCCTCCTCTTCTCCAGGCTAAACAACCCCAGCTCTCTCAGCTGTTCCTCATAAGGCCTGTTCTCCAGCCCCATCACCAGCTTCATCGTTCTTCTCTGGACTCACTTCAGAGCCTCAACATCCTTCTTGTGCTGAGGGGCCCAGAACTAAACACAGGATTCAAGGAGCAGTCTCACCAGTCCCAAGTACAGAGGGAGAATAACCTCCCTGGACCTGCTGGTCACACCATTTCTGATACAAGCCAAGATGCCATTGGCCTTCTTGGCCACCTGGGCACATTGCTGACTCATGTTCAGTCGGCTGTCAACCAACACCCCCAGGTCCTTCTCCTCCTGGCAGCTTTCTAAACAGACTTCTCCTAGTCTGTAGCTCTGCACAGGGTTGTTGTGCCCCAAGTCTAGGACCCGGCATTTGGCCTGGTCCAAGAGAGATACACTAGCCAGGTCTGGCTTGACAAAGCATCATAATTGAGGAACACACTGTATGAGAAAAGAGTTGATTGTTCAAATTTTCATTCTGGTTCAGTATACGTCAGTATATTTGTAAGAAATTTAACCATATTATCCCATGACTGGTAGAATGAAAAATGGGGAAGAGAATAAGGCGGAGATAAAGAATGTGCAAGCTGGAAAACAGGCTTACCAAAAACACCATTAGACAGATTGATCTAAGACAGTTTATGCTTAACCTATCTGTATCACAATAGCTGCACCAGTTTTGTTGTACTATGAGTTGCACCTCCAGAAGACATGTAAGAGATACCAAAGCAACTGCATGCCAAGAGGACATGAGGGAGAGTATGACAAATACTTTATTTTCTCTTGCTGTCTCCACATAGTTGCAAAGATCTGGCAAGTTTCATCAGCAGGTATTAAAAGATTAATTCTTTGTCCCTGGTAAGAGCAACTGCTAAACTAAGTTTACAGAACGGAATTATGAAACTGTCATTTAAGTTATTATTATATTACATTCTCACCAGAAGAGACAGTGGTTGACTGATTCAATATCTCAGCTGGCATTAGTCTCCAAGAATTATATGAAGAAAATATTCCAAAGACACCTACCCTGCAGTAAATCATTCCTGCACTACAGGTAAGAAAAACAAATAAACAGAAGTTGGGACTTGAGTGTATTACCTGGGTCATAACCTTAGCTGCTTACTCTATCTGCTAGCTAAGGCTCACAGACAGACATTAAAACTGATGAACACTTTATGGGGACAAAGCACAGATGGCACCATAAAAATTATATCAGAATATTCACTGTTATATGAGGAAAGTGGGGGGAAAGGGATATCCTATCTACAGAGTATGATACTCATAACAAAGCACTCCATGTGCCTAGTAAGGCAGCAGGAAAAATAACCACGTCAAGACAGTGATTGATATCTTCTTCTTGCTTCCGATTTAAGAAAAACAAATATAATCACTAAATTCGTGAAAATAAAACTCCAATATGTTGCACAAAATCGAGGAATAGCACTACGTGGATGAACTTCTGTTGACTGTCTACCCTAAAACATCAAACGAAAAAATTAAGTAGCATTATAGTTTCAACTGAAGTGAAAACTTTCCCTATTGATTTTTCCTAATGATGGTGCACAATTGGTCTGCAGTACTCTTTGAGATTAGGCACTACTTTTATGATAAGAAAAAGGCATCTACCAAAATCCATTTCAATCTGTGCAAAATTACTGCAGAGATTTCAGCAGTTTTTGGATATGGTACATCTTGCAACATTAATGCTTTAACTGACACGGTTGGCTCACCATGAAAAAGGCAAAGACATGCTCTTAATTGTATTCTGCAGTCACAACAACATAAATAAATTCTGTGTATGTGACCCTTGAATACCTTGACTAACCTTGCTTACTGAGTATCTAGTCAACTGATCACTGACGTCATTAAGGCTTGCACCAGGGTTCAAGTGCTTTGGCTATAGAGGTGGACAATGAATTGACATTCAATATAAAGGATGACTGGGCTGAGATTTATGAACTGCATTAGGATGTTTGGACAAACAACAACAAAAGAATTGCTCAAAGCCTAATCAAGCAGTGACAAAACAATTTGGGGATCACGTGGCGCAAAACTGATTTTAGTGAGAACTGCATTGCCGGGACTAGGGGCTGAAATTCCAGTTATGCACCACAGGTCATGTGAGTCCTGCCTCCAGTGGGTGACTTTAATGGTACTATGACCTTCCAGTGTAAGAAATCAAAAATATGCAAAGCTTATTAAATGCATTGGGTGGGGGGGAAGAAGTCAAATCTTGAGGAATTCAAGAGCTACTTCCTTCTCAATGACATATCTGTTGCCTCTGAAACAGAAAAGTTAGCAAGTCTAATGTCCCCTTTGCAAGTCAAATTAAGTGAGGCTGACATTGCTAGCTAGGCTTGTACCAGCCTAGCCCCATCCATGCAGCGCAGCAGTGAGATGTGTGGGGTGTTACTGCTAGTTTCCACCTATACATCAGTTTTGAAACTCCCACTGGTAAACATGATTCAGAAAGGCTCTTCACCTCCAACACTCAGATTTCATAAAGGCTTTGATTACATCAAAATGAGAATGGCAACATTTTTCCTCTACATCTCAGGCCTAAAGATTTTCACTGAAAGAATCAAGTCCCCTTTATTTTATTTTTTAATTTTTTTCACATTTCTTCACACCAAGCAACTAAAAGGTCATGGATGCACAGAGAATTGCTTTCGAGAGGTAGAGTCCTGGGGTACTGTTTTCCCAGTGAAAAGGATGGATATATGCTCCTGGATTGTTTATGCAAAGCTGGTACACCGGTTTGACATTGCCGGTAGGCATGTCTTGCAGGGCTGCCTGCAACACCTGTGTCTCCACTGAGGTCTGCCTCCAAACATGTATGAGTGCAAAGGATGTGTGACATCCCTTGCACAGATGAAGGAGACAAGGGTGGCACAAGCAGTCAAGGCGGTGGGTCCAGCTGCAGCACAGAGCAGAAGATAAGCAGCACGCCTAAGTGCATGTTTGGAGGAGGGAGGCACATGCAGTTCAGGCAGTGATTCCCTAACAGTTTATTTTTATTATTAAAGAACACCATGAAAGAGAGTCAGGCTTTTGTTTTAGAGAGACTCTTCTTGCCATGTGAGAAAAGAAAATAAAGTGAGAGTGTGTCGGCACAGTACAAAAGAGGAGGTAAAGAGCAAGAAATGGGCAGAAGTGAAGAGCCAAGGACTTGCCTATTCTTTGCCCTCAAGTAGTTTTTCTTTTGGTTGGTTTGTTTTTTTAAGTTTTTCTGCTTAATGTACATACACAAGTAATTGCACTAGCATTAATATGCTATAATTTATACTGGGTCACCATTATGCCAGCCATTGTACATAGTAATAAGCATCCTGGTCTAAAATCTTACTGCTTGATCAAGCAAGACAGAAAACAGATAGATTTAAAGCACTACTATCCCCTCCACTCTCCAGACAGGAAGTAAGACAAAGAGAAATCAAGAGAACCGACCAGGGCAAAGGTAACTAGGAAAGAAACGCAAACTCACTGAATCCCAATTCTGCATCACTCCATACCATGACCAGAGCAAGGTTGGCAAACTGGTAGCTTCCACAGTGCTATTTCCCCTGCTTAGCCATTTTCTTCTACCACCTTATAAAGGTTAATCTTTTCAGAAGCACTTCATTTTTGTCTCACCTACTTGTCTCTGTGAAATAATAATATACTCTCCTCAAGAGAAAAAAAATAAAAAGAGAAGCTAGTTGTCAGCAGTAACAAACTCTAAAAGGCCTCAGGACAGCTGAACTGAATGTGTTTTTACAAAATGATCAGATACTTTTCAGTGATTAATTGTTCTTTACCTGATGGCAAAAAGTATATTAGGCAATTAGGGGAGAGAAGACAGATTCAGGTAACACTCAGCCTTTATGTTGGTTCATGATGACCATTAGTACCATGTAGACCAAAACCCAAACAGCTGGGTCACAATGCAGCATGCAACTCAACACTGTCTTTTCTTCCTGTTCTGCTACAGATTATCTTTCTGATGCTCTGTTAGGTGAAGGGAAACCCCTCACTGCTTTTATCCGCATGACTTTACTTGCTTAATACTATGAAGTGTATACATCAGGTATTTGACATACAGAGGTGATACGTGGAAATTTAAAAACACATACAAATAATCACAGTGGGTCAAAGATTCATCTTGTCAAGTATCATAATTCTAAGCAGATGTTGAGCAAAAAAACATAAGAAAAGTAAAATATGATGATCCTTTTCCTAATAACTACCTGCAGCTTCCAGCAATCAATACTTTATGACCATCTCTGAAAAAAGATTTTTTAAAATTGTATTGAATAGCCATCAGTTGATCTGTGCTTCAGGACTACGTTCACTCCACTTTTGAACTGTTCATTTTTTCAGCTTCTGCAAGATTCTGTGACAATAATACCACAACTTAATGATTTCATGTGTGCAAAAAATGGCTTATGATTCCTGTAATCTTACTGCCCAATCATTTTAATAAGTATCCCTATTTTCTACAGTATGAGAAATAGTGCTGAATATTAGCATGTTTACCGCTATAAACCTCTTACAGCTAAACAGAACTTTGTTGTACCACCCCCATCCCTGCTTTTTTTTTTTCTTCAAACTGAGGGGTCCAAGAGTTTATCTAATGTCTCTTCATTCCACATTAATTTCTATGCTGATCTCTCTTCATTATAGGTTCTCTAAGCCTAGATTATCTTGTGCTAGTAATTGGGTTTTAACATCAGGTTTCAAGGTGCAATAATGCAATAAAGTTCAAGGAAACATAAACCAAAACAAATCTGATAACGAATTTGTATTCTGTACATAAATTTTTGTAGCATTTAAACAGTTTGAAGAAGCAGCACAGACTTTTAGCTAGCATTTCTTCCTAAGTGTACAAAAACGAGATCAATTTATGTGTAAAAAATTTAAGAGCAGTAGATTGGGAAGTTCAAATCTGCTACTCCTCCACATAAAGCTATCAAACAAAAGTGGTTCCTATGAAGATTACTCTGCAGAAGAATCATAGAATCATTTGGTTGGAAAACACCTTTAGGATCATCAAGTCCACCCATACCTGTCCACTACTAAACCATATTCCTGAGCACCTCATCTGCTCATCTTTTAAATACCTCCAGGGATGTTGACTCAACCACCTCCCTGGGCAGCCTGTTCCAGTGCCTGATAAACCTCCCTTTCAGAGAAGAATTTTTTCCTGATTTCTAATCTGAACGCCCCCTGGCGCAACTTCAAGCCATTTCCTCTCATCCTATTGCCTGTTGAGATAAGGTCTCCCCTTAGCTTCCTTTATCTCTAGGTTAAACAACTCCAGTTCCCTCAACCACCTCCCATAAGGCTTGTTCTCCAGCCCCTCTCCTGGACATGCTGAAGCACCTCAATGTCCTTCTTGTAGTGAGAGGCCCGTAACTGAACACAGTATTCAAGGTGTAGCCTCACCAGTGCCAAGTACAGGGGTACATCAGTGGGTCTGATGGGCTGGATGCACACTATGGACTTTTAGGATACACAAATGTATTTCCAGCTAAGAAATACCACACAGGGATACAGCAGTTTGCTTTAAACTCCTCCCTCACCTGTTCAGCACACTCCTCTAAGAAACAGAGACGACAGACGGCCTCAGCTTTTGTATAGTAAACAAGGTGAACAGAAGTCACTAAAAAAGCTTATTCCCAAGCATAATGAAGTGCATACAATGAAGTACATACACACAGAAACAGGGAGGAAGCCAATGCTGTTCAGTCAGTAAATGACAAGGCATCAAAAGGGGAACACATCTTAACTGTGCCTTCATATTCAAGGCTCCAGACTTTCACAGTATGAAAAGACACTGGCAGTCATACTGTGGTTACTAAAATAGAAGATCCCCAGGAGACAGTGTTTATTTAGGAAGAAAACTTTCTGAGGATAGCCTCATGGGAGATTCAGTATATCTCTTCCTAAGCTTCCCAAGGGGACAGCAGTCAGACAATCTGACTTCAGCATCCTTCAGTACAACACAAACAACATAATGCAGGACATTGACTCAGGACAAGCAGACAGCTACTGTCAGTGTCTTATTAGGCTGTCACAGGAAGTAAAGGCTTCAGATACTAGTGTTCCAGCCACTGAATCTATGGTACACATGAAAACCACCTTTTCCCTGCACATATTTGTATGTATATTACTCAATACCAGAAAGAAACCCTCTCCAAGGCTTTCTGTCACCCAGCTTGCAGCACACAACCCCAGGTCCTGTCTCTAAGCCACAGGCCTGAGGTCATTCTATTTATAGACACTCTAGCCTTAAGTAAAAAACATAGTATGTCAACTCAGTTAACAAAACCAGCACCATAGATGGTTTTCTTCAGCACCATATCCAGTTCACCGAGTCCCCGGTAATAATGACTTAAAATTCATATGAGCAGAGCAGCTAAATACTGTAAGTTGCCAAGGTTTCTGATCTCACATGTAAAGTGAAATGAACTCTGGAAACTTTAGTTACTTATCCATGTTTCAGTTTTGTGACATCAAGTACCCCAAATCAGAAGCACAAAATTCTCGAAATTATTTGAGAAATAATACATATATATGTAGGTATAGATATAATCATGAATTTGCATTTTGTTTAGCAAAATGGATTCTTGCATTTCATTTAGGTGTTTCTTTGGGTCTTGCTTGAATAAACATTTCTGCTTACAACTCTCCTAAAAGCCAACTTCTTTTTTCTAGGAAACTGAAACAAAAAACAAAGAAAAAAAAAGCTTTTATTGTCCTAAGGATCTTTAACTGTGAATTCAGTCAAATCTGTTGGATGTATCTACAAGCCTGAAAAAGGGCTGGGAATCTTATAGTGAACAATATTCCTCTCATTTACTCTTAATGATTGAATTGTGTTTCTGGCTGAGGTCCCAATCTGAGACAGTGGTGAGCATAGTGAGTGATAATAAACCATCATTTGACCTCTCATCCTCTCCTCTCGGGGAAAGGAAGGAAGAGGATGGAAATCTGCCACATTTTGCCCACAAAAGTGCCTTTTCCTAGTCCAGATATCTCCTTTGCTCTTAAACTTCCAGAAAGAATAAAGAAGCAGTGAAGGTGCTCCCATACTGCTGACAGAGATAGAGAGAATAAAGCTTTGAAGAGGTGACTTACCAGTTCCAGGACAAAGATAACTAGACAGTTCCAGCATTTTGCCTGTTGCCCAGTGCATTAAGAAGAGCTCAGGGTTCTAAAGAAACTACACTCATCACTAAGTCTGTCTAGGGGGCTGTTGGTATTCTAGCACCAGAACAATTTCTTGAGACTGTTAAGAAAGAGATGATGATGATAGTAACAACAATAATAATAAATATTAATAATCTATGACGTTTTTCCAATCAAGTCTCTCAACAGTAGATGAAAATAGATAAAATAATTCTTCATTCAGGAGGTGAGATATGAGATGGTGAATGGATGTTAATTAATACAATAGACAAATGGCTAGAGAATATGCCTTTTGTCTTCACTTTTCTCAGCTACGCCAGCTATATCTGTTTCGCTCTATCCAGCTTCAATGGCAAGCCCTGACAGCAATTCAAAATGACCCTTCCCCTGAAACCCTAGGCAGGGCAGAGCAGCTCCACCACCTGCTCTCCCTAGAGGGCAATCCCTGTTGGGATGCTGGATACAGACCAGTGCAGGGAGACAGGATTATGTCTCACAGCACCTCCTTGACTGAATCTGCTCTTTTGCCTGTTGCACAAAGGATCTAAGCGATTCTTCAGCTGTTCAATGAAGAAAACAAGAATATTATTAAAAGAACTGATTTCACAGGTCTTTTTCTCATGGAAAGAACTGTCCTCTTCATGTGGCATTTTCTCTTTAAAATTAAGAAGGAGAAAAATTAAATATTTCGATAAAGAGCAATAAGTAAGAACTATCTCGGCATGCCTTAAGAACACAGAGGCCATTTATACATGGATTTACCAAATCCCTTAGTATGATGATTTACCCTGAGTTGCTCCGCTATCACACTAATTACTTCCTCTCTTATTAAAGAGATGTACTCATACCAAGCACTCCGATCAAAAGGAGGCATGTCTGGACACCTTCATAAATATTAAGGTTGACAGATGTAGCCATCAGAATTTTTTCCATTATAATAACCACTTTGAAAAAAAGACAGATTTTATTGATTTTCCTTTTCTTTAGCTGCCAGCCATTGGCTACTGACTTCACACACACAGCTAACTGAAGTCACCACACTGTTACAGCCCTCATCCTTCAGTGAGTGAAAAAAACTACGCATACGATAACAGTTAGTATTAGGTTAAAAATATTACAAGACCAAATAAAATACACTGAAATCCATCCCAGTTCAGTAAAGCCCTCAATTCAGCTAAGTACACATCAGGGAAGTTTTGCAAGTGTGCAGAATGAGGCCTTATTTGTATCTTGGTACAGCAGCTAATTTCAGTAACAATACCTGTGATACTGTGACACCACCCTCTTTCCTAAAAAAGAAAAAAGAATAAAGAAAAAGAAGGGAAAAAAAAACAAGAAAAAAAAAAGGTAAAGGAAAAAAAGAATAAAGAAGTGTCCCCACTTTTCAAGACACCAAGTAGACAGCACCACCAGATGAAATTTGAGGACTCTAACACTTCTTATGACACCCAAAGACTACTGTTTCATGACCTGGTAGGACAGGACAAAGAGGATTTTAATTTCTTTTTTTTTAGCAGAAACAGATAAAGCCTTGGTTAACTCCAACCATCAGCCAGATCTCAAATGCATCTTCACATGCCTTAGCCTAATTCCCTGCAAACTCCATGGAAGGAGAACATGAATCATTGGGCAACCGTGACTTACTCATTTTGGTTGGTTGGTTTGTCTTGTGTTTGTTTTGTGTTTGTTTTGACCAAGAAGCAGTATTTGCCAACTGACTACAAAGAAGCCTCTGGAAAAAAGAGTCATTAATGTAATGTTGCCCCTCTTGTCACAATGTATACATTCCTGTTCTTGTGATGAATAACTAGGCCTATAGGAAACATAGTAATGTAACTCCCAGTTGTTTTGAAAAATTTTAAAAGCATGATACTAAGGCAATTTAAAAGAGGGTTTGACGATTGTTTTAGTTTTTGAGAAATTAAAAAAATTCCTCAAAGGCAGATGGAATTCAACAGTGCCATAAGAAGCCATTAATTGTAGAACAATTTCATTAAAACATTGTTTGCCACAAGGTTAACCACTAAGAAATTTATTCTACCCAGTGAAACACAGCATTATAGTATACTCACTTAGTAAATAAAGTATGCAAGCTTTTATGTCACAGTTGTTTTTCATTGCAACTCATCCCTACTTCAGTTAAATGCTATTTAATTAAATACAACACTAAAAGGTTAAATATTCAGAGAATTAAAATGATACACCTCACAAAGCAAACAAGTAATGTTTAATAAGAAGCAGTTTCTTTTGAATGAAATTTTTTTAGTACTTGCAGAAATAACTGATGTTGGCAGAATTTTGATATCAGTAGACCTCTAGTGGCTATTACAGTAATTGATGATTGCATTAGGGGTTTTTTTTAATACTCTCTTCAGAAAGGAAAACAGGGGGAAAAAAGCAGAGGAAAAATCACAGCAAAATGTTATTAGAATATAAAAAACATAATAATGTCTTATTTCACAACTATTCTCCAATAAGTATTGAAAGGCTTATCTCACATTTGTTCTAGTAAAGTTACACAGCTAAATACTTTTAAAAAACTAGACATCAAAACCCAAATCTGAGTCAGTAATGGATGCGTCAAAACTTCCAGAGATTATCTCAAAAATATTTGCTGAACGCTCTGAGGGAATTATTTACAGGTTGAGTCTTAAAAGGGACAGGAAAGCACTTGCTTGCCTCTCAGCCAGGGCACATGCCTTCTCCCTGCATTCCTCCTCATTCTGCTTGCCACCGGGAAGGACCTCAGATCAACAAGTCAGAAGCAGTCTGCAGAAGGCTCAGAACAGTCCCCAGTCTGGACTGGGAGCTGTGGGACAGAACACTGTCCTGAGACATGGTTCTGAGCTAACCATAGTTAGAATCAAACACTGTCAGTATTTGATAGAATATCCATTTTAATGATCCTTCATTCATTTTGTCTGAACTGCTATATTTCAGTACCCGTCAGCAGGTAAGAAACAGGTAAGATTCCCTGTGATGACTTAGTGACCTTTGAAAAATCAGGCTACGTTAGCTTAATGCAATATCAAAGACAGATTTGATGCCTAAATGTGGGACACTCAACACTAAAAGTGTAAGCCTATGCTCATTTCGTTTAAGAGCATTGTCATGATATGACATCTCCCTACATTGTCTGAAATATGTCTCAGGGTCCTATGTACAAACTTAAAATCTTTTTCTTTCCCACGCTTCTCAAAAAGAAGGGTCAGACTTTGAACAAAATACTGAAAGGCGAAGAGAATAAAAGGACAATCTATATGAACATATCTGAATATTGGCTATCTTATTCTTGCCATGTAACTAGTTAAAAGATTTTGGTGATATTTAGGACTAACAAATACTTAATTTTTTTCAGATGGTATTAACTGTCTTTTTCTCTCAGGGAAACCAAGGGTAACTAGGATTTTACCTCCTAGGGAGATACACTTGGAATCATACAGTATTAGTAAGAAAGTAGTATGAAAATTAATGTCTCTTTGTCTAAGCTCCTCCCATCTGCCCATTTAAGAGGCTCCATTTTAGTTGGTTTGCACAAACTATTTCTTTCATAAATATATATATTTGGTTGAGGGGATTGACGGTTGGATTTGATGATCTTTGAGGTCTTTTCCAACCTTAACAATTCTACAATTCTATGATTGAGTGTTCCCACAGTAAGTCTGCAGATGACAACAAAATCAGCAGGAGCATTGATCTGCTTCAGGGCAGGAAGAATCTGGACAGGCTGAGTTGATGGGACGAGGCCAATTGCATGGGATTCAACAAGGCCAAGAGCCAAGTCCTGTACTTGGACCACAACAACAACAGTACAGGACTGGGGAAGAGTGGCTGGAATGCTGCCTGGAGGAGAAGGACCTGGGGATAGTGGTGAATAGCTAACCGACCATGAACCAGTACTGTGCCCAGGTGGCCAAGAAGGCCAGCAGTATCCTGGCTTGCATCAGAAATGGCAGCCAGCAGGATTGGGGAAGTGGCTGCATCTCAAACACTGTGTTCACTTTTAGGTCCCTCACTACAAGGAGGACATTGAGGTGCTGGAGTATGTCTGGAGAAAAGCAACAAGGGTCTGGAGCACAAGTCTTATGCAGAACAAGGAAATTGGGTCTGTTTAGTGTGGAGAAAAAGAGGCTAAGGGGAGACCTTATTGCCCTCAACAACTACCTGAAAGGAGGTTGTGGTACTGCAGATATTGGTTTTTTCTCCGATAGGAGGTGAGGAAAGGGACTTAAGTTGTTTTGGAGGAGGTTTACGCAGGATATTAGAAAAAAATCTCTTTACTGACAGAGTGGCGAAGAACTGGAACAGACTACCCAGGGAAGCACTGGAGTCACCATCCCTGGTGGTGTTTAAAAAACACGTAGACGTAGCACTTTTGGACGTGGTTTAGTAGGCACGGTGGTGTTGGGCAGAGTTGGACCTCATGATTTTAGAGGTCTTTTCCAACTTCAATAATTCTATGATACTAAGATTTTAGATTCAAAATAGCTATCTTTTTGTCTTCCTCACATATTCTTGCACCTTCACAAACCCACTAAATCTAAGGAACTCTGCTAAGTCAAAATCGGTCAACAGACTTTTGGTGTGACCTCCATCATATGCTAGTGAGGAAAAGTAAATTCTTATTTAAAGGACAATCATATCCACCTACGCATGGAATCTACTGCCTTCTGGCGGAACTTTGTGCCTAGGTGACTTCCAAAACCTAAAATTAACACAAAAATGAAATTATGTACCACCTGTGTAGGTTTACAATCCAAGCAGTATCTATAAAATATTTCCTATACATAATCTTGAACATGTTTATATACATAAAGACAGAAAACACAAGTCTCAAAAGGCTGAACCTTTACTGTGCCATGAAATTTTTAAAAGGCCTACATAATCAAGGACAAATTATTTGGATAAAAGAAAACCTGTGGAAATCAGCCCAAACAGACCTGAGCACACAGAGGGAAGAACAGTGATGTAAAATGTGTGTGCCAGAGCAAAATCTCTCCCTTGACAAAGAATTGCCAGCAGACACTCATAGAAGCTATTCTTGACTGATTATGGTAGCCTGAGCAGTTCAAAAAGAAAGAGTTTAAAATATTTGCAGTTAGTCATTCATACTTTCAAAGAGTTCAGCAGATGATCTCTTGGCAGTCCCTGTCCAATAGCTGTCTATTCAGATAGGATGATGGTTGTTCATTATCAAATCATTTCTTTGCCTAAGGGTGTTGCCAAACTTGTTAATGATAAGTTTGGCTGAACAACCTGGATAACACTGGAAGCAATATTACTCTGCAGAAACTTTCATCTGTGTGCCAGCAGAGACAACCTGCCATTGCAAGGCTAGTTATGTGATACAACAAAATGTGTTATGTTTTTTTTCAAATACAAAAAGAGCCTCAGGTGATTTGGTTAATTTATTTACAAGGATTCTTTGCGCTGCTGAGCAAACAGCTAAAAATTGGAAACTAAGAAGTATGTTAGTTCCCAGTACTGAACACTTCCCAGGATGTGAATATACTGTGGAAGTGCACTGTTTATTATTCTTTAATCTCTATTAAAACAGTATTTTCCTTTCTCCTCCAAACCAAGAAACTATACTGCATGTAAATGAGATGAGTTTACAGCTCAGCTAATTCTTGACACAACCTGCCAAGACAAATGTTCCTCCAAACACCTAAAATTCCTGTTCCTTACCCTGCTCCTTCAAAGCTTTCTCAGAGCCAGAAGCTGGGTAGAGCCAGACCTTCTGAACAACTTTCAGCTCTTCCTGTACATTCCTGCTTACAGTCTCTTTGGAAACAGAACAGTGAGAAGCTGCACAGGAGGGAACTACTTCATTTAATTGAGTTCCTCTCATTGAAACTAAGCAGACAAGTGCCTCTACCTTTGTGTTATGTCAATATTGAGTAGTAAACTCAAAGGAAATAAGGTTTGCGCCCCCTTCCACATGTGTTTGAATTTGTCCTGAAATGGAATAAGAAGGGTCGGAGTGCCAGCAGCTCCTATTTTAGAGCTAATAACAAAAACCTGTGTCTTCAAGCCATTTTCTGGTCTCAGCTGATACCGAGAGGACTGCAGCCCAAGGAAGACTCTGCAGCAGACTGAAGATCTGGAGTCAGAGTACTTGGTGAAACTGTCTACTACAGACTCTGCTACCAAAATCCTCTGTGTGGCAGGGTTCCTTGTTACTTTTCAATCACATGAAAATAGTTTGGGCTATAGATATGGATGTGCAATGGGTGAGACTACAACACTAGCTAATAAAGACCTTGAACCTGGGTTCAAACTTAAATATCACAGACATTTATTTTTTAAAATGAGGACTTTATAGGGTTCATTGATAACCATGTTAAATACAAAGAACAAGGGAAATCTCTAATGTTTTGTGGTTTTGCCAAAGTTTGCTTGCACAGGCTCTATATAGATAGAAGGAGAAACATGTCATGATCCAAAATCCAAAGGCAAGGTCTCAGACCTACCTTGAAAAATGTTAGTATCTCACAGCTTCCCTAGGATTTTTCACATAATCATGTCATGCAGCCCACAAAGCTCTTACCAGAGAGGAAGCTTTTGGCTTATATTCACAGCTATCCTCTCTTTTCCTGCATGAACATGTCACTAAAATTTCCTGTCACACTTCAGGCTGAGCTGAGCTGCAGCATGCAGAAAGAAAAGGCTCCAACTTAGAATACCTTTGACCAATCCATATGTTCTACTCATTCTCATAACTGGCATGTTTAAGGAATCTAATTCAGAGTAGTAAAGATTATCTCACAGGATGTAGGTGGTTCTTAAAATAACCTCCAGATTTCTGGCCTAGTGTAAAAGCTGCTTCTCTTGAATATCAAAGGAAGGGATTTGTTCAAAGTAAAAACTTCTATATATAGTCAGTGCTGAATCAGTGTGAACATCCAGGAAAAAAAAAAAAACCCAAATAATTTTCAGTGTTCAGAGCCAAAACCCCCATCCTTTTCTTCCAAAGGCTGTTCACATTTCATTAAAGAGTAGTGCAGATTTAACTTAAGGTGGAATTTTTTCCACTGACTCTACAGCTCCCTCCCATTAGAGCTTGTAGTTGCCAAAAAAAACCCATTACTTCTGTTCACTCCCATGGGAGGAATATGAAAGCATCATCCTCCCTCTTGTTTACCCATTCACCAGAGCTCCTGGACACACTACATACAGCCATCAATAAATTCCAGCATCAATCACAAACCTGATAACTCAAATTTATTAAACCATCTCTTTTGGACTATTTTTTCTTTATTTCATAGTCTGCAAGCTATGTTCTGGCCTTCAGTCAATATTGCTGGCAATTTCTGATACATCCAGCTTCTAAATAATATATATTGCTGCAAATCAAGGCAATAGACATTCTTCTTCTGTCAAAGAACCATCCTTGCTTCAATTCCCCAGCTCCACTAGTCATCTGATTTAACTAGGGAGAAGCCTTTCCAAGCTCTGCTACCTCTGCTAATGGTTTTAAACATTCTAGATTAATGATGTTCTCGTTCACTGGAAATGGCTGTGACTCTTGTTGTATGGATAGACACATTTAACAAAAATGGTAGCATTCCTCTAAATGCTCCCAATTGAAAATGCTTCCTTTAGTATTACTACTTAGAACAATAAAATACTGAATCGGGCCTTCAATTAAAATGCACAGGCAAACACCCTCAGAATGCTTTGAAAAGATACTCCAGCATGCAGAGGGTGGGTGGAAGAGGTGACAGCATCTCTTCTGGAACGTAGACAACATAATACAGCACACCATCTATGGCATGTTACTGACTCGCTGGTATTCCAAAACAGATTTTGTTGTACTGAAATCAGACAGGCATTTAACACAAACATCTATGTGTTTACTTCACCATTTGAATATGAGAATGGATAGGAGATGGACATCAGCAGGTTTTATTATCATTGCACTTTGGACATATAAATTGTGCCTAATAAAGAATGAAGTTAAGATAGTATTTTTAATACTTACAAGGATGTACTGACAACTATCACAGAAATCAATACTGCAGACAGGAAATAATAGGTGTTTTTAAACAAGGTCAGAACCTCATTTGCTATAAACCAGTCTAGGCCTACTGAGAATATGATGCAAGACATCTAAATCCTCCTGCACTGACAATTCCCTCTCACGTACTGGCAAGTGATACTCTTTTAAACAGCTTCTTTCAGGAGTGACTAGAATCACAGAATCACAGAATCACAGAATCACAGAACCACTAGGTTGGAAAAGACCTCCAGGATCATCAAGTCCAACCATTCCTATCAAACACTAAACCATGCCCCTTAGCACCTTGTTCACCCTTTTTTAAATATCTCCAGGGATGGCGAGTCAACCATCTCCCTGGGCAGCCTGTTCCAGTGTCCAATGACCCTTTCTGTGATTTTTTTTTTCTGATGTCCAGCATAAATATCCCCTGGCACAGCTTGAGGCCATTTCCTCTTGTCCTGTCCCCTGACACTTGGGAGTAGAGGCCAGCTCCCTCCTCTCTACAACTACCTGAAAGTCTCCCCTCAGCCTCCTCTTCTCTAGGCTAAACAACCCCAGCTCTCTCAGCCATTCCTCATAAGGCCTGTTCTCCAGACCCTTCACCAGCTTTGTCGCTCTTCTCTGGACTTGCTCCAGAGCCTCAACATCCTTCTTGTGCTGAGGGGCCCAGAACTGAACACAGGATTCAAGGAGTGGCCTCACCAGTCCAAGGTACAGAGGGAGAATAACCTCCCTGGACCTGCTGCTCACACCGTTTCTGATACAAGCCAGGATGCCATTGGCCTTCTTGGCCACCTGGGCACACTGCTGGCTCATGTTCAGTTGGCTGTCAACCAACACCCCTAGGCCTCTCTCGTCCAGGCAGCTTTCTAGACAGACTTCTCCTACTCTGTAGCAGGACCCCAAGTGCAGGACCCGGCATTTGGCCTTGTTAAACCTCATGCCGTTGGACTCTGCCCAGTGGTGCAGCCTGTTTAGGTCCCTTTGCAGAGCCTCCCTGCCCTCCAGCAGATCCACACTTCCACACAGCTTAGTGTCATCTGAAAACTTGCTAAAGGTGCACTCAATGCCTTCATCCAGCTCATTGATGAAGACATTGAACAGGACTGGACCCAGCACTGAGTCCTGAGGAACCCCACTTGTAACTGACCTCCAGCTGGAGATAACTCCATTTATCACCACTCTCTGGGTCCGGCCATCCAACCAGTTTTCCACACAGGAGAGTGTGTGTCCAGGCCAGAGGCTGACAGTTTCTGTAGCAGAATGCTGTGAGAAACTGTGTCAAAGGCTTTACTGAAGTCCAAGAAGACCACATCCACAGCCTTTCCCTCGCCCATTAGTCGAGTCACTTTATCATAGAAGGCAATCAGGTTAGTTTAGAAGGACCTGACTTTCATGAACCCATGCTGACTGGGCCTGATCACTCAGTTCTTTTGCATGTGCTTTATGATAGCACTCAAAAAGAGAACTTGCAAACCTTCACCAAGAACAGTACTTTCAAAGGCACAAATGGCAGGAGAGTGCTCTCTCTCCTGCTACCTCTCTGCTGAAGTTAGAGGTCTAACTACCACTCTTGCCTCTGCCAAGCCCGTCACTACTGCCTCTCTTCCCATCTGCTAGACAACTTGACTTTCTCTTCTCATACTCAGAATCCAAGCCAGAAATCAGCATGAAGATAGCTTACCTTTATATTTGTTCTACTCCGGTCTGTTCTCATGGAATTACATGCCTTTCAACCACTGGCATCACTTCCTTTGTTACTGTTCTCCTCTGATATGACATAGATTCAGTTGGTAAATAACCAAATATGAGGTATGGAGGGGAAATATTTCAGACTTCCTTAGACTGAGAACTAAGGATTACTAAGTTTCTCTCCTGTCAAAACTCACAACGTAGACAGAAAAATAAAACAAACCTGGCATTCAAGGGTCGCAGGGAGGATCCACGGAACTACAGGTCTGTCAGTCTGACCTCAGTGCCAGGGAAAGTCATGGAACCGGTGATCTTGAGCGCTACCATGAAGCACATGCAAGAGAACCAGGTGATCAAGCCCAGTCAACATGGGTTTACAAAAGGCAGGTCTTGCCAAACTAACCTGATTGCCTTCTATGACAAAGGAACTTGGGGTTGTTTAGCCTGGAGAAGAGAAGGCTGAGAGGAGACCTCATTGCTCTCTACAACTACTTGAAAGGAGGTTCTAGAGAGGAGGGTGCTGGGCTCTTCTCCCAAGTGACAGGGGACGGGACAAGAGGAAATGGCCTCAAGTTCCACCAGCAGAGGTTCAGGCTGGACATTAGGAAAAAAATTTTCACAGAAAGGGTCATTGGGCACTGGAACAGGCTGCCCAGGGAGGTGGCTGATTTACCTTCCCTGGAGGTGTTTAAGGCACGGGTGGACAAGGTGCTAGAGGGGCATGGTTTAGTGTTTGATAGGAATGGTTGGACTCGATGATCTGGTGGGTCTCTTCCAACATCGTTATTCTATGATTCTTCCCCAGTAACTACATGAACCTGTAGGTAAAACTGTTCCTTACCACTTTGACACCAATGCACAAAGATTTTCACACAGCAATCCATCTCCTTCTCCAGCTGACTTGATGTTTAGATGATGACAGAAATACTGAAAGGCTGCTATAAGGTATCCCCAGAGCCTTCTCTTCTCCAGGCTGAACAACCTCAACTCTCTCAGCCTTTCTCCATAGGAGAGGTCTTGCACTCCCCCTGAACATTTTTGCAGTTCTCTGGACCCATTCTAACAGTGTCTTTCTTGTATTGATGGCTCCAGAGCTGGACACTAATTTAGGTGGTTTGTCACAAGAGCAGAGAAGAAGGCTCTGTCAGCCATGCTTCTTCCTATGCAACCCAGGTTACAGTTGGTTTTCCAGGCTGCCATCAAACATTGCCAGCTCAAGCCCTAGTTTTCATTCACCGTTATCTCCAAGTCCTTCTCCACTCCCAACCCATTCATCCCCAGTCTATACTGATGCTGGGAATTATTTCAATCCAGGTGCAGGATCTTGCACTTGACCTTGCTAAATTTCATGAGGCTTGCATGCACCCACTTCTCAAGCCTGGATGACAACCCCCCCTTCTAGCAAAGTCAACCGTATTACTCAACCTGATGTCATCTGCAACCTCACCAAGGGTGCATTCAATCCCGCTGTCATTCATGAAAATACTAAATATTTTTGGTCTCAGCATAGACTCTTAAGAGACACTAGTTGTTACTGGTTTCCACTTAGACATTGAGCCATTGACTCTAACTCTTTGGATGTGGCCAATGATTGTCTTTAAGAATAAAACCACCTAAAGAAGAGCCTTCATGAGGTCATTTAGTCATTAATACTATTTGTCAAGTACACATCAGTCTTACGTTCTCCACTCAGTCTGTGACCTGCCCAGCAACATGCCACTGGAAAAGCTCTTAAAGAAAGTCTTCAAGATTGGCACAGGCCTGCATCAGGGAAACACTTTGAATATGGTTACAAAACCTACAAATAGAAAATCTATTCATAGTAATAGATAATTTTGTGTACATCTGAATTAGCTTTGGTTTTGCTCCATATGTGTAATGAAATATAAACCAGGGCCAACAAACAAATCAATGTTAACCTTATTTTTAATAAAAGCTGCTGGAAAACCAATCTTGTGAAGCTGGCAAGGTCAATCTCTGCTACTCCCTAACTAGCCTTCTTACCTCTCTACTCTCTGGATTTTTCCTCAAAACTGACTTCTGTTCACATCTGTGTGTATGGCCAAGGAGAAACAAATCATAAGACATCCACCACATACTCACATAGGAAAGCAGAAGTAAAATTTTCCTGCCTTGAAGGGTGCTGAAGGGGGACAGTTTTCACTCTGAGCAGGTAGCAGTTTTCTGCTCATTTTTTTTCATTCAGGTTCAAACTATAACTAATTGCAGTACTCCCATGAGGTAGTGAGACAGCATGGGAGACAAGATTTCTTCCTGACCCACAAGACAGGAATATCTTTAAAGAAACTCATTATTATTCAGAGAAATTCGTTCTGCAAGGCAGGAACAGTTTAAAAAACAAATAGTTATTTCCCTTCTACCTGCATACAAACTTAAAAACCCAGATATTAGTAGTCCTAACATCTGCTCTCTCCATCATACGTGTGTACTTGATATTCAGTTAGGTTTGGGGTCTGTTCATGACCACATGTTAGACAGATCACACATAACAGGAGGCTCTACAAACTACTGCAGCTAAGAAGCAATGGTTATTGTTCTATTACAATATGCTTGTTTAGTTGGCCACATGCCTGATTCGGGACACCCCTGTTGTCCTTCTCCCCAAAGCTGTTCTTCAGCATCCTCTTCTACTAACAGAGGTTCATACCAAGCATCTACAAAAAAAACAGTAAATGCCCAGGAATGCGTCAAAGTCATAGACTGAACAGAATTGCCCCTCAGACTACCAACTGGACTTCTCAAAACCTGGCTGGGTATTAAAGAAACAGACAAAAGACTGGTAGGGTACTACTACCCACCCAAGTCAATTATCCATACAGTAGAAGCTCTTCTGAAAAGAATGTTTTCCACATAGCCATAGCAGTGTTAGAGCTGCCTGTAAATGGCTAAAAGGATGGAAGTGTACATGGTTTCTTTGTAGAGGTGAACAATTATTTCCCAGAAAAAAAACCAGTTCTAACCTCTCCTTTGCAAAGCAGCATTTCAGTAATCTTCTATTGAAATCAACAATTTACAGTGCTGAGAGAAAGAATTGAGTTCACGAATTGCCACAGAACCCTCTTTCTTAAATCACTGTGGAAAACTTGGCCAGGCTGTCATCCTACTCTTTGAAATCTACTCATGCCACATGCCTTTTAATGCTGTCACCATCATTACCACATCTTCTTGAGCAAGCAATTATTTTAGGCCTTTTTTTCCAGGGAGTGAATGGAAGCATGCTGCTGAGTAGCTAATTCAGAGAACAGAAAAATATTTGTCCTTGTTAACAGGCTTTACAACATCCATTCTTTTAATTAAAATAGGTAACATTTGCAGAAGATGTAACCATATGTGCAATTAAATGTCTGTGACTACAGACATACAGGAATAACTAGGGATTATAGTCTGCTCCAGGAACTGAAGATGCACTATTCCTAGACAGCACACATAATTGCAACAATATAGCAGAAAGACAAAAGGATGATATAGGAACACAGACACCCTGGCTAACTCACTGAATTAAAGTTTATTATATCTGCATAAACTGCACTGATACTTTAATTAAATAACCAGTATCAATTTCAGCACTCACATTAACTAGTTAAGGATCCATTCAGGTGCCCAGAAACAGTTACAAAAACATACAGGATGAAACCTTGTCTCCACTGGAGTTTCTAAAAATTCCTGTCATTGATTTTAGTAAGATTTTAATTGCACTCATATATTTTGGACATGATCATGCTGGCAAGAAGTTCTAAATCCCATGTCACTAAAAGTAAAAGATCTTTCAAATTTTTGATAAAAAATTGGTAAATTTATCTTTAAAGAGTTATCAATTGATTTTAGGCAGACAGAAATCCTAGAACTATGTGGAACTGCAGACAATTCAAAGATCATTTATTGGTTCTTTATACGCATACAGGGAGTCCTTTTTAAAAGGGATCTGACAGCACTGTTTATTTACTTTCTACCTTTCTAGACCAGCCAGCTGCTCTTACTATTTGCACCATCTCCTTTTTAAGAGGGCCCACTTTTCCCACTGCAGGTAATTCATGTTAAGAGTTCCCACATGTTGAAGCTCTGCCTCTTCACCCTGTCTTTGACAGACTGCAGCATCAGCTCCCTTCAGAATAACCACCCAAGAAACACTTAAAACAGTATGACATAAATTCACTGCCTATCTTTGACAATTAAGTCATTAAAATTTCAGTAAGCTTCATATTTTGGTACAGTAACTTTGTGTAACAAAAATGGTATCTCACTATTTTGTTTTTGTAGAAAAAAAAAATCCGTATCTAAAACTCCTAATTTCTTTTCCCATCAAGCCAGCAAGAGCAATTATCACTCCTACTAACACCATGGTTTTATCACAGTGTTTCTCAAAGCACAAAATTAAATTTTCTAATCAATTATTGCCTCAAAGTACCTACTACTGTTGCCTTACTTAAAAGCCACTAGTGAACCAGATGCTTTATTCTGGTTTATGAGCTCATTTAAATCTCCCCACCAATGTCTATGTTTATGTGAAATCCAAGTTTCAGAGAATGAAAAACTAAACACAAAGGTGTGAACTCCACTGTTCAGTCACAACTATGTGGTTTACACAAGTTTAATAGTTTCTTTATACCAGGGATTCAGGGCAGTTAGTAATATTATTAACTCCTTTCTGCTTAGGGAACAACTCTACTCAGTAAAGCACATGGGACATCAAGACTATTAGTAGTTCAATAGAAGCAGGCACTAACTCTCTCAGAGATCATTAAGCCGACTCCTTGATTGATTTCATAAGAAATCAGATTTGTAAGAACTCTGAAGTGAAGCACCAAGGAAGTACTTAAGAAACAAAGACGCAGCTAACCTTGTAACCAGGAGATTCTGCAGTAGCAACAGATCTCAGGGAATATATTTCTGCTGGAAAACCCCATTCCATCTGCAAGACTAGTGCACTAGTGTTTTTTTTATCTGACAGAAATGGACAAAAACTTCATGGAGCTGACCCAAGACAAGTATTTCTCTTCATTTCTGTGCACCTAAATTTGAAATTTGCATATAAGTTGGGATTCTTCCTTTATTTTTACTTTTATATGAATTGATTCCAACAGTAATGCAAACCCTTACAACTGAGAGAACCTCGATTGTAAGATTGAGATTGGCTTTTCAGCATCACACAGAGTACAACCCACAAAGGGAACTACATAGGGTGTGCTTCTCCACATCCTTTCCTGGAGTAGGTTTGAGTTGCTGCTAAAATCTGTCTGTCTGTCTGGAAGGTTGTTCCTTTAGCAAGTGGGACTGGTCAGTGTCCACCTGGCATGCAGCAGTGGAGAGACTGCTTAAGCCTCAGGAGTTCCCCAGCAAGCTGTTAACCCATCATCAAGTGCTAAACAAACTTGTAAAAGAGCTGGGCTGCATTTTAATCTGTGTTGGTGCTAAATATATTTGTTCTTGTACCCTTCTGTTTCCAGTCAACCTGTAAACCATCACTTCTATCTTCCACGCAATAAGCAGGCTATCAGCATTCAGAACACATAGAGGACAACACCAGAATTCAGCCTATTCTTAAACTTTCATAATGGTGATGTCGTTTCTTCCATTCAGTTAATAAGAACTGCCAGAGATGGTTCAGCCCTCTGTCTCAGAATAACAAATATGGTTACTATTTGCAATATTAAATCAATTATTTGAAAACATTGCTCCTCAGATCTCAGTAAAATATCTTATGGGCTGAATATTTTAAAACTCCATTGTGCAGAAAAAGTACTACTCTCTTTTTGTAAGCAATGTATTTGCATTTGGTTAAAAAATGACTACTAATTTTAAATATCCAGCATTACAAGTATTTTATTAAACTAGAAACACTTTAAAGAAATTTCCATTTAAAAAATATCTTTCACAAGACAGCCCAAAGTCTCCAGGGAATTTCTTGTTCAGAAAAAAAAAATTAATAGCTTCCTTAATTAAACTATAACAAAGTGAAGAATTAATAGCTAAATTTAATTTTCTTTAAAGTACATTGTTTTACATTAATTTTACTCTAACAAAAATGGTCTAATTTATTATTCTAAATTAAACATAAGAGGGGGTAAAAAAAACCCTCTACCTATACTGTAAAGAAATAGATTAAATTAAATATAGCAGTCTGTGCACACAGCCCCTGCTGAAGTGAACTGGTACTTTTGAAAGGATGTACTGGGTAAAGTGTGTGTACTGGAAAGCAAAACTAAATCCCAATACCAGAATGCCCCTCCTTAATTTTGATGTTACAAAGAAATGGAAGGGAAAAGCCTGAGTGATGCTAACATAAGGGAAAAGAACAAACTAACTCAACCAAAACCAAATCAACAACCTGCTAAGCTTAGTTAAAGGGTTTGCCCATTGAAATCAAAAGCAAATTGGCTCCCTTCGGTATTCGGTTAAGGAAGAGACAGCTTGGTTGTCTGGTATTATTACCAAAGTGAAATATCTATTGAAAAAGAACCTGTACAACACCAATCAACCCACAAATCTACTTTGGAGGTGCAAACGGATACAGGTCTGTGGCTGGCCTTTATACAGGGGTAGGCTTCACTTACCACTAAACCACAGATGTAAAAAAGAATGGTGATGAACAGTGAATGGTCTGCAAGCATTTTAGCATTACTTGTGAAAAGATAATACTAATTTCTCAGCTATTATTGGCTGCAAGTATTCCCTGATGTAATTATGGAGTAATAGCTGAGAACTTGATTGTAGCCAACAGTTAGTAGTTTGTTGCTAACAAGGCAAACATGACAAACAATTTTGAAGCAATTACTGTCATTACAAGCCACACTCAATTGTCCAAGGCAAGCATAATAGAAAGTGACAGTTGTGCAGCTGGGAGGGTGCAATGGGAAAAGGGATTGTCTCTGGTTGCAACAGACCAGTCAGACTCTAGCAGAGAGTCTGCTCAATGCATAATTCATGTTTAATAATATTTTAGTCTCTAAAGCAAATTACAGTAGAAGACAAAAAAACAAACAAAGGCTTGTCAAAAAAAAAATAAAAAGAACACGAGTTATTAAAAGATGAGAGAAGACTCACAGAAGTAAAATGGAGCCGGGGGAGACATTCAGCACAACCAACTCACAAAATTCTGGCAACTAACAAATGAAAAATACAGTAACTTTAGATATTAAGAGAATCAGATGTAGAAGTAATTAATTTGCTACAGTTAAGTGAGAGAGGTGCCCATGTCCAAGTCCTGGTTTGAGACCCTTGTCTGTCTAGGGAGGTCCAATGAATTAGTGAAGCTCTAGAAGTTCTTTCCATTACTCTGGAGGAAGTACTCTCTGTGGAGAGACACTGATGCTTAATTCTTACCAAATCTGAGTTGCACAGAGAGTCAAAGGAAAGTTTTCACCTATCACACAGTAAGAGTGTCTCATACATCAGCTCAGTATTCTGACAACAATGCACATGTCAGCTGCTTCGTCAGCAGACAGTGCATTAAAATACTTGATTTGCTGAAAATTCCACCCAGTTCTCCTTAATGATGTTAAGAACTGAAAGTTCCTGATGCAGCTGCACCAACATTTCAAGCTCTTGTCCAGGCTGAGTGGAATGCATTATCACTAACATTGTAATACTGCTCAAGTCTCATTACAGTGTCACCCGTAGTGCCTTTTGCACTGATAGGGTATCATCTCTAAAGAAGCCACTAAAATGCCCCTGGAACTAGATTTGCACAACTCACTTGCCTTCTGTCCTTGTTCCATCATTTTCTTTCTCTTTCTTAAATGTATTGGTTAATGCAAGTAATATCAATTCAAAGCAAATCTTATGGGCCAAATCACCCCAGGTGCAGCTCCACCGAAGCAAAATAATACTAGTACTGTGTGCCAGGTTCTCAGGTCTGCTTTAACTCTGCTTAGGTGAAGATGACGCTAATTTTCCCAGATAGAGTAATACATTATAACTAACCCCCGTCTAAAGAATCCTTTATGATTTTGACATGTGTAAGGTAACACGTCAGTGCAGCCCATAGACTCAAGAAACATGCATATGTGACTGTGCTGTCTTTTACTTTATTCAGTAATGAAGCTGGTGCTTAGAAAAGGTGGCAGATCGACAGCTGCAGAGACAGCAGACCTTTGCTTATCCTCAGAACAGATTGCTGAGCAGTCAAAGCAGAGACCTTCTTCATTTTCTCTTGCCAGCTTGTCTCAGCCCTCATCTTCAGGATGTGGTTGTTGCCCTCATTCAGCCCCTACTGCCTCTGCTCTGCCTCCCAGAATAGGGGAAACAAAACCTGTTTGTACAGGTGGGCTTTCTTCTTCAGAGAAAACAGAGCAAGATCACAAAAGACTGCATGAGGTGATGTGTTGCTAGCATTGCCTGGATGTCACTGTACTACCATGAGAGGGGCAGGTATCTTAGATGTCTTCCAGAAAACTAGTATTTACTGTTTCATCTTTTCTCGTGAGAAGTAAGATTATGGCCCAAACTGTTGCCAGTTTCACTATCTTGAGCAAGACTGGAAGACCTCAATGTATTACAAAATTCAGTCAGCATTCCTGATCTTAGCTTCAATGTAATTTTAAACAATCTGCCATTTCACAAAAAAAAAAGACAGCATCAATTGTTTTTCTATACTCTTTATAAGCCAATAGTGCTACTTCCTTCATTCTTAATCAACCCAAATCCTAGCTTTGCATGTCCAATGTCTTGTACAACATAAAAGCATAATAAGCAACTTTTATAGCATTATGGCTGTGTTAGTATGGATGTACAAATTGCAAATAAAACCAGTCAAACCACAGAAAATCCCCAAAATCATAAGGCTTTCTACCAGTATATGAGGCTGCATGTAGAAAAAGTGGCAAGCTGCTTTTTATTTTATTTTTAATGTTGTTATTAAAGCTTCACGACTTCATCTGGTAATTTCACTCCATCCCATATACCACAGAAATGTCAGTGCTTTGTTTTGAAGCCTAAAGAACTCAAGCTTTTAAGCAGTAAAGGACACTAGAAGTCCACAAACATTTCAGCTAATCTTTAGTGGGCGTTTACTTAGGTTAAATGAGCTTAGAACTCATATGAAACAAGCTTATTGGTGAAACCTTTCAGTGCCCAAACAGAAATTAAAGGCACGATAATCATTAATGTAAATTAATTTTGTAAATTAATGCAAAACAGCATTTTCACTGAAAATTCTTAATTAGCAGCAAAAAGGTTGCCATGGGTTTAGTGCTGGCAATCATCTGCTGTCATGTTGGCTTTGTTACCACTTGCTTTACTCAAATCAAGAGCAGGGCCAAAACACAGGCAATATCAAAGATAATTTACTCCAATATGCTCCTTCACCAATCTGTTTTCATTTTGGCCTGCAGCTAGCGTTTGAACTCGTACATCTCACTTAAGTTACTTTGTGGAAAAAGAAAAGTCAGTGTTCTAAGACAGGGAGCCCAGATTTTAGTGGAATAAAGACAAATGCAGAAAGAAGTACAGCAGTACAGCTGGTTGAGAATGAGAAGATGGGTTATACACTTGTCTTGGACTCAGTTCAGAGAGAACAAACCAACAGTACGCATGGGTACAGCCAATTGTGCACTCTTGCACAGACACACAGTTTTGACCGCTTGATCAGCTAGTGTTACTTGTTTCAGGTGAAGCTGTTGAATAAAGGAAGATTATAACTTTGATACAGAGAACAAGTATTTAGATTACTGACTCCAATACTCATATCTACCACAAACCAAATGAGTGAAGGGAATAGCTAATATGAACAATCACGTCTCTTATAGCAATACTTACTGTGGAAAGCCTGGCAATTTGAAAAAGCCAGGGAAAGAGAACTGGCAGCATCCAAATGACCACAAACTACTTAAAGGTATAATTCTCCATTGTATTACAGTACTATTGCCCAATTTTCTACAGGTTGAAAAAAATACAACCAGGAAGTTATCTCTATGTCTCAGAAGATAGCACAACTCATGCAAAAGGTTGAATAGTGGCATAGTTTGTGATAGCTAGCTGCTCTAAGCACAGGCTCCATATAGTGCCTGCAGGGGGAATTTCTATATAAATATGGATAAGCATGTAACGATCATTTTCTAAATACTAGACTGAAAAGAGCATAATCCCTCCACCCAAATCCAGACAAAGCATTGAGATGTTTTGGTGTACCTTAGTACAGCGAGATATACTGAAAATAAATTAATTCTGGAATTTGCAGTGAGTTACAGCCAAATAGTCTCATCTTCAATTTTTATTTTATAGCTAACAGAATGAAAACCAAAAAGAAATCAACATTTACTAAAATTTATACCTAAATCATGTTAATACTAGAGTTGTGCATATTCTTAATTTCCTCCACCCAGAGCATTCTCCTACACCTCTCTCAAGTCTCAGTAACTAATAAGGGAGCAAACATACTCAGCTGTTCTACACAGGGCTCCAGCTAAGCAGGCAAGGGCAACAAGAGTCCCATTTTCCCTCAGGGTAGAAGCTCTTATTGCCCCTCTGACAGACGTATCTAGAGGTCAGTTTTCACTATAAAAATCATTTTTGTACAGGTTGAAGCACTAATTAAAAGCATAGACAAGTTCCTTTATTTCCAACTCAGTTTGCAAACCTTGCATGCCTGTGGTTTGAGATAAGGGCAAAAGGGTTTGATCCAGCAACATCAGAGTCCCTTGAGTGTTATTAGGAGAAAGGAGAATTAAAGACAACTCTTGAGTGGGAGCTTTGCCCTTAGATAAGTGGTACCCAGGGCTTGCTTCAAAGAACCAGCTTAGGAGAAGGGAGCCGTAGCATGTATAGAGAAGCAAGAAAACAGGGGCAAGCAAGGGGAGAGGGTGCAAAAGAGAAAGGAACACACGAGTGCTTTGGAGCCCTATTATCCAGCTGGCTGCTAGGGAAAGCAGCTCAGAGGTGCTGGTAACCAGATAGCCCTACTCCATTCCCAGCTGGGGAATGAACCTATAGCAAATTAGAGCTGCTTTCCTTTTCTAACTCCCCAGGGAAGAGCAGCAGCTCCTTTCCAACTCCACCCCCATCATTGCAGCAGCCCTGCAGGTGCTCAGGATGCTATTTTCAGCCATTCACCAGCAGGTGTGACTCAAGGCCTTGTTATTTAAAATTGTACAAAGGGTAACTTAAAGTGGGAACTGTCCTTCCTAGTATTGTGGCAACTCCAGTACTGTGGATACAGTACACCAACTCTCCTCATTTCTCATTTCTTCCTTGATTCCCTATTCGCTTTCAATCTAATACACTTTATACAGGCAATCTTATGAAGCCTCAGTATATTTGCAGAGCCCAAGACTTGTGCAGTACCAGCACACATCAGCTGTGAGCAAACACACACCTTACCTCTCTGTGCCCTCCTTCACAGCCTTTTTCTTATCATGACACTGCTGGGTGAAGAAGTCTATTGCTTTCAGCTGATACTGTGTGTTGCTCTCATATTTGCCATATTCTACTTAGGTTCAAACAACTTAACCAATAGACACTGCATGCAGAGTACTGCCCTGGAAGATATTGGGAAACCTCAGGTCAAATTTTCTAGTGTGAACTCCACAATGGAATTCCAAAGGCAAACACCCATCTGAATACGATGCAGGTATAGCCCCAAGGGAAAAGGGTATGAAAGTATTTTATTCCTTCTACATAGGTAATGTCAGCATTCCACTATTCTCAGATAAACTGAACTAGAAGAGACAACTCCATCTATCCCTCCGTGGCACTGCCAAGCTTACTACTGCGTTCCTTTAGGGTACACAGACTCTGTTTATACCCTAGTACCAAATCAGTTCAAATCCATGGAAAAAAACCAGATGTCCCAAAATATTCTCATTCCTCCTCGTATGGAAAGACAGATAGGCATAGTGATATAACATATCACCCCTAGGTACGCTGACCCTGCCACTAATACACTTTAGGCAGCAGTTTTCCTAATGATTCCCATGAGCCAATCATTCTCCCAGTGAGGGCATGCTTGGAACTGCAGCAAACCTGTGCCGTCCCATTCCAACACACCACAGACACTGTTCCAAATCATGTGTGCACAGGCAACCTGACATAGCAGTCAGTTAACACATGCCAGAATGCAGCAAATACATTCCAGGTAAGCTAAATGCCAAATGTCTTTATCTGCAGACTGAAAGTGGTGGCTGACATAAAAGAGCTTGAAAGGAAGGGGCAGGAATCACTTTAGAGACACATGGTTATGCTAACACAATACTTTTGGTCTGCATGTGTGCATACATTATAAATAAATATTAAGCTAATAAAATTTTACAGTCGTCTCTGATGGCAAAAGGGATTGCACTGCTAAGTCCACTAAGTTCTCTTTTGACTTCCCTACTTCCCATTCCTGCTTCCATCCCTCTACCCCTGTGTTCACTATTTTCTTCCAGTCTTCTTTTTTCCTGCCATCTCCTTAACACTCTTCTTTCATCTAAGTCTTTCAGTTCCTCCTTCAGACTCCTCTTCTAGATCTGAAGAAACAGTGTTGTTATAACTGGCCATACGTAGATTTACAACAGCAAGCATAGGAAAACCATAAAGCAGGAGGAGCTGCTATTTCAAATCTCTCTACTAGCAGATGCCAGAAGATGAAGCAAAAAATTTAGAATTGCCTTAGGAAGGTGAGCAAGTGCCATCTGGAAGGAAGGGCAGGAAAGCTGAGAAATTTAAAGAAATTCTGTAACATCACACTACCTGTAGTTCAAAGACCACAGTGCATTTATTTCTCATTCATTTTAAATAGCAAGTGACAGATCTCCAGCACTTCAGTATTTGTACTTAAGTTCTAATATGATTAGATGTGGCACATGAATCTTGCTGTGGCAGGTATTAAGACACGCATGACAGGCATTTCTTCACAGGTTACTGTACCGAGCTATAATTTATATTTCAGACATATACATGCACACAATTACTATTAAACACTCAACATAGGTGAAACAGATTGAGTGTATATAGGTAAATAAATACTTCTAAAGCAAGTTTTGCATTGAAAGACAGTTCCTTAAAAATGGCACCTTTCAAAGTATTCATAAAAACTCTAACTTGCCGGTATTACTATATTAGCCCTGAAAAAATCAAACTTCAACAGTGAAGTGAATAGGCTTTCCCTACATCTTGAGCGTCAGAACTGCTCCTTTAGTGAACACACGTAGATAAAAATTAAGTCAAAAGTTGCACAAATTTTGTGATAGCTTGACGACACTCAGAAAAAAAAGGTAGCTGTGGTTAGAGTCTGCCCTACCAAACTGTCATAGACGTCCTCCCCCTTTATTTGCCCATAGACAAATACAGCAGAAGGTCCTACCTGTCACCAGATCCTATCAGCCACAATATGTAGCACATCCATTCTGACCCAAACTGCTTACCAGCTAGCAATTAACAATGATGCATAAAGTGGAAAGAGTCCAGCTTAACTGTCAAATTCCATATATTTAGTGTTCAAGAGAAATATATGAAGCACTTCTGAATTGGCACACATGATCAGAAAATTACAGAGTAACAAATACAGAATACCATTATGTTTCTTCCAAAGGAGAAAGAATAGACCTGCACTTTGGGTGTTTCACATTCATTTGCTACCCATGAGCCACTGTCACTGTTTGTAGTCAACAGGTTTTGTGTGTGCTCCATAGCCAAGGAGAACGTTCACTGCAAACCCAGCTCATCTAACTCATTCTGTAACAAGGGCTGAAATCAAAGAATACATATTATGCATCTTCTATGCAAAGTACAACTTCAATCTCTTTCACCAAGTTAACTTTGTGTTATAACTGACTTAGAAATAAATAACATTCATATTTACCAAGCTGCTCATTTTGTTTTCTCTTCTTTTATCTCTATTCCCCTATCAGAGGTTGTCTTTTTCATCCTTGTTTTTCTGAACATAATATCCCAATTCCTAGATCTCAAACAACCATGTTTCTGTCATGCCCCTCTCCCTCATTTCAACCAGTAAAAACAACTTTATCTGACTCTTGGGTTGCCTCAGAAAGGCTTGAGTTTCATTTCCTTTTATGCCTGTGTATGATCACACTACACATTTAAAATAGTAAAATAATAATACTTATCATATAGCGGTCCAGGCACTCACCTGTTGCCTAAGCAACAAATAAATTAACCTACAAAAAATCCAACTTCATCCTCTTCATGCTGAGATATAGGGAATGTATATTTCAAATTACCTAATGAAACACACTATGAAGAAAAGGACACAGCAGGTATTAAATGAAGGCACAGAATGGAAGAAAGACTAGGCGATACCGCATTTTCTGTATGAAACGAGAGCCTTACCATCTTGTTGGCCCTGAAGGTTCTGAGGGCTTTGCATTCGCTCTTCCAGATTTGAGCTGAGGTCAGAGTTCACAGCTGACATTCTAGTGGAGTCACTCATATCAAACTCATCACTTTCTATAGAGCTTTCATCCTGCAAATTGAAAGTTTCAGAGATGTGTCAGAAAACACTGTTCATATTATATGGGCAGTTCACTCATTCCCATTCTGTTCTCTCACACTTGGCAGGGAGTGCAAACACGATAAATCTTTGTGTACATAAGCAAATGAACAGAGCACATAAAGAAGAGCCAGGAAAACACAGTATTTGTATGATATGGTAAACTGACAAATGCAATTTGTTCACTTGTAACTGTTTCCATAGAATTTTGTAAAAGAGAGCTAGTAACTGCAGACCCCATGCCAAGCCCATGTTATTCAAATTTGGTTGAGGAGAGCTCTCCACATTCTTTGCCTGAATTCTATACCTTTCCCAAATGACATGATAACCACTCACAGTAAGATTTCCTAATAGCAACTTGACCTAATAAGTCTCCACAACCAACTTCCCTTGACATGATATCACTTTTACCTTGCTACTGTGTTTCCAGAAGCACCTGTTAAAAGGATAAAGCTTATAGAAATTGTGAGCATGCTCAAATAACAGTCAAAGGCAAACCAAAGTAATACAATCATATGAGAAGCACTTCAGATTTATTGTACTTCATACATCTTTAATATGATTTATGTATCAAGTCTAATTACAGACTCTGTTAGGGATGATAAGGGAGGATGGGGCAAAAAAAAAAAGTCCTGATCAAGTCAAATATTTTGTCCCCAGTTACAAAAACAAAACAGTTCTGGACCTAGTCCAGCAAATAAAGCATGGGTGGACTAGGTGCTAAGGGGTATGGTTTAGTGTTTGTAGGAATGGTTGGACTCGATGACCCGGTGGGTCTCTTCCAGCCTGCTTATTCTATGATTCTATATGTGGTTAACTTTACTTTTGTTAGTCCCACTGAAGTTCATGTGTGCCCTCATGAATTAAAAATCATGCATCCACAAGTCTTCCTACATAAAGTAAAGCAAAAGGCACCACACAAATCTATGGTGATACATTTTCAGAAACAACTTTTCTGAGATAATTACTCCTGTTATGAAGGAGAGCCATTTAAAGAACACACAGGCAGTTAACTTTGTGCACCCTGAAGATTATTTTAAAATACATTTCCAATTTATACATATATATTTATCTCCAGAACTTTAGGCAACAGAATTCTGAGTATTTTATGATTTACAATTTTATATGATTTACTGTGTATTTGTTATGAACTGGTTTCTGCAGATGCTAATACAGCTACTTTCTTCTTTCTGAGCCCTTGGTCCTTAAATCGCTTCCTCTCTTGGGTTTCAGTTTGCATGGGTGTTTTTCTCTTTTTTTGGAAGGGAAGTTGCCTGCAGTGACAGTACTTGCCGAATGGGGAGGAAGCACTGCCAAATGCAATTCAGGAATGAGAGTGGGACAACATGTAAGGTGATGTTATTCCACAGTGTTACACCAGGACAATGACAAATAATGAAAAGAACATACCTTCTTATCAAAGTTTTATACAAAATGAAATGGAGGGGTCAGGGTTTCTCAAGTGGGCACCTGTCTAAGTTGCCCAGGCAAGGTGGGAGCACCCCAGTCACAGCAGCAGCAAATACACCAACACTGCCCCCACAAGAGGGCAGATGCCCTGGACAGATGGGGCCAAGGCACGTGCTGAGCTGGTTCTGAGGTTTTGGGAAACACGCACTGCTTTCTCCAAGAGCAAGATCAGAACACAGACTCTGACAGGCTTTCTAGAAGGCTGCGCCTCTGTTAAGGCACAGTGGTACTTCTCATGGATCCTGGCAGGAACCAGCAAGCAGCAGCTTACATTTTCCAATTCTGAGGTACTCTGTACTAAATATATTATATATATATATATATATATATATATATATATAAATCTAGTGCTGCAAACATTTCATACACAGGAATGTTAGAGCTGCAAAACAGAGCTGGGCAGGTAGATACCAAGCAACAGTGCTTCTGGCTGCCACCACATTGTTGCTACTAGTTCAGCTAGATAAAAAACTGGTTTAACATAAATTTCCATTGTCAGACCAGAAAGACTACACCAAATCATCCTAGGCTGTAGAAGCACTGTGGCAGGTGGCCTGAGCCAGTACAAACTCTTGACCCCATTGTGGGGGGAGTAATTCTTAAAGAGAAGAAGTGGGAAAACCAGAGAGTCCTTTAATTTCTAAGACTACTGCAGGGATAAAGCCTCTTCTCTACTGTTTCTTGAAACCCTGCTGCCATATTCCTGAAAAGGGGCAGCACAAAGGGGGCAGGCTCAATAGAAGGGAAGGACAACCAGGCTGTATTTGTGCATGAAAAGCTCAGAGTCAAGAATCTCTCCCCTCACCTTCCACAACTAAATAAAGAGGCAGATGCAGAACAAGGATCCTAATATTTCTAAAATAGTGATGAAATCCCCATTTTGTGGGGTGTTGAAAAATTCATGCATCTCCACAAATAACCCATATCCACTTATTATAGAAGCAAATCTGGCTGACTCACAGAAGTCAGGAGTCAGACAGGGTCTTTGACATAATCCAGTTGCTAAGGTTGTTTTTGAGAATTTCCTTTATGAAAAATAACTTGCACTCAGGCAAAAGGATACAGCATGTAGGACTGTTTTTTGGCTAGTACATAGCCAGCCTTCTAAATATTTGGCAGCTCAAATGGTAAATGAACGTATTTCTCACAAAACGAGTTTATTACAAATAATTTGGTAGGTGCTATCCAACTGATGAAGCACTTCTTAAGATCTGGGAAAACTCAGAATAAATTACAGATAGAAAATATTTTTTAATAAGAAATAAATGCAATTCAACTCCAGTACTGCCTGAAGAAGCTTGATTCTCAGCCTACTTCTTTTCCCTTTTTTTCTATCTTTTTATCCATTGTTTCCAAACCAACCTCTGCTCTTTATTTATCAAGATTTTTGCTGTAAAGATTTCAACTGAAGTTGCCAGGACTTCCATCTGCTAACCTTGAGAACACAACAGAATTCATTTCAACTGTTGATAGTAATGCCTTCTAGAAGCAGACAATGAAAGTCACTGCTGAGCACAGCACTAAGTCTCAGGTGAACATGCTGCCCCCTTAACCTTTCCACTTGCCCAGACAGTAAAAGGTCACCTTCAAGTAATTCAAAGCAGTATAACATATTACCCCAAAACATGGAAGGGTGGTAAGTCATGACATTTTCTCTTAACCTGATTACTTGCACACAACCGTGGTTTGATTTCTGGCTCACTATTTTAAAAATTAAATTATAAAGATGAGATCAAGACTCATCTTCACATCAGCTTCCTGGCTACTGCAAAGACAAACACCTAAGAACACAGCAGAACAGAAAAACAAACTTTAAAACATTTCAGGTTTTACCTCATCTTGTTGTGAATTTAGTAGCTGCAGCTTCATGTGTTTCATATAAGCCATAGTAATTGGCATGTTATAATCAATCATACTGGTCACCAAAGTTGGAGGTTTTCCATTATCTGCAATAAAAATATTTATTATGCATTATATGTTAATTGTGAAGGTTACTTCAGCCTATTCTGCAGTCAAAGTCAGATAGTTATGTCATTTAGTCCTAACTTTGGCATTTTCAATTGCTCGTAAACTGTACAGAATCTATTCCTTATGTTTAAACCCCATATAAACATTTCCATAGCAAAATTAATTATTTCCTCCAGATAAAACCATCTTTCTATTGAGGGTCCATATGATATTACACATCATTCTTACATGAAAGCGTAAGATTCACTACCATCCATCTTAAGAAAATAAGATCGTCTGACTTATTGAACTGTTCCAGTCTACCAAATTTTTATGAACCCTTACTTAAGCTAGGAAAATATAAATGGGTTTTAGGAATAAAATTACTTTACATCCTGCTATTTGACACTAAAACTACCTTTATGATCCGCTCCATCTGGGTTTAAATGCATTCTTTTCTGGCACTCTGAACAGCTCATTAGAAATCGTGTCACCGCTTCTCTCGGTAGGAAGGCATAGGTTTCTGAAATCTGAAATGAATAACAAAATATAGGTGTTATTATATAACCTGATTGAACATGATTTAACAGAACTGATCATTACATTTCCGAATAAGGCATATTATCTTATAATGTCAGGAAGCACAGTGAAAGCATGTTCTCCATACTACATAGGATTTCAAGAAACATCTATCCAATCTGCCTACTTATCACCTAATGGCCAATAAAACTTGGTATTAAACAAAATTTCACTTATATCAAAAGGGGTTTCATTTTCTGTTTATATTTTTTTTCAATTTCCTTTCGGTAAAAAGACTAATACATAACAGGCATCCCACTGAGGGATGTTTCTAGAAAAAGTTGAAAAGTGATTTTTTTCTCATAAACAATACCAGACAAAAGGAAGCCCTTGGCTTATGTGCTGTATTTATTTTTACTGTAACAATACATAGATACGGAATTCAGTGCATCAGCAGCGAAGAGAGTCTCCTTGTTATAATATTTGAACTTTGTATTTGAATGTTCTTCAGAAGCTATCTTTGAAAGCTTGGGATTTAAAACTGTATGGTAAATAAGTTATTTTTACCAACAGTTACAGAATTTAGGAGTTGCTTGATTTTAGACACTCTGTTTTATCTAGAGATACCATGAAACAAGAGATTCTGGCTGTTTTCTCCGTTCGCCATTATCAGTCTTCCCAACCACATACTTGGAAGAAAGTGTCAGAGTGTTTTTGGGTTTTGAGGTTTTTTTGAAAGGGGAGAGGAGGAAGCAATTATTGCTGGGTTTAAAGACTGGATTCCTCCTCCCCTCATCGAGGATGCATCTGTTGTTACAGTCATTTTTGCCCTGCTGAAAACAACCTGGAATTGGCGGCAAGCTGAAAATGAGCCGATAGTGTAACCTGTGATCAGAGATAAAGCAAATCTCATGCTGGCTACATTAAGTGTACAGAGACTACAACAAGAAAAGTTATTATCCCTCTCTGCTTAGTACTGGTAAGAGGTTGGAAGAATGTGTTTGGCTTTTCCCTCCATAGTTCAAGAAGGACGAGAAGCAGGAGATGGCTCTGGCCAACCACCACAGCAGCTGGAGCCTAAAGCAGATGACTTGCAGTAGTGCTTGAGCGAGTGGGATGTGTTTCATGTGACAGGTTATGAGGTAGGGAAAGATCAAACTGCAGGCTGCCACTGTCTGAAGGTGAGTTACAAAATCTGTGGAGAGAGACTCTTCAGAGGGTATAATGAGAGACAACAGCGAGTTTGGACGTTCAAATGGGACATCAGTAATAACTTCTCTAGGAAGCCGGGGCACTGGAGTGGGTTTACCAGATAGATGGAAGAATCTCCAAACCTGAGTGTTGTCAAGGCATTAAGAAGCAAAGCCATGGCTTTTCTGTGATTCATTTTATACGTTTATGTATATATAGTGAACAGCACAAGTATGGTGAGAAGAACCTAGCACTTCTTTCCCGAGTCAAGGTGGTTGTCTTGCAATGCAAATAATCCCCAAAGAAAGCCAAGTCCCAGTAAGAGCGACTAAAAGAAGAGTCAATTGATATCTGCTTGTAAAATCTTCAGCAGGATTTGATTTCCTATGAAGTGTTGATGCAAGTTTCTGTACGATGTGCAGAAAGCTGGAGGTGGGGTGTATGAAAGTGTAGATATAGAAAGGGAGAGAATCCTTTGTTTAACTGGGTGTTAAGTGGGATTAAATACTGTACAAATCTCTTGTGCTCCTCCCAAGAACATTAAAAGGAGGACGAATGGCTTTTATAACTCTCTTACACTTTTCTCCTCGGCTTGTCACCTACCTTTTGTGCATTGAAACTTACAGTTCCTAAAACTCCATAGACCAAATTTATCAGTAGCAATTTTTTTGAAAATATGTGGAGTTTAAGTTAAGGTTTTGATGTGACATCAGTTATGGAAACACACAGACAATGATGCATTGTAAAACAACAATGCAAATTATATCAACCTGCTTATGGTCTTGTTGTTTAGGGTGTTTATTTTTGATTTCACATATAACAAAAATCGTACTGGGGGGGGGAGGCGGAGACAGGGATTAGTATAAAAGTAAAATTTTTTCCATGATGAAAATTGGCAAAGATTTTTTCCTGGGCCTGAAATAATTTACCTGAAAATGAAGGCACTAATAAAGCCACTTCTGAATGGAAGATCTTATTTTAAAAAAGCATTTTCAGATTATTTTTCCTGGGTTTTATACCACAGAACATATGTTCATTTACCTTTATAAATATGAAAACATTGGCTATATTAATTTTTTTAACGAATCTTAAAAAAAAATTAAAAGCAGCTAGAATTTAGCATTAATAAAATTGCTAAGTGCACATACACAGCAACCTCTCTCTCATAATGTTTTATGCATTTAATATTGTATTGAAATTAATGGAGCTTTCCCATGGATTCATTAGTTGCCTGCATTTGATAGGAATGCTCCATTTATTCTAATCAAGCACCTCTGTCAGAATTTCACTTCTGCTCAAAAAAATGAAAAATCCTCCATGGAAAGGAAGTGAGTCAGGTCCCAGGTTTGATAGATATGCTCCACTGACTATAAGGGAACCAGGTTTTATACCTAAATTTGTCTACATAGCAGATGCTTGTGTCTGCAACCTCCCACTGCAATAAAGTTTTAAGGATGCCCTTTCCTAAATAACACTAGTTTCCATCAAATTCCTCCCCTGTTTACTTTGTCATTTGAATCAATCACTTATAGTTCAAGGCTTCAGCTTGTAAAAATTGGGATAACGCAAGTAGCATCAGGTTAAAACAGATATGTAGAGGACATAACTCCCGGTTTTCCTTACTCTTGAATATATACAAAAAGGGTTCTTCCAATTTTTAGTGCCAGAAACCTTACAAGCCCCCCCTCAAATCTCACACCCCCAATACTGCAGACTCACGTTTCCTTTCTCATGGAAGAGGGGAATATCTACTTTATAAGATACAGATAGCCACTTGCTTACTCTAGCCATGCTCTGAACCTGCTGGCTTAGCAACAACTGTAGCTGAGAAGCTCATTAACCAAATTAGCACAAGGCTGAACACAACATCCTATACTAGCTTGAACGCAGGGTTGGATTGATGCTGCATATGGAGTTGGCTTGCATGTGAGTATTTCAGAGCACAATTTGGACGTTTATGACACTTTCTAAGTAACTGCACAGAAATAGCTTTGACAGTGGACAGACTTCATCAGGAAAATTTGTTTCTGTATCTATTCTATCTGAAAGCAAGCTGTAACAACTCAGTCATCACTGATACCGTCTATTCACACTGCCTTCAACAGCTCTGCTCCTAGCTCTTTTCTTAAGAACCCGAGCTAACAAAAAATATAGCCGGATCATTTAATTTAGTGATGTGCTACAATAAAAGAATATTTCTTACTGCCACTCCACACAAAAAAACCCCAACCAAAACCAATCCCACACACTTCTACATGTTAAGGAAAATAAAACCAGAAAAGTGAGCTGAGTGGGGGATACTGTGTTATTTACATCCACACTCTGACAATGCACGACATGACTTACGAAAAAATGCATGACTTAAAAAAACCGCTCATGCACATAGAATCATAGAATCACCAGGTTGGAAGAGACCCACCGGATTGTTCAGTCCAACCATTCCCACCAATCTCTAAACCATACCCCTCAGTACCTCATCCACCTGCACCTTAAACACCTCCAGGGAAGGTGAATCAACCACCTCCCTGGGCGGCTTGTTCCAGTGCCTAATGACCCTTTTGGTGAAGAATTTTCTCCTTATGTTGAGCCTGAACCTCTCCTGGAGGAGCTTGAGGCCATTCCCTCTCATGCTGTCCCCTCTCACTTGGGAGAAGAGCCCAGCTCCCTCCTGTCTACAACCTCTCTCCAGGTACCTGTAGAGAGCAATGAGGTCTCCCCTCAGCCTCCTCTTCTCCAGGCTAAACAACCCCAGCTTTCTCAGTCACTCCTCGTAAGACTTGTTCTCCAGTCTCTTCACCAGCTTTGTTGTTCTTCTCTGGACTCGCTCCAGAGCCTCATCCTTCTTGTGCTGAGGGGCCCAGAACTGAACACAGGATTCGAGGTGCGGTCTCACCAGTGCCGAGTACAGAGGGAGAATCACCTCTCTGGACCTACATGCCTACTCTAATTACCTACATGCCTACTCTAATTGAAGGACAATCATTGTAGATATACCATATTGATAAAATTACTCTGATTGCTTTTGAAATTTAGACATATGCTCTTTTTCAACTACAATGCTTTATAAGTACCCTTATGCGATTCTTTATTCTTACTAGTGGTTCTACTACACCTTAGTATAATTCTGTTGCTCGTAGAAACATGTTAACTTGTATCTGGATGTATTCTGTACCACGAGCAAATCACAAACTAAACAGATTCTAGCAGTTTGGTGTTTAGGCATCTTGTGCTACGTATAGCTCTTATAGCTGAATGCTTTTTACATTGTAAAGGGAAAAAACATATTAAGAAGAAACTAAATATCTGGAGCAGTAATCAATGTGTGCCATAATCATAAGGGGTTTGTTTTAGTCCCAAAGGTCACACTCTAAGAAGCAGAACACTTCTATGTGCTACACAAACTTTGTTTAAACTGTGAACTCAGAGGAAAATAGAAACAGGGTTGACTTCAGCAGTTTCACAGTCAAAACTAATGGTCTTATTTCACCGTGCACAAAAAGTCTACAATATAATAGAATTTAATCCATAACATTGCCTAACAACAAAGGCCTTCTAGAACTATTAATAACCTACATGCTGTTTACTGGATCCCATGAAGAGCACAACTACCACAAGGCAAGTAATCCAGTACCTAAGGATGTCATCTGATTTACATTGGAGCTAAGGGATGCATTTCCTAATTGTCTATGAGAAGTGTATTGCATTCCTATTGTACCACTGCAGGCAGAGAAAACAATCAAAGTCTCCTTTATGCTCTCAAATATTCAGATGATTTAAGTTTAGGATATCGTGATGGTGTAGCTTTCAGAGGCATGTTTTTATGTGGAAAATTAACAAGCTCTAAACTGAAAGGCAGATTTTAAGACACATATGGCAAAGCAGGAAAGACAAGTGTGAGGAAAGAGAGTGAAATTTTGCAAGTGAACCTATTAACCCCTAAAGCATTAACATGGAGGATGTCTAGTCTGGAAGATATAATGTGTCAGAATAGAGATATTTTTTTGTTGTGTGTGTAAATTTTTTTAATTAATGGGGTGGGGAAGGGAGGGGTGAGGAGATGATCCAGAGAAGACTTCCGAGATGAGGGAGAGAGACAGAAAGAGAGAGAGAGAGTGAAGATGGTAATCTGTCCTGGGCCCAGAGCCATCAAACCAGGTGGCAGAAATTGGTTTCCTGATGACAGGAGGGCAAACCAGCCAAGGAAAGTCCTCTTCTTCCCTTAGTAAGAGGTCAAAATAGAAGGCTGACATGGGAAAGTAGATATGTTATTGCTGGGAGTTTTATCAAGAGCTTGCTACCCTGCTACTCTAGGGAAAACACTGTTCTCTCTTGTGCTAAACTTGTGCTTCGCAGCTCTCTTTCCTTCCCTTCCCTCCTGCGTAGCAGAAGCTGCTTTCTGCAGGGGAAGCAACGGGGAGCTCCTGCTAGTGGGACCAGCGCCAGGATACTCAATGCTCGCCCTTTGCAAAGAAGCAAGAACAAATCCAAAGAGTAGAAGTGCACAGGACTTGACTGTTCCGCCATGCACAAGGGAACAGCACAGATGCAAGTATTTAAGTATAAGACCCTCTGTACAAATATCATATTCTTCTACTTCTGTAAGGACAAGATCTGCCTTGGATGGAAACAAGCCAGACCCCAAACCCACTCTGATCAGAGAAGTTGTACTAGAAGGAGACGATACTATTGCACAGTGCAATCTGTCAAAAAATTCTTCACCAAGGAAAACACATTCACTGTGATGCTCAGAGGGGACTTGCACATTCTTATTTTGGGAGGGGAAAACTATCACAACATGTTCCATAAGCTGAACAAGGCTTCTCTTAAGGTAACAGGAACAACAGTTGATTCAATAGCCTGGTCCCAAACCAAGAAACATTTCCTACTGTAATAGCTGGATGAAGCACAGGGCCCCAGATACTACCTTATACCTAATAGACTCCTGTTATGCGTCAGATGTTATATATTTATGTACTACCTATCTGATCAGAGTCTTGCCTCAAGCTACTTTCCCTTGACACATCAATATCTCCCTCATGTTTTACAAGCCTGCTTCTCTTCCAGCTCATCAGCCCAGTGCTCTTTTTTCATTCATGGGTTGGGAGTTTTATTAACTGACCCGTTTCTCCTGCTCAGACATCACAACCCTCACTCACAATTCAAGTTCATGGCTGTAACATTCAAGGTTTTGCACAGCAGATACACAGGCTCAACAGGCAGATATTAGATCATCCTTCAAAAGTAAAAATATGCAAGTAGAATATCCATATACAATTTAAGGTGTTTAAGGATGGCTACAGAACTTACACAAACACTTCTCAGACAGATGATTCACCAGTTACCAGCAACTTTGTCCAGATATAGCTTGCAAAGGTGAGGTACCTAGTCCGTTACTTAAATAAATTTAAAACTAACATTTTTTTTTCAGACTGTTAAAGGAAAATAAAATCTACTCTGAAACATATGGCTTGATTACAATATCTGGTCTATCTGTACCCACAGCTGGGCATGAGAAGAGACAGATGTTTTCCATCTTCAGCCTCATCGCAGACCATTTAAGGTTCCTGAAAATGTAATAAGGCTACTTTTTTTTTTTCTTGATTTGCACTGAATCACAAAGAGTTGCCCTAACAGCTTGAGCCTGTTGCATTATGCTGCTGCTGTAGCCACAACTTTTCTCAGTTACTCCCACTTCTGATATATCTCTAGGCACTTGAATTTAAATTTTAGACACAGATGAACAGTTTAAACTGAGAAATGCAGCTCTGCAAAGGCACAGAAAGCCCGCTATGCACTTGTTGAACATCTTTCCTAACAGACAGACAGATTCTTCTCCTGAACACTTCTCTCCCATGAACTGGTCTGCACTTTGATACCGCAGTTCTCCTTTCAGGGTGGGATGCCTGTTTAAAAATAAATCCTTTAGGACAGAGAGTGAAAACCACTGTCCCAAAGCAAAGCGGTTCCTCTAGGACACGCAGCTGTACCAGCAAGTGCTAGCAGTCACCTCAACGGGGATCCCTGGTACTTTCTCCCAACTACTTAACCAATTCCTTGCATCAGCATATTTCAACCTATTTCCTGTGGAGGCCAGCAGAAGACCCAGAAGGAAAGCAGGATGAACAGGGACCTGTTTGGGCACTGCTCTTTTCCTTGGAACCAAGGAACATGCTTTATTTCCCCTTCTGCACCTTCTTAGTCACTTGTGCCCCTGCTGAGCAACCAACTCAGCTGGGCCTTGTTGCAGATATCCTGCCTTCGTGAAGGAATTATCTCCCAGATCATGGCCCTCAATGTTTTCATTGTTTGTAAACTTCCCTGGGAACCAGCTGGGATTAAATACATCATATTAAGCATTCCATCAGTCTGCCATACTTGTATGTCAGTGCTGCAACACTCCAGATATGATTTAATGTTCTTGTTTCCATTTTATATATTTAAGCCAGGTCTTTTTTTTTCAGCTGGTGTAGATCTACCTACAGTTATGCTGGCAAGGAACACAGACCATCAATCTTGTACTGCATACAAGTTGGTCACTTGAAGCGAGCACAAATCCTCCCAGTTAAACAGGAAGCTCCCTCTTTTTTTTTTTGCATATTTTCAAGGTTACTCTCCCACATAATCTACATAGCCTTTATGCAATTCCCTTCTCATTTGTTAGTGTGCGGACAACAAGAAAATGGAACATTATACTAAACTTAAACATTGAAGCACAGATGCTTTCCTAATTAATCTAGAGGGCTTGTGACAAGAAATCATAAGGTTTGCATTTGAATTTGGTACACTGCTGTCTGAATGAAAATATAAAGGCTTGCTTCCAATATGCTGCTCTTTAAGAGGTACCAAGTACAACATCCTATTTGTTTTCCTGTTTAGCATCACTGTGGGAAGTCCCACAGAAATCAGTTGTAAAAATGCCATTCGCTTCCACATAGTTAACAGAAACAAGTCAGTGCAGATTACAGATTCACCAATTCAGTTTGCAAGCTGTTCTGAACATGCTTTCAGAGAGGCACACTGACGTATTTTAGTACTCCAGCATCTGGGGTGACTCAATCAAAAATTTTTAAAATCCTACCTATTCCAAGTTTATTACTCCATATAAATGCAAACAGTAATTAATTAAACCACCTCTGACAATTTCATTGCACTTCTAATCATGTTTGAGCACTATTCAGAATTTTGAGTGGAGCTGGTTCACTACTGAAAATAAAGACTAACACATAGATAAGCAAATGAATTACTTGAAATCAATATGTTGCAATTCTTAGGGATGTGGTATTGTTATTTTAGTACTAAGGTACAGAAAATCTATTACAATATTTATGAACTTCAAAAATTTAGCCATTTTGTACCAAAATCATTGTGGGTTTCTTCCCATTATTTTTCTATTAAAATATTTTGGTTATCCAGTCAGAGAGCAGAAGCAAAGTGATCATCACATGCCATGATTTATGAATAACAAATAGAGGAGTTGTAGCATACAGTTTGTGAACCATTCTTCCTGTAAAAATTATTCACTCATACTATTTGGTGAATATTTATGCATTACAAATACATTCACAGATCTCAAGGATTATTCACTTTTGACCTGTGAATAAAGAACAAGGCTAAATTAATCTTGTCCTCAATTCATTTAATAAAATTAAACTCCACCAAAGTACTTCAGCTTGATTTATAAAGCTTTTAGAGTATAACATTTTGTGAGACAGTTACCCAAGACACTACTTCTTTCCTTCTGCAGTGCCACAGAGAAGAGAGATACTGCATGGCTTGCTAGAACAGACCAATAACACAGCTCACCATTTCTAGTGAAGGTATTTTCACAGGCAGGTGCAGTAAAAGAGCATGCACTTCCCCATTTAGTCAAGGAGAGTTTGAGGCCAGTTTATTCAACATAAGTGTCAGGTTGAGATAGTGTCAATGAGTTCATATTTGTTCTGGTGCGGTTTTAACTTTTCCTTCTCCCAAGCAAGAAGCAACAGGACAAGAAGAAATGGCCTCAGGTTATGCCAGGGGAGGTTTAGATTGGATATTGGAAAAAAATTCTTTACCAAAAGAGTGGCCAAGCATTGAAACAGGCTGCCTAGGCAAGTAGTGGAGTCTCCATCCCTGGAGGCGTTCAAAAAAGCGTGTAGACATGGTACTTCAGGATATGGTTTCGTAGGCATGGTGATGTTGGGCTGACAGTTGGACTGAATGATACAGAGGTCTTTTAAAACTTTAGTGATTCTATGATTTTGCTCCGAGATCCTTTTTTTTAATCTACAGAAATCTTTAAAAATTACATATGTGAATCCTGTCCTTGAGAAATTTGACTCAATACCCTTCACAAACAAATGTGCAATTAGATGAGTGCACAAATATTGCAGACTCTGGTAATGACACAAACTTATATTTGAGCCTCTTTATCTTCTCTTCATAACAATGTAATAAGCTCAGGTCTCAGTTGCAATAAAACCTAGCACCAAATGAAAGTACTGTGTAGGGTACTGAATCTGCACCAATAGCTGTCGTCACAGAAGAGACACCAGTTGTCTTTCATGCTGTTTACAATAAACAAATTTATTATCTGACCTAGAATCATGGGATTCTTACAGTAGTAAATATCATACTTGGCACATACTTGTAGGATGATGACTTGAAGTACTGTATTTATAGTTGGCGTATTATTCTACAAAGTTTGTGACCTATACCTTTCAACAGTTTGCTGAAGTAAAACAAAACAAAAAGATCAATGAAAATATTGCTTTCCTAATGCTTTCTGGAAGAGAAGACCAAGTATCAAAATGGTCACGATGACAGACTAAATTAATTTAGATAGTTTGTGTTTGTTGTCCCTGAAATATTACTCCAAGCCTTACAAAGCACATTCAGATAACTGGTGTCTTCCTTCATACATCTATCTTACGCTCAATACCACCAGGAAGAAATTATGAGAAATTTTGCCAAGAGCTTATCCCACAACAAACCATCTGAAATAGCCTAAAATACCCATGAAGGGATTCATAGATACATAGTAAAGGCTGCAATATATCTGAAAAAAAAAGAAAGTCACGGAAAACCAGCTATTTCTTATGGCTAAAATTGCAGGTGTGGGTACCAGAAACCTTGAGTTCCTACACATTTTGGTGACCTGTAATGAAAAGTACCTTATAGATCTACTGGTTGTTTTTAGGGTGAAAAACACTGTTCGGGGCAATGGGTCACCTCAGGGCCCTGTACACAGCCCTCCACTGGATGTGTCCTGCTGGGGCCATGGGGAGAGGTGCCCCAGGTGCCCTGCTCCCTGGCTGGGGTGGTAGGATGGGCCCTGGCTGGGAGCCCCTGCCCTACTGCCCTGGGGGAGCCCTCAGTGCTTCAGAGCTGGAAACAGCTGGGCAGGTGGACCAGGATCAGCTGCTGAGCATGCCTGGCACTATCACAGTGCTGCATATGGAAGTTTCACCATCCAAATACAAGCAAGCAGATGTATTTTAAGCAACTTTGAGAAGTGCAGTAAATGTTTCATTAATTCTCCATATGAAAAGTGTTATCTTTGTGTAATTAACCACAAAAGCTGTTTATAAGTATATTAAGGTAGTGGTTGAACTGGTTATGTCAAGTGACAATGTGTAATTAAAAATCTTAGAAATAATCATGTCTCTTTACTTAGCTGGTTTATGCAGGTGTGAGAAGTGTCCTCTCAGAACTTCTCTCATTGTACCAAATAGTTTTCTGGCCTTTTGAATTTAGGATATTTACAAGTTTTCATACCATTAAACCTTTAAAGTACATTTCGCCTCCAGCAACAAACTATAAGCCAACTTCATATACTGAAGTATGGCACCTTGTTTAGCAAAATTGTGGCAATACTTTCTAAGTCTTCTTTAAGACTCCACCCATTTAATAACAATTAATCAATACAGAGTTATTAAAGAAAGCGACAAACCATTGTAGAAATAATAAATTCTTTGCTTGTCAAAGGATCTGGCCGTTATTACACAAAAAATGTGAATTATAAATTGTATGTTTTCATGCATTATTGAAAAATCACTGAACTAAGTTTGCGGGTGAGGATTACAGTACTAATCAGCTGGGGGAAAAAAAACATAAATAGCATGACATGTGACTAAGCCCAAATAATTTACACTTTCTGAGACTGATGTTCACTTTTGGTTATTCAATTGTTTTTTTACTTACTGCTTTATATGTTCTCTTTTGTCCAGCATGTTTTCTGATTTGTTCTCCATTAGGCCCAGTTTCAACATGCATGGAATAGATAATGTCAAAGAAATCTTCCACAACGGCTACCCGTCGTAATGACAGCTTCTCATCTACACCTACTCCATCCTGAAAAGACAAAAAAAAAAAAAAAGAGAGAGAAGTAAGGAGGACAGGATGGACACATAAATTATGACAACCATGGGATGCGTTCTCCTTTTTTAGCAGGGAGTTAAAGACCCTTCCACTGAGACCTGAAGGTCATCCACTCTGTGAATGACAAAAACAGTATTGTAGCAAAGCTGTCTGATCAGATGGATCCCATGGACCCTTGCAAGCAGTTCATTTTGACAAGCCAGGGCATTGGGTCTCCTAACAGAAAGTGGTCATTTACTCCAGTGTTTAAAAAATAAAAAGTGTCTGTTTCTTTCTCCAAATGCACAAACAAGACTCAAAGGCAAAAGCAGTCCCAAGCACATGGCACAGAAATGCATTATGCAGTTGTTAATAAGAATGCAACAATACTTTTATCCTTCCATTCCCCTCCCAGTAAATCTGTACCTAGTATATAATAAAAGTATTTAATAAAAGGTTTTAATTCACAGGTGACAGAGCTGACTGTAATAATGAATACAAAGGAAGTCAATATAAACAATTTGCCTCTGCAAAACCTGCTTGAAAATACACTAACTGAATAAAAGAAAACAGTGTTTTCAAAATTCGTGATTTTTGCATGCAGATGTCCAGTTGGAACAAGTGACAGAACAGTGAGGACACCTACCATCTGATTTTCAAAAGTGATAGTGTCATGGTAGCTAAAGACTTACAAAGAGAGACAGTCCCCAATGTCTTTGAAATTAATCAGTGGTGTTCACTTCCTGCCTTTTAAACAGGATCATCCCTATAGGGGGTAGCAGGGGAAGGTGTTTTATAGCTGTCTATGGATTCAGTTCTAATGAAGGTGCAGGACCAGGACTCATGGTTTTCCAGAGCAGACATCTATCAAGCAGGCTGTATTTAGCAATACAACATAAGTATATGAAGAATAAGATAAGAATGTCAAATTCAGCTGTACTCCAACACACGATTTGAATTTAGACCTCTGGAGGCAGCAGTGCCACCTAACCTTCAATATTTATTTTAAGCAATAAGGGCACCCTAAACTTAACATATTTGATAATACCATTACTGCTGCTGTAATTTATGCCACAACAAAACTGATTTACACTGACCCTTTTGTCACAAAACGCATGCAATTAAGGCTGTGTTAACCAAATAAAGACAAAATATAAGGAATAAGAAGAAAATAATTATGTAAGACTCCTAGTTGCCATCCCCCTGCCCACAATTTTTTGCTAACCCATTCCAGCACATTTATTGAATGTGGAAAAACATAATCTATTTTTCTCACTGCCCCTATTTTTGTTCCAACCCACTTACCGGAAAGAACGCAAATAATACCAATGGCTCCAAAGAATGCCCCAGGGTGACACAGAGGAGCTCTGACACATTCCCAGTAGTGATGGAGAAAACGTCAGTGCCTCTATAGCATCATTTTCTAAATGTACATGACGCCAAATTATATCAGGCTAGGAGGTGTTGATACACTACCAGCCAGAGGAGTTTCATCCTGTCCAGCTCCATCATGCCAAACCTTTTTCAGAGTTCCTTCCCCAAAGCTCCACGGACCCTTCCAACTGCACAGGTTGTGTTCATTATCCCCAGGAGACAGCTGGACAAGAACAGAACTCCCACACATGAGTGATGAGAGGACTTGCCACAGTCATGATGGAAGTAACCATGTTGAGGATTCAAGGTGGAGGAAGGTGAGGAACTTGCAATGCGGTCTCCACTTCAGGTTAAACCCTCAAAGAGTTCAGCTGGGAATAGCTGCTCTGAGAGGGTGCTGATTCTCCCATCCCATGAATAGTCCCCTTTGTGGCATCATGACAGGTTCTGCAACCAGGATCATTAAGAATTTACTTGGTACTGCCCCCTACCATTACCCACTATTTTAAGAAATGCTTTAGAGATAGGGCCAACATGAAATCCAGATCTTTGCAGTTTTGATCTTTAGAGAAATTTATGTGAGCTCGGGGGGGTGGCAGGGGGACATCTTCACTCATTATTTTCTCACCACCCAAATGGCACGGTGGGATTCTTAATGATTTCAAACACTCTTATGGTGATGACAGTGATATCTCAAGCTGCTCTCTGAACACTCAGAAGTTTATAGCGTTGATTAACTGATAAAGATTTCATTTGTTCATTACTAATGAGTTTTGTTTTAGGAAGTTTCCTACAGGGGAGCACTCCTTTTCAATGCATTACAACATTTATTTAAAACCTGCGATGCAATCTCAGCAGAGCTGACAGGTGTAAGCATTAGGAATACGTTCAAGAACCACAGAATCATAGAATGGTTTGAGTTGAAACGGACCTTCAAGATCATCTAATTCCAATCCCCCTGCCATGGGCAGGGACACCTCACATGAGATCAGGTTGCTCAAAGCCTCATCCAATCTGGCCTTGAACATCTCCAGAGATAGGGCATCCACGACTTCTCTGAGCAATCTATTCCAGTGACTCACACAGTAAAAAAATTCTTCTTCATATCTAATCTAAATCTACTTTCCTTCAGTTTAAAATCATTCCTCCTCATCCTATCACTGCACTTCCTGATAAAGAGCCCCTCCAAAGCTTTCTTGTAGGCCCCACTTCAAGTACTGGTAGGTTACCATAAGGTCTCTCAGGAGCCTTCTCTTCTCCAAGCTGAACAATCCCAGCTCTCTCAGCCTGTACTCCAGCCCTGTCTTCATCTTTCTGGCCCTCTTCTGGACTAATTTTAACAGATCTGTGTCCTTCTTGTGCTGAGGACTCCAGAGCTGAACACAATACTCCAGGTGAGCTCTTGCAAGTGTAAAGTAGAGGGGCAGAATCACCCTTTTGAGAAAGTCCAATGGAAACTCATTCTGCTGATTTTGGTTGCTATAGTGTGCAGAGCTCTTTTTCGGTGGTCCTCCTACCCCCCTTTCTGGATGCTGATACCCAAAGACAGGTAGGCATGATGTGGGTGTGTTCATAAAGCTGCATTTCTCTATCCATTTGAATGGAATAGTAAGCATTGCTATTGCTTCTGAAAATACAAGAAAGTAAAACCCGCACGAACTCTCTGTCATGTCTCCTAACTGAAGTGCCAAAAACTGAACACAAACTTTCCAAATCTTCTCGGTCAAAAGGAGAAGGAAAAATGGTTTAAATTGAGTGGAAATTGCTCCAAAAGAAGACAGTACTATTCCATAACATCCATACTTCATCATAACTTTGCCTGTTGGCCTGGACCTGACTAGGTAAGGCTTCATTCTGCTTGTAGTTGCATAAGCCAACAAGGCAGACCACGTTTCAGAAAGCCTACAGCACTGCAGAAGTTTCTGGGTTGCTGCGAGTAAACTGTTCAGCTCATCTGGCAACATGCAGTGCTACTCAGAGATGTAACCCTTAGCAGCAGAAGCAGTAACTAGATGAGTAACTTGAATAAGGTAGCTACTTACTGAGACACTTGATATTCCAATACAGATATCCCAATAAGTAAAAAGCTGGGCAAGTGATACAACCCCAAATCTCCATTTAAATCAAAGTTTGTGAAGAGGACACAGTTTTATCAGCCTTTGCTGCCATATGCCATTATATTTCACTTTTACACTGAAATTTCTATTTGATAAAGGCATTAACAAAGTAGCTTTACTTTATAAGCCAGCCTTGAGTAAAAATTTTCACAGTTCCTAAGGGTACATTTTTTTAGCCTCAACTAAGGCTAAAAAGCCACGAATGAGGGAATACATGATAATGCTATTCAGATGTCTGAAACGCTATGAAATGTCCACAAGGGACAGGACACATAATAGGCTTAAACCACAGCACAGGAGATTTACATTACACATTAAGAAAAACCTGCTATTGATGTAGATAGTCAAGTAGAGTAATAGTTTGCCTGAGGAGGCTGTGGAATCTCTGTCACAGGAGGATTTTGAGATCAGGCTAAGCAAATATCTGTCAGGGGTAGTTCGAATAAATCCTGTCTTGGACAGACCTGATATTGAGTTCCTTTTTGATAACTCTATGACTGAAAAGCTTAAATGACACTTTCAAAGCAACTTGGGTACTAACAACTCTGGAATAGCAAGAAGGATATTTATAAATCACTGGAGCGTTTTTAGGACTTTCATTCGTCATGACAAGAGCCTAAGCTCCAGTTTCAAAAATGAGTTAGGAATGGAAGCCTCACTGAATGTTTCACTTCAAAAATGGGACTTGGTCTAAGTCAGTCTAAGTTTCATCCCCCTTATTCCAGCCACCACAGAAGTATGCCCCTATCCTAAACCAGTTGTCTCAGATTGATCCCAGGTCAGCATGAAGACAGGTACTGCCAAAACACAAGTCATCCTAAGAGTCACAGGAATGATTTCAATCTCCACCAGGAAGAAGTTACTTATTTATACTATTCGCATTTCAAGTTTTCCTGTTTACACTTGGTTTCATGTTTATTCAGTGTTCTGATATTCCTCGGATACAAATAAATACGTGTTTCTGTTCATTTTCAGCTATACAAATTTCACTGGCACTCTGAGATTAAAGTTGTTCATTTGATTGTTTTCAGATATATATACACAAAGAATAAATTTCTGAACAGAAACTACTTTTTTTACAGAGCTGTACACCTCTCAAAGTGCTAAGGATCCCTTTGAACAGGGATTGCTGAGGAGAGAATCAGTTTCTTTTACTGAGGGGAAATTTACTGAGGGCTAATGGGATCAAAGATGGGGAAAAGTTTGCCAGTGAAGGGAACAGATACAATTCTTAGTGAGATGATCAATTAAATGGAAGCCTGTCATTTTGATAGTTATTTTGGAAAAAAAAATAAAACAAGCCTTTAAAATTAAAGCCTCTGAAACAGAAGTGCTTGCAGTTCGTTGCTTGAGAACACCTACACCATCTCACCTTGAAATTTCTTGGGGGAAACAGGTCTCATAAGACACTCTTAATTCATGAATGAATATAACTATCAGCATCTTTACAGCATTTGAAAAATATTCCTATAAACACATGACAGATGGAAATAGAAAATAAAAGTAAAGGCTTGGTTGGTGGCTTTATAGAAAATGTTCAGGTCTATAAAAATCTCTGTCAAGACATTAGGAGTAGACGGTTATAATGCTGAACCTAAATATTTCATTACATAATATAAATAACACAGAAATGTAAGACTGCTTTGAATGCAGAAATACGATATGTAACAACCTTCTGATATACAGTAGTTCAGACTATGGCAGAGGTATAGCACATTTGTGTCACCACACCTCTGCTGACTAGTATTGCCTTTTGCTGTCCTGATGATGCATTTCCCCTGGATGGGAAGAAAAGTCCTTTGCTGACTTAAATAGTGGGCTCTAAATTAACTATATCCTTACAAAAAGGTTTGCATGCAAACCCTCGCTTTGTTAGCTTATATGCAGTGAGCTCCCAACACATTTGTACGAAGACATTTCACTCCCTTTGGATTCTACAATGGAGTATTTTGTATTGCAACTATTAGGAGTAACCAATGGTAGCTTATGCATAACATAAGCCTTATATACCTGTCCAGAAAAGGAAGTTAAAATAAATGATCAGATTGAAAATCCCATTATACATTATTTCCTTTATCTGCTTGTGTCAGTAACGGTAAAATATTAATATTTTAAAAGAGGGGTGACCATTTGAGAATCTTTTACTCCTATAGAAACGAGTAAGTTTATTTTTATCAGCAGACTGATTTGAATTCCCAAGTTATTACTACATAAATTTGAATATCTAACTAATTCCTGTCAGTACAATACAAATCCATAGCCGATCAAAAGTTACTAGCATTTGATAGCTATTATTAACCTGTCTAAAAATAAATAAATGGATCATTTCTATCCAGTTTCTAATGGGAAAATGTACATAACAACAAAAGAGGCATTAATTATATGATATTTATAGGTTCTGCTACTCATATGATGTTAGAAGAGCAAATCTCATCTTTTACCAGCAGATGGAGATAGGAAAAATCAGTTATACTAAGGCAGATAAATACACAGCAGAACCATTTCCAGCTGACAAGCCCCTTTCTCCTGTATCTCTTGGACCAGTCCAGATGATGAGAAAATACTAAAACAAAATCTCTGTCCACAAACAGTAAGAGATAAATGCTCACTGCCATGTAAGTTCACCAGATCCCGCCTAAAACAAGTGTCCTACTGAGACATTTCAGGAGAGGTCATCAGCTGGTGTGAATCCTTAGCTCCACTACATTAAGCTTAAGGAATTCAAGAGAACAGGTGGTGAAACTCACTTCCCAAACTGCAAAGGGAATGTCTGTCAGCTTTCTTTCCTTGTAAAGTGCACCGGGAAATTATTTCATGTTAGACAAGATTCTTTTAGAGGCCCCCTCAGAGGCCTCTTTGGCATGAGCAGGATAATAACCTAGCCAGTGGTCTCTGAGATAATAGTTAAACCTCTTGCCATATTGCGTAGAGTGAACACTCTCCTTTTCAGTCTTCCTCAGAAGTGTGGATAGATGAGCAGACCTGTCATCATCAGTACCAGTGCAGGTACTGCTTAAGAGCTTTGAAATGAAACATGGAACACGTCTACTACCTCTTACTTTTTCCTATTGAAAATAATTATGGATGTGGGAGGCAAGAGCCAATTTTAAAAAGCTACCTCAAGATCAAATGCACTCAGAGCCCTGAAGGAATGGCAGGGAAAACCTCAGTGAGGCATACAAGGCAGAGCCCTGGCTGCAGTTCACTCTTCACAGCCAAGAGTCACTTGGTAACTGAGGTCTCAATGCTATTTTCCCTCTGCACACTAATACCTGATTAATTTTTTTCCTTAGATGTTTAAACATTTACACAACCATTCCAAACAAAAACTGGTCACAAGACAAAACACATTTCACTATTTGTGAAGCTTGCATCTGCAGGCCAACCCAACACCAGGAGCTGCACCTACATGAGCAACTGGGGCACCACAGGAGCAGCGGATATGTACGGCAAAGGAGTTGGTATCAGCGAGATGATTCCACATTATATGTATTTCAGGTTGGTCCTAACCTCATCGCCTCCATTGAACACCCACTTCTGGTTGCAATCCAGTAGGCGTGCACCTGAAATTCCAGTTTTGTTCCACCAAAAAGAATTCAGTTCATGCACTAAAAAAACACTGCAGTGTGAAACAGAGCATAGTGAGCATGGCAGGGGCCTTGTTTCAAAGCCACATTCCTTTTCTGAACTAGAATCTCAGTGTAGCGTAGTCACAGTTTCCTTAGTAAGGCAACAAGATGGGACTTTTTACACATGCACACTGGGATAAGCATTATCCAAAACAATGAGGATGATATTTAGGTATCCAGCTCAGGGACACACACTGTGCTATGTGACTGTGGAGAGCAGAAGGAAGCCAAATAAACAGTCTGACGTGAAAACCATAGATGCCACATTATACCCTCTACCTGTCTTCCTCTCCAGAAATTCCTGCCTGCTTCACCTGTTACAATGATAGATGATGTTTCCATCATTAAATGCACAAACTTTTTACAGCTGGCCTTTCTTTGCTTTTGGGGATTTTTTTTGGGTTTTGAGTTTGGTTTTTTTTTAAATTAATGCTATGCTCTGTCTACAAAAGTATGTTAGGTTGGTATATTTAATAGGAACAACCAACCCAGGCATTAAACACAAAGTATGAGAAATTCCAATTGAACCAAAGCTAGAATTGGACAGAGAGAAATGAAGAGCACACATAAAACCTGCAGGTCAATTTCTAACACCAAATCCCAAAAATAATTCAGCAAATGACATTTTTTTGTGATTCATTTGAACTTAGCTACAATTTACCAATGAATTAATCATTTAAAAAATATGTTTAAAATAGTTTCTTGATTTTAGGTCATTTCTTACTAGTTTTTTCAGAAGTCTATATTTCAAAAGATAAGCACAATAATTAATTCTCTTTTTTTTATAACCAGACTGTAATATTTCATATTCCCTGAAGGATGCTGTCTCTTTTCTAGTGGGTTAGTTTTCTATTAGAAATAATTAAGTTTTCACTTTGAAGATTATTTTTTTGAAAATATCCACTACAGTTCCGGAAATATTCAGCACAGCTAATAGCTGGGGCATGAAGGATAACTGAACTGACGAGTAATGCAACATAGCCAAATTTAACTGAAGTTTCTGTTTGAGCTCACATTAATGATCAAAGTTTTAATGCATTTTTTCTTTTGGATCACTCATTAGAGAATTCATCTAGGTAAGAAGAATTTCTACCAGAACTTTCTGTAATTGTGTGAATTCTAAGCAACTGCAGTATTTAAACTTACAAACCCACCAAGACTACAGTTCTATCAGGAAACTGGACAAAAGTATGTGAAAATCCATCCTGTTAAAGCAACATGTTAGTCTTCTACTGAATATAGAGATAAGTACAAGGATAGAGAAGTTTCTCCTAACTAAGACACACCAAAAAATGTTCAAAGTAGAGATTCTGAGGCTGCTCGGAATCTTTCTTTGTACAGATTTCTTTAGTTGTTAAAAAAATCTAAACACACCATCTAGCCACAAAACAGAAGGACAACAACCCAGTGAAGCACAAGTGACTACTAAGCGTACAAATACTGAATTACATTCCCTTTAAATACTTTGTGTCTTTCTACTCTTCATATATTTTATAAGACAATTGTATCTGCCAAGCTGTGAACAAGACTTTTCCAGAGAAGATTGCAATGCCAAGCTAAATGCTTAGCAAACATTTTCTGCCTTTTCAGTCTTACAAGTAATCTCTTGCTGAGTATTTTGAAGGAAAGGAGACTTCAGCTGCCCACTCTGACAGCTCAGCACACTGTACATTCATTTCCATTAAACTTAGTTTCTAAAAGTTACTAGCAATGACAATGCATACAAAACTTAGTTTTACTTCCACCTCAAAATAGACAGTTCTTTGTATCTATATAGTAACTTGGTGAGCATGAAAAGATATGCTTTTCCCAAAAAAGATTAGGAGGATAAAACAACTTCTCTTCAAATACTTTTGACTGCAGGGGATTTTAAAATGAGCAAGTGTCAATCCTAGAGTGGATGTGTTTGGGCTTTTTTCCTAAATTATAATTTCTGGTATAGTCACCAGTTCAGCAAAACGAAATGGGTAAGTTACTATCTAAATGTTAACTCTTAACATTCCTGTCATGTTCCAAAAATGAACAATTTCACAATTATATTTTACGTGTGCTATACTTCACAGGTATTCACGCACCAGGGAAATGCAACGTAGATCTATAATGCCACCTTTTTTCAGACCGAAGAAATGCAACTACTCTACACCAAAAGTAACCTAGGTCTAAAGTGAAACTTAAACGATGAGAACTCATTACCCCAAAGTGCTGCTTGTGAAATTAAATGTATATTTATACGATTATTTCCAAATAATCATAAGCCTCTGATGTAAGGGAGGTTGCAGAGGGAACATTTTTAATAAACAGCATGATATGCAAGTGCTAAGAGTTACAAATTATAATCAAGTTCCAAGAAGATACCGCACCATGGATCAGCACAGCTTAATGACAAAACTCCTAAAAAAATATTAAACTGTTTCAAAACTCTACATAATTGGTAAAACACCTCAAAAAGTCAGGGGACAGGACTGATTAGGAGACTGCTAATGCGATGTCATGGTGTTGTGCCTAGATCTCTCAGTCCAGCTCCAGCAAGGGGTTTTGTCCCTTAAAGTTGCTTACACCTTCCACCTGCTGCATACTGCAATGAAAAGCCCCAGGATGGCAGGGAGATGAAGTGTGTGACTTAATCTCTCCCATCAATGTTTCTGCAACAGCTGTTCACTTGCTTATACAAAATGAGTTCATGGTCTCAGCACAGTTCCCAGAGGACAGCTGTCTCCATGACCAAAACCACTGCTACAACAGACCATTAGGTGCCATTAATTGGTAACCTCATTAGCAACATCAGTAAAGACACTGGGGATCAGATGTTAAGCTGCACTGGTGCTGTACCGGCAGCTTACGACAGGGACAGATGAGAAAACATTAGTAGCTTTCCATCACTCATACTAAACCTCGGTGCTGATATAATCCATGTGCTGTTACAGCAACCTTGTTTGCAAGGCAAAGCACAGAATAACAACAACTGTCCCCAGCTCCAGTGCCAAAAGGGATGGGAGTCTCCAGGGCCCTGTCTCCACACATGCCCTGTCTCTCTGACCACAGTACCAACATAACTCCCACGTTGGAAGAAACCTGTTTGTTGCAGGGGACAAAAAGGCACTTCCAAAACTACATACTCCCAAAGCATAAACTAAGAGCCTCTAAAGGAGAACCCTCTAGGCTTCTGCAAGTTCAAACAGACAGCGATTACAAAGGGACTTGCTGTCATTGCACAGCTAATGCTACCTGACCACAGATACAGGTCAGATTAGTACAAAACTAAATGCATGGGTATACGCTTGGCAAACAGACTTCTGTCTGCAGGCAGTTTTAGCAGGAGTGGTGTTACAGCCCTGATGATAAATCAACAGAAGTAAAGTAGGAAATATAGTGACAATTAGGATCTGTTCTCAGATGAAGCAGTATAACATCAAAAAGTAAAACACTGAATGCACTATCTCTCCACCAGGTCTGAAACAGAAAAAGCAAATGTCATGTGAGGTGTTGGCAATAAGACATTGGTGTAGCCAGCAAATGCCTGGGGGGGTAGAACAGGGTTTTTATCCAATCTCAGACCTGAGGGAGGGCTTATGCCCTTAAAAGTACGATCAAACTAAATTAGCTGGTAAACAAATATTGCCCTTTTTTGTATTAGTTTCGTTAATATTTGTGTGTGTGTGTACACATAAACCAGGTTTTACAAAATAAAATTACCTGAGCATACTCATGTGGGGCTATTTAACAACTTATTTGTAGCCTTTTTCTATAATTAAATTACGTTCTCCCATTTTTTTTCACTCTACAACAGTACTTTCCTCTCCTGAGCAAGCTGGGTAAGAGCAAGTGCCAGATGCAAAAACGTGCATTTCTGTGAGGAAGCACTCTTACAGGTAGTTAGTATCATTACACCAATTTTTTCACATTTTTTTCCTCCCTTCCCCAACCATAAACGAAGTCCACAGCATGAAGAGGCCAATCCTTGCCAGCAGAACCAAGTTTTGAAAAACACTGCTCAACCATATGTTCAGTCCTGACCAGCATGATAGTTAGGAGGCTGACATCTGCAGATGGAGAGTTCATATTACCATTCAGAACAAACATGCTGCTACTGTACACTGAAGTCAATATTAGCCAGACTTTGCTTAGGAGAAATTTTCAACACTGGTCTGCAGTTTCACCTTGCCAATTAATCCTTGCTACAGTGCCTTAAACGAGACATATATCTAAAAAGAATCTAAGAGAGAAATAGTAGTAGTTTTTATTAAACAGGGAACCTTTATTAATCTAATCTACTTTAGGAGGAAAATAATTCCATATGAAATATTATATTGAAGCTGCTTATGTGATAGAAAACACTTGCTAATGTAACACATGATGAACCTTCATAAAGCCCTACCAATCTCTACTTGGACTGTACGTTTAGGTACAAAGAGAATATAATCACCTAAAACAATCTCCTGAACTTCTTTGAAGGCCCAGTAGACTTGGGGTTTTTTCTAAATAATTTCAAAATGCACAATAATAGTGTGAGTTTTTCTTTATTTAATACTCTTCTGAAAGCAGTGAAAATACTCTATTTAAATGTCTGAGGGAGTAATATTGGTTCTTCTTACAAAAGCAGTAAGACAAAAGGTATTTTCCCCGCTACTTTTTTTTTCTCTATCCCCTGCTCCTCTCTCAGTCTATCTGCAGCTCCTCATGCAGTCCAAATAATTTTTTCAGGGCTTAAACAGATTTATGGTTAGCAATTTCCACAGGGACTGTGTGCATGTTCTTTCAGGCATGTTCAGGCACCACATATCTGAGGGCTGGAAATCAAAATCCGTGTCTGTTCTGCCACTGGCAATGAAATTCAGTGGGTTCATGCCTCTTGTGTTCTTCATTCAGGTCTTTACTTCATAGAGATCCCTTTCTTCAAAAGCCTATACTTCAAATATTGGCCTGTACTTAAAGCTTATGCATAAAACATATATGAATTTTCTTTCAAATGTATTACAGTCTTGCCTATCGTGTACATGTATCACTGATTACAAAACAGGAGCGTAAACGGAAGTATTTTCCTACCCCTCCTGTACTTGAAGGGGGTGAACTAGCTAGGGAGGGACTTTTTACAAGGGCAAATAGTGATAGGGTAAGGGGAAGTGGCTTTAAACTGGAGGGAGGGAGATTTAGATTAGACATTAAGAAGAAATTCTTCACCATGAGGGTGGTGAGACAGTGGAACAGGATGTCCAAGGATATTGTGGATGCCCTTTCCCTGGGGCAGGTTGGATGGGTCCTTGAGCAACCTGGTCTGATGGTGTACCTGCCCATGACAGGGGTTTTGGAACTGGATGATCTTTAAGATCCCTTCCAACTCAAACAATTCTGTAAGTCTATGATTCTGTGATTATGTTCCTTTGACACTGAAATGGACATGGATATCTGAGTCCTGAACTCCTAGGAGAAAGGCACTTACTCATTCTCCGATTCAAATCTGGAGCAGAAAACAGTTCAAAACAATGGTAATTGCAAATTACTATATTGATTTTGGAAATGCTGTTTTTCCAGGCAAATTTGGCTTCTTAATTTTCATAAATATCAGCTTCCAAATTTTTAGTGGAACTAAAAAGTACACCCCAGTTCTGATCACTAATGATGCTATCCACCACCCCTTTTCTTTTTTTAACAGAACCTAAAAACCCAGTCGAATAACAAGGGAAAGCTGCTTCCTCAACAGCACTGCAAAAACAGATGTTTTGAATTAGTTGGTAACCAGATTCACCCAACATCGAATGCATGACAGAAGATAGGAAATCAGAGTATTTGCAAGTTAGACTCTCTATTAATTAGATGTTTGCAAGTCTCTGACTTAATCTAGGCATGCCCATAAATTTACCACCATATAGTATTGCTTTGCATCCTAATATTAGTATATATAAAGCACAGTTGATGAAAGAAAATGAAGGATGAAGAGGAAATAAGTCTATGATTCTATGAAATAGTCTGCTCTGTATAATTAAAGTTCATGATTATTCTCTCATATCTGCAACAGTTAATGTGAAAACTATATGATTCTTTGTAATTATCATAGAATCATAGAACAACCAGGTTGGAAGAGACCCACCGGATCATCGAGTCCAACTGTTCCTATCAAACACCCTATCAAACACTAAACCATGCCCCTCAGCACCCCATCCACCTGTGCCTTTAAACACCTCCAGGGAAGGTGACTCAACCACCTCCCTGGGCAGCCTATTCCAGTGCCCAATGACCCTTTCTGTGAAAAACTTCCTCCTAATCTCCAGCTAAATCTCCCCTGGTGGAGCTTGAGGCCATTCCCTCTTGTCCTGTCCCCCGTCACTTGGGAGAAGAGCCCAGCACCCTCCTCTCTACAACCTCCTCTCAGGTAGTTGTAGAGAGCAATGAGGTCTCCTCTCAGCCTCCTCTTCTCCAGGCTAAACAACCCCAGCTCTCTCAGTCATTCCTCATAAGGCCTGTTCTCCAACCCCATCACCAGCTTTGTCGCTCTTCTCTGGACTTGCTCCAGAGCCTCAACATCCTTCTTGTGCTGAGGGGCACAGAACTGAATACAGGATTCAAGGAGCGGCCTCACCAGTCCCAGGTACAGAGGGAGAATCACCTCCCTGGACCTGCTGGTCACACCATTTCTGATACAAGCCAGGATGCCATTGGCCTTCTTGGCTACCTGGGCACACTGCTGGCTCATGGTCAGTCGGCTGTCAACCAACACCCCAAGGTCTCTCTCCTCCTGGTAGCTTTCTAGACAGACTTCTCCTAGTCTGTAGCTCTGCATAGGGTTGTTGTGCCCCAAGTGCAGGACACAGCATTTGGCCTTGTTGAATCTCATGCCATTGGACTCTGCCCAGCAGTCCAGCCTGTTCAGATCCCTTTGTAGAGCCTCCCTACCCTCCAGCAGATCAACACTTGCACACAGCTTTGTGTTGTCTGCAAATTTGCTAAGGGTACACTCAATGCCTTCATCCAGGTCATTGATAAAGACACTGAACAGGGCTGAACCCAGCACTGAGCCCTGAGGAACCCCACTTGTAACTGACCTCCAGCTGGAGTTACCTCCATTTCCCACCACTCTCTGGGCCCAGCCATCCAACCAGTTTTCCACCCAAGAGAGTATGCACCTGTCCAGGCCAGAGGCTGACAGTTTCTGTAGCAGAATGCTGTGAGAAACTATGTCAGAGGCTTTACTGAAGTCCAAGAAGACCACATCCACAGCCTTTTCCTCGTCCAGTAGCTGAGTCACTTTGTCATAGAAGGCGATCAGGTTTGTTTGGCAAGACCTGCCTTTTGTGAATACGTGTTGACTGGAACTGATCACTCAGTTCTCTTGCATGTGCCTCATGATAGCACTCAAGATCACCTGTTCCATGAGTTTTCCCTGGCACTGAGGTCAGACTGACTGGCCTGTAGTTCCCCAGATCCTCCCTTCTTGTAGATGGGCACAACATCAGGCAGCCTCCAGTCCCGTGGAACTTCCCCAGTCTTCCAGGACTGCTGGAAGATGACGGAAAGGGGTTTGGTCAGTACATCCGCCAGCTCCCTCAATACCCTTGGGTACAATTCTGTGCTCAAAACACAAACCAAGCACTCTATTAACATTTTTGTCCTTTGAATATGTATCATTAGTTGCATTTTCTTTATATAAAAAGAATAAAGTTTTAAATATCTCAGTTGCTTACCAGAACAGGAAGAAAAGCTGAAACATAACATTAGAATCCAATTGCGTATTAATATAGTGGAAGGACTATATTATACAACTAGTTTACAAGAATCTGATGCTCTGTCTTCTAACATCTTAGTTTAAACTACTGTGTTCAAAATGCAACCAAACTATAATTCACCAATATTAAGCACATTTTCTCGCTCCCCTGTGTGTACTGTCTGTATTAAGATAACGGGACACAGCACTTCAATGTCTTCAGTAATAATAACAACAATGATGTTTCATTACATATACATGCTGTATACAGTTTGACTGATGGATACTGCCATCCAACCCAGAGCTAAGTCATGGCTTAGCTTGCAATGTGCTATGGGATCTCTCAAGAACAGAGTGGTCCATTAGTCCATTCCCTGACAGTACAGGTATTGTCTTCTGTTGCTCATGGCGTGCTCCTTCAGTCTTGTCTTTAATGACTTTCTGAGCTAGCTTTTACCACTGCCTTTGAGAAACTATTTTACAGACTAGTAAATGCAGAATCTATGCCAACCACCTGCTACAAAAGGTTTTCAGAGTACTGTGCTGCTGTTCTTTAGTTATGTGCACTTGGAAGACATACTTGATACAAAAAGTCTAAGACTCACTTGGGGAACAGAGTCTCTCTGCGGTACTAGATAATGTCTGCTGAGAAAGAGTTAGCAAGGGCCTCTTAGTGGCAGTGAGAAATAGGTGATCACTTCCCTAAAGCTTTGGCAGATCACTCCCTTGTTTCCAGCACAGTTACCAATTCCCACTCTGCTCCTGCCAAAACCAGCTTCCCTTGCAAGGGCTCCAGCAAAATTTTCCTTAACAAATAATAACAAAATTAAAAATCCTACTGAAGACTCGCATTGATTTTAATAAACTACAGCTCAACCTCCCAAATAGTCCTTTTCTCTCTAAAATTATGCTCAGCCTGCAAAGGACTAGGGACACACCACCATCAACTTTAGTTCCACAGCAAAGCTGATACAGATATGGAGATAAGTTTTACACAGACGTTAGAGATGGCTGAGGGTATAAAGCTTCAAATCCATGTGACAAGGAGAGCCAACATCTCTTTTTAACTTGCTTATAACAGGAAGAACAATATTTTTACTCTGCTGCACAAGATATCAACAAGTATGGAATCTGAAAATGCAGTATTTTGTTTATTTTCTGCACCAATTTAACATTAAACTATATCTTCTAAGATGCTGCTGTGCCCACAGGAAGTTACAATTTGCTTTTCTGAAACCTTCACTTTTTCTGTACATTAGGCTTGATTCTTCCTGGACTACATTTCCTAAGGCACTTGGCAGAAGGAGATCTTGCCTTAAGCATTTAGTAAAATAAAGGATGGCAACAGAGTAGGAATCCTTGTATCACATCTCCTCTCTTTGTAAATTCATTGTAGCCACTCATTTGCCAGCACTTTACGGCAACTGCTATCTCCAAATAACCTAAAAGGCTTTGCAGCACTTACACCAAGAGATGGTGTCAGCTACATGGACTGAATATGTACTTTATCTACATCATTTAAACCCTGTCTGCTCTAAGAGAAATAGAATCACAGAACAGACTGGGTCAGAAGGAACTTTTAATGTCCAATCACCCTGCAGTGAGCAGGGACATCTTAAACTAGATCAGGTTGCTAGGAGCCCAGTCCAGCCTGACCCTGAATGTTTCCACGCACTGGATTTCTACCACCACTGTGGGCAACCTGTGCCAGTGTTTCACCACCCACACAGTAAAAAATTTCTCCTTTTCATGTAGTCTAAATCTACCCTCTTTCAGTTTAAAACCATTACCTCTTCTCTGTTGCAAAAGACAGTTGAAGTTTTTATCCCCATCACTCTTATAACTCCCATTAGGTACAGAAAGGCTGCAATAAAGTCTCCCCATAGCCTTCTCTTCTCCAGGTTGAACAACTCCAACCGTCTCCACATTTCTTCATAGGAGAGGTTTCCCATCCCTTCGATTATTTTTGTAGCCTCACTCCAACATGTCCATGTCTTTCCTGCCCTGAGGGCTCCATAGCTGGGCACAGTACTCCAGGTGAGGTCTTACCAAAGTAGACTAGAGAGGAGAATGACCTCCCTCAACCTGCTGGCCACGATTCTTTTTATGCAGCCCAAGATAAGTATACTATTACTTCACTGATGGATCACACCTGCTAAACAAACCACACATAAGGCCAGTTCTCTATCACTAGGAAAATTCTAGAGTTCAACACCCTATGTCTATAATAGCCAAATCAGCATGGATCACCAAGATCATGTCAAGAAGACTACACAGACAAGCCCTGATATGTGCCAATAGCCTATTATTGGCACACATAATAGGCTGTATTTTGTGTTCTACAGTCTTTAAAAGGAAATGACACAACCATTTTGTATTAAATCAAATACCTTCTACCATAACTTTGCATTGGAGATATTCTCCATGTATCCTGGAATTCACTTTCTGGCGAGGCATCAAGAACAGATGCACATCTGATAAATAAGTGTATTTGCTTTTTACATAAGGGTGTATATGAAATTAAATTCAATTTGATTCAATAGCACTCTACTGACATGACAAGCTGGCTAAAGAGCAGCTGAAGAAACTGAAATTGATCGGTCTGGAGAGGGGAAGGCTAAGGGGAGACCTTATCACTCTCTACAACTACCTGAAAGGAGGTTTTAGTGCGGCAGGTATTGGTCTCTTCTCCCAAATGACAAGTGATAGGATGAGAGGAAATGTAGTCAAGTTGCATCAGGGGAGGTTTAGATTGGATATTAGGAAAAATTTAATTACTGAAGGAGTGGTCAAGCACTGCAACTGGCTGCCCAGAAAAGTGGTAGTGTCACCATCCCCAGAGGTGATCAAAAAGTGTGCCAATGTGGCACGTGGGGACATGGTTTAGTAGGTATGGTGTGTTGGGCTGACAGTTGGACTTTTATGCTCTTAGAGATATTTTTCAACCTTAATGATTTTATGAATCTATTCTATAATTCCCAGACCTCAGTTATATTTGTTACCACGAGTTACAGAGCGAGACTCATAGAACTATAGAATGCTTTGGGTTAGAAGGGACCTTTAAAGATCACCTAGTCCAACATCCATGTGATGGGCAGGGACAATTTCCACTAGGTCACGTTGCTGAAAGCCCTGTCCAACCTGACCTTGAACACTTCCAGTGATGGGGGAATCACAACTTCTCTGGGGAACCTGTGCCAGAGTCCGACCACCCTCATCACAAAATATTCTTCCAAATGTCCCATCTAAACCTTCCCTCTTTCAGTTTAAAACCGTTGCCCCTTGTCCTGTCACTATATGCCTTGGTAAAAAGACTCTCTCCATGTTTCTTAAAAGCCTCCTTTATATATTGAAATGCTGCAATAATGTCTCCCTCGAGCCTTCTCCTCTACAATCTGAACAAGCACAGCTCTCTCAGCTGATCTTCACAGGAGAGGTGCTCCATCCCTCTGATCATTTTTGTGGCCCTCCTCTGGACCCACTCAAACAGGTCCATGTCCTTCTTGAACTGCGGACCCCAGAGCTGGACACAGTACTCCAGGTCACCTGCCTTGACCTTCTGACCACAGTTCTTTTTATGGTGTCGGCGATTATAATAGTTTAGAAAGAAATATTATGATCAACTTAACTGATGCTATGTATAACTCAAGCCATACAAACTCTCCAAATTAATTCTTGCAAGTTATTGATGCTCTAGCTATTGTAGCAATTAATTTTGCATTTTTTGGTCCCACAGAAGTCCACCTATGGGTTGAATCATGGGGCCAAGAAATAACGGCATTGATGTTGCTTTCACATTTTATCCTCCTGCGCTTCTGTGTTGCAGCAGAAAGAATGCTTCCCGGTTGTGGTGAGCAGCACCTGGGAAATACAGTCTTCAGCCAGCCATTTACTAGAATGCTCTGCTTCTCCAGAGCTTACTTTATGGTGCAGCATACTCATACAGTTTTTTTCGTATTAAGCTTTTACAATTTTATTTGTAAACCTGAGAAACTGAAGCTTCTAGATTCCCCTGTTATAGAGCTGAGCTTTATATAATTTAAAACACATTCAGTGCTCCTGTATCTTTAATAAAATTTTTGATTGGTTTTGTTGTTTTGAGCACCTTCTGAATTTTTTTTCAAAATGCTTACCAGGCATTGAATGAATTCTACTGACATTTTGTACTTTGTTTTCTCATATTTTATTTACAGCTTTTAATTGTTTAACTGATATTTGAATTCATGAAATAGGGTATGTAAAATCACGTGATTTAGGGGGGAAAATGCATGCTTGCTTTGTTTCCTGCTTTCTAAGTCTACAGGTTCTACTTGGGATGTTTGCAGAGTTTGAAGTAAAAGTTCTCAAGAAGCAGCCTGCAAGGCCATTCAGGGTTTATAAATCAGCAGTATCAGTCTCTAGAACCACACTCATCAGTCAAAAGGCTGATAGTTTAAATAGCCATGGTCCTTGAGAAATTTTTTGAGAACTGACAGCGAGCTGTTGCTAAAACTGACAATCTATTCTATACAGTGATAGGGATTACTAAATGATTTTTGTCTGATTTTTTTAGCACAAAAGCAGAATTTTCACAAGCATTTGACTGGAGACAGGAATTTCCAAGAAAATATGACAAACACCATGCGACTCACAATGAAATTTTAACAGTTGATAACACTCCATTTTTAAGCTATTTGAACATCTATAAAGAAAGAGAAAGCTTCCTGCTCTTTTGTTTTTTTCTTTACATTAACAGCACAGATACAGATGCAGTTTTGTGGTTAGTTTCTCACAAAGGAATTCATTTTTCATTTTCATGGATGATGTTATTATTGGTCAGGTATTTTACTATTTTTTAGGTTTCAGCTGTGTTTTATTAAACAGCTGTATTGGATGAATCACAGAATGACAGAATCTCATGCAATGATGTGCATGACAAGACATGCAACGTCATGATGTGATGTAATGACATGCAATCCAGCATTTAGTGAAGCTGATAAGAAACAGTTTTCTCATATTGCAGCTAATAGAGAAACCTCTTCTAGTACCTGGGGCCAAGGACATTCATCCCATTTACCCTCTCTTCCCACTTCCTGTGCTGCCCCATTAATCTACCTGAAGGAAGGGGCTCACAAGCCCTCTTCAGAGGGACAGACCCAGCTTCAAAATATATCAGATTAATATTTGCACACCAGGAACCCAAGAATACTTTTCCATAACTATATGCAAATATTTTTATTGCCTGTAATAGCCAGTTAGGCATATTGAAGGCCAAAAGTTGAGCCACACTACCTTTCAGCGATAGTTATACCTGTATACTACGCTACATACCATATAGCTACCTGCACACAGTAACAGAGTGCCAGGGCTGGCAAACAAGAGGTGTCTCAACTGTTGGATTCCAGCAAAAGCAGAAAGCAAGGGTGAATATTAGCAGTGGTACAAGGTTTTATTTCCATCCTTGTACTCTCGAGTCCTGCCAACCATGGCATGTCACTATTTACAGCACGTATTTGTAGCTGCCATGCTGTTGGGTAGACCTACATCTGCCAGCAGGGTCTCATGTGGCATCACGTCATGGTACAGTGAATTTATTTAAGAGTTGTTTCCAAAGATAAGGGCTTCCCCAAGTTAAACCATTAATTCCTGGAGACCTGTGATATCCATGGGTTGTAAGGTCATAGGGCAAGCATGCAGCAGGCATATGGGCCTGCCCTGATGAAACAGGTACCAGCCTTATCACACATACACACACCAGCACGCAACCTCTGTAATCACAGAAGGTTGGAAAAGATCTCTAAAATAAACTCCCGCTGTCAGCCCTGTACCAAATCTACATATTTTCTTTAAAGTCCTAGGAAAGGAGACTCCACCACTTCCCTGACCACTCTCTTGGTAAAGAATTTTTTTCTAATATCCAATCTAAAACTCCCTTGGCACAACTTGAGACCATTCCTGCTCATCCTACCACTTGCCACTTCAGAAAACAGACTGACATCCACTTCCACTTCCATACAACCTCCTTTCAGGTAGTTGTAGAGAGCAATGTCTCCCCTTAGCCTCCTCCAGACTAAACAGCCTCAGATGCTCCACATAAGACTTAAGCTCCAGACCCTTCAGCAGCTTTGTTGTTGTCCTCTGGACATGCTCCAGCAGCTCAATGTCTTCCAGGTAGTAAGGGGTCCAAAACTGAACACAGTATTCAAGGTGAAGCCCCATCAGGACCAGACACAGGGACACAATCACTTCCCTGCTTCTGCTGGTCACAATATTTCTGATCTAAGTCCAGATGCTGTTGGCTTTCTTGGCCACCTGGGCACACTGACAGCTCATATTCAGCCAGCTGTCAACCAGCACCCCAGGTCCTTTTCCACAGGGCAGCTTTTCAGTCCTTTCCTTTCGTCCCCAAAACTTTAGCTCTACACAGGATTGTTGTGACCAAAGTGCAGAACCCTGCTCTTGACCTTTCTGAATGTCATGTAATTGGCCTTAGCCCATCAATTCTGCCTTTCCAGATCTCTCTACCTGGAATAGAGCAGACTGGGGTAGAAATCCACCCACAACCATCCACCCAACCACTCCAGGTAGGGTAGGGTGTCCTCATCTATCTCCAGCACTAGCATCGTTCTCAGTGCTACCAGTGCCAGCAGTAATCACTATGATAGGCAGGCACAGAGCATTTGTTGCACTGAAAATATACCAGAGCTCCTATTTTTATACTACATTACACATTTTTACAATACACCAAAGTTCCTATTATGGGCTGAGTCCAATGGCATGAGGTTTAACAAGGCCAAATGCCGTGTCCTGCACTTGGGGCACAACAACCCTATGCAGAGCTACAAACTAGAAGTCTGTCTAGAAAGCTGCCAGGAGGAGAGGGACCTGGGGGTGTTGATTGACAGCCGACTGAACATGAGCCAGCAGTGTATGTGCCCAGGTGGCCAAGAAGGTCAATGGCATCCTGGCTTGTATCAGAAACGGTGTGACCAGCAGGTCCAGGGAGGTGATTCTCCCTCTGTACTCAGCACTGGTGAGACCGCTCCTTGAATCCTGTATTCAGTTCTGGGCCCCTCAGCACAAGAAGGATGTTGAGGCTCTGGAGCGAGTCCAGAGAAGAGCAACGAAGCTGGTGAAGGGTCTGGAGAACAGGTCTTATGAGGAACGGCTGAGAGAGCTGGGATTGTTTAGCCTGGAGAAGAGGAGGCTGAGGAGAAGGAGAATCTTACTGCTCTCTTCAACTATGTGAAACGAGATTGTGGAGAGGCGGGTGCTGGGCTCTTCTCCCAAGTGATAGGGGACAGGACAAGAGGGAATGGCCTCAAGCTCTACCAGGGGAGGTTCAGGCTGGACATCAGGAAAAAAGTTTTAACAGAAAGGGTCACTGGGCATTGGAATAGGCGGCCCAGGGAGGTGGTTGATTCACCTTCCCTGGAGGTGTTTAAAAGGCTGGTGGATGAGATGCGGAGGGGCATGGTTTAGTGTTTGATAGGAATGGTTGGACTCAATGATGCGGTGGGTGTTTTCCAACCTGGTAATTTTGTGATTCTATGATTTTTGCCCCATGTGACCAGCTACTCGCACATTTAAGGCCGCGGGCGCTGGCTGAGGGCAGTGCGGGGCACAGGGCGAGGCCGCGGGATACTGGCTGCGGGGCACAGGCTGCATTCCGCCCCTCCGCGGCCCCTTCCCTGACGAGCTGCCGTTCCTCGCAGCCGGGCCCCGCAGGCTCCGGTGAGGGGAAGAGGCGACGTGGGGGGAGGAGGCGGTGGCCGGACAGGTGCTGCCGCATCTCTTGTCGCCATGGGAACGGCGCGGCGGAGGCGGCGGTGCCGAGGGCGCGCGCCGCCCCCACCCCCCAGCCCGCGACCAGGAGCGCGCGCGCGCGCAGGCTGTGCGTCTGTGGACGGTGTGTTGGGGGGGGGGGGGGGGTGGGAACACGCGTGTGCCTGTGCGCGCGCGCGTGCAAGCGTGCGCCTGGGTGTGTGAGCGCCTGTGCCTGCGTGTGCGCGCGTGTGTGCAAGCGTGTGCGCGCCCCCCCCGCCCCCGCCCCCGCCGGCTCTGCCCGGTCCCCATGGGAACGAGCGGGGGGTGGCCGCTCCCCGGCCCAGCCCCGCATCCCTGGCGGGAGCCGCAGCGAGGCCGCCCCGGGAGACGCCGAGGAGGAGGAGGAGGAGGGGGAACGCCGGAACGGTCCTCCCCGCCCGGCGCCGCGGTTGTTTACGGCACCATATGGCGGCGGGGGGAGGGGAGGAGGCGATGCTCATTGTGTCCGAGGGACACGCGCCGCACCCCGCGCCTCGGCTCCCACCGCGTCCCAAAGGGCCTCATTGCCGGGAAAGGGTTTGGGCTCCAGGGAATAAAGAGAGGCCTGGAGCCCCTAGAAAAAAGCCAGCCCCTTCCCTCGAGTCCATCCCTGATAAAATCTATTTATATCCTTTGTGTAAAGAGCAATATATAGAATATATCTCTATGGCAAATCAAACAGAAAAGGAAAAGGCAAAAGACGCATCACTGCTATTTTTTGTCATTTGTTTTCAGATGAAAATATGACCCGTTTCAGGGCACGTTCTGTTTATTGTTGATGCATATTAAGAACTGGAATTGAAGTCCTGGGCATCAAATGCTATGGCGAGAGCCACAGCGATTAATGCTATTTTTTTTTTTTCGAGTGAGGCAGCCGTTCATTTCAGAATAATCCTTGCTGCTCGGCGCTGATGGAGGCACGATCCGTGCAGCGCGTCTGGCCTCTGGAGAGCTGAGAGGCAGGGGAAATGCTTTGAATGGGCTTATTATGCCTTTTCCTTCAATGATTCATAAGATGGGTGCTGAACCTCGGTATTATTATAGAGAGAAAATCCAGAGACTATGGGTCTTGATAATAGGCAACTACCCTGCTATCCATATTACCTTGTAAAACGGAAGTATTGATTTTTTTAAAGCATGGTCTGCTACTTAGCAGACCAATCCCACTACTATTGTAGTCAGTGGGATTTTGCTATTGACTTCAGTGGGAAGAGGGGGTTTTGCCATTAAAATGGTCTATTTCACATTCTTATGGTAATGTCAAAATCGGCCTTCTTAGCCTTGGACATATTAAAGATTAATGTACAAATTATTTCAGCTCAACTTACTCCCCGCATTTCTGCTCGTGTCATGTCCCAAGTTTTGTTTGGATAAATACGATAGATAACTTACTTCTCTGGGTGGTTGTAGGTGGATTATACTGAATACATTCTCCAGTTTCATGCTTTTAAGGGGGTTTTTTGTTTGTTTGTTTGCAGGGCTATTTTTCTTGTTAATTTTACAGAAGCCTACATTTAGAAATCCATTTGTGGATCTCCTCTTGTGTGCAGCTTAGACTGCATTTGGTTGCTCACCAAAATAGCACGCCTGTCCAAAGAAAGACTAAATATATTAAAATGCAGCCAGCACAGTGAGTGGTTCAGTTCAACCAATGTTACGCAAGCAGGCTGATCCTACTGCCCATAGATAACATATATTTGAATATTGGCACTTGCCATTGGATTGGAATTCAAAATGAGAAACAGCAGGCCTCGAGGTCTGGAAATAAAAGCAACACAAGGAAAAATCCTTTTCTGTGCATATTAGTAAATAGTAATCTGCAGCAGAAATGACAAGAATCAAGGAAAATGCATAGTGCTGTGGACTGCAAACAGATATTGGGGCTATGACACACCGGCAAACACAGAATCACTAGATTGGAAAAGACCCATAGGATCATCGAGTCAAACCATTCCTACCAACACATTCAAATTCAAATTGCAAGGTGTATCCAGCACCATTATCAATTGCTTGCATATAAGTATAAAGACAAGCTTTAGTGCCTATCGGGATTCTGCTTAGCTACTTTCTGCTATATCATGGCATGATACACAAATTAAGTGTTCACAAATAAACTCCAATTTGAAATAAATGCTGGGGAATATACATAGAATTTGTTGAAAAATTTGCTGCAGTTAAATTCAGCAAAATGAAATTAAGCCATCACATTTCATCTTCCTCACATTTTCCAGGCAGTTTTAATTGTTAGGTAGTTAATATCTAAAGGTTGTTCTGTGTTTATAGGTGGCCAAAAAATATGCTTAGCTGCATAAATGCTGGTTTTGAAGATCAATAGTAGTTTTCCTGCCAAATTAACTGGAAACATCAGCATTCTTTTACCTGGTTTATTCCATTAGCTTTATTATTATGAAACATGTCATATCTGTTTTCTCTGCTTATTTTACTTTCCCTAAGCTCCACCTCTCCCAAAGCTTACTTTCTTACTTCAGGATGAGCTCATAAGGAGCTGTTAAGGCAAAGTTTGTTTATACTTGATTGGCTTTAACACTTCACTCCAGTTCTCTCATCTCACTTCCACTCCTATTACAAGGAGGATTGCTCTAATGCAAATACATTTCAAAGAGATAGGGAATTCTCCCCATAGCAGCTGTCCTAATGCAGGGAAGAATACAAAAAAAAAAGCAAAAAATGACTTCAAGAGTGTAACTGAGGACAAGCGTATATGTTGTGTATGTTTTGTTGGGAAGGGGAAAGGATGAGAGATGCACTTTTAGTTAACTTAAACATATAGAGAGTTGAAAGGACTAAGATCAAGCTCTTTCTGCAGCTTGTTTTTTTCCTCCCTAAACAATCATAATATGAGGATTTCTACAATGGGAAGTTGTCTGTACAGTGCACTGTGACAACTGCAGCTCTGCCACTGCAGAAGATTATAACCAAAGAGGTGGGAGTATTGTGCTCCTAGTATTATTCTACAGCTGAATTTGTCCTTAGTGTAATTAAACCTTTCTAGATATTCCCGCACATTTTATAAACATGTCTATACTGGAATACACTGTGGCAAAACCAGATAGCAGTTACAGGTATATTTTTCTTTACAAATAAAAGAACTTTTTCTGAATGTATCCTATCAAAGAACTCTGTTGTTGCCACCCTGTAAACTGACACCAACTGGTCGGGGTATTGAGTACTCATGGCAGATGCTTTGTGGGTGGACTCCTCACCTGGGCACTGGCCGTTATAAAGCCTGAGCATCACCCAAGGACTGCATTATGTCTTGAAAACAGGGGCGTAATCTCTCCCAAAAAAATGATTCTCGGACCTTTTGCTGGTCCCATCCCAGGAGAGGACTTCACCCAGCACAATTTAGGATGACAGAACTGGTCCTTCAAAGCCTCACAGGTTTCAACAGCTTGACTCACTGCAATTTCCTACAGCTATGGTTTTTCAGCTCTTTTGTAGGTCTGTAAGTTTACTTTTTGTATCTATTATACAAGTTAACAATTCAGTTTTAAATACTTCCACAGAACCATCTATACTGTACTTTATTTCCTTGAAATTACAACAAGAATTGTAATGCAAATTTGTGAAATTTTTTCAAGTCTGTATACGTGAAAATTTTCCTGACTTTATTAAGAATTATTTTTTAAAATCTTGTCATTACCAATTATAAGTAGCAGGAAAAACATAATTCATTAGAATTCTATTAATTAAATTGTTCTATTTATTATTAATAAAATTTGACCCGCTTTCACCTATTTAAGAATGCTTTTTTTCCTACTCAGTTTTTGAAAATGGTCCTTTCATTCAGGTTGAAAAGGCATGGGTTCAAGCAGGAACACATGTAAAACAATCTCTTCAGTTCCACAGTTGCCTCGAAGTCCAATGTATCTTGCCAAAATTGGGCTGATTTGAAGAGAATAATATTAGCATTTTCTATGTGAAAGGGCAGTTAAAAAGGGAAGAAAGTAGTTTTATTTTAACCAGCTTTATTTGCACCTAGATCTAGGCTTATTTATACTGTTTTGGTTCACATTTAACTCCTTGGAAGCTCACCATATGCCCAATTCAGCTCTCAGTTGCACCAAAACAATGATAATCAGGCCTTTTGCACTGGTAAAAAGCCAATGATTTGTGAAGGTTTTCTAAAACAGCGGAGTCAAAGTCCAGTGAGTTTACAATATATGTCTTTTTGAGAAGTTCTGGGGTTTGCTACTGCATCCATACAGAACTTATTATGCCATCTTCTTGTTGGATAAGCCCAAATTGAAACGAAAAACAGGTAAATACATGTGGCCTGTCTGAACCAGAGGTTTTAGGCAGATGCCTGGAATTGGATTATAAGCACTTATTAAAAGAAAGATGATCTGTTTGTTTGCTACAAATGAAATACTTCGGTATTATGGCGATGATGGCCATTGGGCTTTGCCGAACTCGCAGAATATAAAAAGATAAAGGTTATCAAAAGATATAATAAAAAAAATTATGACTATGTCTAGCTTAAGGGAGAAAAGAACGAGTTACATTCTTTCCTGTTTTCCACTGCTGTTTCTCAAGAAATTTAACGGGACAAGTCATCAAATTAAATATATGCCACCTTTGCTGGTCAGATTGGACAAAAGCTAAGTCTTCCAGAAATTGTCATAATTTCAGTGAGCTAATTTCCTCACCTATTTGCAATTAATTCTCTAATAATTCTGCTCTTTTTTTCTTTTCTTCTCACCACAGCAAGAGATCGGTAATAGTTGCAACAAGCACCAAAAAAAAAAAATTACAATCCTTGCACAAGTAGACAAAAATACAGAGGTGAAAACAGCACAATTCATCTCATCACAAGTGGAGTAAATTTGAAAACAGAGGTGGTTCATCACAAACTTCCCATGTAAATCACCACAATCTCATATGCTGTTCCACAAAGCTCAGAAATGTAATGGTCTCCTTCCTTCCTCCAGACTAATCTTACTACAGCAATGATCCACAGAAAGTGCTACAGTCAAACTGACCGACAAACCATCTAGTCCCAGTCTCCAAAACATGTTTCAGAGCTCAGTAATTAAACAAATAAATCTTTAAACCAAATATGGTGCTTCCAGGTGCATGGTTCAATTATGACCAAATTATTTTCCTCTGCTAGCTCTAGCCAAAGTAAGAACACATATCTAAAACTTTATCATCTATTCATGAAACAACAGCAATAAAACTAAGGCCACCAGCAAAACTAAAATTCAATACAGAGGGGAAGGGAAAATGCTGGGATTTCACCATGCTCCACAAGTCTTTCCCTGCATTGACTGTATGGGCCGGAACATGAATAAGGCTGACAGATGCTCTATGGGAAAATACCTGGGGAGATGATGCAAGAAAACAGGTTAACAGCAAGGCAGGTAAATGCTATCACCAATGCCCATGCTCCCAGGGGCGCAGCGCAAGAAGGGCAAGAATTTGACCTTGTCCTCACTTCTGCTCTAGCCAGGAAAGCTAGACTGATGTAAAGAGCATACTACATCCTTAGGAGAGCCACAGAGCTATCATTCTCTTGTAAAATCCTTGCCAGAAATTTTGGCTGAATCAACCAGAGTTTCTCTAGGGGCTGCAATGCAGACTTTCCATTCCCAACACTACAAGTTATAAAACAATGGCCTAGCTTTGAATTTACCTTTTGAAATGGTTGTCAAACACATCTTAGAAGATGGAATATGATGTAAATGGGTGGCTGCTCAGTATTCTCTCTCTGCTGTTCACCAGTATTTACACCACATCATTTCTCTCAGCGTCTTTCTACCTCTTTACATGTCTGTTTTCTACTGTGTATTTTTTCTTAATATTCATCTTTCTGGGTGATAGAACCATTAAAATCTACATTTCATTTAAGTACCCCCTTCTCTTTAATTAGCTCAGTTATCTTCCCTGTACCTTTCATCTATCGTGACCTTTTAGAGAGGAGGTAAATACTCTAAGCATGTTATTAAAGGAAAGGACATAGCATTTAATTAATGAGAAGGATAAGTTTTCAATATTGTTCTCTATACTTTTCCTAATGATGATTGTTATTACCCCCGCTATCTTTACTGAAGATACACTTATTGATTTGTTTGAAATTATTCCTAGATGTTTCCCTTGAGATGTTATACTAATTCCATACATTTTAAACATGATGGAAAAGCTTGAATTCTTCCTTTGCTTTCAAAAAGCTAATGTCACAGTGGCATAACATGTAAATTATCTGGCAATGGTCTGCAGGAATTCTGCCTGCCATGATTTCTCCTTTTTCCTTTTGTTACGATACTTCTATTTTTCCTCCCAACTCTTCCTTGAGTGGCTTAACCTGATTAATTTGCATTTCCATCCAGTGTTGAAACCCCTACATTTGTGTTTTATATGTATATACGTGTGTATATTTATGTATATACATATATTCTTATCTGTGTGTATATACACACATTAGACTGCATTTATATGGGGTCTCAAACACTTCTTATGGTTTCCTAACTCTTCACTAGCTTTAATTTGTCTTCCTAGCCAAAGTTTTAACCCTGCTTTAGTAAAGTCAGTATCAGATTTGTTGAATTCCAGAAGGAAGCCAAAACCAAAGTTGTACCTGAAAATTGAACATAACAATCTGAACATGACAGGTTAGAGGAACGTAATTAACCCTTACAAAATCCAAACTTCTTGCACCAACCAGGCATAGTTCATACTGACATTTAACAACTCAATTTTTAATTGTTTTCTTATTGTTTTTTTTTTCCCGGTGCTGAAATATGGTTCACAGGTCTGTCATTTCTATGAACTATCTTTACTACCTTTCTTTTCTCTTTCTAATACATTTTTTGCAATCTTCCAGCATCAATTTGCCACTGTTTAGTAATATTATAGTTACTGCCCTTCAATTTTTTTCGTGTTCTTAGATTTGTATTAGTCCTGGTAATTGAGGAGGCTTAGGTTGAATCTTAGGAAAAGTCTCTTCATTCAGAGGGTGACGGAGCACTGGAATAGGCTCCCCAGGGGAGTGGTCATGGAGCCAGGCCTAACAATATTCAAGAAGCATTTGGAAAGTGTATTCAGACACATGGTGTGAATTTGGGGGTTGTCCTATGCAGGGTCAGGACCATTCTTCAGTTTCATCACCTGAAAAATGTAAGGCCAGGATGGGTATTTCCTCATTGAAAATACATGTTGAAAACCAAAATCTGTGAAACCATTTTATACTCCTTGATCTTTCTTTTTCTGCTGAAACCTCTGGCCGTACTTCAGCTGTTCTCTTTATGTATTTTAAAAAATAACGGTTTGCCTGTTACTTATCTTCTATCAGCTTGGGGAAGTGAGCATTAGTCCACTCAAGAGTTTGATTTCCCACATGCCAACACAATGCTGCTTTACCCTACAAACAGGTCATGATTTAGCAGCAGCTACTTCAGTTCTGGATCTTCCTTCAATTTCTACAGTCCACCTAGCAGCATTGCTAGTGGTATGGATGAGTCAAGGGGCAACAAAGAAAGAATTCAGAAGATGTACTCATTTAAAATTGTACAGTGAGTTAGAGTCATAAATTGTTCAAGTACAAGTGATCACATCCCCTATTTTTTTTTTTAAATACAAGCAAAACATTATTGTATCCATCTCTTGTTGTATTAAAAACTTTGGGGTAACAAAATTTACAAAGCTTCCAGATACACACATCTTACCAGCAGTATAATATATATAACCTCTCATTTCCCAGAGGAGTTTAATTACAGGCTCTCCAGTGAAAAAGGTTGAATGCATTTCATCCTAGGCTCAAATAGGTCATTTAATAATACTTGTCCTTCCAAGTCTATACAGAATATTTATTTCTGAAAAAGTCTTTCCTTGAGGTTAACTGTAACACAGATCAGATTTATTAACTAAAACGTTCACTATAGATAGCCCCTTAACATCGAGAGTACCCACATATACAACTAAATCGTTCAAACCCTACGATTCAATTTCAACAACTAGCTTTAATCCCTGCAGATGCACACAGTAACTGTCAGGCTTTGCAGCTTGCAGTGTTACCGATTAAGCAGTTAGAAACCTGTACAACTATCTGTGATAAAGCTGACCATGGCCAAGAAAACCCCTTTGCGTGCAGAAGAATGCTCAACACTGTGACTTGTAGCAAGTCTTTCTTGGATATTGGCAATGCCTGTCTGGATATTTAAGGTTTATAAAACATTTAAAAATACCTCACTAGTGGAAATGCAAGGTTTTGAGGCTCATCTATTTAAACAGAACAAAAAAAGGTCATTTAAGAAAGCACTTTCAGTTCTCCTGCAGGACAATGCAAACAACTATCATGCACCAGCTAACATCTGTCTTTTGTAAAGTCAGAGAGGCTTCAGGCAGGTTTAAAATAGCATCTACAAGATAATAACATCTTTTACATCCTACAAAGCTCTACTTATTTTGGAGACTGCACTGATCAGGGCCAACCTACTCAATAAGGAATATGAGATTCCAGTGATGCTCTTCAGAGTTTGGTGGGATCCTCCTGAACAGTGTTTCCTGCCACACTGTCTCGTAATCTTTCTCTACATCTACCTCATTGAAGCCTCTCATCAACATTTGCCTTGTCTGATTTGTTCCTCTCTTACCGGCAATCTCTCAGCAGGTGTATCCTGCGTATTTGGAAAGACCAGGACCTAAATAGATGCCTTTAGACCAAACCCAAGAGCTGCTGGTTGAATCCTTTCAACAACAGACCTCATGGTTCAACGTCAGCTACTTTTAATTTATTTCTGTAGTATAAAATTAAATTTGAATCATTCACTCCCACATTCATCTAGCAAAAATACTAGCACTTGTGCCCGAGGGGCCTGTGTTCATGGTAAGCCCTCTCTACGTAAGAGTTTTGTGTGTATAGTCTCTCCAGATTGTATCTCCTGTCATAGAATCACAGAATAGTTTGAGTTGAAACGGACCTTCAAGATCATCTAATTCCAATCCCCCTGCCATGGGCAGGGACACCTCACACGAGATCAGGTTGCTCAAAACCTCATCCAACCTGGCCTTGAACATCTCCAGAGATAGGGCATCCACGACTTCTCTGAGCAATCTATTCCAGTGACTCACCACCCACACAGTAAAAACATTCTTCTTCATATCTAATCTAAATCTACCTTCTTTCAGCTTAAAATCATTCCCCCTCCTCCTATCACTGCACTTCCTGATGAAGAGCCCCTCCAAAGCTTTCTTGTAGGCCCCACTTCAAGTACTGGCAGGTTACCATAAGGTCTCTCAGGAGCCTTCTCTTCTCCAAGCTGAACAATCCCAGCTCTCTCAGCCTGTACTCCAGCCCTGTCTTCATCTTTCTGGCCCTCCTCTGGACTCACTTTAACAGATCTGTGTCCTTCCTGTGCTGAGGACTCCAGAGCTGAACACAATACTCCAGGCAGAATCACCCTTTTGAGAAAGTCCAATGGAAACTCATTCTGCTGATTTTGGTTGCTATAGTGTGCAGAGCTCTTTTTCGCTGGTCCTTCTACCCCCCTTTCTGGATGCTGATACCCAAAGACAGGTAGGCATGATGTGGGTGTACTTTAAGTACCGGAAGGCTGCTATAATGTCTTCCTGAAGCCTTCTCTTCTATAGGCTGAACAACCCAAATTGTCTCAGACTCCTGATCCTCATCACGGCCTTCCTCTGGACTGTCTCCAAGACATCCATGCCCTGAGGACTCCACAGCTGGACAGTACTCCAGATAAGGTCTCACCAGAGCAGAGTAAAGGGGCAGAATCATCTCCCTCAACCTGCTGGTTACATTTCTTCCAATATAGCCTAGGATACAACTGACATTCTGGGCTGCAAGCACACACTGAGTGTCGAACAAGAGCAATGGTGATTGCCTCAAAAGTTAGGAAAAGAAACTATCTCTGTAAAAAGACCAGAAAAAGTCCCATTATGCTGCATTGAAGTATATTAGCCTATCAGCATATAGCGGTAACCTGCTAGCAAATGCCTGTGTACTTTTCACTAATCACATAGCTGTGCAGTCACAGAAAGAACACTCAGTACCTTTAACGAAAATCAGAGCTGAAATGTCTGAGCAGGAGTCCCTAACATGCTGCATCATGATGGAATACAGCACAGCTTCACTGACAAGAGGCTGAGGGTAAGGCACTGGAGAACCAAGTTCACTCTCACCTCAGTATTCTCAGCAAAGCTTCCCAGCAGCATGAAAATGAAAGGGGGAGGTTTTATGTTGTATCACTGGAAAGATTCAGGCTTTCAAGCTACAAGCCCGGTCTTTACTACTTAATCTGTCATCGTGTCTCTCACTGTATGTCAGTATATATGGGATGGATGTATCAGTAGTAATTTTTATTATGGCATTGCTGAGCCTATTTAATGTTTCTGAAGTAATGATAACGTTTTCTAGTTTTACAGAGGACCGCTTTTAAATGTGCCCTTTAAAAAAAATTATTCTTTTTGGCTCATGTTCCTTTGGAAAATTCTAGTTCAACATTGTTACCAAGAATCTCAATATCCTCCTCTCATTTTGCCTTTCTCTCACACATGCATGTGGAGATGGCATCTTACATATGGCCACCTTAACATTTTTTAATTTCAGGACAAGAGTTATCTTCTGTATTCATGACCGCTTTGTCGAATGCCTGCATTAAGACTTGCCAACTAAACCAGTTTTGTTCCATCTGCTGTGACCATTTTCCAGCATCATTTCTCTGATTCACCAGCACCCCTCCTCGCGGAGTCTACTGGAAGGTCTGCAGACAGCAGGGCAGAGGTTGTCAGTGATAGGAGATGAAGCTCTGCAGACTTGAACAGGGGTTAAGGAAAATGTGGTGGGCAGCTAAGATGGACGGATACAGCAGGGCTCAAATACCACCTCTGAGCCCGGAAGGTGCAGTTGATGGGTCTGTAGACTACCATTTGTAGTAGTTGTACCTTGAGATGAATTGTACCTTGAGATGAATTATAGTTCACCCTCAGCATCACCTTTCTGTGGTACTTAATGCCTTTATGCGTTGGCAGTTCAGCAGGCTACAGAACTACCAATATACATCTGAAAAACTCTTTAATTCATTTTTTATACTGGCAGCTAGAAAAATGGGGAGAAATGCAATGAAGCAAAGCTGCGTATTTCAGATTGCTATAAAGTGCCCCAAAATACTGAACAATTTAAAACACTAGATAATTTAAAGCACCATATTTTGACATATGAGCTATATGCACCAGGATGTTACTTTTGTTGTTCATAAAATAATTTCTATAAAAACCAAATTAAGCATAAACGCATTTGTCCATCTACTGTTCTTCATCACTAACAGAACAAGAGGTGGGATGGGATACAGCCTGTTCCATAGAAATGACTGGCCTATAATTTTAAGCCCTAAATCCTGTAATCAGATTCAGTAGTACAGCCCTGCACCTGCAGAAAGCCTCGCTGGTCTGCTAGCAGCAATCCAAGAACTACCGGATCCTTATAGAGGAGCTAAAGACTTAACTAAACTGAACAAATTTTGGGTTTTGAATGAAAGTTCTTTCTATGCCTATAGCTGAACAATATAAAAGACAGGAAAATTCATACATTAGGCTTGTCATTTCACTAAAGTCAGGGGAGTCATTCCAAATTAATAACGACATGAAAGCAATGTGAACTTGGCCTTTGAGGTTATATTCTATTAATTTGCTAATACCGTGTAAATTCTATATTTGAGACGTATCCTGCAGTTCTCTTCTAAAATAAATTTATACTCACAATCCACTGATACAGCCTGGGCCATTATCTCTTATAACTAATTTTTAAATCGAGACTGATTTTAAGAGCCACATTTGTGTCTACAGACAACATCAAGCAAGAGAAAGTGGTGAAAAGAATTGGTTTTCAAGTTGCCAATCAATAAATAGTTCCAGTTAAAGAACTATGCAAAAAACACACACACGCACATAAAAAAAAAAAAACCCATAAAAATCATGTATATCATTGGAAAAGATATTATACTAGAAATATTAGTTCCACTCATCCTTACGGATTGCAAGTACCGACCATTAAAAGTCAATACTGTCAGCCATTTGACATATTTTTTGGCCTGACAAGTTTCTCCATCGCATCTAGGTTAGGCATAATTTCACTGCTTTCATAAAGTACAAGACTTTAGGATGATAATCGCAGCAATCTGAAAAGCTGCAGAAGCGAGATATTCTCTGGGCTGCATATAGGAATACCTTACTGTGTGTTGTCCCACTCTGGACCTAAAATGGCTGTTTTGCAGGGGCTGTTGTTGCTTGGTGACCAAAAGTGCATCTCCTAGGCCACCGAGGGATGTGAACATTCAGAAATTGATTTGTTCCTGTTGCTCTTGAGGAGACCGTACCCATAAAACAGATTAAGCCAGCACATAATAATCTATGCATTCTCCTTGCTGGCATGCTTAAACTAGGCACTGAAGATAGGCCTGTGATTTTGAGCTACTTACCAATCAGGCAAGGGAAAAATAGAATAATGCCTCATGCGCTACTGCCCACAGAATATGAAAGTAGACCAAGCCTCAGCTACTGCGAGACTACCCCTGCTTCAATTAAGTCTGTGTTGTACATCTATCCTGTTCCAGTGCAACCTCCCAGTTGCTATCAGGCTCTCTTTCTTTCATTAGAATCAAGTAGTTAATTAGCCCCAGCCTGTCCTCTCTCCTTCTCTCTTTCCCTTTAACGCAGCAGTAATGATGTCTAATTACCAGCAGCAGTGGATTACAGCACCATCAGGAGCAAATCTCTCTGGCTGACAGCAAAGCTGAGTAGCAAATCTTAAAGCTTCAAGGAGAGAATAAATTCCTAATGAAGTATTTGAATATTTGCTTATTTTTGACCAGCTTGTGACTATAGGGTCCAACTTGTAATTTCATCCGTCCTGTTACTGCAAAGAGAGAGCTCATGCTACCAGCAGTGATTCATTTTAAATTGAAGTTACTTTTACCCATGGTGAGATCAAGCGATGGACAAGAAGAGGGGGCAGATGAGAGATTCACAGTTTGGGTATCTGTTATTTTTTGTGGCTTTCTCTGTATACTGGATGAGCTGAATAGTATGGGATAATGACAAGAGAGAGAGAGAAACCAACAGTGGGCATCTTTCTAAACAGTCAGAAATTAATAAACTCTTAAATAATTAACAAAAAGAAATAAAAGAATGGGCTTTTAAGGCCTAGCAATGATTACTGTCTGATGAAAATCCTATCTTTCCCCCTGTAACTTATCCTTCCTTTCTGGTTGAAATCCTAGGCTTCCTGAAGTCAACACAGGCTTTGCTACTGGCCTTCTCCAGACCAGGGGCTGCATCCCTGTTCTGTCAAAGAGGTGATTTCAGAGCCCAGCAGACGCTGCCCCTTCCCTAGCAATTGCTCATACAAGCCCTTGCCACCCTGCAGGTCTACTTAAACACTCCTCTACCTTTTGTGATGAGATAGGGACACCAGATTCATAGGTTTAAGAAGGGGCCAATGTTTGTTTCTCAGATCTGACTGTTGTATCCAGACGCTGAATATCGCTTTTTCTCGTTTATGTTGGACAACAAATTTATATTGGCCAGCTGAAGGAAATCTTACCTACATGCAGGACCTATCCTGGAAGGGTTTACATGTCATCGTTCAAGTAATGCACAGACATTCAGGAATTGCTTACAGATACATCATACTAACTTGCCTTTCTTGATTTTATTAGCAGACATCCTTATTTTATTAGGACATCAGTTTGGTTGCTTACTGTAAAGATAGTTAATTCTATATGAATATAAATACATATATAAGGAATACAGAGACATTCACAGTTGAGGGTATGAATCACCCAAAACGAACAAAGGTAGGGCTAGCAAGTTTATTAAAAAAAAAAAAAAAAAAAAAAAAAAAAAGCTTGATCTCTGAAGTTAAAAAAAAATAGAGAGAAATTTTGATTATTTGGTCTGAAAATAAAATTGAGGAGGGAATGCAAGGCTGGACTCTAGGCTTTCATGGCCTAATAAATATGAGAGAAAATAGACAAGCTGATCATCATCGCTGAATCTTGTGTTTCAGAGCCCAGAACGGCACTTAATTTTTAAATCCCATCATGTAAAAATTAAGGTTAGCCTTTTTATTTAGTAGCGTAGTCAAATGTCATTCTAAAAAATACTTAATTTGCTTACAGTTTTGAACTTGGGAGTGAAAAGGATACCTTTAGAGATGAACAATCTTGCCTGCTGGCTCTCCAAAATCAATTATTCCAGTAAGCAGAAGAGGTATTAAAACATACCAACCTCATTGGAAACTTCTGCTTTAGACTACATTTCCACTATAAATTGTACCTACAGTACCCTCTGGGGTCAGATATTAGCAATCGGTCATCTAGTGGCAGAAGAGAAATCTCCCAAATAAATAACCTGAATAGCCTGAATCTATAGGCAGACCTAGAACACTCCAGTGAATAGATAACATAGAGAAGGGAGCAAGCTGTATGCAGAGCTGTGCTTTCACTTTCAATCTTCATATTCGTAAATTCCTTAAAATTAATTCCCCACCTCTGCCTCCCTGCAGCCACATGGCGGTGATGACAAGGGGGCAAATACAAGGCGGCCCCCGGGAATGCCCAGGTTTATGACTTAAGCAAGGCAGAGGGAGGCAGATTTCCCCGGCAGCCTACGTCACAGCCCAACCCAGAATACTTTCCAAGAAGCCCCTTTTGCTGCGCCACCCAGCAACCTTCCCGTTAGGTCAGAATCGTAGAATTTGGGTTGGAAGGGACCTTAAAGATCATCCGGTTCAAACACCTCTGCCATGGGCAGAATAAGCTTTCAATCAAAAAAAAATAAGAAGAAAAAGAAGAAATAATTATTTTTTTAAGGGAGGGAAGGTTTCTCCTCCAAGCCAAATGCCCAGGCAGGAATATTTTCAATTGCCGGGTTTCCTTTCCCAGCTCCCCCTCTCCTCCCACCCTACGCGCAGACAAAAGAAGCTTAGCTTGCGTGCCCCAGACCAGGAGAAGTAAGAATAATGATACACGAAGAGAGTTCAATAGGCAAAAACCTACTTGCAGCCAACAGTCCCCATCTTCTCACATAGGAAAAATCTGTCGCTCCCGCCACCACCGAGCACATAGAGCTCCCCGGCTGCCGCCGGGGGGGCTGCCGCGCTGCCCCAGCCCATCAAATGGAGTCCCAGCTTTATGGCTGCGAGGCTGGTGCATCCCCAGAAAGAACCAAGCGCACCGTTTCCCTCGGTCATGCGGAACCCTCTCTCCCTCTCTCTCTCTATCTCTCTCTCTATCTCTCTCTCTCCCCCCCTCTCTTTCTCTCTCTCTCTCTCTCTCTCTCCCCCTTTGTTGAGCATCCTCTCCTCCCGCCGCCGTTCCCACCGCAGCCGGCCCGCACCATAATAATAATAATAATAAATACGTCTTAAAAGCGGGAGAGGGGGAGGGAAACAACCGATATCCCGAGGAAAGCCACAGACATAAGAGAGAGAGAGAGAGAGAGATGCCGGCCGGTGTCCGGGCTGGCCGGGCGCCAGGCGAGGCTCCCCCGGAGCGGGACCGAGCGGTGTCCGGGCAGCGGCACAAAGGCCGGGACAAAGCCCGCCCGGCCCCGCGACGGCGACGCGGGGAGATGCGGGGGTGGGGGACACACAGGGACGAGGAGGAGAACGACACGGCCCCGGCAGGGCGTGTGTTGTGCGCACGATCGCTTTAAATGGAAAGGACCCACAAAGGGCTCGGCGGTGTATAATGTGACAGGCAAACGCGACATGGTGATGATGACTCGGGGGAAGAGGGAGGAAGGAGCCAAGTGTGGCTGCGGCTCCCCCGGTGCCTCTCGCCCCCGGAGCCGGGGCTGCGGCGGCCGACATAGAACAAGGAAGACAATTCTCTACTAACCGTGGTTTTGACTGGCACGTACAGCACTTGCTTCCCTCCTCCAGCACCACCACTGACCTCGTCCGAGTTGCCGAGCTGGAAGCCTTTAGATTTGACCCAGAATTTGAATTTGGCGTTATCCGTGGAGCTCGACTCGGAGCCGTTCAGGAGCTGGACGATCCGGTCGTATTTTTTACGGGTCACCGTCTTGGTTTTTCCCGAGTCCCCGTAAGTCCTGAGGCACCAGTCTTGAAACTGGCGGTACATGTCCCGGTCGCCGCTCTCCATAATCCCCTAGTAGCCGGCCGCACACATGCACACGCGCTCGCACACACCCGCACACGGACACACGGACACACGGACACACGCTGCCGGGTGCGGGGCCGGGGGCCGCCCCGCCGCACTTTGCACCTGTTCACCCGGCGCTCATGAAAAATGCATCCAGCTCCCAGCCCGAGCGAAGCAGGTCCCGGTGCAGGCAGATCCCAGCGGCTCTGGTGGGATTTTTTTTTTTTTTTTTTTTTTGTTGTTGTGGCGGAGGTTCGGGCGGGTTCGGGGGACGGGAGGGGGATGGATGAGGGGGGCAGCGGTCAATTCAATAATGTGGCAATGTTCTCCTTCATTTTGGGGGGGTTTTGTTTGTTTTTTGGGTTTTTTTTTTTTTTTTTTCACAGGAGGCAAAACGGGTCTGGTAGAGGCTCCTCTTATCCTTCCACTGTACGTGATCAGTCTCCTTTAATAATTGTGCGAGGCAGGACTATCCCACTGGCTCCAGCAGCGTCTTACCCGGAGAGGGTTCGGGTGGATAAATAATTAAAACCGCATCCCTCGGCTTAGCGAAAAGAAAAAATATCGACTCGGATCCTTCTTTTCCATACATCAGCTGCACCCGGATTCCCTCTGGATGGTGCAGGTGAAGGTGGGGGGAAAAAAAGAAAGGAAAGAGGGGAAAAAAGGCTCCCCCTGCTCCGCCCCGGCTGCCTGCTCGGGAGGCTGCTCTGTCTCTGTCCTGGAGAGCTGCGCCTCTCCCCGAAGCCGCCTCTCCGCGCAGGATGGAGGCAGCACTGAAGGGCAAACGGGTCTCCCTGCTCCCCCTTTATTCCAAGGCTGGGCGGTTCTGCTTTAGGTATCCCCGCTCCGGGCATGAAGGTACTGGAAAGAAAGAAAGTTCTTACCTGCTATTTTCTAAGCCTAATACATCCGATCCGCGTTTTACGGGCATATTTTTTAATTGGGGGGGGTGGGGGTGGGGGAAACGGTCTGTGAGCATTTCAGTTCCTCATATTCGGTCCCATTGAAATTTCAGATGCCCTTTTAGGATTTTTCCTCTTTTTTTTTTTTTTTTACTTAGCGATCCCAGCAGATGGAGCGAAAAGGGGAAAAAAAAAAAAAAAAAGGAACACCAAACCAGATTCTATAGGGTAGGCTCGGATATTGGACCAGAGGAGAGAGAGAGATCAGTCCCAGGAGGATGTTGGTGAAGGGAAGGAGGCGGCTCTCGGCTGCTCTGCCAGTGTAATGATGGTGCTCACACATGTAGGACTCCTCGGGTGCGGGGTATCCTTTGCTCTCTGGGCTAAACTGGCTACAACGCATCCAAGTAAGTTTGCGTGCGGATGCTGAGCAAACACGCACCACCACCCCCCTCAAAAAAAAAAAAAAAAAAAAAAAAGAAGGAAGAAGAAGGGGAAAAAAAAAAAAAAAAAATCGGCAATCTTGATTTTTGTCCCCCTCCCGGTGTCAGTTTCAGCTCACGCCGGAGATCTCCGCGCTGTCCCCGGCGCCTCCCGCCGCGCCGCTTCTCCTGGCCGGGTCTCCGCCGCCGCGCCCGCCCGCGCCGCCTCCGCCGTGCGCGGCTCCGCGCTCCCACGCTCCGGGGCGCCGCGCTCTGCGCCGCGGTGGCCGCAGCGCGCTCCGGCCCGGGCCCCGGCGCCTTCTCCGCGATACGCACACCCCCGCACCCCCCGCCCCGGCCCTCCGCCCCGACACCGCCGCCACCCTCCCCCCCTCCGCCCCGCGAGCCCTGATTGGCCGCCGGGACAAAAGTTTCTGTGGCGACGGCGGCGGCGGCGGCGGCGGCGCGGTGACGGGCAGCGCTGTCCCATGTCGGGATGGCGCGCGGGGCGCCCCCGCCTCCGCGGGCGCGGACCCCGCCGCGGGCTGCGGGGGGGAGGGACGGAGGGAGGGATGGGGGAGAGGGGCGAGGAGAGGCGAGGGCGGCGTTTCCATGGCGATGGATCCAGGAGCGGCACCCCTACCGCCACCACCACCACACACACACACACACACACACACACACACGCAGAGAGGCGCTCCCCGCGCCCCCCCCCCCCTTTTTTCTCTTCCTCCCCGCGCGCAGACGGAGCGAGCGGATCAGCTGACGCATCATTAGCTTAGGACCTAATTATTGCTTATTGGAGCAAGAAGCGCGCGCGGGGTCGCGGCGCGGAGTGGGGGATGGGACGGGATGGGGTGGGATGCGACGGGATGCGCGTCCCCGCCGCGCTCGGCGCCGCACCGGGGGGTCCCCGCGGGGACACGTGGCCGCCGCCGGCCCGGGCTTCCCCTCGGAAACGGGCGAACGGAGCCGCTCGGCCGCCTCCCCCGCGGCCCCGGGAGGCTCCGGCTGGAACCGGGAGGCCGGGCTGGGCTTAAACCCCGGGCACGTGCCCTTTTCTCGCCCGCAGCGCTGGAAGCGAGGGGCGTGCGGGCTTCCCAGGCTTCAGCTCCGTGTCCTCCGCAGAAATCTCGCCTGCGCCCGGGCTGCCGACCGCTCGGGGCCCGGAAGGGGGGTTTGCGGCGGGTTTTCGCTTCCCAGGCTCGGGAAACGATGAGCAACCCCCCGCTCGCAGCACCTCGCACCCCGCAGGAACGAACTATCGCGGGTTGTGGGCCAAGAAAACCGTGTTGGCCGAGCCTGGATTTCTGAGGCGAGAAGGTGCCAAGGCAGCTGGGAGAAGCCCTTCTTCGCCCATCCCAGCCAGACCACGCTGGTCCATCGGGGCCACACCTCAACCCGGCCTCCATCTGTCTCCCTGCTTGACCCCTGACTCGCATGCACCCCCACGCTGATCTGCTCCTCTCCATCCTCTCTCCCTCTCCCTGGTCCCGTGTTTATTCTCTATTTTTCTGCTTTCTGTCTAGAAACACCGCAGCAGAAAGCAGGTGAAGCTGGGAGACGACTGTTTAAAAAAAGCCCGCTGAAGGATGTTTGTGTCTCCAAAACCCTTCCCGGCATCTGCAAAATCTGAGAGGACAAGCTGGCACAATGGGCTGAGAAAAGTAGGACTTAGAGATAACCCAAGGAGGTCTGAGACTTTTTGTTGGCCACAGGGTCCGTAAATTATCTTGGCAGCTCTGTTTTGGTGCTTGAGGAGCACAGGACTCCTGTCCATCACAGGATCTGGAGGAGAGGCAGTAACAAAGGAACCGCTGTGGAGAAGGGAAACGAGGAGAACCTTGCTGAACCCTCACCCAGCAGGCTTTGTGAGATGTAGCATTACTTTAATGTGCCGTTATATCTACGTTTAGAAAAGGGGTCACAACATAGATTGGGCTGCAGTGCTAAACAATCCTGTCAGATAATTGTTTTCAAGCCAATCTCCCGCTGAGGGTCTTCGTCATTTCTATATCACGCTGATACCATGTTACGCGTGAATCCAAAGTAAGGCCACAAATCGAGGAGGGGGAAAAGAAGACATGATGTAGCTGGGAACAGTGATCCAGACAGTTATAGCATGGATGAGTGAAATGCTTGAAATAGGCAGGAGCATTTTAGTCTTTGAGAAAATATTTCCATATCCAGCAGTACCACACTGGATCGTGTAAAGACCTATATCCCTTCTCAGCAGAGAATCACAGAATCACAGAACAACCAGGTTGGAAGGGACCCATCGGATCTTCTAGTCCAACCATTCCTATCTAACACTAAACCAAGTCCCTCAAGACCTCATCCACCCATGCCTTAAACACCTCCAGGGAAGGTGAATCAACCACCTCTCTGGGCAGCCTATTCCAATGCCCAATGACCCTCTGTGTGAAAAACCTCCTCCTAATCTCCAGCCTAAATCTCCCCTGGTGGAGCTTGAGGCCATTCCCTCTCGTACTGTCCCCTGTCACTTGGGAGAAGAGGCCAGCTCCCTCCTCTCTACAGAAAAAAATCTTAAATTCAGTAGAGTTTGGACCATGCCTTAAAAAAACCCCAGAAATACTCATTGTTTCTTCAAACTATTTAATGACAGGAGAGAGAACAAAGAAAAGTGGATGAAAACCAACTGTGACAGGAAGTGCGGATGGAGAGTAGAAATCAGTATAATATTTAACTCAGCGGGATTTGTCTCTTTGTTTACTGTTAGGATTTTTGATTAGCTTTGGTGAAAGACACGGACATTTATTACTGCTTCCGTTAATCAGTTGTCTAGAAGTCCTAGGATCATCCTGGAACCCCACCATGGATCAGCATAGGTCACAAAAATGATGCTCACCATAAAGGATTGGTGATCTAAATAAGTTTGATTGTGTGGTGCATAACTTTGCTCTTACATAAATGTACATTGTAGGATATATCTGCGTAACTTATTAAATATGCCTTCGATGTATACAGTGGTTTCAGCAGAATTTATATGGTGAGTTTAGAATACAGATCTTTAATCCCCAGATTTTAAGTTGTCTGAGATCCTGAAACTAGTAGCATAAGATTATATTTCAATAAGGAAAATTGCATGAGGTTAGCTTCACCATTCTGGCTTTTTTTCTGTATCAGAATTGACAGGTTTTAATTACACAGACTGGAATCTCCTTGAATTGAAAAAGTCTTGCACAGACCTTCCTTCTGTGAAGACTTCCAGTGACACTCCATTACTCAGTTGAACTTTCCCATCCTTAGGGAAAGGGGCTGTGTCTGTCCTTCAGTGCCATGGACTGAGACTCTTTTCTGTTCTGGATTCTGTAGAACCCACTTGCCTTTGTCAGAAAATGAAAGTTTCTGTCCTTGAGTTTGGAGACAGCCTTCCTGTGGCAAATCTGTGCCTGGCTAGATTGTTTGCTCTGCAGCCAGCCCAAAACAATACACCACCAACAGATGTGTGAACTTTTCCATTCAGTGTAATGAAGCGTTAGTTGCAAAACAGAGTTTTGTCGATTTAAATTGCCTCATGTGCATCAGGCTGTGAAAGAGGTTTAAAATAAATCATGAATAAGTTATAAATATTGTATTTTTGGAATTATCAACTCTAACAAGTCCACTGGCAATAGAAAGCAAAGACTTAGGCAGAATGTGGCCTGATGTCTCTCATTAAAGGTAAGTTACTAGTGTTCCTAGATGAAATTACCGTATTCTGGTGACACAGCACTGAGTCCATAGAAAAAGCTGAGAAGACACTTTCAATTTTTAAAACTTGCTGAAAAAAAGAGAAGATTTTTGTCTGAAATCTACCATTCAACTTCTGGCAAAGAAGAATATCCAGAAACATACACACTGCATTTCAGCATAGTGCTTGATACAGAGTTACTGGTTGAGAGTTGCCTTTGAGGGTAAGAATTTTCTGTCACTAGCTTTTTTTTTTTTTTTTCACTAACATAGTTAGAAAAATAATTTTGATGCTTCTAATTTGCCACATGCATGAGTTATTATGGAAAGTCTGCTTTCAGTGCAGGCTGAATATCTCCCTTGCTGAACTGAGAGAAGATGTGGTTAGGAATAAAGAAACCACAGCTCCCAATGATTTACTTTAAACTGTACCTGCTAGCACTTTCCCTCCTTTCTAGAGTGAATTTTGGTGGAGGTCTTTTGTCATGTTCTTTACAGCCCTAATGCTGGTAGAGGCAGAAGTCAATGTTTGTGCACTGCATAGGCTTGTCTGTGCTGTCTTCCCTTGGTCTCACGTGCTTGACGAACCCCCCTGAGCAGCTGGGTAATCAGTCACCTCATTATGTTTGAGGAGGTGGGACTCTGCTGTTAGACAGCTTTCATGAGGAAAAAAAAGTCACCATTCCACCTACTAGTATTGCTGGCAAAGAACCACTCTAGAAAGATCAGAAACTAGAGGTGGATACTTGGTAGTAATAATGTATGAAAACTGCAAATAAATGAATGCTGCCAGGTTTTTGATTTATCTACTGAGTGAATTGTCATGGAGCAAAGCCTAAACTCTACATTGTTGTTAAATATAAGCATTTCCAGCGAGTTTTCTATTGTTTCAAATTCCAATATTCCCTTTCTGTTTTTTCCATTAGGTTTTGGTCAGTTAGTGCTGAAGTTCGGAAAATTAGGAAGGGGTAGACCAAGGCAATGAGTCAAAGATGGATTACAGGAACGTACTAGATGATTGTTAAATCTTTGTGGGGACAGAGGCTGTATGTTTCTGGATTTATAAAGAAGTGGAAGCATGGCGACGTAATTCTGGTTAGGATCTTTTCACATAGACTGGTCTTGGTGATGTTGATGAGAATAATATTGGGATATAGTCCATCTTTTCCTCTTCACGATCTTGTCTGGAGACATTTGGAATCTCTTATGGAAAATAGTCAAACTCGCTCTCCCTTAATGCAGTTAAAAAAAATTCAGTCTCAACTTCATTTACAGAGCTGCTTTTCTTTAAGCAGCAGTTCTGCAAACCATAACTTAACGTATTTCTTTTCATTTATGCTTTATTACTAAGAATATTTGCATGAAAACAGGATCTTTGTTTAAAACATCCTGCTTCTTATTCCTCACAGCTCATTGGGTTGGAAGCGATTGCAGTACCCTCTACAGAAGGCTCTGATCCCTTCAGAGCAGGAAAATATAAGCAGGAATAGAGAAACTTTTAAGAATCTAAGTTCGTGTTTTCATGCAAATGTCCTCATTTCCTTTGTAATAAAGAAAGGAAAAGGGAACAAATATGTGACATACAGTGGAAAAAAGAGAATGTTTCAAATGTGTTGAGGTTTACATATGGGCATTGAATGGTTTTTAATGTTCTAATGATGCCTTGCACTCAACTTTGCTTGCTTTTATCCTTAAAGAGAAGGTGTGCACAAAGGATTTTTTTGAATGTGTGGATGTAGGATTTCTTATTCTTTCTACAAGCAATGTATCTTTCTCAAGAAGAGCAACGCTGATAAACCAACTACTGGAATATCACCTTATGTCTTGTCTAAACCAAGCCAGGACTCACAAGGCAGTGCTGAAAATGCTAACAGTCTATCCCTGTTAGTGTTCTTAACTTTATTACCATGGAGGAAAATGTGATCATTGGAAATTTTTCCAGAAAGTTCCAGATCCAGCTGTACAACCGTCTAGTCATGTCAGGCACTATTCGTCAGAGCCAGCAGTGGAGCAGAGTGTGACTAACCAGCTGGCACTGTCCTCCTTACAACACGAGGAAACTGTGGAGGAAGCGGGGAAAAGGAGGAGGAGAATTAGTCAATCTGAAATATATGGCAAAATACAACATTAATCCCTACCTGGTATAATTTTGCATCTGATGTAAAAGTAAAATCTACGTTTTGCTTCTGTATAAGCAGCGTCCGGTCCTTCTCCCTCTTCACAAAGTTTAGGAGACTGCTGGCTAAAGACCGAAACAGAAGAAGCATTACCTCCCATTGCAGATATTATTTCCTCATTTCCTAGACTATTTTATGGGTTTCAGCTCCTTAACCTAATTGATCTTGCTTCACAAGTGAAATTTACTAAAATACTTCTCAAATTTTTGCCACTGTAGTTTTACTATAAGCTAGCCATGCTCTTCTGTACTCAGCACTGGTGAGGCCGCTCCTTGAATACTGTGTCCAGTTCTGGGCCCCTCACCACAAGAAGGATGTTGAGGCTCTGGAGCAAGTCCAGAGAAGAGCGACGAGGCTGGTGAAGGGGCTGGAGAACAGACCCTATGAGGAGCGACTGAGAGAGCTGGGGTTGTTTAGCCTGGTGAAGAGGAGGCTGAGAGGAGACCTCATTACTCTCTACAAGTACCTGAAAGGAGGTTGTGGAGAGGAGGGAGCTGGCCTCTTCTCCCAAGGGACAGGGGACAGGACGAGAGGGAATGGCCTCAAGCTCTGCCAGGGTAGATTTAGGCTGGAGATTAGGAGGAGGTTTTTCACACAGAGGGTCATTGGGCATTGGAATAGGCTGCCCAGGGAGGTGGTTGAGTCACCTTCCCTGGAGGTGTTTAAGGCATGGGTGGATGAGGTCTTGAGGGACTTGGTTTAGTGTTAGATAGGAATGGTTGGACTAGAAGATCCAATGGGTCCCTTCCAACCTGGTTGTTCTGTGATTCTTTAAATGAAAACATCATGCACATTTTGCCGTAATACGTGTAGGGTCCCACAATGATCATTAAAGAAGTGCCCTTTCAGAAATAGTCATTACTGGTAGCTTTTGACTTGGTAATGTTCATGCACTGTTTCAGTGTCCTGAATAAAGTTATCATCAAAACACCAAGTCAGTGCCGTTGGCATCAACTTTAAGCAGCAGAACAGTATAAATAGTATCTGCCCTCATGTGACTTTTCCCCACTCATCAAATGTTGTTTATCTATTGCACATTCATTACAGTGGTCTCTCTCTTCCTGTTACAATACTGAATAAATTTTGCTCATCCCATTCTGAACAATAAAAACAGAAAAAAGATCATTAATTTTAAACAGCAAACACAAACAACTGTATTGATTAAATAAAAAAATCTCAGAACAGCTAGGGATTTATAAGTAGAAGTGGGGTGCAGATAGCCATTAGTTTGTGGCAAATGCGATAGTTTCAGACCCAAGAAGCAGGTTTGGTTTGGAGTGTTTTCCTAGATGGTTGGTTTGGTTTGTTTGTTTGTCTTCTGCTCTCTGTGTACTCTGCCTGAATGGGTTATCCCTCATCCCTCAGGAGTGAGGAGAGGATCTCTGACCTGGGATGGTCCCTGCCACCTGTAGGGCAATGGGATGCTACCACAAATCAATTAAGTAGAGAATTTTGAGGCATTATCTGTAAATGATGCCCAGGATAGTGAGCTGGGGATAGTTGTCATTGTGTCCTGTGTACCTCCCAGCTTAGGAATACGGGCCTGGACAGGACCTCCTCGCTGGTCCCACCTACTCTTAAGTATCTTGCAACATTTAGTCAAGGATGTAAAAGACCTGTTCCATGTTTCCTGCACACTCCAGGGCTCTCCCAGCAGATGTCTTCTGGAAACCTGCAAAAAGAGACAAAAATCCACAGTCATTTGCAACAGGAGTGAAACAGTCGTGGCTTTCTGATTTCTAACCAGCTGTGCCATACCACAAGCAGCTCAGCAAGGAGGCACTAAGTATGCAAGATGACAGCACTCAGGAATTAAATGAGATAGGAGGCCAGGACTGCCCCTCTGTGCTCTGTCTCTGGAGATCTGCCAGAATCACAGCATTTATCCAAACCTTGTGGGTTATTTGCTGTTAGAAGCAGGTTTATTTATACCTCAGTGTGCCTGTGGGTTTCCTTAGTCTCATATTCTTGTTACTCAGAATGAAATCTACAGAGTCTTAAAACAGTGTAGATGGAACCAAACATCACCGTGATCACTCTGCCCTTTGATAGAGCCCCTTATGCTGAGCTAGGAAATACAGAGGTAGATACGGAGCGTGAGGCAGCAAAAGTGCCTGGTTTGTTTCAGGAAGGACTTGTTTTAAGCAGTGACATTTCTCCACCTTCTGTCCTCAGCCATTTAGTGAACACTGTCTAGTATATAAAGCATTGTAAAAGTGGCTGTAACAAAATTGATCCTGATGCCTTATCTTTTGGATGCTTACACGTTTCCAAGATACCTCTAAGTCTTGCCCATCACTGCTAAAGCCTGAGGAACTCACCTGGACCAGCATGCTCGCTTATAAAATTTTGATTTCTGTCTTCCCAAAAGTAAAAGATTGTCTGAAAAAAACAGCCAGTTGGATAAAGCTTCAAGGCTGTGAAGAAGAAAAGAACTATTAGTGAAGCACCTCAATAGTGACAGCAGTATGCTTGAAATGTGAAGTATTGCATGAAAGTTTGTATTTATGACCACTAGCCTACAGAGAACAATGCTGCCTAAGCAAAGTCCTCACTCTGTTTAACACATTTGAACTTTGCAGTGTCAAGCTCTGTGTATTTTCATACATTTCTAATTGAACTTTGCATCATGGTTCTTGTGAAAGAAAGCAAAACTCAAGTTTCCCACAGCCATTTTTTGAACCAGAGGTGTACTCTGTTTTCTGAAGTTGATATCCTCATTCAAACAAATATGCAATAAAAAATGTGTTCATGTGTGAAAAAGCCATATGCAGTGTTGAAATTCTGGCCAACTTGTTATACAGATACTACATGCTACAGAAATGATGATTCAGTAGGGGAATTTTACTCACAAGTAATGCACTCAACTTCATAAGCAACATCTCACCTTCAGTACTCTCAGTCACGCCAGAGACTGGGGAGATTGAGATATTCACGGCCATAGGCAGGGTAGCTTAGGAAGATACTCTACTGTTTCCATGCTTTGGTTTTGTTTTTTAAAAAGACATTTACTCTCTGTGTAAGTTCAAGTATGGCCGTGGTATTTCTCAGTCTCTTATGGGAAGGAAAAGGCAATTTCAACCTTTGCCTCCAAACTTGCAAGACTCCCCACTGTAATTACATACTCTGTTCTTGTCTTTAGCATGGGCAGAAAGCTATCTGTTGGCATATTACTGACTTTCTATTTTGTGTGTTCATTTTGCTAATTAATCAGAGGAAACAGAAAAAGAACATAGTCTAGACCAAAATTTGTCCACCATACATTAGCTCATGCTGGCTGGCCCAATTGTTCACTTTGGGTTTTTTCTATCATTTTTATTTACATATCTGGATTCGTCAAAGAAGTGATCCCTTAGCCTATGACTTGCTACAAGCCTCTAAGAAGTAATTAAAATACAATTAATCCATATGTAGATTCAGTATCCCTAGAAAACAGAGGACAGTTTTGGAAACATATTGCAAGGAATAATTATGGTGTGTTGAAGACAAACTTTATCACTTATTTCCTGTTGTCAAAACCATCCCAGAGTACAGGTACAACACCAGAAGTTCCCTTATCAGTCCATTATAAAAAGTGAGCTTGGAATATATCCTAAAGGATAACATCCTGAGTTCGACTAGGATAATTTTCTTCAACTTCTCATAACAGCCTTCTTGTCAACAAGAAGACAAGGAATGCACAACAACCTTGGATTCAACACAGCCAGGACAGCTGACTCAAACTGGCCAAAAGGATATTTCGTGCCATATGATATCATGCATGGTAGTATACAACCAGAGGAGTTCACCAGGGTTGGGGGGTGGTGATTGCTGCTTGGGAACTGGCTTGGTATCAGTTTCCAGATGCTGAGCGATTGCACAATGCAGTACTTGCTTTGTATATTCCTTTATTATTATCACCACTGCTGTTATTTTTATCTTCCTTTGCTGTTCACTTAAAAGAGACATATCCAAAAAGAATATCTGGGGTGCTGTAGAAAAATCACAATATCTCTAATTCTGTGTGAGAACCCAAGCAACAATCATAGATCTTGGAACACATGAGGGAAATAGTCTGTTAAGGGAGTTTCTGCTCTATTTTTCTCTGTATCTGAGGCGCAGTTTAGTGTATCTATTGAGGCAGTTCTTCAAAGAAATCAATTTCTTTGTTGCTCACAACTCCTGCCAGATCAAAGAATCATAGAATCATTAAGTTTGGGAAAGACCTGTAAGGTCATCAAGTCCAACTGTCAGCTCAACACCACCATGCCTACTAAACCATGTCCTAAAGCGCCACATCTATAAATTTTCTAACACCCCCAGGGATGGTGACTCCACTACCACAAGCAGTCTGTTCCAATGCTTGACCACTCTTTCAATAAGTAAATTTGTCTTAGTATCCAGTCTAAACTTCCCCTGGCACAACCTGAGGCCATTTCCTCTCATCTTATTGCTTGTCACTTGGAAGGAGAAACCAACACCTGCCTCACTACAAGTTCCTTTCAGATAGTTTTAGAGAGCTATAAGGTCTTCCCTCAACCAGAAGGCCCTTCTTATAGATAGACATCACACTGACAAGCGTACAGCTGTCTGTTAACCCCTGTTAACCAAGACTGCTGATAGACTGCTGATGGAGAGTGGTTTGGCAAGCTCCTCCACAAGCTCCCTCAGTACTTTTGGGTGGATCCCATGCAGCCCCATAGACTCGTGAGTGTCTAGGTGGTGTAGCAGGTCATTAACTGCTTACTCCTGCATTACTGGAGGGGGTTATCAGCCCTGTTTCAGATGAAGGATAATTATGCTTAGGCTCTCTAGACTCATGTCAGGGCTCGATATCTGTGTTTATAGTACTAGGGTCTTGTCCATATATACAAAGGCTTGCTAAAAAAAAAAAAATCAAAAGTAATGGTGAATAATCTGCTAAACATAACTATTCAATCCAGGGATGTGAGTTGAAGGGTCAACACGCCATATCTGCCGCAGTTTTTTTCAGAGTAAGCTGTGCAGGCTCTGTATTGGTAGAGGCTCAGTGGTGACTGAAGTAGTGTTCGCTTCTATGTCCACCATTGGGTACTGGTAGCCAACAGACTTGGGTTCAGAGAAGGACTATAAGAGGGAAAGGGGTGTCTTTCAATGAGAGGCTTGGGTAGACCAATCTGTTCAGCTTAACGAAGACAAGATTAAATGGAGAATTGGTTACGATTTATGAATGTCTCATTTCCCTGTAGAGGCAGAAAACGGGAGTAGAAATTTGATAATATATACCATTTCAGTCAAGTGGGGAAAAGTCTGACAAGAACCAGTGAATTTGAAACTAGGAACATCTTAACATGGTAGGTAATTAATTATTGGAACAATTTACCGAGGATTGTAATGGATTCTCCATCACTAACCATTTTGGAGTTGAAAATGATTGATTTTCTCAGAGAACTGCTCAAGTTCCTTCAGGAGTTAATTTGAGAAAGTTGTGTTACCTGTGTAATACAGGAAAAAAACAGATGATCACAAATTGTCTTTCCAGATGTATGATATATGAACTTGGATCAAATAGTTAATGCATATCTGTCTGTGTCTTATATTCTCCTACTGTAACTAGTAAGCATGATTCAAATATTTTTCCCTATATTATCATTTGCTTGGGAAATTTACAGTGAAGGACTATGACCTCATACGTGTTTGCTGATCATATTGAACATTCTGCTTGTCATATGGATCCAAAGATTTTAAGGCTGGGAAATTCCTAGTCATCAAGTAGGCTGAGTACTTCCAGCACAGAGCATCACGTCTTACCCCGCTATTCATCTAGTACTTGAGGAGCTGACATCTAATTGCTGGCAGCCACTTTCAAAGGGTGTGTGGGTTATATATTGCCACGGAGGTGCAGGAGGAAGCTGGATGGCTCACTCCTTCTCTGTCTCAGTGGAATATGAGCTCCTGATTTTTCCAGCCTCTTTTGTAAATTACACCCCAAATCCAGTTTAAAGAATGAGGTTCTGCCGTAGCTCAAGCTACCTGGCACCTTGACATGGGTTTCAGTGAATTCCACTAGATGAGCCACAAAGATGCTGCATTTGCCAAAATATCAATTAATAGTTGTCCATGGATTTTATTATGCAGAACTAAAGGTAAAATAAAGCACTATTGGACCTCTCTGGCCAGAACATTCCTGATCACATTTCACTGAGGTGTATGAAATAAGAAGGAAATATTTACTTTAAAATAGGCAGAGAATTTTTTGTTTCAACCCTTGTTCAATGTCTTCCTAGTCACTGCATCAAACTGTATAGTCTAAATACGGCAGAGTGTCTATCTCTGAGCGGCACTCAATGCAAATGTTACTTGGCCTAGAAAATTACTGCTTACAAGGAACAGGAGAACCCTCTCAATATTTTGATGGTAGGTCATGGAGACCAACTATACAGAGAACTGTAAATAAACATTACTTCAAAGTGTAGCTCTGGGCAGTTCTGTATAGTTCATTTGAAGCCATTACAACATACATTGCTATATAAAAAAGTCAAGGTAGACGAAGTACTGTCTCTTATTAGAGCTGGAAAAATGAAGATAACAGTTGTTCTAATCAAAGAGGCTAACTTTTCCTGCAAACGTTTTGTCTTTGAACTGCCACAGCTACAATGCTATCACTCTTTCTGCATGAAAAATGTTGTTAACAGAACTGTTTTTACAAACAGAGCAGAATACTTGAGACATAAAACAAACCCAATGATCATTGGTTGAATGATCATATTCAGGGTAGTGGTCAATGGCTCAACGTCCAGATGGAGATCCATGACAAACAGTGCCCCTCAGGGGTCTGTACTGGGGCTGGTGCTGTTTTATGTTTTGATTTATGATATATATGGTGAGATCAAGTGCAGCCTCATTGAGTTTGCAGATGACAGCAAGCTGAGTGGTGTAGCTGTTATACCAGATGGACAGGATGATATCCAGACGGACCTGGACAAGCTGGAGAAGTGGGCCTGTGTGAACCTCAAAAGGTCCAACAAAGCCAAGTGCAAGGTTTTGCACCTGGGTTGGGGCAATCCGTGTTTTCATTGCAGGCTGGGGGACAACATGATTGAGAGTAGACCTGTGGAGAAGTACTTAGGGGTGCTCCACATGAGCTGGCAATGCGCACTTGTAACCCAGAAGGCCAACCATATCCTTAGCTGCATCCAAAGAAGCATGGACAGCAGGCTGAGGGACGTGGTTCTCTCTCTCTACTCTGCTGTCATGAGACCCCACCTGGAGTACTGTGTCCAGTTCTGGAATACCCAGCATAAGAATGATATGGAACTGTTGGAACAGGTCCAAAGGAGGCCTATGAAGACTATCAGAGGAATGGCCACTTCTGCTATGAGGACAGGCTGAGAGAGTTGGGGTTGTTTAGAGCGTTAAAAAGAAGGCTCCAGGGAGACCTTATAGCAGCCTTCCAGTACCTGAAGGGGCCTACAACAAAGCTGGGGAGGGACTTTTTACAAGTGCACGATAGGATGAGGGGGAGCAGCTTTATATTGGAAGGTTTAGATTTTGCAATGAGAGTGGTGAGACAATGGAACAGGATGCCCAGGGAAGGTGTGCATCCTCCATCCCTGGAGATGTTCAAGGCCAGGTTTGATGGGGCCTTGAGCAGTGTGGTCTGGTGGGAGGTGTCTCTGCCCACGGCAGGGGTGTTAAAACTAGATGATCTTTGCGGTCCCTTCCAACCCAAACCATTCTATAATTCTGTGACCATACAGAGTAAAACATGCACTTTAATGCAGAGGTGAGCAAATTGTTAAATACTCTTATTGTTTGGGTATTTTTTTAGCAAAATAGGATGACAAATTTGTTCATAAAACTAATGCCCTTTCCCTTCACATTAGGTTTGGGTAGAAATAGCAGTGAAAAAAAAACCAGTTAAAAGAATCCACAGGCTAAACTATTAATGTCAGTTACTTCACAGAATATATCCCTCTATGAATTCTATGAATGATCAAGTAGACTAAGAAGAATCTACTCATAACTGCTTTTCTTAACTTCATGTGAAGATACAATGAAGACAATTATAAAATTTCTTTAATTTTAACCAAATAAAAAGTAGGAGAAGAAAAGTTAGACTCTAGGGATCATAGAATCATAGAATACCCAGGTTGGAAAAGACCCACTGGATCATTGAGTCCAACCCTTCCTATCAAACACCAAATCATGTCCCTGAGTGCCTCATCCACTCGTCCCTTAAACACCTCCAGGGAAGGTGACCCAATCCTCTACCTGGGCAGCCTGTTCCAGTGCCCAATGACCCTTCTGTGAAAATTTTTTCCTAATGTAGCCTAAACCTCCCCTGGCAGAGCTTGAGGCCATTCCCTCTCATCCTGTCCCCTGTCCCTTGGGAGAAGAGGCCAGCTCCCTCCTCTCCACAACCTCCTTTTAGGTAGTTGTAGAGAGCAATGAGGTCTCCCCTCAGCCTCCTCTTCTCCAGGCTAAACAACCCCAGCTCACTCAGCCATTCCTCATAGGGTCTGTTCTCCAGCCCCTTCACCAGCTTCATTGCTCTTCTCTGGACTCGCTCCAGAGCCTCAACATCCTTCTTGTGGCATCCAAGCCACAGACACTCAAGGTGTTATGTTAGCAAGTGAAAATTTTAGTAGAAACCTTCAAGTACACTGAACATCTACTTGAAGAAAAGGCCTTGTTTGTTTTTTGAGCAATTTAGGTGGCAGCAACAATGTAACAGGTAAGAAAACTTTTCCCTTCTCCCACCTTCCTTTCTAGAGACAAAAATAATCACTTATTTACTAAATTACTGTAATGTAGACCTACACTTGGACTAGCATGCTAAACACCTGAATGAGACTCAGCTTGCACAGGGTACGAATGATTCAGATATGAGTGATCTGATGTGCATTAACAGCAGAGATTAGTCAGTCAGGTCTATGCGAGCGTTCAGGTGGCAAAGTGAGCAATAAGTGGCAATGCGTTGTAAAGCATTAGAGATTTTTGGAGGACAAAGGAGGAGGGAAAATTACTGCTACCTACAGTGCAGTTTAACAGGTAGCAGCAACTTTGGAAGAATAAAAAAGCACTCAGAACTTAACCTATCTGCAATATTGAGTCAATTAGGTGATTAGAGCATGAACACAGATTAGGGTGCTGTTGGGGCAGTTCCAGCTTTTGACATGACATCTTGCATAGTTTTTCTAAGACTGTTCACTATTACCTGAACTTGCATTTCTCCAGCTAATTTTTATGACAACAATCACTAAATAATTAGCCAGAAGTATTGCTAATAGCAAGGGACAACCATCCCTGTGCTCAATGCAGTGAGTGCAGTCTGGATATTTAAGATATACATGCTCAGAACTCTTCAGTTAGTGAAAAAAAACCATGAAAGCAGGGCGATACTGAAAGATCCCTGCTAGGCTGGATTCTAGCACTGCTAACACTTAGCTGCTTCACACTTAACTTCTAAAAACATTTTTTCATATGGGAATTTTGCGATCACCACCACCCCAAAGCTTGCTCCAGTTTCTAATGTGAATCACTGTTGTTAGAAAAACTACATTTTAGATTTATTGAACCATATGAGAGATGTACTGGGTACGAGGGATTGGCCTATTCTGAGACCTCCACTGTCATACTTGCTTTGGGAACTGGATTGCCACTAGCAAATACAGGTAAAAATCACTTATTGTACAGCAGAATTTCTCAGGGGACTGCTATGCCTAGCTGCTTCACACAGGCTCTGAAAAAGCATTTTGAAATTGCACAGCAATAAAATGTTGAAATCACCACCACATTTACCTTGCACTTTGGGTCTATGCACAGGGCCAAATCTAAGGGCATGTCCATCAGACAGTCCCTGAGGCATCAGGATGGCCAAAGCTGCCTGCTCTTAGCAGCAGCTTCTAAGAGCCCACATAAGACAATCGACTCTGTTTCTTCATCATGAGACTTTTGATGGATGATCCGTGATGGAATGCTGTGGGACGTGTTTTCCAGATTTCACAGTAAATGACATATAGCCAGAAATTTTGGCATGTGCTGTCCCGATCCAATATTGGGGAGGGTTCTTAGATGATCCCAAGAGTGAGATTAACACAGAAATGAGGGCAGATGCCAAACAATCTTGTGAGCTTTATTTTCTAGAACAACTGATAACAGTGATAGTATAGAGAGAAAAGGAAAGAAAAGTCAGAATCCCTAAGCAAGAAAACAGTAGAGGCGCAGCGAATTACCACCACCACGAATCCAGAAATGTGCAGTTGGCTCGGTCATGGTGCAGGTGATGATGCTCCAAGCTCTAGAGGGACACGAAATAAAAGAGAGAGGGACAGCTCTGTGTCCCAATCTCAGCAAAGCGAGGGAGAGCGGTGCCTTCTCCTGCACTGTCCTTCTGCTGAACCCGGCCCTACCGAGAACCTGGTGCCACAAATGGGTAGTCTCTAGACAAAATGTTTAAGGCAAAGAGACACACATAGTCCAACTTTACATGCGCTTTTCAAAGATCTTGCTCTAAAGGAGGGAGGATTTAATGAGTGGGCAGCATAGTCTTGCACTTTCTTCTGGGTTTTTTTATAATTGCTACCAGCCTCAGCCAGAGATGAGTGTAATGAGCCTGATGCTGGAGGGTCACATGGAGCTTCCTCCCCTGCAGCTTTCCAGCAGGACAAGGCAGAGGGGCAGGGATGCACCTTCTCTTGAGGGGAAAGGGAGGCAGGTCACACACTGACCACCACAACATGCTGGAAAACCCTCTGCAGAGCAAGCATGCACCCGCCACTCCTTCTCACAAGTCTGATGATACTGTCATTCCATGTCCCAAGGCCAGTGAAATGTTAACACAGCATATTCCAGCGTGGAGATCAGGCCTTCTGGATACCAGGCAAATCTGTAACGATTTAGGATAGAGGAGCAGAAGAGCAGAGGATCAAGAAAGAAACCTCTCCTGTAGTTTCCCACTTTGCAAGAGCAGAGGTGGGGCTGGGTCAAAGCAGGAGGTGGGGAGCACTCAGCCATTGCATGTTTCGCCCTTCCCATCCCTCTGTCCCATGCTCCCGCTTTTTTCTACTTTTTAGTACACTTCCAAATACTTTTATTGTGAGTAACAGCAGACACATATTTATCTGCACAGTTGATTACCTTAGAAACCCGAACTGAAAACTTCAAAAGTTTTAATTTGCCCATTTCTATAGATAACAATTTTCAAATAAATTATTTCCTTTAAAGAGACAGTTTCACTGTGACAATAATGCTCTCATGTAGGAGAGCACACAGTTTTACAGCACAAGTACAAATTTAAGTATTTCTTGTACTGCTCAAACCAAAATGTATTCATAGTTTTTAAGAAGGGAGAAGTCACTTTCTTATCCACTCCATTTTTCCATATGATACAGGTCACGTAATTTCATCCGGTTTCTTAGTAACTTATATCTTTCAAAGTATGTGCTTAGTAAGATGGGTATTTTCTACACATTTTTAAAAATATATATTCATCTGGTGATGGGGTTGGAGAACAGGTCCTATGAGGAACAGCTGAGAGAGCTGGGGTTGTTTAGCCTGGAGAAGAGGAGGCTGAGAGGAGACCTCATTGCTCTCTACAACTACCTAAAAGGAGGTTGTGGAGAGGAGGGAGCTGACCTCTTCTCCCAAGTGACAGGGGACAGGACTAGAGGGAATGGCCTCAAGCTCTGCCAGGGGAGATTTAGGCTAGACATTAGGAGGAAGTTTTTCACAGAAGGGTCATTGGGCATTGGAACAGGCTTCCCAGGGAGGTAGTTGATTCACCTTGCCTGGAGGTGTTTAAGGCACGGGTGGACAGAGTGGTGAGGGACATGGTTTAGTGTTTGATAGGAATGGTTGGACTCGATGATCCGGTGGGTCTTTTCCAACCTGGTTATTCTATGATTCTATGATCTGGTCACATGTGAGATGGGGCTTTCAGATGATGGGTTTAGCCTCCACCTGTAACTAATCAGCTGTTGCTCAGCTGATGTGATAAGGCTAACAAGCAGCTTACTGGGGGTGGGTGGGGGAAGGAGGAAGTCCACTAGAGCTAAAGAGCCTGGGTCATTTTAAGGATAAGTCTCTGTTATGCAAAACTGAGTGATCTGTCTACTATCTAAGGTAGAGAGCTGGAAGGAGTCAGGTGGTAAGGTTTGGCTTACCTATTTTACCTTGCTCTGAGTTATGCTTGTGATTCATTTAGTCCCTTTAGGAAGTCTCAGAAATTATTGCCCGTATTCAGTTCAGTTCAGCTAGTGTGCCTTGTTGCTCAAGAGAAACAGGGTTGAGAAGAGTCTTGCTGAGTAGAAAATGTACAGCTGAAGAAAAGGTTATTTTACTACAGCAACCATTGCTAAGCTATGTGAAAGATCTGATTGTGTCATGTGTCCATTGTCTTTTAACTGCAATTGATGTGATTTTGTAGAGTATTTTATCTATATCTTTTATCTATATTTTATCTATATCTTTTATCTATATCTATGTCTTTATCTATTTTATCTTTTTATCTATATCTTATCAGGAACTATGGCTAAACTGTAAGCTCTAATAAGGAACGTGGAGAGTTTACTGCCAAAGCAGTACAGAGCTCTGTATAGGATGGGCAATGCCTTAAACTCAGGAGAGTGTTAACTTCTTTGTAGGAGTTCTTCTAATGCACTAGTCAAAGCATCTGTACCATCAGGGGCTTCAAATCTTGCTAGAGCCTGCCTTAAAGCCTTGCAGTACCAGGTGCTGTACACAAATTGGTTTGGTAGCTCCCTCCAACCAAGTTCTTACCATCTGTCATTGCAATGCTCAAATGGGTCTCTTAATCTGGCAGTATGAATGCTCAAATCTATAGAGACACTTCTGCAGACACATTTCCCCCCTTCATAGTTCAGGCAAAGATCCAAAAAAAATCCAGGATTAAAAAAAAAAACCACGTTGGGTATCCAGGGTGCAAATTGGGCTGAACTTAAAATGCACAGAAGCACCCTGGTGTCTTTTACTTGTGTTTGCAATCAAAACCCTTCTGTGGTGTGTATGGGTTTAGTCCTGCAATACTCTACCAGTTAAAGGCTAAACAGTGCCTGGAGGCCGGTTGCCTTCACTGTGAATGAGTGCCTGCACTACACTAGATGGCACTGCTTAATACTAAGGTTTACGTCCTGTCTGCTCTGTCTGTTCCTTGGATCTGGGGCATTCTACGGATGTGACTTTATCTGTCTGGTTGCTGGTGACAGGATCACCTGCAGGGAGGTATTTGGAGTAGTCATGTAACAAGGTAGTAGTAATGGTTGTCAGAAACCTGTGCAAAGATAATCTCCTTGCCCTAATAAATGGGTCAAGCAGAGCTTTTAGAGATGACACTTAAATGAAGATTGAATTTTAACGTTATCTTTGAGTTTTGTTAGCAACTCTGTCTCCTTTCCCTTATAACTGCAATAAAAGGCATTGATAGGATATATCAGTCATTTCACAAAGCAAGAAGTCTAAGTGATAATATGCCTGTTAGCTACTGATCAATAAATATGAGGGGAGGACTAGCTGTGGAGTAACAAATTTCTTTGCTCTCATCAGTAGCCTATAGGTTTGGTGATAAAAAAACTGCATTTCTGCTTTCAGAGTTCAGCTCATTCTGAAGCTTAATTCTTGCAAGACTCCTTCCCATCAAAACTTAGGAATTCTGTTGAGCAATCCTATATTGTGCACTCCACTCACTAATAAATCACTGAATGTATCTAAATTGTGAAGCTATAGAGTCCCACTAGTGTTTTATGTACTTCTGGACATATGGTGTATGTTTACAAAAGTCAAACATCAAATTTCCTGGCTAGTGTATAGATTTTTCCTAACTTCAAAATGTGTGGTAAAAGCAGATGTTAGTTGCAGTACTCATCTCCACCAAGAGAAAAGATAGCTAATTGCTCTTAAGTTAGACATTTTAAAATCAGCTAGGGATTGAATACTTAAAACAGACAAAAGTTGTGTTAGAACACCACATATATTTCTGAAGGTGTGTGAAGTTCTGGAAAAGGGCAAATAGGTTAGCCTTCTTGGGAAAAAAATGGGAAAAGCAAAGGATTGTGGTAGCTGTAGATCAGCCAGGCTGATGCTGGTTCCTAGAAAGAGCACACACAAAAAGACTTGAAAGTAACTGGGAATCACAAAGAAATAAGTAAAGGATTATGCTGTCTCCTCAGGGAGGTGTCAGGCCACCTTATTTTCTCTGAAACTAAAACGGGGCTTTTAGCTGGTGTGAAGTGTCAGAGACATCTTGGCTGTTTCAGTGCTTATCTGTTTGGCCTCTGGTTTAGGCAACGGAAGTGAGAGTTAAGTTTGAAGATGCCTGAAGGTGGGAAGAATTGCAAATGCACATGAGGGTTACTTAGAAAACTTAAATATCTGGAAAAAATCTTAAAATATCTGGAAAAATTGATGAAAAATGCTGGATGAGATTCAATAAAGATAAATAAGATGCAATACATTGGTTAGCTGACTATTACTCCTCAATAGAGGATGAAAAAAAATGGTTAGGTAGCCTTTTTTTTTTTTTTCCTTCAAGAAAAGAGTCTTGGGAGTAAACTAAACATCAATCATAACTGTGTTGTTGCCAGCACTCCCCCTAAATGTCATAAAAGTAGAGGATGCAGACAAAAATATAGATTACAAGACACGTGGAAAGATCCTTTTCCCACCCATCATTGATCAAGCCTCAGCTGGAGCACTGTGGCTGGTGTCGGATATTATACTTTAAGAGCAATGTGGCATACTTGGAGAGTACCCAGAGGAGAATAACATGTTCTCCTTAGTAAAGAACATAACCTAGAAATAAAAGATTTTTAAAAAATTTATCTAGATGAAGAAAGAAAAATCTGGGAGTGGGAGTAAGGGAATTATTACAATTTTCAAGTACATAGAGATTGTTTCAGAGAGATAGGGGCTATTTCTTCAGGTGTGGGGGATCAGAGCAATGGTTTTAAATTGTGCGAGGAAGATTGGGGCTGATATGAGTAAAAGCTCACTGGTATAGTTAATCCTGCCTTGAAACAGTGAGAGGGATTAAGTAGTTCCTTTCTGCCTTGTTTTTCTGTTATGATATTTAGTACTAATTAATATTGACAATTTCATTTAAAATATGCAGATGTGCAACTCGACATCCTAGATTTGGTGAACTGACAAGGCTGGTGCTCTATTTTGAAGATCCCAGCTTTCAATTTTATTGATGTCCAAACTCTCATTTTTTCCCTAAAGCTGTGCTGAATTGCCATCTGAAATGAAAATCACAGATATGGCTGTACTTTCAAGACCTCCCCCCCGAAATCTTATGCATTTTTTATTACACTCATAATCCAGATTATGAAAGAGTAAGAAAGGAATAAAACTTTTGGAAATAATTAATAATTAAAAGATCTTATTCAAAGTATTATTATTTACACGTTGGATTTATTTTCTCAGTGGCTAGGTAAGTAGCAGATGTAGACTAAACCTTTTCGTGTGGCTACAAACTGAGTTCTACACCAGCAAAGCATAGATTGGGCTTTCTGGAATTCTCCATCCAGGCTTGAGCCTAAACTTGAGAATTAGGGGACCTAAGAGGAGTATCACCCTGACTGGGGGAGAAGTTGTTTTCCACAGCTGAGAAGAGGCAGGTTGGGAACTGTGTGGCTATCCTAAAGAAGAATGAAAACCAGAGTCATTCTAATGCCAGAATAACTTGTCTATCCCAGAACCATTAGTTAGGAAAGAAATTATCATTATTGTTCTATTTGGTTTTGTTTTGGGAATATTCATTACTGTTCTGTTTGGTTTTGTTTTGGGAATATTTCTCCATTGAAAATATTTAGGGAAGTACAAGCTGAAAAGGGCTGGATAATCCTGATGTGGGACTGCTCATCATATGCTGCATGATTCAGTAAACAACTGCAGAGAGGAGTAATTTGATCTAGAAAGTTGTGTCAAATTTTTTATTTGCCTGCTGCATCAGATTTCCATGGGGAACTTAATTTTGCCAGCATTAAAATGCAATAAAAAACTTCATATTCCTTAATCACAACACAGCAAAGGAGACAAAAAGGACCATGTCTCACATTAAGTCAAGTTTGAAAAGGTTTTCATCCTTTTTTTTCCCCCAGAAAACAAAGAGGCTTTCTTGGGATTCAGTCTCTTTTTTTCCTTTGGATGAGATGCTGATTTATTTTTAAATGTTAAGTCTCACTGATGTGATCACACTGAAGAAAATTTGGATATGAATGTATTTGTATGTCTGAGGGCTTTGTGGACTGGAAATATAGTAAGAGATGTGAATGGGTACTTGAGGAGCCTTGCGTTAGGTAATGAGCTTGTGTTCTGTTTTCAAGCCTTAGTTCTGTCACAATTAAGTGTGGAATTTATGACCAGCCTCAAATGCATCACTGAAAGAGTATTTTTTCTTCTATGAACATTGTTGGACAGATGACAGAAGCCTGCTAGACCTTAATTTTGAAGCTCAGGTAAAAATAAATATTAGCTCTAAGTACAGTAAGTCTTATGGGAGAGTTTAATGTATGTTCCAACTAATATTAGGTACCATTTTGCACAATAAATTGAGACATAACTGAGTTGTATTTGAAGATGATAGGAATGTACTCTTGGAAAATATTCTAAGGAAATAATATTACCTTAAAAAAGTAGTTTCAAAAGGAAATATTTTGTCATTCAAACCATTGTTCTTGATTTCTACATAAGAAGTTAAGTGCTTTATGGATAAGAAGGATGGGTGGGCACCTCATGGGTGTTTCCAATAGATGTTTTCTTTGCTTACATTGCCCTTCATTCTGATCTCTGAGGCCCCAAGTTAATATGAGTCAAACCAGGGTTGCCCTGAGCCTGGGCAAGAGCTGGGCTGGATGGCCGAGCACTAGATGCTGGCCACTGCTAACACCAAAGAGCCCTTGAGAATATAACCTCCTTGTTTCTCTCAGTCCTGTTAGATGTTTACCTGCTTAAATATATCTTGAAAATCTCTCTAAATGACCTACAGGTGAAAATCTCATTGGAAATCAATAGCAATTTTATTTTTTTTTTCCTAAGTGATCACTGTACTTTTTAAAATCCTACCCATAGCTTTAGTGCATGCACAGAAACTTGCCTGGGTTTCTTATGCCCTATATTTGATGTTATGAAACTTGTATTTTTGCAGAGTTACTGCCATTCAAACTCACCAAAGTAACTGTGCTGAAGAAAAAATACTCTTTTGATTGAAACACAGTAGAAACAAACCTAGACAGAGATTTTGCATTATTTCTTCTTCATAATATCATGCTTCTCAAAAAGTAACTAATTAAAGGACCACCTCTTGCTCATGCAGCAAAACACTCATTACTGGTTGCATGGAATCTGCTGTGTAGGAGTGAAACACAAGCAGTGGGAAAGCAGTAAATGCTAAGGTGCTCCAAAGAGACAATGCTTAGTCTTCCCAGCACCTCAGATTGGTTTTCTTATATCCAAATGATGAAAATATTACTGATTTTTCAGTGCAAAGTTATATCTGTTTTATTTACAGCAGTGCCCAAAGTTAACTTTAATTATTCACTTTGCAGCTAATAAATGACCCTGGCTGAGTAATGAGGTTGCCTTAGTCCTGTGTCTTTTATGTAAGTAGCAGGTATCACAAGTTCATACAAAAAAGAGGTTATGAAGGTCTTATAGCTATCTAAACAGATAATTTTGAGAGCTGCTCATACAGTCAAAAATTTTATAGAGTATTTGCTATATACTTTTAGCTTTCTGTGAGTTGCAAGATTTACTTGGTTGTTTTTCATACTGCGAAGTTGTATTTTCTAGATTTTCTTTTGGCCACAGGACTATTTAAAATCAATATGGTTTGATTTTATTTTTCCCCATTCTCACTTCCATTGTTGACTTCCAAAATGTATTTTGAGTCTACGCTTTCTAAAAAAATAAAGGTCAATTAATAAAATTGTTTTAAATGACAAAGTCATAAAGTACTAGCTACCTTGAGGATGCTCTACAGCATGGGGACAGCTTCAGCCTTGTACTGCGGATTTTCCGTTCCATGCTGCTTGAAAACTAAAAAGAAGAGAAGAGTTGAAGCAGGATTTCAAAACTATCCCCTAAAGGAGATCAACTTCCAATGGGAGAAGGGATTTATATCTTATTTGGAAAAAAAAAAAAAAAAAAAATCTGTGCATCAGTCATGATCTGTATCTCCTATCTCTGCTGGCTATTAAAAGCACATGGTAAGAGTATAGTGGTCTTGGCTAGATAGATTCACAAACCCATGTGCTAAATGAAAACTAGGCATCACGAATGTTTTTCAGGCACTCACTGCCAGGGGATGCACATTTCTCAAAATCCTTCCTCTAAATGTGTCATTGTATACAAACAAACATACATAAGAAGTCTGAGAGCAGATAGTTTTGGTGATCTTAATGGTTATTTTTTTCTTCTGAGTTTTCTCCCTTTCTGTGTTTGTACAAATGTGAGAGAAGAAGGTGGATCACAAGATGACTCTCATGTTTGTTGACTGTGGAAATAGCTTTCTCCTTAATGTTTTCTTCCTTTCAGAAGCTCATATTTGCTATTTTAAGCGTACTAGTGGCTTGCACAGGATAGACAAGTGCCATATAGAATAGTCAGGCTGAGCCACACTACATCAGCTTGAGAAGCAAATGCTGCCTCGTGGGAGCTGCCACCAAGCCCAGCAGTGAGGTGGCCTAAGGGCACTCTAATCCCCAAGCCCTCTTTGCACAGCCAGCAATGTGCTCTGGGCTGGCTCCCTTGCTAGGTGTTTTCTTCCTAAAGGAAAGAACAGCCTCTGTTTAAAAAAAACAAACAAACAAAAAAAAAAAAACCAAAAATCCCCCCAAAACCACTTCAGACCTTGGCAATATCACTTGTCATTATTAAATGTGCCTCAAAACCTATGTAATTCCAGTAAACGAGTTAGAAATAAATTAACTTTCTGCAATTCCTTGAGACTGTGTCCTGCCATGTTTGGCATTGCTCCTTGGTGTCTTAGTTTTTGTTAGCAGCATCTCTGGCTGTACAGACTGCAAGCAAACTGCTCTGAAGGGAGGAAAACATACATTTGTCGTGGAAGAATAAAAAATCAAATTAATAGGCACACCAGTAATATGGTCTCTGCTGCTGATATGTTCACATGTTTCTTCCATATATCTGGCATATACATACAGTATCTCCAGGAAACTCCATGTAATAGAAGAGGGCAACTAGCTTAAAACTATATTTCCTTATCAGAAAATTCAGCAAATTTAACCAAATGTACAATTTTTTAAGGGGAAGGAAAGGTACAATCAAGGGGTATTTGTAGGTTGGACAGTCACACTTTATGCTCGCATAGCAAATGGTACTGAATTATTCTGACCTTTTTGGAGCAGATATCACTGGATTTCTACGGAGTAACTGGTGAATTACTGGTACTGAAGTGGTTTCTGTTTTGTGAAATAGATTAGTGAGGAAGGGGAAAAGAATGCTGCTTGTAAATTATAGCACACTTTGCAAATGTCCCTGCCGTCTTCTCAAAGGCGTGAACTTGATTTGTACAGCAGCCTAAGAGGTAGGTAAATGCTCATTTCACAGGCAGGGAAATTAGGTTTATTGAAGTATCGAAGCATTTATAGAGGTAACCTTTCCAGTCCTTCTATTAATCCATCAGAGGTACAACTAGCTTCTAGAGCATTCAAATTCTCAGTTTGTTTTTAGTGGTAATTTTTGTACCTGTTTTAAAAATATTTTTATGTCTGCACTCCTTTTGACAACCTAGGACCAAAAGATCCATGCAACTAGAAAAATAAAGATGAAACAAAGGACTGAGAACACAAGTCTTGGAGGTTTCAAATGTGATTCTTTTGAATATTTTGAAATGTTATAAAATAAGGGGAAAAAATGAGTAACACCTTTCTAGTCTTCCCTAGCCTTACAAAATGATAATAGAGACCTAATCATAAAATCCAAATTCCACCCCTAACTTCAAATATGCATTTAAAGCCTTAGCGGGAACAGTTGAACTGGCCTCAGCCAAATATTTCTCATCTGTCCTTCACTTCATGCTCAGCAACAACTCTCACTCTGCTGAAGTTTGCTCAGCAAGTCACAACCACCTCCATGTATTTGCTGGGGTAAAGCTGAGCCATTAAGAAACACTTCTCTGAAGCACCTAAACTGATGCAATGCTTCTCTGCACTAAATTTAGAAAGACTAGGAAGTAACTTATATTAAACTAATTATACAAACAAGAAGGGCCCAACTTTAGATTTTTCTCTGCACTAGGTTTCCAAACTACTGTCAACTGCCATGTAATGCATTTCTGCTAGACCTAACTTTTTTTTCTGATATTTATGCATCATCACATCAGAGAAAACTCCTCCACACAAAGTTAGGAGCAGCCCAATTCATCATTGATATCCCAAGCCACAAGCTTCAAAGTGATGATTAAAGAAACTTTTAAACATAGTTGACTATTAACATGTCCACAAAGTTTTGAATCACATGTCTATGGGCAATGAAAAATGTTATGCTGCCTCCGAGCTTCCTGAATCGTTTTAAAATCTATGTACATGGCGGGGGGTGGAAAGCAAGTTAAAAACATGTTCTGTGGGACATCTGGCCAGCTTACACTTGTGAAAGTAATGAAAATCACCCTGGCTCACTAGCAAAGTTGTTCACTGTGTGCAAATAAGAAAATAACACAGCCTGCAACCTGTCAAGTATGGCTCCAGAACAAGCTTCCTCTCATAGAATAACACAGGAATACTCTTCTTCAGAATAGGTGTTACCAGAGAAGCCTTTTTGCTGGAATTTAATAGCAACAGCATTTTCTAAAAGCAGTATCCTACTATGCCACAGCTTCTGCATGCTTGATTGTAGTGTAGGCGGGAACTTCTACTCACAATAAATGAAAACCAATAAACGTCCACCCATAAACTGTAGGCATGATTTCACCTCTCTTTAGGGAATATGCCCTCTCAACAACAAATGATCCAAGTGAAATAGAAAACAACTTCATAGCTCTCAGCTCTTCCTTTATCTAGGGTTCATAGGAAACCAGCATTTGAGATTGGGGTAAGCAGCCAAGGATAATTTAATTGCAAGTCTGTCGTGGGTTACTCTTCCAGAGCACCTCAAGTCTCTGTTTTGGCAGTTCTCAGATCAGTGATCTCTTAGTCACTGTCCTCTGAGAAACCATGGTCTCAGATGGCAGTTATAGCAAGTAGTTAATGCTATGTGAACTTTTTGAAAAAGAAACAACTGCATTATCTTGCAACTGAGTGGCAAGGGAATCAGTTTTAGTGATAGCTTATCCCAGTTTTATGATTATTCTTATGTTGAAAATAATCACCTGATGTATAGATAGGTACAGGTACCTCTTCTCCCCACAAGTTGTAACTTGCTGGTATTTTGGAGACTTCTAGAAAAAAAAAATTCCAGTCTTTCTTCTGCTCAACCACAGGTGGACATACACATAGATTTATATCAGAGCAAATATGAAATTTTTAACTTTGGGCTTTTATCCAAGGCAGAAGTACCCTTTTATCATTTTAATACTTCAGCCCTTTATCTGATATCAAAACACTTTGGACTTAAACAGCAAATCTGTCTCCCAGATATTACTTGAAACTTGTGACTTATCCACTATTTCAGAAATAGAAAAGCTGGAAAAGCATAGAGGGGGGGAAAATGCCTGTTATCTCTGTTTGAGCCAGTAGGACATTACAAAAGAGACCTCAGCTCTATGAGACTCTCTTCCGCTTGAAGCAGCCCTTCATTTGTAGTAGCATGATGTATAACACCAGAAGTGTTTTGTAGGCTAACCCCTGTTATGTCAGAGGATATGAACTGTTACCCAATAAGGCTGTACTGCACAAAATTACTGATGTTTGACTGAACCTTACCTTCTAGGCAAGACTGAAGATACAAAGACATGAATAATCAGCCATGCCTCCTAGCTCCTCTGGCACAGTTTGTTTGCTGCAACACTGCAAACACTCCTGGTTTTGGATTTGCCTGTCTTTGGCTTCTCTTGTTCCATCAGCCTCATCCTTCTGACTTCTCAGCTAGATTACTGCCTACAATTTCTTAGAAACCTCATATCTTCTTCCATGCTGCTGTTTCCTAAGATCATAGAATCATAGAATCACCAGGTTGGAAGAGACCCACTGAATCACTGAGTCCAACTATTCCTATCAAACACTAAACCATGGCCCTCAGCAACTCGTCCACCCGGGCCTTAAATACCTCCAGGGAATGTGAATCAACTACCTCCCTGGGAAGCCTCTGCCAGTGCCTAATGACCCTTTCTGTGAAGAATTTTTTCCTTATGTCTAGCCTGAACCTCCCCTGGTGGAGCTTGAGGCCATTCCCTCTTGTCCTGTCCCCTGTCACTTGGGAGAAGAGACCAACTCCCCCCTCTCCACAACCTCCTTTCAGGTAGTTGTAGAGAGCAATGAGGTCTCCCCTCAGCCTCCTCTTCTCCAGGCTAAACAACCCCAGTTCTCTCAGTCGCTCCTCGTAAGACTTGTTCTCCAGCCCCTTCACCAGCTTCATTGCTCTTCTCTGGACTCGCTCCAGAGCCTCCACATCCTTCTTGTGCTGAGGGGCCCAGAACTGGACATAGGATTCGAGGTGCAGTCTCACCAGTGCCGAGTACAGAGGGAGAATAACCTTCCTGGACCTGCTGGTCACACCATTTCTGATACAAGCCAGGATGCCATTGGCCTTCTTGGCCACCTGGGCACATACACTGCTGGCTCATGTTCAGTCGGCTGTCGACCAACACCCCCAGGTCCTTCTCCTCCAGGCAGCTTTCTAGACAGACTTCTCCCAGCCTGTAGCAGTGCTTAGGGTTGTTGTGCCCGAAGTACAGGACCCACCATTTGGCCTTGTTAAACCTCATCCTGTTGGTCTCTGCTCAGTGGTCCAACCTGTTCTCTCTGCAGTGAAGGGATTCCTTTGGGTTCTACCCGCAAAAAGACTCAGCATCTGCTCTGAGAGACTCTTAGGACACTAAAACAAATTAAATAATAGTTGTTCTGTTCTGTACAATAAAAGTACAAGTTAAATACTGTGCCTGCAACAAGCTACACTGTAGTCCCTCTGTTCTGCATTCAGAGGTAATACCACCCTATACAGACTTCTTGGACAGGAGCTTGGGGCTCACTTGATCGTTCATATGTGTCCCAGCCTAGAAAAGAAATCCTGATTAATTTCTTCCTGTGTAAGCAGAACGTATAGCATAGGACACAGAACAGTCTTTGGTATATCCCTGTCATCCTGCATAGCCTCAACCTGCTGTACTGGACATAAAGGTTGAAGTACTGACCCTGGTCCATGTGAAAGCAAATTTCTCATTCTGAAAAAAAATACTTACCTTCTAAACTAACTGATGAAACTGGAGCAGTGAAAGAAGCTTTAACCCATACAGAATCAAATACATTTTAAAAAAGGTTCCAGTAAAGTGACTGCTGAGTCCATCACATTGCTTGAAAGTAACTCTAGTGTCTTATTCTAACCCAGCACCTTCATTTTGTGTCTTCTAATTCCTTAGCCTGCAAATTCCCAGAACTAGAAATGTTCTAACAGGCATTTCTGCCCATCATGAAATGCACTTATTACCATTACATGGTAAATTAATTTGTGCTTCTGATATTCAGCAATGATTTCCTTGAGAAGCATGGTGATTCTTAGCAGAAATTGACAGGCTGTTTTGTATGCTAAAATTTCATCAGTGCTGTTATTATTCTAGTTGGATTAAATCTTTTAGTCTAAACTATTGCAGAAAAATAGTTTAATATTCTTTGACTCCTAATTGTACTAACTAGAAATATTTTGATCTTGATTTTATGAGTGAGACACAATTCCATATAGTGGATTGTGAACAGAAGTATTGTGGGTTGGGGCTCTGTACAGTGTAGGGAGCAGATTCTCCAGCCTGGTTATGGTACTGTGTTTTATAATATATAAACAAACTTTAAAATCTGTTTGATGAATCATATGAAGAGTCTTGAGCCCTGGAGAGGCTCCGGGAGATGTAAGGGCACTGTAAGACTCACACTAATCTGTACGCAGTCCCTGATGTGAGGCACTGCTGTGAAAATACATGTATTCCCATTCTGAGGCATGGCTGGTGTAAATGTATTTGTGTTAGGGCCATGAACAGATGGCATCAGCTGGACATGGGTCTACTAAAGGGCAGAAGGTGGCAGATTGAGGCAGTTTCTGAGGATATAAAAAGCTCTGGCTAGTGCCTGCTGTGCTGTTTTTTCTTGACCATCAGAAAGACAGATTCTCTGCCCAGAAAATTAAATCATTATAGTTAATTTTGATATTTGAAGCTGAAATCTATTTTCAGGTCAAGTTCACGTTTCACAGATGACATTCCACTGGAATCTTCCTACAGTTTCTGCAGGTGAACCACAACCCCAGAAATTCAGTTGCCCAAAGGCAACTAAAGCCTATTTTTCAGGTAGAACCAAGAGAAAACAGTGGAAACATTTCAGTTGGAACAGAAACCAGAAGTCTCGCTAGAAGATGTTCAAAAGGAGCAGAATTGTTGGCGTCCTGACAATTCCCACATCACATAGACAGGAAAAGCGCTATCAATGCAGGCCTTCTTCTGGATCAGCTTCAGGCTCTTTCCCACCCTTCCACCTGCACTGCTAACAGCAGCAGTGATTGAAACAGCTAAGCCGCTGCTGATGCTTCCGAAACATTCAGGTTTAAAGCATCAGCAGTGTTACACATTAGCAGGGAAAGCCACATCAGCACACTGGTTTAATAGAGGTATTCCTACCATCCTGCGTGCTGGACATGCTGTAATTACAACAGGACAGCAGAGTGGTGCAGCTCCAGCTGCCCCTGACAGCTCTGCTCCCCTGGAAGCGTAGGGCTGACAGCTCAGGAATGAGAGCAGCAGAGCTGGAGGCAGCTCTCCTGGCAGCTGGCCTGTGTTCGCAGAGCTCTCACCCAGACCGTGCTGGTGCATGGGAGCTTTCCGAACAACATGTGAAAGCCCAGGGCAAGAGGCAAACGAATTTTTCTTCTCTTTGGGAGAAAACAGAACGCTGTGTGATAATTAAATTTGCCAGAGTCACATGAAGTATGATGGTGTGGATGAGAGGATACAGATATATATTCTAGGGGAGCCTAGTTTCACATGTAAGCACTGGAAGGGTTCTTTTACAAACAATGGTATTAATAAGTCTGTCTTAGTCCTGCCTAGTCCAAAAGGTAGTATTTTTGTAATATAACTGACCAGGGTTTTGTTCTACGTTAAAAGAAAAATGCCATTTTTAACACTAATAAAAATACAAACATCACTTCTCTCTAAACCTGAATAGCAGAGATCTTGTTTTCCTGACTCAGAAAAAATACAGAACAAAGCAAGCTGAAGCAAATAGGACTGTGGTCTCCCACTTATTTTAAAGGATTTCAGTTCAGACCCCTTGTAACTAGGCCCCACAGGCCTCAATGCAGGCCTCTTCCCTAAGGAGACAGTTCATTTTGGATCATTCCTACGATCACCTGAGAAATCTCCTTTAATTGTTGTATGCTCAGGTACCTTCATGACCCAAATCCCTGGGCTGATCAGTGCAAATAGCTAGTGAATATATGTATAACCTCTTATGATTATCATGCAGTTGTACTGCGCAGCAACTTTCCTCCATTAACTTTGTCATTACCTGTTTAATGTTCCTCTGTCTCTCTCCTTTTAAGAGGGAAATCTTCTTGACCTCCATCAGTGTTTCTTCAAACTCCTTTCTCCCCCACCTCTAAGGAGTTCATGCTCTTCCATCAACCCTTATTGTTCACTCAGCAGGGTGATTGTCCTCGATCACCTGCTGCCATTCTCCCCTTCCGTCTTGCTGTGTTAGGACATCTTCTGTGTCAACATACCAAGCTAATCTTCATTACTGACATCTTATATTCAGGGTAGTAGTGTTAAGAAGAGAAAGTATTTGCTTTCAGAAGGCAGGCAGGGATACAAGGATAGTTACTGCCTTCCTGTCATTTAGTGCCACAAAGTTTTACATTAGGCCTTGCTCCCTGACTTTTGATTTTCCTGTTGTAAAAATGAATGTGTGACAAGAAGGAGGGGAGAAGAGAGGGAGTTGCTAGGAAGTATCTGATTTGTTGTTTGTTTTTTTTTCCTGAGGTAGCACTGGGGCCTCTCCTACCCACACAGAGTCGTGTGAACTGTATTGTAGCCATCACAAAGAACGCAGCCAGTGGACCTGCTCTTTTTCAGATTGGCCAAAGGCAAAAAGAACCCTTCCATTAACACAGAGAAGAGTTATCTGCTTGTGTCCTGCACTGTAACCACACCTTCACTGCAGCAAACAAAACTTTTGAAAACCAGCTTTGCACTGCACTGTGGAAGCTGTGCTGCTGGAAGAGAGAACAGGCTTCCTTCTGCTTGGAGGCTTTTAGCACCTAGGAGGGAGCTGCATGGGGGTTTGGAAAAGCATTCCTTATAATCATGAATGGTACTGAGTGTGTAATGGTGGAGAGCTTGAAAAGCTAATATATTTGGCATTCATTCTGTGGTGCACGCCTGGAGGACATTTCTGTAAGTACAGATATTGCCCTGAGCACTTCCAAAAGAAGATCTTCAAGAGATATTACAGTATCAATCAAAAAGGGTGCAGGGACATCAGGACTCACCATTTAACAATTTCACAGTTTCAGATCACCACAGCTTGGAGAGGTGCAACCTTCCCCACCACAAACACACTTCAGCTTGGTGCTGATGAAGACATCTTCACTGACTTTGCCAACATAAGAAGGAAAGGGAATGGTTCTTCTGGAGGCTGGAAGCAAAGCGTACACAGCTGTAGATAGCACACAGGTTTTTAGAGTGCATGTTGTTCTCTTGTACAGTTGTAGCTGTACAACACAACTTCTGCTCTTGCAGTGATCTGTCTGGCTAGTTTCTGACAGGGAAGATGAAAGAAGTCAAGCCTAACTTCATGCCTAAAGTTACCAATAGCTGAACTGTGCTTTGTCCATAGTAATTTTAATCTTGAAAGTGTGAATGAAGAACTTTTCTTCTTTGCTCTTAACATATTTGTTCTTAAAATGTATACTCAATTTGTCATTTGCAATTTCCCTACCTTTTCCAACATTCATTCACAAGGCCCAGAGGTAGGAGACCCTAGTCACAGACAAGGAGATGTTGTGCTTACTGCCAACACCTGCTTCAACTTTATAACCTCATTGTTCATCACAGGCCAAACTGAGTTTCACCCTTTTCAATATCTCAGACTTCTGAGCTTCTCAAAATAGCTATATCCTATTAGAAACGCAAACACAAGCTTATATTATCCACTAATTACCCCAGCTGAAAACCCCTAGTCACCCAGAACTGAGATCTCTCTTGCAATGAACTTGTTATTAACCTCCCAGTCCCCTTTTAAAGCCCACCAAGTCCCCTGCTGCCAAGCCAGTTTTCTCAGCTCTCAGCCAAGGACGGCCGGGAAGGTTAATGGTGTTTCTCACTTCCTTCAGCTCCTTTGCTGGCACGGCGGAGTCCCTGCAGCCTCTCACACCACTCATTCTTGTGCCAAAACTGCTCTTTAGCTTAACTTAAATAGCCCTTTTCCCTTCCTCCTACAACTCTTCTGAATTACTTATGAAGAGAAATCATATAAGTTCTCAGTCTTTTGCTGAGCTCATTACTCTTCTGCATATCCCTCACAGTAAAGTGACTGCCCCCAGCCACCACTTTAGCCTCTGCTCCAGTCTGGCCATGTCTTTCCTAACTGAAAGCAACTGGTATGAAGCAGCAGGGATGAGAACTATCTAGAGATTTTTGTGATACTGTTAATAAGTCTTGCTCTCTGTAAGAAGCACGTTGCCTAATAGATTTTGTAGCTGCCTTTTTTACTTCACAGCCAACACACCTCAGTGGCTAATTGTCACCTTGTGACTAATAAAACCAAGACTTACTCCTCCTCTGTCATTCACAGCTGGTGAACTCAAAGAAATTTCCATGACTAATCCTGAAACATGGAGACTATTACCTTGCAATTAGATAAATTTCCATTTCTGCCCCACTAGTCCTCCTCCATACGCCAGCCCTTGCTCTGTCAGCAGTGCCTCCTAGTCTGGTGACAAAAGTGTTCTGCTTTACCTCTCCCCTTGCACTTCTACCACTAAACTAAGGCTAGCATTAAGTCTCATCCCAGAGCCTCTCCATCACTAATTTCCTTCCTTGCCGATAGCTTCTCCTACAAGACCACACATGGCCAACGCACTCTCTGAAGCTAGAAGAATAACCAGTCCAATGACTGTGAACCTCCTTCCTCTCATACACAACAGCATGCATGTGACGACTTCTGTGGGTAAAAGAAACTGGCAAGTGCCAGACCAGGTGTTCAGACCTCCCCACCTGGACCTTGTTACCAGCACCCAGCTCTGTTCACCATGTCCAGGCCCTGTGGGCTGGTGTCCTGTCTGTGTCTGCCCTCATCTCCCAGATTGCCCCTCACCATGAAGCCGTTGGCCCTTGCTGTGCCCTGGTGTTCTGCCATGAGCTGAGTACACTCCTCCTCTGCTTTGAAATACACATGGCACCATGAGAGCCTGAGAGTAGATTGGATCCAGCCTCTGCTTCACCTGCCTTTTTCCTCCTGGACAGAAAAGAGGGATCAATGGTTTTCTCTCAGCACTGGTAAATTGATCTCCTGGTTCAAAAGAGTGATTTTCAGTGACATGAAGAATATCTTTCTAGCAACCATGTTAAAGTCTGCATGAACATCCACAATTCTAAAAACATCAATTATATCAGATATTAAGAGAGAAGGTAAGTTACCTGTTGGATAGGCTTTTACACTAACTATGCGTTTCATAAATGTGTAGGTGCTGAGCATTACCCTAAATTTTCCTGCAACTTGATTTCATTAGTCCATCCTTAATAAAAGCATCTTCCACTTTAAGTATCAGAATAATTTTTGATAGCCAGGTGCAAGTCTTACTCCTTTATTATCCACAAATCTAGAAAAAATATTTCTATGCAGTTTTCCATGTTTGTTTTTTTTTTCTCAACACTAGCGTCTTTCCTTGCTCTGTTTAAACTGTCTGGCAGCTCACTTTGGGCCATTGTTTCTCCTCCTCACCCTCTCTTATTTCAAGGTTGACATGATGACAAAAGCCACTTAAGGATGGCAGCTAATAAGACATCTGCTTTCTCCTAGGGAGTGCAAGGGGAGGCTTATAAGGCAGCAGTCAGATGCATATTGGTAATAGGATGCATTACTGTTTGACTCTGGGTCACTGCTTCAGCTCTGATCCTTGTCAAAAGTGACCATAAGTTGTTGTCTGCCTGTAAATCACTAACCTAAGAAAATTACTTGATGCTTTTGCTTTAAGTCCTGCTGAAAACTGTCTATGCCACAATTAGCTGAAGTAGCAAAGATGGTAGATGGGAGCGAGTTGCCTTCTCAGCCGATAATGGGGGTCTGGTGGGGCCAGTCACAAGGCAGGCTCACTGGCTGCAGAGCTCACATAAGTCTTCAGCACCACCAGTTCCAAGAGCACGAGGTGAATTTTTATGTAAATAAAAATAATAGTAAAGCAAGGCAAATTTGCACAGGGTTTATCTCTCCTGTGATTTCCTGAGTGTTGCTAATAAAAGAAATCAGTGCCCATTTGGTACAGTATACTTAAGGTAAGGAAGGGGTAAAGAAAGGAAATTAGGATAAAATACAGTTATTTTCAGGGGGCTTGGAGTCACAACATAAAGCGATGGTTCGCTGTTAGTCTGTAATGTATGCAACACTGGGCTTTGTGCTGATTTTGGCTGCTTTATGATGTGTCTGCACATATATCATGCCAAAAATGGCAGCCAGCTGTGTCACATTCGCAATATAAAACATTAATGTATTTAATTTTCACTCCCTCTCTGTATCTTAAGATAAGGCAGATGTAAGATTTAAGTCATCAGGAGTTTTATTAACTAGTGCTGTTAATCAGTGAAACGTGCAATGCTATCAGGTGGTTGACACGAGCCATTTTTCCTATGTATAATTACCAATATCTTTCTCAATTTTAAGTTATCACAATTAGCATATTATGCATATAAATCACACATAAGTGTTTGTTTGAAGTCTTTATGGATGTCAAAATGTAACCAGAACTTAATCCCATTAAAGGGCATCTTGAAGATCTCTATTTGCGGTGACTAAATCATACATTAACCCAAGAGAATAGAAGGTCTGACATCACTACCAGGTAGACAACGATTATGCCTTCTGTAGTCTCCTAATATTGTCTTGAAAATGGACATGTCAAGAGGCCTAGAAATCTCTCAGAGCAGCTTATGCTTTCTTTATTTTCAAGCATTAAATTGTAGTATATGATGTGAGAGAGGCACAGAAGTGTCAGTTAAATTATCTGTCAGATTTAAAAGAGGAGGTCAAAAATGTGCATTTTTAAAGTTAGTCTTCAGTCAAGCCAATCTCAAAATACTTCTTGGGTAAGCATCTGCTGGTGAAGTTATTTCAGAGTAAAGCAGCAGCAGACTTAAATATCCCACAATTACTAGATAATATTAAAGATATAATAAAGACACTAGATAATATTAAAGATAATAATTTCAGGAACATGTCTCACAGGTCTTGTGGGAAGAGCATGGGGACAGCCTCTCAGGCTTCCCTCTGGTCCCTGTCCTGACAGGGGTCACAGGAGATGCTCCAGGAGGGACACCAGCAATGAGTAAACACAGCAGAAGTCCTTCTGCTCCCTTAGTGACTGTCAAACTGAGGCCTCCAGAAAAAACACATCTGTATTTAACCTATTCCTGACTGTTATTCACTCTTAGTGGTGCTACAGGAAAAGATGTTACTATTTTTGCCCACAGCTGATGCAGTGGAATAAAAGTTCTCATTTGGGCACTGACCATCTGTGCATGCCCGTCTGTGCCATAGCCCAGCTCCTCAGGGTTTTATTCCAACAACAGGTTTAGCACATGCTTCACTAGTCACGGTGATGGTAAATAAATGCTGAGGGCCTGACGACTTGGGTCTTAAGGCACTGCCCACCAACCAACCCAGTTACCAGAAAAGTGGTGGAACTGGGTGTTTCCCACCTGGGTAAGGCTGTTTGTAAGGATGAGCAGAAATGGTGCTTTGAATATTTTATGGCCTGGGAATTTCATGCTTTGGAATAAACCTGTCTTCTTAAACCAGGGCAGTTTTTTAGCTCATAGCTCCAATGTATTCTAGTTTTTCTGAGACGTTTATAGTTGAGCTGAGTAGCTGCTGGGTGCTTTGGCAGCAGCAAGGCCCTGCTGAGATGTGAGAGTATGGTGGGAGCCCTCCTCACCCCAGGAGGACATCCACAGTGTGAAATAAAGCCAGCAGAGAGGCTGGAGGAGGCTGGAGCACCTGTAATGCTGTGCAGTGGGCCCAGGCAGTCACGAGTATGGCAGAAGCACAGAGAAGGCTGGGCAAACAGCGTGGGAGCAAGCAGTGCCTTGGAACCCAGATGCTTCCCCTCCTTCTTGTTCAGCCTATTTTACAAAGAACATGGGAATGAGGATACCAGGGAGCTGCAGATGCTGCCCAGCCTCAAATATCTCCTGTTCAGCCTGAGCAGCCTGCCCAAATTTCACCGTGTACCCAGTCCCATCTGTACCCACTGCCTCACACACAGGCGTATATAAGTGATATGACATTGCACACATACGTCACAAAGGAATATCTATTTTATACCTGCCTGCAAAATGAGTTATGCCAGTTCATAAGTGGGTCTGCTTGCTCAGAAATAAGATCATCTACACAGGAAATTAATTAAAGGTGATTAACTGGAGGTAACTCTCAGTGCAGTGAAGCCCTTAGCATAGAAGTCAGACTGGAGCTAGCTGCTGTGTTACCACTTCTGGCTCCTCTGCGGAGAACATGCAAGAAACTGTCATCAGGCTCCCAGTCAAGATGTCGTCATGTCACTGTAGCACATTTTTGGCCTGGCCAATTCTAAAGAATTTAAGCTGTTGTTTAATCAAGGTGCTTAAAAAAATTGATAGAGTTTGATAAAGTGATGATTGATCTTCATGATACTCCTCTGTGATCTTCAAAGCAAAGATCTGTCTTCTTATCATCTCTTCTGAAAATTTTACTGTTAAAGAAGGACTTGATTGGGGATTAGATTTTGTCATCAAGTCTTGGTTTTGTTCACGTGCAGCAAAAAGGAAGGATTCACTTTTGAGGGAACTGGGGGAAAGGGAAGTAAAAGGAAAGCACAATTTTAGGGCAGTTAAGTCTGTCATTCAGGTAGTGTGTGGCCTTACATGGCACTCATGTGAGAGAAAAAAAAAAAAAAGGCATTGATTGAAAAAGGTTACAGGATTTCTTGAGGCATGAAGCCATTTCCAGGCAGCAGTTTATGAACAGGTTCTGCTCTCACCCATCTGCATTCACGGGCTTTGGGCAGGATTTAATCCATTTCCTTGCTGATACTTCTTTAATGCCCAGCTTTGATTTTCCTTTCTAACAACAGCATGAAACAAGGAAATTAGGCCAACTGCTGGTTTAAGGAAGATATTCACAGCCACGGACCTTGACATTGTCATCTTCTCTCATCTCTGGACATGACTTTCTGTGAAACTGGGAAGTTGGACAGATGGACACAAATGTAGGCAGAAATGGCAGGATGAGGTCTGCAACTTGAACTCAGTTGTAGTCTTGAGTCAATGAAGAAGAAAAGAAGAAAATACAATGCTGTCACTCAACTGTCTCATGACTTATTTCAGTAGCAGTCACTTTGCTTTGCATTCGTCTCTGGTTCCTAAGCACTGGAATTGACTCAAGACATTTCTTCAGGTTCCTCTTATTTCTACAGTCATGGCACCTGCATTATTATTTCCATCCAGCTCAGAGCAAATCATCCTTCAAAAAGCCATATAGACATCTCATAGTCTCTAGCTCTGGCAGATCTTGCACAGCCAAGTTTTCTGATGGAAGTCTAGACACAGAAAAAATAACCAAAGAGTTGTGGAAGAACTGGCATTATATCGATAGGCAAGTGTGGCAGAGAGGTAGAGGCCTCTCTGTTTCCCTACCCTTGCAGTGCTTGTCTGATTTGTCTGAGGTGGACTGGAGCATCAGGGGATCCCACTTCATGGTTTGCTGGATAAAACAGCTATTTTTAGGGAATGCAACAATCTGGAGCAAGAGTAGCCACCATGAAGCAGTGCTGGAGCTGCTCCTGCAGAATCTGGGCACTGGCATGAAATTGCCAAAAGCACAAAAATTTTGAGAGAGGAGCTGCCCCCTCTTTAGACTGCTAGGAATAGTCTGGCCTGTAGTACTTGCAGGTGATATTGTCTCTGTCACAAAATATAAAAGATGCATGATAAAGCCAGCATCTTCCATCATATTGAACTATGAATCTAACAGAAATGGTAACCATGTAAACACAGACTGGATGCTTTTACATAGCAAATGTGCAATACAGAGAGAACTTGCTCCTCAGAGCAGGTAAATATGAAATACAGTTGGGGGGGGGGGGGGCTCATAGAGTTGTTCAAGTTCAAATTATGCTTAGTGTCTTTCACAATGTTACTTTGCAGTGTGCAGTTAGGAATGACTTGACCAGTGGCCACTGTCCTGGCTGCTTGTGTGGGAACTGTAACAGCTTTCCTTCCAGAGGCACTGTCTGCTGTGCAATTTTTTTGTAGTTAGAATCTAAAGCAAGAAAAGCTTTATATTCCTCACATCTAAAAGGAAAATAATACATTGTGCTCTATGTAAATCTGAGTTTAATTGGAGTCTTAGAACATAGTACTCGCTACTACAAACAGCAGCACAGGCATTTGTTGCTGCATGGCTCTTTGAACCCAGCTGTCCTCACATGTTTATTGAAAACCTTATTTATTTCCTCTTGCAGTGCTGTTTTTCCATGATCTTTCAAAATTACTCCTATTTCTCTTTTTGTCTTTAATTCCTAGATTGAGTGCATTAACTTCTGCTTGCTGGAACCAAAGCTGTGTAACTCTTCTTTCCATACTCTGAACAGCCCACTCATGCCTTCTTTAATTTCAAGCACCCTTCTTTTTAAAAAATTACGCTGCCAGGTTCCAGGGAAACCTGTTGTGAAACTCGGAATTATGAGTAAGGGTGGCAGGACTGTGCCTAATGACTCACAGGTGCAAATCTGCACAGCCAGCTAAGAATCGCCTGAAAGCCATTTGTGCCTGTGTGAGAAACGCTAAACAGACTAACGTGACCCTGCAGTTTTAAAAATCGGATCTGTGGAGAGGCTGAACAAAAGCTCGGGGGGGCTGTGCAGATACCTGCTCCCTCTCCTGGTAAAAAGGGCAAAGCACCGGCAGAGGGAAGCTCTTCCCTGCCCGAAGGGGATGCTGCGCTCCCTCCTCCTCCTTGGAGGCTTCGAGATGAAATATGAAGGTGGTAGAGGCAGCGGTGACAGGACTCGGGTTGAGACTCAACGGGTACCTCTGCAAAACCGCAGCACTGAGCTTTGTTGGGCGGTGGGAGCTCCTCAGGGATGGAGGAGAGACGGTGGGACAGGCGAAAGGGGTTTGTGTCGCTGCTGTGAATTCACACTGGGGGAATCACAGAGTCACACAGAATCACAAGGTTGGAAAAGACCCACCAGATCATTGAGTGCAACCACTCCTATTCATCACTAAACCATGTCCCTCAGCACCTCATCCACCCGTCCTTTAAACAGCTCCAGGGAAGGTGACTCAACCACCTCCCTGGGCAGCCTGTTCCAGTGCCCAATGACCCTTTCTGTTAAAACTTTTTTCCTGATGTCCAGCCTGAACCTCCCCTAGTAGAGCTTGAGGCCATTCCCTCTTGTCCTGTCCCCGGTCACTTGGGAGAAGAGCCCAGCACCCTCCTCTCTACAACCTCCTTTCATGGGAAACAAGAGTTAATACCTGGGATATTCTTAGTGGCCTGGTGAAAGAGATTATTCAGAGTTGGTAGCGGAATGCTATTTCACCCTTAATGTGCATAGGTGGGCTTGCTGCTGGTCACTGTCTATAAAGCTGTCTCTTTACAGATCTTTTTGAGGCTTAGGAGTCCGGGAACTCTTGCTGGTCTAGGTGTCTGCATACAGGAAAGCTCTCAGGTGTCTAAGAAGATGATTTAATTAATTTAATTGTCCTACATGCCATAAGCTCATGCTGCTGATCACTAGAAACTGTTCCATGTATACATAACCATCACAGGTATTACGTTCACAGTCATTTCTGGAAAACGTTCTGCTTTAGTATCTGAATGTGAGGGGAGAAACTAACAACTAGACAATGACTTATGACCACAAACCATAAATTCCAAAAATAAATCAAAGCCGGTAAGACAAAAGTAACTGCAGGAACAACAAGAAAATGTTCAGTACATTAGCTGTAAGGCTGGAAAGGATGCAAAGATTCAAGTTAAAGGAAATGAATAATTAAAATCAAACACTAAAGGGATGTATTTGGGAGAAGATACACTTGGCTGTATAAAACTTCTGGTCAACACCACAGTGGTCTTCTGGAGATTTAGTGGTGCATAAGAGGGCCCCTGTGCTCAGGTGCCTAATGGGCATCTCATGTGTAATACTGTCTTCTGCACACATGGGCAAAACGTCTGTTTGGAAGTCTGTGTGCCTGGTATCTTCAGTGGCAGCCTAAGCCATGGTTTGAACTTCCTTAGAAATATCCAAGTGAAAGTGATCTTGGGAAACAGGAGCATTGCACTATTAATATAAAATCAGGAACTACAACTCAAAGATAATTCTTATTCATGAATTTCAGTACAGCAGGCTGACTTCTGTCCTAGTTGTAATGTGTTAAAGATGATATGACTGTCTTAGTGCCATAACAGAATGTCAAAATATGTTATCATGGTAAAAAATACAAAACAGTTTCTTGTTGAGACCTATGTTCAGCTGTCTAGCTGTGTTTGGCAAAGTGCTAAAGTGTTTGTTTAAAATTATATTTATGTCCTACTGATTTCAGTGGGACTGAATAAATCCCCAATGCTTCACTTAGCTAAGAATTCAGGCTGAGACTCATAAGTAACAATCATCACTACTGAATTCAGTGGAAGCTGCGGGAACTTATTGTCAAGTAGAAAAGATAGCATTTTACGAGGTATGATCTTAATGAAACAAATGATGTGTCTTTTCCAACAGGAGTGAACGGGAGAAGCGCAGGGCCGTAATATGTTTAGTTGAATAAAAGTGCAGCACACTGAAACACAAGGGTTATATTAACAAAGCCTCCAAATGTTGTATATCATGAATATACAATGTTACTGTAAGATCATATTTCTGGTGGCTGGGAGCTGATATAAGTTAAGAGAGGAAAATTAATTAATAGACCAAAGGAAGCATGAGTGTTGGTTTCGTATAATGTATTTAGTAGTCCTGTGTTACACAGTACTTAAATTCAGAGACAATGCAGGAATAGTTATATTGCCAAGAGCTGAAGGACTAAAAGGCCAATGCTCGTACTTGTTCACTGGTTTAGCAGGCTGCAGACAGCTGTACAATGTGTATTTGCCTTATACAGGTGACCTTCTCTTTGAGTGAGGTTAACCATCATGCTTGTTCAGCCCTGGTCATTCCCTCCACAGCGTCTAGTTCTGCTGGATAGTTTTGGCACTCTGAACTAATGTCTGAAAAGAACTTAGCTGAAACCATGGGTTTTATTATACTGATGGCTTCAGGCTGATCGAGAGCCATGACACCAGCGTTAGCCCTACAGCCATCCTGAGGCACTTATTTTCTGGTTTGGACTGACTTGTTATGACTATGCCCATGCCGCTCCCAATCTGGAAAAGAGAATCAATGTGACAACACGTCAGGAAGATATTCTGAGTGTGACCCCACCAATAAGCTTATCTATTGCCTCAGTTTGTATCATTTATACTGTAGAGCTCTGAGGAAGTGTGGACCAGGGCCTTAAATACACATGAAAGACACATTATTAAACTGAGTAAATTATTGATTTGAGGAACTGCTCACTTCTGTAGATCACTAGGTAAATGTAACCAACAGAAAAGAAAACAGCAAGACTCTAGTATTTTCTGATTTTTTACTGTTCTCATTCAGGGAAGTTATATGCCGGTTTATAGCTGAGGTACCCTCTTGTTTCTGTTCTGTCTGTCTATAAAATTAATTAAAAACATCACCTGGATTGAGCGTAGCGGCTGAGCCTTAAACTACAAAATAAGACAGTGTCATGAGAAAGGGGAATGAGGTTCAAGTGATTGTGAGTTTATAGGAAATGAGCTGTCACCTACTCAGGCACATAGGACCATAGATTTATATAGAGTAAAGCTACGATCAAGATTGGCCCTTAATGGCTTGCTTTCTTTTGATAGGTGGAAGAACTGGTGGAGATATAAAGAAGGGAATGTTGTGAGTTATGTTTCACATACTGTTTTCACCTTAAACAATGGCACAAAACTTTGGGATTGCCTCTCTTTTTGTGGATGAGTGCTTTGGGAGGGACATGCTTCCCTGCAGTCACTCAGGACTCACCAGCCTAAAGTCTGGCATGAGTGTGCTGAGCCAGAGGGGTCTTTAGCCCATGCATTAGCACCACCTGATACAGTTTATCTCCTCTGGGGCAGCGTGAGAAAGATGCCCCAGACCGTGACCATCACAGCTGTATCCAACTGTATCCATCCAACAAACCCCAGTGAAATGCAGGGCCACAGGGAAACACAAATCCTTCAACAACCTGAGCCATGCAGTCCCTATGCAGAGTTGTTGAGCACATTTCCCAGTGCTATCAGTCAAAAAAACTGTCATTCTGATTTTAAAAGCTGCTATCTAGGACTATATATATATATGCTGTTCTGCATGAGGTTCAACACCGAGCTCTTCACACAAATTAATATCTGATTGTGTCATGCAGGGAAGTGTTAGTATTACCCACTGGTTAAAGAATAGAGCACAAAAGTTAGGGCTACAGCCCTGCAAACAGTGATACACCTGCTTTTAGGAAAACAGTCTGGCAAAATCAGTAGGACTTGTCATGGTTATATCCCTGGGTGCTGACATGTCTGTGGGACTGCAGCATATGTGCTTTGCTGGGAGAAGAGCCACCATGCTGCATGCAGGTAAAACTGCAGCTGCCGACAGAGAAGAATTGAAGCTCAGACGTGTTTCTGTGAATGGAGGTTCTGTCCTGGTGACGCACCTCATGCAGAGGGGGAAGAGAGGGAACATTACCAAACATACATTCCTGGAGGTAAACAGAGTGCAAAATCATATCTCCCTAAGGAACACACATGCGCAGAGTGGCCTGGAAAGCACCAGACGCTGCTTGTTAAAAATTGGCATTTCTTCAACACAACTACCAGTGATTTTTCCACAAAACACATTAAGATTCAGTATAAATGCCTTTATGGATTTCACACCACATTAAAAGGAGTGAGTGATTGACTGTGTTCCCAGTAGCTTATTTTTCATCCTTTGACAGCTGTTAACCAGACAGAAGCATTATTAGTTCAATTTCTCATCCTGTAAAAATATTTGGAAAGAGGAATTTGGCCAGATTTTTCCTTCTTGTTCCTAGTTCCCTGTCAGTGTTTGTTAGATTGCTTTGACAATTCTAGAGTGTATGGAGCACAGCATCTCAATACAAATGCTGGTTTTAGAGCCAAGCCTCCAGGTTTGCTAAGCAGATTTGAAGATTAAAGAGGCACAAGATCTAATTACTGTACTCTTAAGCAAAGTGTCAGGGTTATCAAGGCTTGAATATGTTGATATGTGAAATATGGACCACTGGATGGTTGGACTAGATAATCCTAGAGGTCTTTTCCAACCTAGTGATGCTATGATTCTATGATTCAATGTTTTTACTATTCACACTATTGTGGGATGTGAGTAATTGGTTCAAAAGGGAGGTACCTCTGGACTGGAGGCTGGCTGATGTAGTTCCCATTTACAAGAAGGGTAGCAGGGAGGATCCGGGGAACTACAGGCCTGTCAGTCTGACCTCAGTGCCAGGGAAAGTCATGGAACAGGTGGTCTTGAGTGCTATCATGAAGCACTTGCAAGAGAACAGGGTGATCAGGCCCAGTCAACATGGGTTTACCTGAGGCAGGTCCTGCCAAACCAACCTGATCGCCTTCTATGACAAAGTCACTCGGCTGCTGGATGAGGGAAAGGCTGTGGATGTGGTCTTTCTGGACTTCAGTAAAGCCTTTGACACAGTTTCTCACAGCATTCTGCTACGGAAACTGTCAGCCTCTGGCCTGGACAGACGCACACTCTCCTGGGTAGAAAACTGGCTGGATGGCCGGGCCCAGAGAGTGGTGGGAAATGGTGTTAAGTCCAGCTGGAGGCCAGTGACAAGTGGGGTTCCCCAGGGCTCAGTGCTAGGTCCAGTCCTGTTCAATTTCTTCATCAATGACCTGGATGAAGGCATTGAGGGCACCCTTAGCAAGTTTGCAGATGACACAAAGCTGTGTGCAAGTGTGGATCTGCTGGAGGGTAGGGAGGCTCTGCAAAGGGACCTAAACAGGCTGGACCACTGGACAGAGTCCAACGGCATGAGGTTTAACACGGCCAAATGCCGGGTCCTGCACTTGGGGCACAACAACCCTATGCAGAACTACAGACTGGGAGAAGCCTGACTGGAAAACTGCCAGGAGGAGAGGGACCTGGGGGTGTTGGTCGACAGCCGACTGAACATGAGCCAGCAGTGTGCCCAGGTGGCCAAGAAGGCCAATGGCATCCTGGCTTGTATCAGAAACAGTGTGACCAGCAGGTCCAGGGAGGTGATTCTCCCTCTGTACTCAGCACTGGTGAGGCCGCTCCTTGAATACTGTGTCCAGTTCTGGGCCCCTCACCACAAGAAGGATGTTGAGGCTCTGGAGCAAGTCCAGAGAAGAGCAACGAGGCTGGTGAAGGGGCTGGAGAACAGACCCTATGAGAAGCGGCTGAGAGAGCTGGGGTTGTTTAGCCTGGAGAAGAGGAGGCTGAGAGGAGACCTCATTACTCTCTACAAGTTCCTGAAAGGAGGTTGTGTAGAGGAGGGAGCTGGCCTCTTCTCCCAAGTGACAGGGGACAGGACAAGAGGAAATGACCTCAAGCTCCACCAGGGGAAATTTAGACTGGAGATTAGGAGGAGGTTTTTCACACAGAGGGTCATTGGGCATTGGAATAGGCTGCCCAGGGAGGTGGTTGAGTCACCTTCCCTGGAGGTGTTTAAGGCACGGGTGGATGAGGTCTTGAGGGACTTGGTTTAGTGTTAGATAGGAATGGTTGGACTAGAAGATCCGATGGGTCCCTTCCAACCTGGTTGTTCTGTGATTCTGTGATTCTGTGAAAAGTAGGATCTCTCTGCCACAGTCAATAGATGGCATATGAGAAATAGACACTGAATGCTAATGCTGAGGTGAATCTATTTTTTCCTTTAGTAGTTTACAGACAGGAGGATATCCTTCCTGTTCTTAAGTCTATTCAGTCTCTATTATTTATTTTCTGAGAAAACTTCAGTGCTATCTGTGTGTCTTTGGGAAATTTTAGTCTCTTAAAGCAAACTCCTTTGTCATCAAGTGTCAAAGTTCTTAAATTGTAAACTATGTAAAGGAGAGGATTTTGCAGATGCTTCACCGGCAGAGTTGATGGCATCTGCTATGACCCCCATAACTTAACACTCCATGGGCATTATTCATTGTTTAAGGCAAGATGATAGTGAGAAATCAGCAAGGTGATGGTTACACAGAACCAAGTTGGGCACTCAGTCAGTTAGGGGCATTGCAAGGCAACAGCAGTATCAAAGTAAATTAGTTACTCTGCACTTAATGCATAGGAACCAACAGCAGAGCCTGAGCATTCTGAGGCATTTGGTTGTTACAAACAGTGCTGCTTCCCTCCTGCGAGCTCCGGTCTCCACCAACCCTATGATGGAAACAGAGGGACCTGGTAAATCCCATCTGTGTCTGAAAGAATTTGTCATGTTGTGGGAAGCAAACACCTGAACCCTTCTTGGTGTATTTGTCTGAATATGAATTACACAAGCTTGTAGAGCATACAAAGAGAGAAAGTTTTGGACTGAACATAGAAGCAATTTTGCACCTACTTTCCTGGAACATGGTTATTTTCCAATCAAGTCTGAGTTTTGAAATGTAAATGTTACTGCTCATAGCTAAATTACAAAGTTCTTTTTTTTCAAATGTTTAAATGTTGGGGGTTTTTTTAATAGGCACACTGAAAATAGCATATTGGCCCAAGCAACCAGGGCATTACAGAGAAGTGGACCAGGTCACACATCAAGAAAACGACTTATTTTCGTAGACTTATTCATATATTTAATTAATATCACAATCAGCCAAGAGCAGGAAAAGACATAACAGTATTTCAGTGCATTGCCTGGGGAAACAGAGACAGCAAGATTAATTTAGACAAGATCCATTTAGGTAGCAATTTTAACAGATAGAAGCAGACATGAGAACTATTTTTTTAAAAACTACGAGACAATAAAATTTCCTTTGCTCTTACCTGTTGTCTGCCTCCATCACATGCTTTTGTTGGAAAGCAAAGACATGAAGAAAGCACAGCAAAACCTCTTTTGAGTTCCTGCAGATTTCTGGGGCATTCAGGTTAGGTAACAGTGATGGCTGAGCAACTCATTGGTGCTTTACTGGGTAAGGCTATTTGTCCCAGAGCTCATCTACATATTAACTGTATCAAATGACACAACTGCCTGGCTTGACTACATTAAAATCTGTTTTCCTATGTCTCATCAGCATTAGAAATATAGCATCCCAGAGCTAAGTGAATTAAGTAAATGTTTTTTAGTGTGCCTCTGACTGAAGATTGGGGGAGTGGAAAGGTGGCAAATATTCCACATCCAATTTATAACCAAACTAGGTTACTGTAAAGTTGTCCTTGTCACTGAGTGCCAAAGTGCAGTATGCAGTTCTCGCCTCCTTGCGGGTTGCCATCTGCCATTACATCTCCCTCTCCTTCCTCTGTCTCCCTGTTGGGTTTAAGTTGGACGTCAGGGACTTCAGCAGGCGGTGGGGGAAAAAAAACCTCTCAACACTGAGTTTCCTACAGGCCAGTGCTGTCTGCTCTGCCTGCAGAAAATGACGTTAAACAGACCTTGTGCAGCTCTCAGGCTCAATCCCTGAATCACTGTAAAACAAGTGCACTGGAGAGCCCCTGCTCAAGCTATGAAATGGGATTTTTGCATCAAAATGTTCTGCTTTCTCACACAGCACTGCAACAGTCAGTGACTCTATCACATTGTAGTGAAGCAGGGCTTTTAAAGCTTGAATAATGCATCTTGGGGCATTTAAAAATTGCTTTCAGTGTTTGTTTTCAACAACTGCATCTCTTAACAGCTCATGGGAGGCTATTTATTGCAGTGTGAAATTTTGCCTGTGTTTGCACAGGTTGCTAACCCAAGCATGGATTAGGCTTCACTCAAGAAGATTTTCGCTTAGAAATCATAAGGCAAAATGTGATCTGCTAACTGCCATGCTACAACCAATAAATCAGATATGGAGAAAATATCTGCTTTCTGCCTCAACAGTTTGTTTGCATCCCAGGCTGCTTTTGCAGCATGCAATAAATTGAAGTCCCAAGTGTTACCAACCAAGATCATGCACTCTCTGAAGTACAAAGTGCATTTTAAAAACTGTTATAGCTGGCCCCAGCTATAGGGTTTAACCGATAGGAAAACTCACTGATCATGAATAAAGAGCATGCTTCTGTTTGCCCAGGAAATCTCTCCTGTAGCCATTTCAAGCCCTCTTTACATCCAGAGAGGTGTTTGCATTCCTGGCTTTTTAGGGAAATGAAGCAGGATACAGTGTTGGCTTACAAGTTTATGCCATGTTAGCTATAACATATTTTTATGTTTATGCAAGACAGAGCTTGAACTTATGGGTCAAAGACCGTGACAGTCATGTCAAATGTAAGGCCTGAATATTGGGCAAAAGGAATGTTAAAGAGAAGTTCCTTTATACATGTGGTTCCATATCTGCCATCATTTCATTCTCCTATCACATCATAACATGGGGAAATGAAGTCTAATGAGTATTTAGGCAATTCTTGCTATAACCTATATTTTATTCTATTTTAAGTATGTGATGATGTAAGTTTAAATGAAATAGCCATGTCTGGCTCTTTGGAGTTAAGTAGGCAATTAATAGAAACCAGTGCAATCTAAGCATCCTGACTCATGTTCCCTGAGGCGAAGAGCTACTGTGGCTTAGGATGCTCCATTTTGCAGATTAGTTCTTTCACCGCAGTGTCAGCAATAAAATGTTTGCACCTCAGCTGCAATGCCAGAGCAGATGTATTACTGTAAATTCATCTTCATCAGAGGTTCAAACCATCATTCCCACACCAGGCCGTGAACAATCATTTTCTTCTTCCTACTCCTCTGCAGAAGTGTTATTTCTAGACACTGGGACAAGGTTGACATCTGGGGACGACAGGAATGGATTTTCCAGAGATTCTCTGTGGGTGCTCTGCAGCTGATGGGTGCAGGACTGGTTGCCATCATCTGTGGCAAGAGGCTTCTCTAAGTTGTCTGCTCAGTATTTCTGGCAGAGTATAGATTAGCAAAGGAAGGGCAGGTTTTCCTCTGAACTCCACTGAACAATTGTCCTTTTTTCCACACAAAGGCATTTAGCCTCACTCTTTCGCTGAAGGGGAGTATTTTTGCATCAACCCTCCCACAGAGGTGGCCTGTTGTACATAAGGTGTAAAAAGATTCCACACTATGTTGAATTAACAATTATTTGCCATGATACGATGCAGCAGCCTCCTCCTTTCAGAGTCATTAATGCATTTTTTACCCTAGACAGCATATATAGATCTATCTGTCCCATGGCCATAAGACTTCACACAAATCTGCTAGGCATTCAGTTCCAATACCCTTCACATGAGGTTACTGGTTCAGCTTGTATCTATTGCTTAATCAATGAGAAATAAAAATCGAGTAACTGCCAAACTGCTGCTTCAGCTAATAAAGGCTTGATCTGCTTTGTCCAAGTTTCCTAATTGATAGCGATTATATAATCAAAGCGTATCTGATATATTTGGAAGTTTTGGTGTTTGATTTTTGTTCTTTCACCAAAATGGGAACTCAGTAATGCCTAGAGTTTTATTCATCACTGAATTACCCTTTAGGAGGAACTGATTGCCTGAGCTGCTATTTGTAACTGCAGCTCTCCCTCTACCCAATTTAGGGAAAAACCTGTAACATAACTACCAAGAGGACTGCAATATTTGCTGTGACAGATCCTGGAAACTATCTTTAGCTAGAGATAAATCTAATGTGTATTCTTTTGCCCTAGTGGGTTAGAAAAACTGACTGATGGTGTTGTGCCTTCTCTAGACTGATAAAGATAACATTGGCAAGCTTGATTTGTGCCAGTAGCAGGCTGTAAAGGGATGGCCAGCAGCCTTGCAAAAACAATACCAAGTAACATATATCAGTAACTCACCATGTATTTCTATTCCCTGTACCTCTGCCCCACAGAGGGTGCTGAGCTGAGCTGCTATATGCTACAGAAATCTCTCTCTGGGCTGTAAAAGATCAGTGAACCTTTGCATGCAATAATAAGATTAAATGAGACAATTTTGAGAATCTGCTCTGAAGCAGCTAAATTGTCATCTGCTGAGGGTCTAAGGATTAAAAGGCTATTGGACACCCAGAAACACTGGAGGTCTGCTGAGATAGGTAAGTGTACTGCTACCTGCCCTGCAAGCATTGGTTTCTAAAAATGAGCTTCCAGAAGGGGTTAAGTGGAAAGAACTGCAGTGACACAGAAGTGAGGGCTCTTACAGAAACATTGCTCAGTGGCCAAGGGGAACAGATCGATCTCCCCATGAGCCAGCTGTGAAAGATGTTATGTTGCTTAATGTTTCTGTGGTTTGAAAATATGCAAAAAGCTATAACGTCTTGTGACAAAAACTAATTACTCGAACACCCTTGATGGATATGGTGTAGGAAACATAATTATTATACTATTGCTGTATCTGTACCTGAGCATTTTCTCCTGCTGTTTTTTAGGGAGAAATCTCTCTGCAGTGTATAGAATGTTTATATCTTAAAAAGCCTGATAAGTTCTTTTTTAATTGGTGTCTGAATTACATCCTTTGTAATGCAGTGTGCAAACACTAGGACACTTTTTGTGTGATTTCCAGTCATGCTCATTAGAAACACTTTATCCAGGAGTGTCTGTCTTCTGCAGAGGTTTGCTGTTCTGTTGTCAATGGGGTAAGTGGAGAAGTAGCCACTTCCTTACAGTTTGTGTGAGGCCTGGATCTCAGTGGAAGGTTTGCAGGAAATACCAAAGATGGAGTAATTAGTAAAAGTGCATGCATTGCATACCCACAGGTGAAAGGTGATCTTCTTTCAAATTGTTTTTCACAGTAGAGAATAGCAGAATGACTCTCAGCCATGTGCTCAAGCTCCACCTCTATTTTTTCTGCACATGAAACTCCACTGAGCAACAGAAATTGCTGGCAGTACTTTACTTCTTATTATTTTAGATTTTACTGTCCTTTTGTTCTTCTCTTAAAAGGTTATGTAAACTACACAAACCAAGCCAGCAAGGGTATTTGACTGGAGGTTCACTGCTTGGGCATGGCCAACTCCAACGGGTGTTTCAAGCTTAAGTAGAGGAAGCAGGTAAATAAAGAGCAGCCTGCAAAATCTCCCATGTAAATATTGCTGAACGTTCAAACACAAATGTGTCTGTATTGCCATTCTAAGCTCTCACACATGAAGAAGCATGGCCAGCTCCAGGCAAAGGAAGCTGTTGCTAGTAAAATGGCTATGGCAAAATACCTGCAAACACAAGCTTTAGACCTGGTGCAGGTGTTACCAGGGGAGGCGGAAGGATGTCTGAGGCAGTAGTTACTGCTCGGGGAGTAAAGGAAGGGGAGAGGATGAACCTAGCAGCTGCTCTGTCCTTCACTTAACCCCGTACGCTGCATTTTGATTACAATTCTCGACCATTTTCTCTTCCAGGAGGGTGCTGGCCAAGGCAGACTGTTGCTTCCCAGCCCTGAGGTGGTAAATTCAGCGAGGTCTGTCCTGTGGAGAAACCTTGAATTTGCTCAGTAAGGAAGTCTCCCATTCACCTGGTAACATTGGATGGAATTGCCTTAAATTCCTCTAACTTTGCTTCTCCCTATTTCCCTTACATTTTGTTTCCTTTCTTTTCTTTGGCTCATCCATGCTATTTTGACTACAGCACAGCTCAGTTTTCCTTTCTGCTAAGGAAATCAGCTAAGTAGCTTTAACATTGAGTCTTGGAGGTTGTATTATAACTTTCCTGAACAGTAAAAAACAAAATAAAATTTGCAGTGCAGCTCCATTAGAACAAAGTTCAAAGGTATTCATAGTTATATATGCAAGCAGAGGATTATAGTAAATCTTGAGCTAAGATGATTAAGTATAGCTCAAGTAGCAGCCACACCTAGAATTATGAGCAGTTCCAATTCACACAGTGTAAAAATCTTTGCACCCATAAAAAAGCAGACCCAAAAAATATTGTGCAGGGCAACAAAAATTAATTTAGACCTGAAAAATAAGTTGTACTACACGGGAAAATATATTAGGTAAACTTTGTATTGTCTGGTGTAGTAAAATCTCAAGGGAGAAACAAGCAGGCTTTATAAATACTGTTAAGCCAACAACATAAATGAAAGAAGGGAATTATTTAGTTTCAGAGCCTCAAGGTAAAAACAGATCTTGGATAACAAAAAGCTCTTTACAGAACAATTATATGGTCATATATGTACCTAAAAAAGTTGGAAAAGATATGTTTCAATTTTTAAATAGTTCCCATTAGAACAACTTATGTCAGATCAAACCCCTACTGAATATCATCTGCATTAACACAGAATGGGGCTTGCTCTTAGGTCATTGAATTGATAAAGGGAGCTAATAGGGAAATATCTCTGGTGCCTGTGTCACCCTATACTTGCTGTATTACATCTTTTGCAAAGTAGGCATAAAATGCTAATAACGTAGTCAGAATAAAATGCCATGATTACCGCTGCTGTGAGCTTCACACTTACTTTACTATGTTGTAAATTTCTGCATATGGTAATATTAGATCCACATCTCCTGCTGCAGATATTTAAGTACAGTTTAAAGAAATCAATCAGAAAAAATTTATGTCCTTGTCAGGAGGCAGGACTGTCCTTTGAATATGAGGGAAAGGATTGAGTGATCTCAGTTTTGACACTGTTATCTATTCTTTCAAGTACCTAAATCCTCTTCCTGGTGAAGTAAATAGGGATAATGTTTTGCCCTTCTACTCTTTCTATGGATCATATGCCAAAAGCATATGATGTGGTTTATTTTGGGGTTTTTGTCATGAGTATCTGCAGTGTAATCAGTAAAGTCAACAGTATTCTGGAAATAGAATGGACAGTTTCATCTGAATATCTTTACTCATCAACAGAATGAAGAATTGAACTGGATTCCCATTTTTTAACTTGTTTTCTCCACATGGATAGCTCTTCTCTTTGCAACAGTACTTCAAATATCATGCATTTAAATGGTTTCTTCCTTAAAGCTTATTTTGTTTTTCAGAGAGAAAGCAGTGGATTTTAAAAAAAAAAAAAAAGGAAAAGGTTAAAATGTGGTTTTAAGATGAAAACCACATTTTTTGTAGTAGGACAATATTTTTAAGGCAAGTCAAGCTTCGAGTTCAAATTAATTGGTAATATTCCTTCAAATTAGTTATGGATTGTCACAGTCAAAATCTATTTCTTTACATTAGCATGACATTTTCCATCCCTAAGTTCTCCTGGGAACATGTCGATCTTTATGGTAGTTTTTCAGAAAACTCATTAAATACACATCTGAACAGGTCTGAAATGTTGACACTGTTTTAAACTATCAGAAATACAAAATAAGAAATGTAACATTAGGCCATTATTTTTTACTTAGCAATGCCAAAAGGCATTCCAAAAGTCTTGGACCTGGGAATGATAAGTATTAATGAACTTGATTGGCTGCAGAAATCTCCTGAAGGCTTTCATATGTTTCTTATGTGAAAGAAATAAAACATTTGCACCTATTTCTACTGTGCTACATTCATGAAAAATATGTACATATAGAGTTCCTTCTGCTTTGGAAATGTTTCTGGAGAACTTATTCTGCAAATGGAAACAAAGTACCTGATGCTGTGCTTACTCCAAGTTTATGCTGATGTAAATATAATTTTGGAGAATCTCCTCAGGGTAAAGCCTGTGTAAATGAAACCTGGTGTGAAGCCTCAAGAAAGTCCTTTTCACCATCTAAATTACTGGGACAATTCCCTATTAACATTCAGTTCAACTTACCCAGTGTATTGTTCAGATAACTTATTTCCTAATTGCACTCATTAAAAATCATCATGACTTTAAAATGTTTTATGAAAGACTGAAAACTGATACATATTTCAGTCCCATGGAGTTCAAAAGTAAGAACATCCTTGAGACACTCTGGGCATCCATCAAATGAGTGAAAAAAAGATAAATGATGTTATGTAGCATTATCCACTTATGTGGCACTACACCATCTGTAAACTAATGAGAATTCATTACAAAGATACTAGAGAAAGGAGATTACCTTGGATTTCTGGCAAGGTAAATCTGGTTTTGCTTATTATCTGTTTGTTTGTTCTTAAAGCTTATAAAACAGCCATCGTCTTCTTTGTTGTGCTCTTATAGTTTCCCCCTCTTTATGAAGCTGAAAAGATGAGTCTTAGCTCCCTGAGTCAGATCTGATGCAATTTTATCGATTGAAACACCTGAGCCTAAAGCTTCTTCATCTGCATTTTCACACCATCTCTAGCAAATATCAACTGGTCACATAGGAGGTTTTCAAAAGTGCCCAACAATTATATGACTTTTCCGGGAGTGTTAAGTGCTAAGGTAGAAATTTTAAAGAAGAGCTGGAAAAGACAGGAGCAGGGGACACATACAGCTGGGGCGACCAGGTGCAATAGTTTGGAGGAGGAGAAGAGCATAAAATATATGGCTACTAGGGAAGAGGTACAAACAGAGGTAACTTAATAGTGCAGTGTAAGATGCCATGCAGTACCAGGCCAATTTAAATAATAAGTGAGTGGTTTAATAGTGAAAATTCTATCTCTCCATTTGATGAGATATTGGTAAATGTATAATGTCAGGATACAGAAGAAAGCATGTGAGTGTAAAGAGGAGATGTAAGGAAAGTTATTCCCATCTTCCTGCCTTTTCAGAGCTTACATCTTTAGATTAATCATTGTCATGAAAAATGTGTTTCTTTTGAGAGAGATTTGCTGAACTCTTTGTGGATTATTTTAGTGGCTCAGGCTATGAAGAACAGCATAAAGTCCTCTGTGGCTGGTCAAAGAATGTGTTTCTATGGGAAACTAGGAGACTACAGACAACTTTTGAAGACAAGAAGCCCAATAGCTGTTGCTGATCTCTGTGCTGGTAAGGTATATGTGGGTTATGTTCATACAAGAGCTCCCTGTCAGACAGGCAAGGAGCCTGTCTTGTTCATGTTCTAGCACCTAGAAGCTGTAAAGTGTCCATCAAGGTCTGTCAGAGTAAACCTTATTTCCATAATCCTGTTGCACATTCAAGAACTTTAAAGTAGCACTGTAAATGGCAGCAGCCTAGCAGCTGCTGTACATTGTATCTTAGTTGGGCTGGATCAATAAGATCTAAAGTTGCCTTGTATTCTGCTCTTTCTTACATCAAGAAGAGACTCTAATACTTGTTATTATTCTTCTCTCTGAAATAAAGACATGATAGCACAGAGAAATAGGATATTATCCCTTCCACATGAGGCATGGAGAATCTTACCAGCATCATGTTTATCCAGTCAAATCTAAACCTCTACATGTTCCCTGCTTGGTTATGACTGCAGTCAGTCCACTCATCTCCACCCTATACCTCTTTAAGATAAGGAAGAGGACAGGTCAGCAGCTTAAGTCCTTACCAGTGAATAGAAATTTTGCTGTTCCCTATTAAGGTTCATTGTACACAACGAATAAATTCTCTTGCCTGTAATATTCTGGCAATGAGTACTTCCTGGAGATTGATTAAATGCTTCATCTTTGCTCAGTCTATTAATCTCAGCAGCCATTTATTGCTTCGTATACTACAGTGCATTGGGGATTATCCCTTAAGCACTGTGTGTAGAAAGCATGTAGCAGTGAGACACAAATCTTGTGTCTTGCAAATGCTTCTCTGGAAATGAAGAAAGGAGCTGTCAGTAAAAGCAAGGATAGTGTATCTTGGCTCTGGATGCCTCAACCTTTTGTCATCAGTACTGCAAGCTCTCACTTCCTACACCAAACAAGCAATACTAACCAGTATCTGTGGTACAACCTAGTGCACCACAGCCAGTGCACCCTTACTGGGATATTCCGCGATATCCCAGTCAGTGGAAACAAGACTTAAAACACTGCAAACTTCTTAGAACAATATGAGCAACTGCTGCTATGTATTGGCTGGGACACTGAGCCTCTGAATCCAGTGAACTGTTACTACCAGCTGCAAATGTTCCTGGTAGTATTATTTTGCATATTAAGCATATACGTAATGGTAATAGAGTGGACTAAGCAAACATTATCAACTGTGCTACCAACATGAATAAACCAACTCTTAAGAAGTCTGTTTCCTCATACAGATTCTTTGACTGCTTGTTTTTCTTCTGTATTGTGAAAATACTGAAGCTTAGCTAATGTTAGCTTCAGTAGCAGTGGAGCTGTATCAGTCTACAGCAGCTGAGGGGTGGACTCTACTGCTCAGACGATATTACTGACTTGGAGAAATCATCTCAGGACTGTCACTGTCTAAATCCTTTACTCAGTTTCTTAATACTGGATTGTCTTCCACATCAATAACGTAAAAGCAACAGGCATACGCATCAGGAATTAATTCCCTCTGCACTGAGTTTATGGTACAGTTAACCAGGTTGTATTTACCTTTCTAGTTATTTGAATGGGTTTGTACAGTACTTGCTTGACAGTCAATGAGCAATGAGGCACATGAACAGAGAGAGAAAAGACACTGTGACCACTGTGTTTTGATGCTTATTGCTCTCTGGCTTCTCCGTTTATCCTGTTCTCACATGTTGGCGTTTAAATGGGTCTGTCTATGCTCATCTGTTCTCCCTTTGTGCCCTCCTAAATCCTTGAATCATTACCTTGCTAGCCCACCAAAGTGTTTTGTCTACTCCAGTGATAAACCATGTTTCTGATGGACACATCTTCCAAAATTGAACCCTCTTGATTTATGAGAAAAGGTAGTGTAGAAGATAGAGAATAATTTTCAGGCTGAATATTGCATGAGAAGGGATGATTTACAGGACAAACAAACCCAGCAATTCTCATGTCACCTGGCCAGGCTACAAAGAGAGTTCCCTGACGTGCTGCTCTGGCAGTGACATGGCAAGAGTTTATGACATCAAGGAGACTGTGATGCCTTCTAAGAGTATATACAGGAATCCTCTGTCTCCCAGAACAGTGAGCCACTTTCTTCTCACATCATCCTGGGCACTCAGCCCTGCATCTCTGCTGCCTGAGCATTCAGGTCACCAAGAGTCCTGATGAGAGTTTTATTTCTCTCCAGCTCCTTACCATTCTCATTTTATGGCTTCCCTTTGAGTCTTCAAAATACTTCTTCATCATAGTCATGAAAATCCCCTGCTTACTCCTATTTCCCTGACTAAATAAGCCCCTTATCACACCACGTGTATTTACCACTCAGCTGGCTTCTTGTTTTTCAACAGTATAAGCTATCCTTGATCTCAGTCCTCCATGCCACTTATTCTGGTTCTCCTCATATCAAATGATTTTTGGACTTGATGATCTCAGAGGTCTTTTCCAACCTAGTGATTCTATGATTCTATGAAATTATTTTCTAAGTTGCTTAACTTAAGTTTATCAAGAACAACCCATGTACAATTATCCTATGTTAACCCTATGTACGATTATCCTGTCCTCCTTGATGAGGAGGGTATTAATACCAAAATTCTGACTTATTACATCATCATGTTAAATTTGAGTAATGTTTTGGGAGCAATGTTATAGCAACAGAAATAATTCTTCCATTTAAGCATCATTAATTCTCTTTCTTTGCACTTATTAGTTCAGTGGTGAGAAATGGTCCCTGTTAAATTTTTTCAGCTGTTTTCTTCCTTGTACCAAATTTATGATTTTATTTGTTTTAAAATTGTTTTTTCTTCTACTTGAGAGCAGCCAAAATGAATTTTTTCTTCTTTTTCCCTTCTTAGATTGGCAGGAATTTTAAGTAGCTACTGATGGTGTCTGCAGTAGCCAAGCTTTCACCCATGCATTTTAAGAGTTTTGCGTGGTGGTCACATCTGAAATACAAGCAATACCTTGCACAAGTACAAAGCACAAACCTCCTATGGTCATTCCCAAGAGCAAAACAGTCAGAATGTTACAGCAAAGAACAAGTGCTGCAGCAAAGTTCCTTGTGGTAAGCTATGGTCATCTCTTTCCTATTGTGACCCAGGATGAACCTCAATAGTTTCATGGGTCAGAGAAGAGTATCTATGTTAAGAAACCTCAGAGATAAAGACATACCTCCAAACTTTCCCAAGATTTTATGCAGCACAATAGTTTTGCCAATTCAGCACCTATAAAACCCCTTGGAGGCACTGGGCGTAGCATCACGCAGTTTAAAGTGAACTGAAAAGTTAAAAGTGAAACAAAATTCAGGGATTTCATGGGAGTCTCCAGCTCTCTGATACACAGAAAGTTTCTCAAACAAGAGAAAGCAAAGAGGACAACTGGAATTAAAAGGGGTGGAAGCAAAAATGAATGCATAGAAGTGCTAGAGAAAGAAAGAGGGTTTCAAGCTGACCTGGCAGCTATGAGAAAACAGGCTTGAGATAACAGAGCGCAGTCTGGCCATAATACAGAGGTCAACGAGTGGCTATGAAGGCAGTGTGGCAGCACAGGGGGCATTGTCAATAGGCCATTACTAATAATGTAATGAATTGCCTGTCAAATCTGCCATTCCTTTGCCTCTCCTTACCTCAGATATCTCAAAACTTTGAGGAACATCACAAAACTTTGCAAGCCCAGATCCTACTATTCCCTGGTACTTATTCTACTAGCAGCAGGCACTTGGCTCCCCCAGCCACAACATAGCTCAGTCTGGCAGAGACTAAACAGTTCTCAAAGATGCTATGAATTTGATACAGATCTTCAGTATGTAGGTGATTCCCAATAAGAAAGACTGTTCATCAAGACCCTAAGCATTACCACAATTTTTTTTGTGTTCAAGTTTAACTCATCCTTAAGTACCACACTATAGTCCTACAACTTAGCCCCTTCATTTCCCTCTTTCCATAGTCAAATATGTGTGTATGCACCTTCAGTTATATTTGTTTTGATGTACATCAAGGACAACAGTCTCATTTTATTTATTTAGTGAAGCCATATCTTGTTTACTGATTAAGCACCTTCGGTTTTTTTCTCATCAGTTGTTTCTAAAATTCACAAAAAATCCATTCACAACAAAGTGAAGCAGCTAATTCTGAACAGCAAAGCATTTTCCCTGAGCATGCAGCTTGAAATAGAAGAGTAGAATCTTACTGAGGGGAAAAAATCAGACAATAAACAGAAAACCTTTCTGGGCCTGTCAGTGAGAGTTCTTACATAGATCATCCTCTCTGCACTACAGGTAAACAACAATCAACACTCACAAACACACGCACAGGCTTCAAAATAGTCCCTCTGAACCATCACACAGAGCCTCTCACACCTGGTAGGCTGAGGTGCACTGTCCCACTTTAAAACTCACATGGACATGTAGAGAACAAAAAGGGAATGCTTTACAACTTTAAATTACCAAGCAGTACTTCAAAACCAATGTATTCCTTCTCTGGAGCAGGTGCTCCAGGCATTTCAAATTGTGTGCTGCTGGCAGATGTTTTTCAGAAAGGCAGTTTGTGGGCTGTTCAACCAGTCCTGAAAGTCTCTAAACAACTGACAAGCAACCTTGAGCTCTAACATTTGGTTTTAGTGTTATGCACAGTGTAGCACTTGATCATAACTCCTAAAGAGAAAATCTATTGTCGCACTGCAGATTCTTCAATAATGGTGATATAGGGATTGGTTTTGTCCCATTAAAGAGTTTCCTTAGCCATGCTTGTAGAGAGATAAGAAAGCAAATGGTAATAGCATTCATTTTCAGACTACTAACCATGTTGGAAAACCTTTTGGGTTGGGGTTTTTTTTAGTTTTCATTTGGGGAAAATAGATTATGGTTTATGAATACTTGCAGTCTTTCCCAAACAGACTCACATTGCTGTTACTGTCAGGCTTAAGAGTTACCAGAGCAATATTCCTTTAGTTTCCAAACTCAGTGGGTTGTATGGAGACAAACTAAAAACAGCGAACAGCATTTTTGCAGAGCTGTCTCTAACTTTCCAGTGCTGGACAATCCTTATGATGGGCAGAGAAGATACCTCTTCATGGCAGCATGCAACACAGCCACAGTGGTCTGTTCAGTGTCAACCTCCTTGCAATCAATTAGAAGCAACTAGATGTTGTGAGTTTTCCATGTGCTTATTTCCAGGAAAATATCCTTTAACTGTCTGAAGTCATTCAACCACTGCTGGTCACCCCAGTTCTGCTGAAAAAATCCCCTCCAGCCAATCTCCACTTCAGCCTGTACAAAATAAACAAGTAGAAACTAAAATAATGAACACATTTAGCATGCATACAGCCAAAATATGACATACCAGGAAAAAGGTTGAGATTCTTATTATAAATATAATTTTTTAGTTACCAGTTTGTTAGAGTCTTTTAAAAAGACAATAAGAACATGAATTAGTGATTTATTCAATGTAGTACACTTTGATTGTCTAAGTTTCAACAAACTTCACAAAAAAATGCTAAGTCTCTTGCAAAGAGAGAAGGTGCCCTAATAAACTGTCACACACACACCATTTGAAAGGTGGGACATAAAAGACATGAATAAATGGCCAGGTTTTACAGCAAAGGTTGGTTCCCAAATGCTACTATGGACATCCACACTAGAGCTTGTGCTGTACTAGATGTTTTCAAGCTACACAGCAAAAAGGCAGAGAGTGAAGTTGCAGCGTCTGCACATGGCACAGATGTTCATAGTGAAGCTAACTACAAAGATGCGCAAAAAAGGATTCTTGCTGTGTTTTATTAACTGGTGACAATACACCAGATGAAACTCTGTGCAAATACATGCAGTGTAACAATGTAACACACATGGTAAATATTAACATGAACTACACATACATTGTGATGGGAAATAATTAGCTATTATCACTCAGGAGAGTGGACTTGGAGAAATTTCTTGGTTAAAAGTGTACTAATTGCATATTAAGTGTTATTAGAAAAGGAGCAGAGGTAAATAGCAGTAAAAATTATTATGCCACTGTAAAAATCTATCATGAATTTCCATCTTGAATACAGCAGATATTTCTGATCACCTGCTTTTCTGACCACTGGAAGGAATGGTGAAGATGTCAAAACAATAAATGCATAGACTGGTTCCCAGATGATAGCAGACTAAATACTGAGAGAATCTTCAGCTTCCAAATAGTTTGTGACAGTTAACCAGGGAATAGGCTTTCACTATTTTTTCATAATTCAATATTCAAAGGACTTCAGGACTCTAATTTCAAATAAAGAAAATGAAGTGCTTGTTTCCATGTAGCTCAGAATTGAATGACAAACTTTATTGGCACAGGACACTGTACACTTTAAAAGCATAAAAGAAATAAAAAAAAATAATTACAAAGAATGCAAAATAGATCTGTCAATGTTATTAAGTAAGACAGTTTGAATATAGTCTTCATTGGAGAAATTCCTTATAAGCTATTTTTTTACATATATTTGTATATTTTAGATACCCAGTAATGAGTTAGCCAGACCTTTGACCTGCCCTACTGCAGAATTGCTTCTGTTCTTGTATTTCCTGATCCTGCAGAGAGCCAGACTCAACACAAAGTTTTTCAGAGGCAAGTGACGCTTCTTTTCTTTCCTACTCTGCCACTATGGAGTTTTCCCCAGTGCAAAACTCCAGAAGGCTTGTGAAAAGACTGGGACAGGGCAGTTAAACCTGGGAGCAGGGGGATGGCTCAGATGAACAGTGAAGTTCCTTCCAGGCCTGTGATTAGGTAAACTCCACTGCAGATAAGCTTGGAGCTGCTGCTGCCGCCTTCTGACTGCTCAGCACCATGGTACCTAGGAGAGGTGTGTCCTGTATCTGTCCACATCAATCACTATTTTCTCCTAAGCTACAAATTCACAGTCAGACAGCAACTCTTGTGGTCAAAGATAAATGACTTCTACACTTATGAGAAAGAATATGGAAAATGTGGATTTACAGTGACTATCAATAAAATATGCTGATAATTCCTGTGGCACAGTCCCAAAAGGCACTGGGTCCTCCACTAGCACCAAAGAGAACAAAATCCTCTTTGCAGCACTGAGAGAGTACTTTGAAAGAAATCAACACCACAATGAAACAATGACTTATAGCAGGATAAAAGCCCACTGTTTCTTTATCTCTACCTCTTCCAGACCAGATATTGGGAAGCAGTTAAAGAGAAACTTCTAATTTCAATGGGAATTCTCCCATGTAGAGAAGTTCTGAAGGAGTCTGAATGTGAAATTAACTTGTAGGGTTTTTTTTAATTCCAGATATGTCAGATAGTCTTCCACAAAGCTTACAGCTATCTAATTGCTTTTATTATCATCATACAATTAGTTTAATATTGTACAGGCAACTAGAGGTCCCCATGAGTAAGGATATGCCCTATGTAGGTGCCAGGACTGTAAAGCCTAGGTCTATACTGTACTAAAACTTGTACATTAGGAAGACATGAGGCAGAGTTTTTTATTCAGGGTGGCAAATCTAGTCCAGTCTTCAAAGACAGACAGATTATACTGCAGAAATAGGGAACAGGCTACGAAATAGCTATCAAATTACTTTGAAGGGTTTCTAAATATTCTTTTGTGTAAATGAAGTGATGAATGGTCTTGCTATTCTACGTTGTATCTCAGTAGATCTCATGGTTGACATTTAAGTTTTGTTCTTCACTAATATGGCACCTCTTTGCTAAAATCTTTGGGTTAAAGAATCAGACAGTCACCATTTGGTGGGATTAATCACTCCAGAGTAATCAAAAGCATCTCTACTACTGCCCAAGGAGGCTGTTTCAGGATTGGAAAGCAGGACACATGGAAGAAGAATCTGTGGAATCCAAGCTGGAGTCCATCTCTCTGCTGGCATTATCTGGACTGCTCTGTTATAATCCCAGAGCATTTGGCTGAAGTTACTTACCTTCATATGTTCTGTTTGTGTCCCTCAGGTGACATGATCATATATATTCATGCCAATAATGCCTACTCAGCAAACCAGCAGATATTACTGCCTGTAACTGAAAGCACTAAAACCCCGTATTTACCCATGGGCTTGGTTTTGCTGCCTTAAATCCACAAAGCAGCATAATAGCTACTGCTTTACTGTAGGTGAAACAGTTTAAAAGTGGTTTATCTGATAAATGTGGTACAAGCCCAAATAACCTTTTGCTAGCTGTTTACTGCACTTATAGTTGTTTAAAGTAATAACCGATAGGAAGGCTTGGATAGTTGAAGAACAGGAAACCTGAATTGATTTAAACATGTGTCTTTACACAGTAGTAGATGAGTACATAGACACAGTGTCACTAAGCTTAGGCTGAGAGCACCAACAATGGCACTCTTCTGGCCCAGCTTTGACACCTGAAGAGGTTATCATTGCTCCCTAGGTGTAACCACCTGCTGGCATGAGGGTCCAGCTCATTGCCAGGCACAGTCAAATGCACGAGCACTTCTCAATCTTCTTTGGTGTAAAATCATCAAGGTTAGCAAAGTCCCACTTCAAGCAGCTGCAACCAGAAGCCTTTGAATGGGTGACTCTGAGGAGCCACTTTGCTATCTAGTGGAAACCTCCAGCATGGGAATAGTTGTGCCTTGGTGAAACTAGTCGTCTGCAGTGAGAGTGTGGGACAGCCCTGCCTGCAAATACTACAGCTTCCAAAAGATACAGCAGCAGCATGCTATCTTCATTTACGTAAGAAGGTGTTTAGGAGCAAGCAGGCATAACCAAGATGGCACATTGTGTTAATGCAAGAACTAGACAAATCCCTGAAAGAACTGCATGCACAAGAAGAAGATTCTCATAGCTTTCTGCGAGGCCTACCTTTTCTGTCAAGTCTGTTCACTTTTGGTTATTTATGATTTAAGTCAGTAGTGGTTTTCAATTATAAAAGCGCTGGAGGGGATGAGGAAGGGTATGCTTTAGATGAATGTTAAATCACCTGTACTGAAGAATTAATATTCATATTTAAGCAGGTCAGTCTTTGAATCTGTTTTGTTAGCCTATTTGAGTTCTGATGCTTTAAAAAGTACCCTACTTGTACAAGTGTGTTGAAGACTGATAGTTATACTTTCTATAGAGAGATCACAGATCAATGTGACTTAAACAATGTTCTGAAGTCTATGTGATCACGTAGCTTAACTTATTAAAGTAAGCTGTGCTAAAGTTTTTTCTTTGTGGGAATATAATTGTAATAAGAAGAGGACTAACACTAGCTTAGTCCTAACACTATTAAAGCCTGTTATTTCTTCGCTTTTCTTATTACCTAATTCGTAACTCACACTAGGTGGTAGCCAAAGTGCCTGCTGGGAGACTTCTTAAGTAGGTTTTCTTTTGCAGCCTATTTGCTTTCCTACAATTGAACAAGGTGGGACTGAATTTGAATTTTTAAAAGGTTTTTTGTAAGAATGTTATGAGCCACTACCTCATTTTTAGAGCAATGTTCTCTTTTGAAAAGGACTGTCTTTTCAAGACAGATCTCACTTTGTCAAACACTGGAAAGGTTTACTTGTTTTCTTGAAATACAATTATTCTTGCGGTTCTAGAAGTGGTAACAGTGAAAAGGCTAAATGAAGCTGAAATCATTTATATCATTTGTGTGAACTCATCAGCTGACACAAACAGTCACAGCCTTATTTTACCACATCAGGGTCTTGAAACTACTCTGCCCAAATTCTGTTGTGATTTCTGATGGGTAGTTATACACTCATTTGCTAATTTCACCCAGTCTGTTTGCTGTCTATAAGGTTCTTGTTGCGTGTTATTAATCTTGGACCACTACAGCACTTGGGAAAAGCAAGCTGATCAGGATCAGGGAGCAAATTAAATTTCTGCCTGATTAGCTGGAGCACCCAAAACATGATTTGTGCTGATGACTATACTGTCTCTCTGAGTTATTCCTCACCCAGCACCAGGGCTAAGGGGACAGTAAATACCTGATCTGGTATACAGTCTGCACAAACTAAGATATCCTTTAAAAATTTCTAGAACAAATCTGAAGCAGTCAAGTGAGTTGTACTACTTCAATGCCTTTCATAATCCAGTTGACACACTTCAATTCACCATTGCTAGGTACCTAAAGCCTGGTGTGATTTTTCTTGGGACAACAACTTAAGACAATTCGTCCCCAATTCCTTAAAATTCACCCGCTTTACTATTACACTGATAAACTGTGTTCAGTTGCATATAATCTCTTTGAGCAGTTCAGCTGATGTCCAGGGAGGCTGCCCAGCAGCAGGTTGTCCACACTTCTGTTATGAAGTACAAGATGTCTGTGTCCCACAACTCACTGAGCTTTATAAATAACCTAAGGCCACTGTTGCTGGTGATAATGTTCTCCCAGCAGGAGCAAAACTGTGTACCACAGGTCTGATATCTCAAGCACTATGTCTCTGTGAGAGATGACGTATCAAGGGGTTGGTTTATAAGTTTTAGCAAACAGGTTTAAGTATTAGTAAAAAAACTGGGTCTTCCATATCATCACTGGGACTAGTAAGAGCAGATATTTCATTGGTGATATTGTTTTCTAGCTGACACACCAGATATCACAGCGTTACTACAAAACTCATCAACAGTCATGTTTGAACTGATGGCTTGGGGATCCACCATATCTGGGGGCAGGAAACACATAATTATATCAATATCCGAAGATAGCTCTCCTGTTGTATGTTATTATGTGTCCATGGTGTTTTCTCCATGCAAGAGGCAGTAATTCCTGTAGAGTGCAGCCTTACCTATTTAATCCGTTCCAAAACTGTCTAGGAAAACAAACCCTAATCCAGCTGGAAGGCTGTCAGCACAGTACACTAACAGCTGCTTGCTCCCTTACCACTAAATGGTGTTCTCTCTTTACATTTCTCCACTCTAAACAATGCACAGAATAATTATGGTTCTAACTTAGTGTCTTGTGAAAACCTGAGGGCTGATATTACATGGAGATTTTTAATTGTCTCAGAAACATGCACAGGTTTGTTGACAATTTTTCATGTATATGTGGTTTTTATTTTCTTCTATTGCTATTTCCCAAGATTCTTGTTAGCATTATTTGCTGATTGTACTTTGGATCCCTCTTTTAACATGTCCAAGAAGGGTGCTAGAGCAAATCCCAGGAAGATTTTCCTGTAAGTGCACTCACTGTTGCACAAACACACGAATGGTATCATCTCAGGAGCATGAATGCCACGGTGTAAGACCTTTAACAATCTAGACACTATTGATGCTATATGTAAACCTTTGACATCTACGCATATGCTGCCAGTTCTTCATCACCTAGGTACTGCAGTGTTAGGAGACTTCAGAAAGCAAAAGAGTACAATCCCTGTGTCTTTGATAACACTGGAGATAATACTATTGCTTCCAAATCTAACCTTCACTACAGGAGGTCCAGCCTAGCTATCTAGGCAACATCTCCCTCATTCCTCCTCCTCCCAAACTAAGGTATTAACTCCCATAGGAGGGCAAATCAATTAAGTTGGCTCAGGTCTTGAACAAAGATAACCATCATTGCACAGGCTTCCAGCAGAACCAATGAGCTCTATAACAGCCGGCAGTGTGAGGCACAAACATTTGAGCGGCTGCAGAAGATGCAGCTAGATTCTAGCAAAGTTCATTTGCTTGGCCCCAGCACTGCATAAACATGACTGCAGTCATTCTAGAGAGAAGCTGGCCCTGGATGCAATCTAATTATGTGTATATTTATCCCTGCTTTTCCACTAATGAACTCCACAAAGTCAGCAAAGAAAGAATAGAGCACACTTGGAACACAGAACTGAGAAAATTGGGTAATCTAGTCAGGGGAAGTTGAGAGCTGGCAGAAAATTAAAAGGTTTAAAGTGCAGCATTTCAGGGAGGAGGGGGTGTTCAATGCCTATTGGTGAAAGTCCAAAATTTCTGGTGTGATTTCACTGTAAAAAAAGAAAATCATTTGAAAGGAAAAGAAGAAAAGGAAATGCAAGTAGATATGCTGACCTGTAAAAAATTTGAAGGGCAGATTATGAAAAGAGTACACAGGGGCCTCTGTTCTCATATTAATCTTACATCTTCTCTGCCTGCCAGAAGCTATGGAAAGGTTGAAGTGCTGCTATCAAAAAAACCACCATTCTTGTGTGTTTGCCTCTTGTTCTGCTCCCCTGCTAGCAAATATGTTATTTGATTTCACAGAATCACAGAATCACAGAACAACCAGGTTGGAAGGGACCCATCGAATCATCAAGTCCAACCATTCCTATCTAACACTAAACCAAGTCCCTCAAGACCTCATCCACCCGTGCCTTAAACACCTCCAGGGAAGGTGACTCAACCACCTCCCTGGGCAGCTTATTCCAATGCCAAATGACCCTCTGGGTGAAAAACCTCTTCCTAATCTCCAGCTAAATCTCCCCTGGTGGAGCTTGAGGCCATTCCCTCTTGTCCTGTCCCCTGTCACTTGGGAGAAGAGGCCAGCTCCCTCCTCTCCACAACCTCCTTTCAGGAACTTGTAGAGAGTAATGAGGTCTCCTCTCAGCCTCCTCTTCTCCAGGCTAAACAACCCCAGCTCTCTCAGCCGCTCCTCATAGGGTCTGTTCTCCAACCCCTTCACCAGCCTTGTTGCTCTTCTCTGGACTTGCTCCAGAGCCTCAACATCCTTCTTGTGGTGAGGAGCCCAGAACTGGACACAGTATTCAAGGAGCAGCCTCACCAGTGCTGAATACAGAGGGAGAATCACCTCCCTGGACCTGCTGGTCACACCATTTCTGATCCAAGCCAGGATGCCATTGGCCTTCTTGGCCACCTGGGCACACTGCTGGCTCATGTTCAGTCGGCTGTCGACCAACACTCCCAGGTCCCTCTCCTCCTGGCAGTTTTCCAGTCAGGCTTCTCCCAGTCTGTAGTTCTGCATAGGGTTGTTGTGCCCCAAGTGCAGGACCCGGCATTTGGCCATGTTAAACCTCATGCCGTTGGACACTGCCCAGCGGTCCAGCCTGTTTAGGTCCCTTTGCAGAGCCTCCCTACCCTCCAGCAGATCCACACTTGCACACAGCTTTGTGTCATCTGCAAACTTGCTAAGGGTACCCTCAATGCCCTCATCCAGGTCATTGATGAAGACATTGAACAGGACTGGACCTAGCACTGAGCCCTGGGGAACCCCACTTGTCACTGGCCTCCAGCTGGACTTAACACCATTTACCACCACTCTCTGGGCCCGGCCATCCAGCCAGTTTTCTACCCAGGAGAGTGTGCGTCTGTCCAGGCCAGAGGCTGACAGTTTCTGCAGCAGAATGCTGTGAGAAACTGTGTCAAAGGCTTTACTGAAGTCCAGAAAGACCACATCCACAGTCTTTCCCTCATCCAGCAGCCGAGTGACTTTGTCATAGAAGGCGATCAGGTTGGTTTGGCAGGACCTGCCTCTGGTAAACCCATGTTGACTGGGCCTGATCACCCGGTTCTCTTGCAAGTGCTTCATGATAGCACTCAAGATCACCTGTTCCATGACTTTCCCTGGCACTGAGGTCAGACTGACAGGTCTGTAGTTCCCCGGATCCTCCCTGCTACCCTTCTTGTAAATGGGAACTACATCAGCCAGCCTCCAGTCCAGAGGTACCTCCGCAGTCTTCCAGGACTCCTGGAAGATGATGGAAAGGGGTTTGGCCAATACATCTGCCAGCTCCCTCAATACCCTAGGATGTATCCCATCTGGCCCCATAGACTTGTGGGTGTCCAGTTGGCCAAGCAGGGCTCTGACCACCTCCTCTTGGACTATGTATTGGAGGAGCTTTGTATTGCTCCTCTGTTTCCAGGGTATCTACACAGAGGGAACAGCTTTCTTTACAATTACTGAGGCAAAGAAGGCATTAAGTACCTCAGCCTTCTCCTCGTCCCCTGTCACTGCTGTTCCCTCTGAGTCCAAAAGGGACTGTATGGTCTCCCTTGTCCTCCTTCTACTGTTTATATACCTATAGAAAGATTTTTTATTGTCTTTTACAGACTTAGCTAATCTGATCTCTAGCTCAGCCTTAGCCCCTCTGATTTTTTCCCTACATAGCCTCGCTTCCCTCCTGTAGTCCCCCCAAGAGGCCTGTCCCCCCTTCCAGAGCTTATAAATATTCCTTTTTTTCCTAATTTCACTCAAGATTTCCCTACTCAACCAAGCTGTTTTTTTCCCCTGACAGCCTTTTTTCCAGAACACGGGGATGGCTTTCTCCTGAGCTGCCAGGATCTCCTTCTTGAAGAGCTCCCAGCCCTCATGGGCTCCCTTGCCCTCAAGTACTGTCTCCCAGGAGACTTTGCCAACCAGCCATTTGGTTTTCTTAATTTGGTGTTCTTAATTCCTTAAAGTGTAATTATTTGACTTTATTTTGTACTTGGTAATTTCTGTTCAGTTCTCAGAAAGAGTCTATGACTGGCAGTTGAATATTGCAGAACTTTCTGGCCTAAATTATAATTTAGGCAAAATCTGCCTTCAGTGAAAATTCTTCCCCACCTAATGAAAGAGAAAGAACAATATTCATTGTACTTTGTTGCCAGACTGATACAGAGTTCAACAAAGTAAATACACTATATACTAACCGTTTGAACTAGTTGCTGGATAATTAAAAAATATGTGGATATTATAGGCATTTTTAAACAAAAGTTTAACATTCTTCAGTTTGGTCAGATTTTCAAATGCTTCTGTTCCGCAAACTGGTTAGCTAAACAGGAAAGAACTTCTTGCAGATGGAAGGCACTGATACATCTACAGAAGAGAGATAAAAAATAATTTATTTGATTCAAAGTCTCTTCCTACTTCTTAGCATATGCAGTTCTACAGTGCTCCATTTTGGAGAAATACTTATTTTTTTTTAATAAATGAAGGTTTTCCTATTTCTTCCATAAATCAGGAAAGGAAGTAATGGGATCACTTGTCTTCCATGAACAGTCAGATGATGGAGTCTCTATTTTTCTGAGTATTACAACTAAAGTCACAGTATTATCCATGAAAAAAAGCTACTCAAAGACCAGTTCTCTTCTGCAGATGTGCACTTGGTGCCACACAGCATAAAACAGGAGAGGATAGAATAGCCACTCTCAGCCAAAGCTGTAGTGACCGGGGGGATATATTCACTGAAGTAATAACACTAACCAGCTCGTGCATGATTAGCTGTTAACCTCCGTGCTTGTTCCTCCTGCTGACAGATACTAACAATACCTAGACTCTGCAGCCCCATTCATCCATATCTCTGCTTTCACAAGAGAAAATATAAAATGCCACACACTGCAGCTGACCTTAACTATGCAAGATACCGAATGTATCCTTGCGCCATTCACTCCATTCTGTTGTAACCTTAATTCAATTTGTTAGAGAAAATAGAGGCTTGTTTCCATTACCTACCTGTACCACACCCCTGACACTAGCACTGGATGGGGAATACTCTGACCACATCTCAGAGCCCACGTAAATAGTCAGTCTTTTCCCCAGTAAACAGTTCTGTGTCTCCATCAAAAGCAATCTCTTCATAAAATTAAATCCACTTTGTTCAGCCACTAAGCCAACTGCTCTCCAGAGCCAAATAGATGTTAAGGCTAGACTCTGATGTCTTACTGCTGTTCTCTTTCTTTTACAGTTTCAGAGTTGAAATTCAGATAAGTTGCCTCTTAAGCAGTATGTGATTGTCATGGGCACAAGGGTTGGTCAGAAGACTGGATAAGTAGATCTACAACACCATTTAGCACTTGCACTTAGCCAAACTTGACTTTCAAGACTACAGTAAACGAGAAGGTCAGGATGAACAAGGGAAGCAGAAGACTGAAGAGACAGAGGTTGAAGGTAGCTCCAAGGTGGCCAACCCCCAGGCTACAGAACGCACTGGATTGGAGGTTTGCAGTGGGGATATGAGAGACATGAGAACAGGAATCTATGAGAAGACTTAGACTCCAAAAAGTCCAGCACCTTGTCCATCCTTTCCACGCATATCCGCACAACTATTTCTGACAGCTTCTGCTCCAGGGTTAGAGAAAGGGTGTAAAGCAAAGCCTAGGGTCCTGCAGGATTTTAAGTGACTTGTGGAGCTAAGTGCAGGCTTTTGCTTAGAAGGGACTGGTTGTTACTCCTTTACAGAGACCCTGTGGAGCTAAGTGCAGGTTTTTGCTTAGAAGGGACTGGTTGTTACTCCTTTACAGAGACCTGGTGGCCACCCTACTGCAACTGCAGCTCCCACTCCACGAGGCTCGGGGAAACACAAGCCTGAGCTCTGGCACTTTTCCAGCCATCTTCACGTTACTACTTCTTCCCAGTCAGCTTTATCCTGAGAAGCTGAGTTCTGCTACACACCCTCCCCTGGAGCCCAGAACAGCCAACTCTGAGCACTCTAGGGTCAGGATTACCTGTGCCCTAGACAATAAATTCCTCAGTGAAGAACTCTTTGTTGCAGTCCCCAGCTTCCTTGCACAGCTGCCTGCCCTACCCACCTCAACGACCACACTGTTCCTCCTTCTCTTTCCCTAGCCTGAATGCTAACCCTAGCTGCCACAGCCCCTCACTAGCTGCCCCCACAGCGATTGGTTGCTCTGTGCTTTCTGCTCCCTTTACCTGGACCCCAAAACCTTACTCTAACTCTAGAGTGACCTTTTGGCAAGGTCTAGCCCATGGTCCAGAACTACCTCAAAGGAAACTTGACTTTGTGGCTCTCAATTTCTGTCCCTAAATTAAAGCCTTTTTCCTTCCCTACACTTACCCTTGTGCAAGTTTTCTTGCTCTTCCCCACCAGAAACTTCCTCATGGGACAAGAAAAGGCAAAAATTAAACTTAGGCTTCATACTGGCATGACAGTGTAGATCCTTTGGACTTGTCCCTAGCCCAATACTCTGCATAACTGACTGGAAATTCCAAATCTTTGCAGAGGTCTCCAGAGACCTCAAATGTCTCCTAGTACAGTTACTGGGTCTCCAAAACCAAACAGCTGGTAATAGAAAAAGGAGAGACCAGCTAGTGAATGAATGAGCAGCTTCTCATTGCAGCTTGCTTGGTTTTGCAGCATTTTTGTCTATCCTAAAGTCAAGGATTCTGAGAGTAGAAGACAAAGAGGCAAAATGCTAGAACAGAGTGTACATGGCAAAAATAAATACAATCCTTTCATGATGCTACTGCAGAACTGCAAAGCAGTACTCTAGAGAGGCTGCAGACCAGATTCTCAGCTGCTGTGACCTGTGCAGGTCCTATACCCAGCAAAGCTCTGCATATTGGGGTGAGCTATCTGCCTGGTCTGCTCTCCTTGCATGCAGTTGGCATGGCACAGTTCTGCATGAAAGCAGGCAGCAGGAATTACAGAAGAGCAAAAGAAAGTCTTCATGTTATTTCCTTTCATAAATGGAACTGGATCAAGATTTTATTTTAGATAGGCTCGGCCAACAAATACCAACAAAAACAAGCTAATGACATATATCACCAGGTTGATAAATGTGGTTTCACATCAGTAATGCATAAAGAAGCCAAATCTTTCAGTTTTATACAGATGTCAGTACCTTTCCTTTTTGTAAGTAAAGGTAACATAATTTTGTAAAGACATTTGTGAAGACAATTAGGTCTGTGTCCTTTAGTAGAAGAAACTGTACCATAACAGAATAATATGTTATATTAGCTTTTTGGTTCTGTACATCACTGTCTTGCAAGAGCTCAGAACTACTTGACTGGTATTGACTACAGACTTTAATACTGAATTGCAGAATCAGATTATTAAGAATTATGTTATCCCTGTGATTTAAGCTGCTAGAAAAAAAATCCCAGGCACATAATGTTGCATATCACAAATAGCATAAGGAATATGCTGTGAAGCATACTCCTGAAGGAAGGTTGTCTGTCTTGTTCTTATAAAGCTTTGACAATGGGAATTACTTTAAGAAACCTCTTTACATGCTGAGATATACTGAGAAAAGGATCCTCTAACATATATCACTTTTGCTGTAAATCAGTTCTCATCTTATTTTTTGCTGGTGTGGGGAAGCCTTCATTTTCTCTGCAAGTGTTTTACATAGGTGAAGAATGCTAACCTGACATAATTCAGTTTTCCTTATTTTCTAGATTGAATAGATACCATCACTCCTTTTCCTCTTCTCTAGTCATTCTTCCTTTATTTTTTTTCTTCTAGTACTCCAAGTTAGGCACACAATCCCAGTGATCAGTGCCGAGTAGTACATCATCCTTACATTCACCAGAATTCCATTTGTTTGTCTTACAGAACAGTAAAGCTGCTGCGGGGACAAATGTTTTTTCAGCAGCAGTATACTGTTGACTCATCCTCAGTTCATGACTGACAGTAGCACCCAGAGTCTTGCTTCTAGCCACCTAGCCAGCTGTTCTCCACTTTGCACCCTCATATTTGACTTGCCCCCCCCCAAAAGGAGTCCTTTGCATTCTCTGTCAAATTAGATCTTATTGATTTCAGAGCATTTCACCAGTGTAGCAAGAATATTTTAAATTCTAATCCTGTTCACTAAAGTGCTCACAAACCCTTCCATCTCGATGTCATCTACAAATTTTACTTCCTGTACAAATCATTGCTCTCATCCAAGTCATTAATGAAAGGACTGAGCAAGACTGACCCAGACAGGCCCTAGAGGGACCTCACTTACAACATTACTCTGGTTTGACAGTCAATCACTGGTAATTACTCTGGACAAGTGGTATTTCAACCATTTGCGCACCTACTAGACTGCAGAATGATTTTAGACTGGCCTCATTTTTTTTTATTATTATAGTTCAGCACACGACAACATCATGAGGGGCTACATCTAAAGTTTTCAAAAAGCCTTACTTCCATCTGATGCTTACTATTGCCTGTGGGGAGGATGGTGAGGGGGTCTTTATCAGGGAGTGTAGTGATTGTGCAAGGGGTAATGGTTTTAAGTTGGAAGAAGGGGGGTTAGATTAGATATTAGGAGGAAACTTGTTATTGTGAGGGTGGCAAGGCACTGGAACAGGTTGCCCAGAGAAGTCATGGACGCCCCATCCCTGGACATGTTCAAGGCCAGATTAGATGAGGTTTTAAGCAACCTGACCTAGTGGAAATTGTCCCTGCCCATGGCAGGGGGTTTGGAACTAGATGGTTTCTTCCAATCCAAATCATTCTACGATTCTACATACTAGCTAGGTCAAGGATGTCCAATGTACTCAGCTTATGAACTATATCCTCCAAGTTATTTCATGTAGCCCATAGTCAACTGCCACGCATCTTCTTTACCTTTGCAGGCAGCAAAATTATCTTGTCCTAACAGTGCAGCAGCAGGGCTTCAGCTAACCACCTTCCCCAAGACACAGTCATAGGCTAGGGAGGGTTTCACCAGTATGCAGGATTTTGGTAGCACTTGCCCAGTAAGTCCGCCACCCACAAAAAGAAGACATGAAGTGCTTTGTGGATATAAAGTTACCCTAAAAGATGGGGAATGCAAGGCTGCTCCTACATGCCTCACAGAGACATCACATCACTAGCAGTGAGAGGAGTAAACGCCTATGGCACTAGGCTGCTTGTCCTAAAGAAGGGATTAGATCAATTTAATAGGATTTGTTCTTCCAAAGCCTTTGTTGCCTGACTGTATTCTACATGTTTAGGAATAAACTGAATTTGTTTTAAAATGTTTCTCGGTGACAATCCTAGTCTGACTCTCCAGAAATTATCTATTTTCTTAATTTTCTCCATTTTAGTTACAGATACTATATTTATCCAATGGGATTTTTCTTCTAACAGTGGTCTAAGATTATTATCAGTGCTTCTAAGACTGCTCCAGAGCTTTAAATTTGCTGGAATTGTGCTCAGCAGGCCTGATTGATTTCAGTGTATCTACATTTCTTAAACTTTCAAAATGTATTTTGTCCTTGATTTGGGACTTCTCTATACAACTGTTAAAATAAAACATGCCAGCTGTGTGCCAGCACCTTGCTTGTGACTAAACCCTGTTGGATACGCCAGTCTTGGTGTCACCTACAGTTCTTCTCATTCCCCACTAAGCAGCAGACCATCCTTCAGCCTTGCCCCATTTCTCAGACCTTTTCAAACTAGTCACTACAATTTGTCCCTTGTGACTCACTTTGTGCCTTAGCCTTTCTATGTCCTTCCTATTCAGGCATCTTTTGTTCTTGTGACCCTTTCTGTACAGTTGCTTTGGTGTGATCTCAGAGTTGTTTACTTTACAAGGTGAACCTGGCGATGCAGTGAGGTGCCAGGGCTCATTGCACTCATGAGGACAGAAGGGAGGCTATACAGTCACACAGTAGCTGCCTGTCATGCAGCACAGTGTGTACACAACTGACAAAGCAACTTGGACTTCTTTAGAGCCCATAGTAGATTAATTCATGGATGCATTTTCCTCTCAAGATCATACACCTTCATATTCACATCCTGCATGTGCCTGTGTTTGAAGTACAGGCCACCACCATTTCAAGTGTCTGATCCCATACAGATCTTTCCTTGTAGCTATTTTAGATGGTGGGTGTGGATACACCTAGTTACCATAACTCCCATTTTTCCTTTGCAGATCTTAAAGCGTTTACAAGGGATCCTGATCTTGCCTTTGCAGGTAGAGGAAGGAAAGTGCTGTGCCAAAGGCAAGGCTCAGCTTAATCTGGTTTAAGAAGTGAAACCAAGTTGCCAAACCCCCATCCCACATTCTTGCAGTAGCACCACGTTATCTCCACAGATTAACTACTGATTTCCCCCAGTATGCATAGAGGTTTCGATGATACACGTTTAATTTCACTTTCCATTTTAAAACGCTGCATACTATTTTGCTCTTTGGGACAGACAGCAGCAATGTGCTAAAGAAGTCAAAGTCTCTGTAAAGCCTATTGCTTGAAGGTATAATTACAATATCCACCCTCTAAACTCTTTAAAGTTTAAACTTTTGCATTTGCAAGACGTAGAGCACAACAACACAGTAATACATCGTATACCGCATAAACTTGCCTATATGAGCTGACAATAATTGTTTTCACTCTTTCAAGAGATACTGCCACTGCTAGATTGTATTATTTATCAAAGACAAAAACTAAAAGGGAATTAAACTGATTACTATTGTAACTGACAACCTTTACTGTTTTCAGTCTCTCAGACAACCTGAAATCCGATTGTTTGAAAGAACATCATTTGGTGACAGATCATTCTACTTCCTCACAGCCTGCTGTGGTATGCATTTCTCCATCTTTCTCTCTAAAACAGTTGTGCTCTTCCCAGATTCCCTTCAAGCCCATTGTTTTCTCACGTAGATAGGCTGGACTCAGACAACAAGGGTGGAAGACCATTGGAGACCAGCTGGGAAGTAGCCACACAACAGCAACATTAAACAGAGGGAAGGCAGAGGTCTCCTGGTTTCAACAATTACAAGTAATGGCTAGTAACACTCACCGCTAAAAGCGTTTTAACTCCTCTTGGAGTAAAATAACCAATACTCTCAGAAGGTGCCTTAGAAGCGTTAGATGTGAACAGTTCCCACATTTTGCAAGTGAATAAGTGTCTGTTGCTATGTGTTTCTGGTACAGTTTGACCTCTCTGGGTCTGCCAGCATATTCTAAATAAAACTCACGCTGCTACCACAAAACTACCAATTTAGTAACAGGCGTAATCACAATTTTAACTTCCAGGTCATTAAGAAAGCCTAGAGTTACACATGCAATCTTGTGCTAAACAGTCAATACCATTTTGTTCTTCTAAGGAGTGAATAAATAAAATCATTAATGAAAAAATTACAGTAACACAGTGTACAAAGTGTTTTACCCACTAAAATCTTTTATTTCTATATAGCAGGAATCTCATTTCTGTCTGTGACATCTCAGTGGCAAGTGTTGCATTTTTCCAGAGTGAAGTATGGGCTTTATTCTCCACCCTGTAATGAGTCAAAAGGAAATCAGTAACATACAGTGTCAGTATTTTTACTGTTATTAACTGTATTCTGGTATTTCCAACAAGTTAAAGGTCATAGTAATGATGATGTATCCAAAAATTCAGCTTGGATAATGCACATAAATGGAACCAACTCAGTTTATTATTTGATTTCACAGGCACTTAATCACACAAAACGATGCCTAGTTGACACAGTGATAGATGAAATAGGAAAAGATTAGATTTGTTAACGGTGACATTAAGACCAGCACTGTCTAGTGTGATTCCTGCTCTCTCAAACTGTCTTACATGTAGAAAGTTTGATCCCTCATTCTTCAGCAGCTAGGGGGGTGGGAGTATGTCAAATTAGGAACCCCAGAAGCTGACATCAGAAGCTGCTTGGTCAAAATGTGTCGTTATCATGCCTATAATCTTCATTGTTAAAGCGCCATTTGTGTTACCCGCGAGGAAATTGGCTGTGTATGGAAAACTTGAGAGGACCATTCTAGAACTCATAGTTTTTAATGTTATTAAAAGCAAAATTAGTTAAGACAGTAAAGATTCTGAGAACTCCATCCCAGAGGCCAGAAAGATGATCTGGTCAATATGTGTGATAGGACAGCTTGCTTAGAAGGTGTGACAAAAAGAAGGGTCAGGAGTGCAGGAAATACTTTGAGCAAAAAATCGCAGCTGGCCACACCTGAGACGCTTCCCCTGTGCTGGAAGGGAATAAGACAAGCCACACAGTATAGCTGCAAATTAGATTCCTTTTTTTTATGAATGAGACATCTTAAAAACTCAAGGTGAAAGATAAGAGGGCAGCTAAGGAAGAACCTGTTGTTGAGTTTGTCCTAGAACTACATTTTAAGTTTAAATGACTCCCAGTCATTCTCGTTTTCCAGCCTTGTAATTAGGAGCTTGACCTTATGCTTGGCTGGAATGAACCTTTAATGTGATTAATGTTTGCACTTAACTAGTGTTGATGACAAGCCCAGGCGAAGCTAACAAACCTCAGAGTATTTTCTGTCTTGCAAGATAATCCAAACGCATCCATGTAAAGAGGAAACTTCTCAAGGAACTGCTCTGTGGGATATCTGTAAAGGATCCTTAAGTGGAATGTTTTGCTTTGCAGGTATAAGAACGTGGGGACAAGAGTTTTCAGGTGTTTAATTGCAGAAAGAAGCCTGTCTGGCAGACACAGGCCAATGCCTCTCCTGCGAGGAACAGGTGCCTGAAATACATCTCACAGTCACAGGCAACACTTGGACTGCCCCATAACAACTCTGCATTTGAATTTGTACCATCATCATCTCCATGAGACTTCCCAAAAAAGCAGGATTTTCATTGAACAGAGGCTTCCAGTTTTAGTTTGGTTTTCATTTATTTTTCACCCATTTCAAGTAAAGCCAATACACGTTGTTTTCCTGCAAACTGGACATTTCAGGAAAACTCAACTTAGAATACTGTGATGTACAGTGTACCTTAAACAAAATAACCTCCCTGATGTGGCAAGCAGCTCTGTCAAGTGGGCACATTTGTCTGTCCCAAGACTGCTAACAACACCTAGAGGAGCAGCATAAAGCCCTGACATCTTGTTCCTGTGCTCCTCTGCCAGGAATCAAAGCATTTGTCTATAGGACTTTGGTCTTCAGTGTGATGATGGTTTGTTGAAAAGCAGTCTTCTAACTCTAGTTTCCTCCCTTGAAAACATTACCCCTGCTGTCATGCAAAGACCATCACAGCTAGGTCTGCGACCCATAGAGTGGGGAATCCTTTGGCCACCTAGCCTTGAAAAGGCATGTTTCAGAGAATGAAAGATTATGGTTTATTGTGGTGACGCTGCCTATAAGTGCAAATAATTTAACATTGTGTTAAAACAGCAATGAATTTAGCCCATAATTTCAAGAAATGAAGCAATACTCCCTGACAGAGCCTCAGAAGCTGTAATTTATAGTCACCCTCCCAGTTAGCAGCCCAGAAAGTGATGAACATCCTCAACTCCACTAACACCTAACTAGATCCCTACTAACCATCAAAGTCTCCTGGTATATTCTCTTGTGATCTGGGAGCAGAGATTTTAAGGACAGGTCCTCCTGCAGTCTGACCTCCTCTACCTGTTACTCACCCTTTTCAGTAAGTTTACTGTCAATTAAAAGACACAAGCCATTCCTTACCTTGTCATTACAGTGACAGAATTTCTTGTTGCACACTCTCATTTCATCCTCTGTAAAGCTACCTTTTCCACACATTTTTCTACTATACTTTGGTAACAATAATCAACTTCCACAACTGATATAATCTGCAGACTACACAGACTTCACTGCTGGCTCTCCATCACCTACTGCACCTCATTTCAAGCTCCCTTTTCCACCACTCTATCCTCCATGACCTCCCACCTTACTACAGCTGTTGCGCCACCTCTTATGCACTCCATCCCTCCCACATTCCCAGAGCATCTTACCAAGCCAGAGGGCACCATCAGGCCATTCTCTATGCTATCAGTGCAATACTGTTCTCCTGAGCTCAACCCCTCAGACTGTTTTTTAAATGAGGATTATTAGACTCTTAAATATTTGCATGCATTTGGGTAGTTAATGCCCTACCTATCTAACAGGAAACACTTGAGCCTCCAGCATAATCAAATCTTCCCCCTTTTAACTTTCCTGATTATTTTCTCCAGTCAGAGCTGGGGTCTCCTCATGTAGTCTTCAGATTAGCCAAAGCATCCGTCGAGACACAGGACCGATGTAGCAGCATCCCAAAAACCTTCAGCCCTCTTGACACCATGTGACAAGCAGGATCCAGATCCTTAAGCATTATCAGAGTTCAGGGTTAAGTACTGTTGCTAAAGACACATAATGTAAATTGTTTCCATAAGTGAATGGGGAAATTTGTGAAAATCAAAGAGAAAAAATCCACTCAGCTTCCAAATTTCATTGTTTGAAAGACTGTACATTGCACTGCTAAAGCAGTTATCTGGGTTTTATTTTCAGGTAACACAAGCTGCATGAAAGGAAACATCAGGCTGCTTCTCTGAAAGGTGTTGAATTTCCTCCTCAGGTAACTGCACATTAAGCCTAAATGGTTAATCCCCATGGTTTATAGAATCATGGAATCATTAAGGTTGGAAAACACCTCTAGGATCATACAGTCCAACTATCAGACAAACACCACCATGTCTACTAAAGCATGTCATGAAGTGCCATGTCTACAAGCGGTTTTAACACCTCCAGGAAAGGAGACTCTACCACTTCTCTGGGCAGCCTGTTCCAATGCTTGACCATTCTTTAGGTAAAGAATCTTTCCTTAACAGGTAATCTAAACCTCCCCTGGTGCAACTTGAGGCAACTTCCTCTTATCCTATCACTTGCTACTTGGGAAGAAGAGACTAGCACCTGCCCTGCTACAACCTCCTTTCAGGTAGGGCAGAGAGCAATAAGGTTCTCCCTCAGACTCTCTTTCTCCAGGCTAAACAATCCCAGTTCCCTCAGCTGCTCCTCATAAGACTTTTTCTCTAGACCTTTCACCAGCTTTGTTGCCCTTCTCTGGACCACGCTGCAGCACCTCAATGTCTTTCCTCTACTGAGGGGCCAAAACTGAACACAGTATTCAAGATGCAGCCTCACCAGTGCCAAATATAGACCAGTTATCAGACCAATTAGGAAACAAAAAAAAAAAAGTGAGTCAAAGAACTTCAGCACTAGAGAGAAGTTGCTTCCTCCACCAAAGATAGATGTGCTAACTTTGAGAATGGTAGGATGAGCAACAGCTTGTTTTGTTCATCACTTTCTACAGGCAGATGACCCATTGTACACAGAGACTCCTGCGAACCCACGTGAAGAGCCTTACAAGAGCTGAGCATCTACACTGACACCTGCAGAGTCCAAATCCAGAGAAAAGGCTTTAATAAAAGATTCTTTGTCTGAACAAAGACCATAACTGCCACGCGGTTTGTTGTTGTGGAGGGGGAATGGCTCGTAAGAGTGGAAGAGAACTATGGAAAGGGCAAGGTGGAGCCTCGCTGAGGAGGAGTGAGGAGGGGTAAATGAATAAATTGGAGGTTGTAGGACACATTGTGGGATGCGGTAGAGTTTGTTTTGGTGGGGTAGGTATAGAATAATAGAATCATCAGGTTGGAAGAGACCCACCAGATCATTGAGTCCAACTATTCCCACCTATCTCTAAACCATGCACCTCAGTGACTCGTCCACCCGCACCTTAAACACCTCCAGGGAAGGTGAATCAACCACCTCCCTGGGCAGCCTGTTCCAGTGCCCAATGACCATTTCTGGGAATTTTTTTTTCCTAATGTTCAGCCTAAATCTCCCCTGGCGGAGCTTGAAGCCATTCCCTCTTGTCCTATCCCTTGTCACTTGAGAGAAGAGGCCAGCACCCTCCTCTCCACAACCTCCTTTTAGGTAGTTGTAGAGAGCAATGAGGTCTCCTCTCAGCCTCCTCTTCTCCAGGCTAAACAACTCCATCTCTCTCAGCCATTCCTCATAGGGCCTGTTCTCCAGCCCCTTCACCAGCTTTGTTGCTCTTCTCTGGACTCGCTCCAGAGCCTCAACATCCTTCTTGTGGTGAGGGGCCCAGAACTGAACACAGTATATTTGCTAGTTTTGGCAAAGGATGCAGGCCTGAGCAGGAATCAGAAAGGCAAACATTCTGCAGAAGTGGTTAATTTCATCATTATACGGAGGTGGCTCTGTTTTCCTTTTAACACTGGAGCTGGAATATCAGAAAAATGGCAATAAGGAGTCAACAGGGACTGAGGCTGGAGAAGATATGGACTGGAAGAGCAGCACCTGCATTGAGTACGCCATTTCCCAGCAGCTGTACAGTGTGAACACAGCTGGTGCTGTGGTGCGCAGTGCAGGGGGCAGTGCATTGCGTGGTATGTGGTGCGGTGTGCGGTGCACAGTGCGGTTCATGGTGTGTGGCACCTGAAGCAGTGCAGTGAGCAGTGTGTAGTGCAATCTGCGGGGCGTGGTGCAGTGCAGCTTGCAGATGGGTGCGTGCAGTGTGGCACATGGCCTGGGATGTGGTGCAGTTCCCAGTGCAACAAGTCTTATGAGGAGTGGCCCGAGGGTGCTGGGGTTGTTTAGCCTTGAGGAGGCTGAGGGAGACCTCATTGCTCTCTACAACTACCTGAAGGGAGGTTGTGGGGAGGAGGGAGCTGGCCTCTTCTCCCAAGTGACAGGGGACAGGAAAAGAGGGCATGGCCTCAAGCTCTGCCAGGGGAGGTTCAGGCTCAACATCAGGACAAAATTTGTCACAGAAAGGGCCACTGGGCACTGGAACAGGCTGCCCAGGGAGGTGGTGAGGTCACCTTCCCTGGAGGTGTTTAGAAGACGTGTGGCTGAGGTGCTGAGCTGTATGGTTTAGTGATAGGAATGGTTGGACTCGATGATCCGGTGGGTCTCTCCCAACCCGGTGATTCCGTGATCTCTGCCCTGTGCAGCGCACTCCGCTGTGCGCGGGGCCGGCCGGTGCGTGGGGTGCGGTGCCGGGAGCGCCGCGATGCTCGGCGCGACGCTCGGTGCGGTGTGCGGGTTCCACGGCTGCTCTCGCTTCCCGCCCCGCGCGGCTCCGCCCCGGCGCCGCCCCGCCCCTCCCCGGGAGCAGGGGATGACATCATCCCTGCCGCGCGCTCCCCCCGCCGCTCCCTCGCCCCGCCCGACACCCCGCGCCGGCGGCGGAGGTCGCGCCCGCGCCCCCCCCCCCCCCCTCGCACCCGCAGCCCCGCTACGTCACCCCCCTCTCTCATCGCCCCGGGCGCGAGCGGAGGAGCCGGCGGGAGGGAGCGGGACGGGGAGAGGGGAGCGGGGAGCGTCCCCCGAGCCCCGCGGCTCGCGAGCCCCCGCGCCGGCGCGGTGGGGCGGGGGCGCGTGCGCAGCGCGGGGCGGGGGCGTCGTCGGGGGGCAGCTCCCGCGCCGACACCTGCAGCATGTGCCAGGAGCTGCAGCGGCAGCGGCCGCCTCTGCCTCTGCTCCGGCGGCGGTGGGGGGGGTGTCCGCCGAGCGGCGGCAGCAGCGGCAGCGGCAGCAGCAGCAGCAGCGGCAGCAGCAGCAGCAGCAGCGTCACCCGCTCCTCCGGCTCCCGCCGCGCCTCCCGCCTGGCCCCGCGCGCGCGGTGCACGGGCGCACGGTGACCTTAACGGGGCGCGCGTTACCTCACAGGTAAATACCGGCCGATGCGAGCGGCGGCCGAGCCCGCGGAGCCGCGGCTTTTAGAGGCTGCGATCCCGGCTGGGGGCGGCGGGTGCGCGGTGCCGGGCGAGGCGCCGCCTGTTGCCTCTTACCTGTATGGGGAGGGGGCTCCCCCCCCCCCCCACGCCGCCCTCCCCGCCCCCGGGTGGTCCCGGTGGGACCGCGCGGCGCTGCCGCTCGTGTCCCCAGGGCGGGTCCGAGCGGCTCCTGGCCCGGCGATCGCCCGGCTGCCCGCCCGGCCGCTCGGGGGCCGCCGAAGGCGCGGAGCCTCCCGGCCGGCCCCGCTCCGAGCCGGTGGCCGCCAAAGGCGCAGAAGGGCGACGCTGCCCCTGCCCGCGCGTTCGCGGAGCCCTCGGCAAAGTTTGGTAACTGGCGGTGAAAAATCTTAGTCATTGCAGACAAACTACGCTTCCGAGCCGAAGAGGAGCTGCCGCCTAAAATTAAGTGTTGCTGGTGACTGCGGTGATGAGCCGCTTGTTCGGTGGACCCGCCTCCCACCATGGGCGATGTTTTAGGTAGCACTTTAATCGTCAGTGGGAATCGGTGTTGTCTGGTAATCCTCGATAGTTATGGCTGAACCAGGAGGTCTTAAAATGAGAGATACACCAACTAGGACACGGTATCACAAGCTTGGTGCTTGTAGGCTTCCAATACATTGCTTCTGTCTTGAAGTTCTGTAACTTACTGTTCACTTTGGAATGCTGTCCCTCTGCTTCTCCCCTTGCTTTTGAGATGTAGAAGTACACTTATAAGTTTAATAATATGTGGATTAAAGGCATGGATTCTGTGGTTTAACCCAGTCATAGCTATGGATCTGTTTTCGTAACCTTTACCTGAACGCCAGGTTGTCTGTCACACCTATGAACACGCGCACAACTGGACACCCATTCAGTAATAAAATGATGGCAACTAGAGAGTAGCGAGTGATAGATTTTTAAGTTGCGCTGTTTTTTGATTATCAAAGGGTAAGTGAGAACGAGACAAAAGCCAGTGCCATGTCTATTTTAAGTTCCTGCCTTTATATTGCTCCTCAAAAGAGAACGATCCCGCTGACACGTTTTTGGATATCACCCTCCTGTTGCAGTCACCAGTCAAGTTCCTGTTAAAGTCAGTGTTTAATGCACTAGACGTTTCTGTGGATTTATGTGGATCTTATTTTTCTTTATCACGAGACAGAGTTAAAATTTGGACAACTGAATGCCTAAAAATAAATTTTTCCTACTATAAAAAGTGACATGCAAAATATCTGCTCCTGACCTCTTGATGACATAGAACTGTAATCAGAATGAGGTGCTATAGTCTTGGGGTGGTAGTAGTAAATACAGAATTATGGGTGCATGCATGCTGTGATTGCAGGCAAGTGGATAATTCATACGTATAATACTCAGTATACATGGCTCCCCAGTAGTGTGTAATCATTTCCTCAAGCAGTTTTTGGTGTGTTACTAGTTGTGTGCACTGATGGCCAGGTTGGTTAAACTGCAGGCTCAGTTATGGTGGATTCTATTCTCTCTGGGAGGTATCTCAGGACCCAGTCCTGAAAACAAATATGTGGCTGTGATCTTTGTGTGCTAGGGTAACCTCAAAATCCCACAACTATAAACCAGAAAAAAGCATGAAGTACATTATGGTAAGCTGCTGGATGGTGATCTATTAAGGTTTAGAGGCAGACGAGGGATGCGTTTTTTGTTTTGTTGGGCTTTTGAAGGTTTAGGCCTTTATTAATGATTTCCCTGATTTCTATGTTTGTACACTGTCAGAGACTGTAGAATAAATTATCTCCTACTATCCGTTTTGCCCAGCGTAAGTCTATTCAGCATTGCCTATAAGGGTCAGCACTGATCTGTCTAACTTCCATTCCAGGCAAATAATCAGATGTAATTGCACTGGAATCAATGAGTATATAACTGACATGAAACCGTGAGAAGAAAATCGGCCTCATGTTGTTTTATGTTTGTGTAGCTGAAAGCCAAAAATAGCTGTCATAAAACAGCATGTCCTCTCAGAAGAAAGAGTCACTGCCTATCTTACAGTTGTCCAGAAAGTTTCTTCTAATGCAGCAGCTTTGGATTAGGAAAAAGAAGGCAGCAATCTTGGAATGAGAACTGTTTTGGAGAAACTTTTTGTTCCAGTGGCTAATCTCCTTCTCTGTAATTCTGCGCTGTTAATCTTGGTATGCACATATCTACACTATTAACATTTGGCAAGGACTGTTTTCTTAAATAAGGCTTCTTAAGTGTGTTGCCAGGTGTCACAGGGTTAATTCTGTGTTTTTTAACTGCTGCTCTTTACATTAATTATATATCTCTAAGCATAACTGCAAAAAGTAAGTGGTGTGGAATGTTGCATTCCAATTAGTTTTGCCATGCAAGTGGGGATTAGAGTTGATGGGTAAGTCTGACATGTACTGCATGACTTGTCATGTTTTTCCTGGAGAGAGGGTAGTCTTGGGACTGAGTCACCATGAAAGAACATGGAGCCCTGTAGGCACAAAACTGGTGCAATGGAGTGATGAGTCAGACCACTTACCTTTAAATTCGGTGTGATGAGGTATTCACGCACGGGGTGCGTTGCATTCATGGTGCACCTAGGCAAGTAACTAGCACGCATAAAAAATCAATCAGTCCTCTGACTCTGGGGTGCCTTTCTTTGCAGAGTCGTTCTTGCTTCTATTGATATGAGGCTGTTGGTTAGGATCATGTGGGAGATCACTGTGTATTAAGTCACTGAGCAAATTGGGTCTGCCAGGCCACATGCATTTAGTTCTTACATTGTTTCAAATCTAGTAGTAGTATGACCTAATAATTACATTTTCACTTCGTGTGCTGTAGATTTGCACCAGCTTTTTCAGACTTCTGCAACCTGATGGAGAGTAGAGAGCAGTGTTGCATCTTCACAGGCCTCAGTATTTGCTCAAGCTAGATGACTTTTATGAGTGCTTGCTATGGAATGACAGTATTGTTTCTGATGTCACAGGAAGCTGACGTTATTGCTAAGCTAATGTGAATAATTGAAATTTCTTGGAGGTAGTAGACTCAGAAATATGTTAAACAGTGACAGTGAAGACTGCTCACTCAGCTGTTTTTGGAAACAAAACAAACCCTTACATCAGAGATGCCTTCACTTAGATACTTATTCTGAACTTCCTTGAACAGCAGTCATCAATAGCAACATCTTCTCAAGCTAATGGAGCGTGAAAGTTCCTTGATTTATAATGATTTGGGAGCAGATGCTTGAAATTCTGTCCGCTTACATAAACAGCATGAGAATGACACTTTTTCAGAAAACAGGGAGAGCTAGCGGGGGGATGGATTTGTGTGTGGGGCAGTCGGAGTGGTCTGGAAGAATAGAAGAGTGTAATGTAATAGCTCCCTCTCCTACTTCGTTGCAAAAGCAACTAGAGGGACTGTGTCTGGGCCATTAAGTTTTTATTTGAAAGTTGTAGCAGAACATTATAGGTTTGTATATTTTTAATTCTTGTGAATGTAACTCGTCACTGTTTTGTGATCACTACAGACTTAAGCACTGGTTTTGGGGTGGCAGGGATGTTAAATTAGCTTTAAATCCATACCAATTCCAATTAAAGCATAAAAACTTTATTTGGTTTTAAGTTAGATGCACCTATTGTATTATCTAGATGTATAGAATGTCGCATGTGAAGAAATCAACATGGGGGGGTTTAGCAGTCTAGCAAGTGAGGTGAAATGCCAGGCCACTTGCAAGAACTTGAAAATGTCACTGATCTTTGTGTCCTGGTGTGGACATCAACAAACCTGAGACTAGTTGCAGCAATGAAGAAAATGATACCAGAACTGGAAATCTACAGAGAAACCCATCTCAACTCTGGAGAGATGGACAGCTAAGAAAAGCCTCCAAATACCTCTCATTTGAATTTAGTTACCATAGATTTGGAACACCATGAAGTCACGTGGTGATATCATGCCCCCTGGAAATCAATAGCATTTTGCTGTTGACTTCAGTAGAGCCAGGGTTTTGCTCTGCTACTTAAGATAGCCAGGACTGGGGCTGGATCTGGTATGGGACTAGATCATTCTCTCATTTATGATGACACAAATCCAGACCTAGTGTATTTCCCTGCTCACACTGAAGAGTGACAGAGAACACTACTGTACTATCAACCCGCAGATACCTACAGCTGCTGCTAGGGAGAGTGATTATTTCATGCTGTTCCTGTATGCCATAATCCATCATTAAATGTTATGTCATCTTTTCCTCCTTTAACCACTATATTTGTACTGCTTATATCAGAAGTACGGCTGACAGTTCACATACCTGTGCGTATGCCACAGGGACCCAGAGGGAAATCCCGAGCTGTATCTTCTGTTATACAGAAGCTGTGTTTGCATAAGGATGCTCTGTGTAACCAGAACAGTCTGCGAAGAGAAATACAGAGATTTTTATAATTGTTCAAAAGAGATTACAATTTAACAGAATTCCATCCTATAATGTACAAAGTACAAAAATAAAGGCTCTTTTCAGTTAAATCCTCTACCAGATTGATGCCAAGAAGCAATGCAATATCTCAAATGATTTGGGCTTCTTTAATCTTCTTAGCTGGAAGAGATGTCAGAAAAGCCAGGGGTGGAGATCTAGAATATTGAAGTAGAAGATATTTATGGAATTTCCTCATGTAGTGGTCTGGATGCCTGTGCTTATTTTGCTTAAAATTAATTTCAAACTTCAGGAGCACACTTGGTTTTCTTTTCTGTTGGCACTTACAAGCTCTGCCTTGGCTTTGTTGTCTAAAGAGGTAACAGCAATTAAAATATGATGTGACAGCGACTTCTATAAACTGTTTTGTGATGTAAGAAGTGTAACGTAAGATTTTTCTGACATGATGAAAATTAACAGGAGAGAGGAAATCTTTGAGCATTATCAGTGGCATTCCGAAGACTGAGCTGGAACTTTCACCTAATCACTGACTCCTTGCACGGCAGGTGTGAGTTGAGGCTCTTTCAACTGGTAAAACTCCTCAGCACTGAAGTTTGATCATGTTGGTTTAAATAAAAGCTTGATATAATTTTGCCCTTGGGCCTTCCTGGGGAACAGGGGACCTGTTGGTTTGGGGCCAAAATTTGCTTGTTGTTCACACATGTAAATAAATCTGTTGAACACGGTGAGACCCTTTTTATAACTGTTCATCCTGGCTTCTGCAGTAAGGTAGAACTGTGCTTGCACAGTGCTTGGCACCAGGCAGGATGAGTGAGCTGGTTCCATCTAAGAGGAAGAGCCACATCAAGGATTCTAAGGCAGCCTCTAGCTGGCTGAGTCCATAGGTGACTCGGGGGAAAAGAAAAGTAGAAGACAATATATGGTTTTCTGGAATGTAATTATTGACCCTAAAAATTATTGACACTCTTCTCTTGTGAGACCTGATCTGGAGTATTGTGTCCAATTCTGGAATCCTCAGCATAAGAAGGATATGGAGTTCTTGGAACAGGTCCAGAGGAGGGCTACAAGGATGATCAGAGGGCTGGAGCACCTCCTGTATGAGGACAGACTGAGAGAGTTGGGGTTGTTCAACCTGGAGAAGAGAAGGCTCCAAGGAGATGTTATAGCAACGTTCTGATACCTGAAGGGGGTCACATGAAAACTGGGAGGGACTATTTACAAAAGCTTGTAATGACAGGACAAAGGGCAGATTTAGACAAGACATAAGGAAGAATAAGGATCACAGAATAGTTTGCATTGGAAGGGACCTTGAAGATCGTCTTTCCAAAAGGATTTGTGCTGAATTGAAGAGCTGGTGTGCATTGTTCTGTTCCTGACACCTGGTTCTTCGGCAAATACAGTTCATTACTCAGTCTGCACATGTGTGAAAAGAGCTGCCTTTTGTAGGCCTGTGCACATGCCCTTCAGCTTGGCAGAATCACTGTGTATCATGGCTATTCACATCTATTGCGCTTTCTCACAATTGCACTGTTGTACTTTATTGATGCCAGTGCTGAAGTTAAACGGTGGCCGGACTGTGCTTAGCCACAGCAGCATTGTCCATGGTAATCACTGCCACAAAGTACGTCTTGATAGCAGGCTGAAGTACCAGTCTGCTCCCCTCTTTTCTTTCCTCTTTGAAATCGTTTTTGCTTTGGCACGCCTGTCAATGAGCATGGTCATGTGGTGCATGACACAAACTGGAGTCGCGCTGGGAGGCTTTGCCTCCCTGGAAAAAGAAGGGCTTTTGGCTGCTCACCAAAGCCCATCATGGCTTGACAGTTTCACTTTAGTGGAAGGGACCAACCAACTTTTTGGTGGGCACGGTGCCAGCCCAGCAGATGGGCTTGGATGTGGGCAGCCGGCAAAGCGCATACGTATGTGTGGATGCGGATAATTGTATGTGCAGGCATAATAAATAGGGTTCTTCACAATTTGAATAAAAGTTGCCCAAGTGAAAGGCTGCGTGCTGAAGAAAAGAGCCTGAAGATAGATTTCTCTTTTGGAGGGGGGAATGTCAGAGTGCTCAGGGGAAGGATCTGTGCTTTTCTTGTTCCTCTCTGCTTGCAGTTTTGCAGATTATGTAATAAACAGAGGAGGCTATTTAGTCTTTTGAATCCAAGCATTCTTGTTACTACAACTGGGAATGTGGAAAATGACACTTCGCTGCATTGAATCCCTTTACAAACCACTTAAAGCTTGCTAACAGCTTGGGTTCTACAAACTGGTTTACTGGTACAGCTTGAGATCAGTGGAAATCTGTGCACGCCACACTTCTTAATTACATTGTGAAGTATGAAATACTTCACTGAGCAAGAGCTGCACAGAAATTAGTTACCAGTACAAAACATAATAAAACTTTATCTACAGGTAGTAGCTTTCCAAAATCTTTGTGTGCTGTTAGCTAGTGAGTAAGTGCTGAGTCTCTTCTATGGGTGGCAGTCAGCTAACACATTCATGCAGGATATATAATAATTGATAAAGAAGCACTCCTGTGTCTTTTGAAGACCTAAACACTAGTTGTGTCTCTGCAGAAGGGAAATAGTAAAGCTAAGTGACTTCAAGTTGTCTACAGTGAGATTTGTTTGCAGAAGCCCGTTTCTCTTGAGTTAATTTCCCTAATTTTATCATTGTAGTGCTAGAGAATCACCTGGCTTTGCTGTCTTAGGGCACAGAGGTATCTTGCTTGAAGGTCCAGCTCTTCTTACTATGGCAGAGCACTAGCAGACTGTAGAATGGTTAGCATCGCACACCCAGCTGGAAATTGCCCTGGGCTCATCTTAGAATTGTGGAACTTCTGTGGATGCAGTTTTCCTTGAGCTGATAGGGGAAACCAAGGATCTTTGATTTGGCAAAATATGTAATGAGTCCTGGATACCATCGTTATAAAAGCAGAGATTCAGCTTTATGTTTCTGGGATCCTTAAGTTAGATTAGCAGGAATTATTGTGATAAGAAAAATCTTTTCTCAGGTCCTGGAAATAAATTATATCTACCAGATCTAATGTAATCCCTTTATGCTTAAACTGAAGACACGGCAACTATCTGTGTGACTCCAAAATAAAGTGCTGTGGTTGTTGGCTTCCTATGTTCACAAACAGCACAAGGAGAAATTTTGCAAGCCAGCACTAAATGGGCCAGCAGGCCGAGGGAATATGTTTTGGCTTAAATGAGGATGGGACCAGGCTTTTGGTGGAGGCCAGGCTGGCAAGGCATCCAAAATGGGTACAAATAAGGGACTGTTTTGAACAGGGGGAATAATGAGGTATTTCCTTAGGGCCCAGGTTTCCACAGGTGCTTAGAACCTCCTGTAGGTTTCAGAGGCGAGTGTTTGCTTCCATAGTGGAGATGACAAGAATGTGGCTGGTGCATTCTGAATATTACGTGGAAGGATGTGTTCTGATCTGAACATAATGTCTGACACGAACACAGTTTTATTAACTTTTTATTCTTTTAGTCTTTCAGGCATTTTTGGCATGTGACTCAGCTCATTTTTCTCCCTTCTTAAATAATAACCAGGACAAGCAGTTTAATGGCAGTGTGCACTAGTTAATGGGAACTACAGAAATTTAAATCCACTCTGTGCGAATTCTGCAAGTTTCAACTCATTTAATCCCCATCTCTTTAGCCCACATCTACCATTCCTCATTGTGCAGGCTATGGGGAATACTACCCTTAAATCTCAAGTGGTTTTTATCAGTATTCTTACAACCAGCATTCAGCTGCTTCTGGTGAGACTGTTGGAAAAATACAGGTGCAGTGCACCAAAGGGCTAGGAGAGGGCAAAGTGAAAGAAAAACAGGATGGAGGGGGAGAGTTTTTTAAATGGGGAAGTGGAATGGAGAAAAATGAGATGCAAAAGTAGAAGGAAAGCAAGGCAAAGGGAAGGGAAGAAATAAAAAACGCTTTAAATCAGTAAGTAGAGAAGAAAAGAAAAACAACTCCCAGCTTATCAGAAGAGCACTGTGCCATGCTAGTGAAAATAAGTACATGCTCCACCTAAGTTCCTTTTCTCTTAATATGACAGAGTGGGACTCATGTTGCGAAAGTTTCTATAGGAAAACGGTCTTATCTGTATTAAGGGTATACTTACATGAGGAGCTCGTTCAAGATCTCTATGGTGAAGACCCATGTTAGGAGTTGATGGGATCAGGCTGCATCTGTTTATTTCAACAGACAGGCCACTGATTTCCTTTTTATTACTGAGTCTGCTGAGGTAGGAATATATTTGTTCTCAACTAAGTGCTGGCACTGAAAAAGGGAAAGTATGTCTTGAGCTTGTGGGCAGTAACATTTAAAGCTGAACTGCACCATGTCATGCTTGGTATGACTTTATGCAGAGAAAGGTGACATGTACTATCAAACACTAATATTGGAAGTATTACTTTTGTTGTCTCTGTTCCTCTAGACAGATACAGAAAATGTAAAGGCAATCAGTGTGAACACTGTGTATACTAAAAGGCACTTCATTAATTTTTCCTTCCTGACCCCTGTTTAACCTAGGCATATTAAGAGGAATGTTATTATGGACAACTGCATGATACCTTGCACAGAAGTCAAACAGTAACTGTTGTACAAGATTAGGAACTTAAAATGCAGCTGTTTCGTGCATTTCTCTGCACCATGGATTAACCAGTCATCCTTGCTAGGTAAAAGAATAGGTACAATAACTTCATGTTTTGATGAAGGGTATATTTCATTTGTCCCCTTGTGATGCTCTTCTGTGTTTCCACAGGGAATGCAGAAATACATTTCTGATACACTAGGAACCCCATATTCTTGTTGCTATTTGCATCTACACTTAAATGTTGCCATCTTGCTTTAAAAAAAAGGCCAGCAGAAAGATAATGATTCCTGTGTGATTTGTGGCTTTTTTTTTCAGCACATGAAAGTGTGTTGTAGGGCAATCAGACTTTTGATGGTGTGCTTGACAATCAGAGCAGACGACCATGGCTTCTTTACCATAAGCTCTGTTCCAAATAATTAATGTAATGTTAGTAGGCTTAGTGAAGCAGAGGGCTAAATTACAGTGACTGTGAAGCATGGAAGCCTACTGTGTCTTTCTATCACAAAAAGGCCCTGCCTGTGCTGTAGATCCTGTGAAGAATTTGTAGAGATACTTGAAAGGATAAAACACTGTATAAATTCCTGAAGTTCAAAGAGAAAATACTACTCAGGATAAAAAAGGGAGCTTAGCCCAGCAGCAGCTTAACCATATATGACAGATCTAGTGCTAAGTCCTGTGCCATCAATGCAAATGCCTCTGGAGTTCACCAAGTAGCCAGATGGAAGGACTAGAAGAAAGGCTTTGAGAATACTGACCTTGGGGAGGCAGAGAGAAAAGGCATGCACTTGCCAATAAATGACTCTGATTCTCTGGGCAGGATTCACACAGGAAAGGTTTAAGATGTGTATAGCTAATCTGTCTTGCATTTCCTGTGAAAACTACTTTTAAATTCATTGGTATGTATTTGTCTGTATTCCTGTGCAAGTATTATATGACAAATGAAATTGAGAACTATGCAAGTTGCCAGCTTGGTTATTCTAAGATAGGGGTACATTACACCAGGCCTGAACAAAGCTTTTGAGAATTGAGACTTATAGAAATCTTCAGCTGTGTCCTCCTTCCTGTGCCGTATAATGACATGATTTTTCGATCAAAGTTGATTAACTTTGGGTTATCCAAAATTCAGCAAAAAGGCTGATTTAGAAGTGACACTATAGAATCACAGAATGGTTTGTGTTGGATGGGACCTTAAAGTTCATCTCACTCCAACCTCCCTGCCCTTCCACTAGATCAGGATGGCCTCATCCAGCCTGGCCTTGAACACCTTCAGGAGGGGGGCATCCTGGTTGTTTTTGGAGTTCTCTGTGACCTTCACTCTTCTCGATGTGTGTCCTGAACCCCAGAGTTTTCTTGTCTTGCCATCTCCCCACAGAACAGCCCACTGAACAGTCAGCCCAAGTGTGCCTCATGTTGTCTTCCGTCCCTCCCTGCCCAGCACAGAACTACTCTTGTGTACGTTCTCCTCTACAAGCACAAGTGTCTTCTTTCCCCTTCTGCCAGTGGCACTTGGATTTAAGCAGCTCTGTCTTTTCTCAGCCATTGCTGCACATGGACTGTGGATTGCATATGAGCATGCAAATTATCTCAGTAAATAATTTGCACTAGCTGTTGCACAGGGCAACACAAACCTTGGTGTTTGTGGCAGGCTGCTGTTCTTGTAGGAGATGTGTAGGGGCAGCTTTCTATGAGTGCTTGAGAAAAAGAACGACACAACACCATATTAGCAGCTCTGTTGATATCAGCTGCTCTTTCAGGCAATCTATCCAGTGCTCACAGTCTTTGTTACAAGTAGTGTGAACCTAGGTAGTTATGTTGTATCCAAAACACCTTAATGTTTAATAAAATTGATATGGACACATAGCAGTAAGTGCAGTCCTAGGAAAACACACGTTAGGTAGTGGTCACTGCCAACAAGGGTGTGCATGTTGGAAGCTGTATTGTGCCTTTTTGGCCCTTGCTGATCACCATAGGCGTAGAAATGGTTCATGTTGCTTTTGTTTATTTGTAGGAAAAGGAAGAAACATGGAGCAGCTGTTCTGAAGCTAAAATATAGATTAAAGGTACCCTTTTTTCCCACATGGTTTTGTTTTTTAGGAGACCACGGCAATATATATTCTAAGCAGTCATAGGAGCTTTACTCACAGCTGTTTTGTTTGAAAACCTCTATCTGTCAGTGTCTGTAACATGATTTGATGTAATCCTTTGGATTTCCTCATGTTTAAAAAGACTGCAGAGTCTTCTTTGCCTACCAAAACACATTTAACAGTTGGAATTTTAGCAGGGAATATTTCTAAAACATACCATTTTCCATATACTCTGTTTGATGATCCTGCTGTTCGTATATTTTTAATAAACGTCTCACATTAGTCTAAACATTCATTTAAGGACATGGCTTAGGACAATATGGGAGGTTTTGGGGGGGGAGGGAAGAAACAGAAATAAAGTAACAAAGCCGAAACATTGGTAATTCATCTCCCTATGCCATTTGCTGCTCAAAGCTGAGGAAAAATATTTAAAAATGAAGTTGTCTTTCATAGCAGGCTTGATGCCTATGAGTCAATCTCATCTTACTACTTAGCTGTTGAGAAGGTTTGTCCTTGAAACCCAAATTTCCCTTACATACGCAGACACATGTTGTGCAAGATCTTGAAATTACACAATGGAATGAGAGCTGAAACCTTCTACCAAATCTGTGAGATAGTCATGGTTTCCTGGAGCTGACCATAATTTCATTCACTATGGTGCTGTAGATTGAAAACACCAAGCTGCAGTTAGTGTAGGCAGTTAGTCGCCACTGCTGGAGTGACTGCCCCCTTGGCCAGATGGGGAGATGCAGATTTACCACATAGGGCAGGGTGTGGGTGTATCATTCCTGTGATATCAGCAGGTGGGCTGTTGCTTTCCTCCCATTTTGTTTGCCCAAAACATTTTTTCTCAAGCTATGATAAATGAAAGGGGAAGGTATGACTGGCACATTGAGTCCTGTGGTGTGCTAGCTTGCTCAAAACACAGAAGAGAAGAGTGGGCATATAGGACCTGATTTTAGCGCTGCTAGCTCTTCCGAAACCAACCAAGTCCAGGTCACTTTGATTTTATACTGTTTCTTTCCAGGCCACTCTATGGCTCTGCCTAACAGAGAGAAAAAAGCAATAGTGTCCCATTGGTATTATGATTTACATCCTAATTTGTTGATACCAAGATACTTATCTTTCCTAGGCTACAGACAAACAGGCTGTTATCCAAAATTACCAGAATCCATTTGGATGACTGTTCTGAGGCTCTGGGAGGGAGGAAAAGGGTGTTTGGATTTTCATGGTCCTATTTTTCCTTTCCTTCCTTTTCTTTTTATCAACTTCTTTCCACTGAAATGACAACCTAGCTTGTGTGTTGTAGTGAGCTCTTCATGCATCTATTTTCATTTAAGGATTACAAGATACTGGGCCAATCTACGTTTTTCTGTTAGTCTTGAATGCCATGATTAAAAACAATTTATGGCTTTGTTTGTAAAGCCCCAAACCAAAAGGAGAGGTGCTTCATTTATCAGTTACTTGACTTTGACAGCCTCACAGCAGTGAAACTTCCTGGGTTGTTTGCTGTCTACTAGGCTAAGTCCAATGAATCTTTTGCTATCAAGGGGTTAACAATTCATTAAGGCTCTTTTTGCTCTTTATGCTTTACCTTCTACTTCTTGGGACATAAATTATTAAATGTTGTTAACATGTTTAAATTGAGGCTCCAGCGTGCAGTCATACACACAGTCCTCGAGTATCAAACCATTTGTTAGCTTATCTTATGTGAGCAGTTAGGCTGGAAGCTCAGACCTTGAGAGGGCCTTTACTATTATTTCCCAGCTTGTTTTTCACAGTTTATTCTTTCTCTTCTTTTTTTTTTTTTTTTTTTTGTTTTGAAATAAGATAATTCTCCCATACCTTACAAGAGCTGAGTGTTTGATTTGACTTTGTTTTGAAAAGTGGTAACACCCACTTGCATGCTATTCGTGAATCATCAGCAACATTAGATTTTAAGGTGTTTGGATTTTGATACATAAGGCTCTGCACCATGTTGAGGCTCTGGAGCGTGTCAGAAAACAGCGACAAAGCTGGTGAAGGGACTGGAGAACAAGTCTTACGAGGAGTGACTGAGAAAGATGGAGTTGTTTAGCCTGGAGAAGAGGAGGCTGAGGGGAGACCTTATTGCTCTCTACAATTACCTGGAGGGAGGTTGTGGAGAGGAAGGAGCTGGCCTCTTCTCCCTAGTGACAGTGGACAGGACAAGAGGGAATGGCCTCAAGCTCCGCCAGGGGAGGTTCAGGCCCAACATAAGGGAAAAATTCTTCACCAAAAGGGCCATTGGGTACTGGAACAGTCTGACCAGGGAGATGGTTGACTTACCTTCCCTGGAGGTGTTTAAGGTGCAGGTGGATGAGGTACTGAGGTGCACGGTTTAGAGATTGGTGGGAATGGTTGGACTCGATGATCCGGTGGGTCTCTTCCAACCTGATGATTCTATGTTGTCTCTGCATCTGTATTAACTGTCTTCTTAACTATTGAGTTTTTCTGCTTGGCAAATATTCTCAGCAGAAGCACCTACAGCACTTACTTCTAAAACTGCAGCATTTGCAGCTGGTAACTGTACTGTTACCATTTTTTTTTTTTTTTAAAAATTCTCTTTTAAAATCTCACTGTTAAAAAGAGCATACGTGGAACAGTTATCAAGAAATGTAAGAAAAGCCTACCCTGATTGAGGAGACTTTACAGCAAAATACAAAGCAGTACGGCTAATCTGTGCCTTCTCATAGAAAAGAAGCGTGTAACACAAAGTCTAGGCGGTAGATGCTTAACTCCACAAATTCATATAGCTCCACTGAATTCACTTTTGAGGGGATTTGCCCTGACTCTGAGTGTGTTCCCTGTGAAGCTATGAGTGGTGAAGCACCCAGCAAATACACTGGAGCAAGATCAAACTACACATGCATAAGAAAAGGGAAATAAATGCCTGAATACATACACACATTTGTGTTGCCAAAGATGGGATGACTGGATTTCTTAGTATATTGTGGAAGGAGGAGACTATGATAATTCAAAAAGAAAAAAAAAAAAAAAGAACATTCAGGCTTTTCTGAATTATTTGTACAGTGTATCACAAACCCCTAATAATAAAGAGAAGGTCAAAGTCTTAGAGAATGTGGAATGCAATGGGCAGAGGCCCTATCAAATGGTGTGGAGTCCATACCTTCATTAATCCCAAAGTTATTTTGGATTTGGAGGGAATGTTCTGAACATCAAGAATTGTTCTGTTCTTGGTGACCTGTCTGAGGATGAATACATTTCCAGTTTGTAACTGGAGTAGTGTTAAGTCAGCCTATTTCTCATAGTGGGGGTTCAAGTCCCAAACAGGTGGGTGTTCATCCATTGTTCAGCCACATATTTTAACTGCTGTGTTCCTGATAACACTGGCCATTGCTAAAAGTAATGATTTGGTTTTGTCAGATTTAGATCTATTTAATAACACTGTCAAGTAACAAAAGATTCTGTTTCTGTCAATACACCTCCTTTACAATTTTCTCAACAGAAGCAGAAAGAAATGACAGCACGAAAACTTCAGGAGCTGATACAGGAGCTGACTTCCCATGGCAGTCTCCTTGTGCAATCCCAGTGATGCAAGTGCCAAGTTAGCCCCTAGCTGCATAGGGAAGGCCTCTCAAGGCTAAATGATAATAAGTTATGACATTCGATGTTTCCTACATTTATTTCTTCTTGCATTTTCCCGTGTGAATACCTCAGATGATCAAAAATAACTGGCAAACATTTTTTTGTGTGTTTGCTTTTAAGTAGTCTTTTGAACTGACAAGACACAAAATCCTCAGACCAAAGGACAGTGTTTTTCAGTAGGTTACAAATGTCTAAAAGTAGAGATGCTGAATATATTTACCTCAGCCATGCCGTAATAAGACTTTAAGATTATGTTAGCTTATGCTGAGCTAAATCCAGATACAGGATTTGGTTGTAAAATATACAAGGAGAGGTTTGTCGCTGCAGAAAGTCTCTACAATCCCCTTTCCATGAGAAGATATTAGTGGGGTTGAAAGGACTCAATTATGTAGGGTTTTCATGCAATCCCAGCTGAAGTAATGGTGACCTTCCTATTCACAGACCCCTGCAAAGCTTCTGAGGAGCCAGGGGTAACTTCACCAGGCCTCTTCAGATGGCACTGTCCCTTCCCTCTGTGTATTTTGGTTTTGATTGCTCTACTGTAGTACATATACCAAAAGTATATGAACTTGATGAGCAGTGCTCACCTAGGCTTTGCTCTCTTTCGCACAGTCATCCAGTTCCTGCTCTTAACCTGCAGTAACCATAGAAGAGGCACCCCATGAGTATCTACAACCCCAAAGGTTACACACCCATAGAGTGTGAGTGCCCAAGTAAACTCGTGTGCTCCCCTTCAGGAGGAGCATCCACAATGGCTGGAGCTTAACTACTATCATTTGATGATTCATTTGCAGTGCTTATTTTCTAAAAATTGCGTAGCCTGTTCTCAAAAGCAAGGCAAAGGAAAAAAACAGCTGTTATGAAGAGAGAGGAAGAAAAACACATACAAACCGCAGAGATTTAAAGAACCAAAGCCACATTGTTATGCTAGGGGAAAAAATCAATTTGCTGTGTGTTATCTTTGCAAAAGAGCAGGAATCAGATTTTTGAGGTACTATTCATATTTCAGACAACTATCTGTGACATTTGTGAGTCTTAAAAATGTATGGATTTGATTCAGTTCTCACTTGCATTTCTTACTTTGTAGGGTTTCATAGAGAATAAAACAGGGAGGTTTTTCTTTATTTTAAAAAGACATGTATTTTATTCAGTACTAGTGAATTTTAGGCATGTATTATTTGTATTGAAATAAATGTACTGCTTTTTAAGGGTAAGAAGTATCAGAACTGACCAGTCCAGATTTTATCCTACTGGATCACTGGATATAAAGATGGACTTGGTTCAAAAAGAATATTGGCATGACTGGAAAAAAATAATTTTCAGTGCTGTGTAATGTTTTGCAAAAAGTATTTGCTTCTTGTGAAAATAACTGACATCCCCCAAAAATGTGGCTGAAACTGAAACTTCCCATTTAGAAATGTCATAATGTTTCATTTTAAAGTTCGTGATTGAAATTAAACGTTTTGACATCTCATTTGATTGTTTTCCTTCATCTTGGCCTGAACTTTATTAGTTCTTGAGCTACTGCAGCAATTCATCGCTTGCCCCATGTCTCCCAGTAAGTCAGGCTGTCCTTCCCAGAGAACCAAATTTTGTGGTCTGTCTCCGGTATGTGGCTTCTCTGCCCCATGGGGAGGTTGCATTTACTCTTGAGATGATGCTTTGGCCAAAACCCATGCCACAGTTCAGTCTACAAGGCACCAAAATTAGAAGTCCAGTGAGGCAGCCCAGCAGCCCAGCGAGAGGCAGCTTAGTCCCCAAACAAAACATTCAGTCTGCTTTGAAAGTGATGCTTTTTCTTTCCCCTGCATGAATTAAACTTGGCTTTTAATAAAGTACTCTTCCTTTAGATTTTGTTGGTGGCAGATTTCAGTTTTCAGCTCAAGTTATAGCACTTTAGTGCTAAAGCTCCTGCTGTTCCATTTTGTTCTGCTGACCAGCTCTCTTCTGAGATTCTCTTGTTCTCTGTTTGCATGGGTTATAACTAGGAAATACTCTTCTTATGAAGGCTTCTCCTCTTCTGAAATGCATTCCATGTTCTCATGAGTAGGGAGCTTTTGAATCTGTGCTCTTTCTGAAAGTGGAAGAAACACCTCAAGGTCAGATGATAAATTTTCTTGCAGACTCATAGACATATTTATGTTGAAGGTCCTGACCAATTTGGAGCCCAGAGAAAGAAAAACTCCTGCTTCTTTTTATGTATTTAAGGGAATAACCACAGATGAGTCATGAATGCAGCATTACTAATGACCCTACCCACACCACAGCTGCTGAACCTGCTGCAAGGCAGAATGAGCTACAGACCTCCCCCAGATGCTGAAAACATCTCTTCAGTACTCCCCAGCATGATGATCTCTGGCAGGCTTTGAAACCCAGCCCCCACCTTCTCACTGAGAAGCCTATGCAGAGTCCCAGGAAAAATTCTATTCCCTGCCCTGTGTGTGATGTGACCTACCCATGTCTTTTCCACAGCCTCACCTCCTGTGCAATGAAATCTCCCAGCCACTAGCAATTGTTGTAGCACCAAATTTACCTTTAAATCGTGAAGCTGTGGCAGAGAATCACGCTGGATGAATGAATGCATGTGGAAAAAGTAAGCCACAGAGAATGTAGTAATTTCTGCAATACTAATATTTTGGCTATGTGCCTATTAGCATTTTCTTTGAGGGACTGACTCTCCTTTAACGCAGGACATAATTTTATTTTATTGACCTTTATAAAGGCAATTCATGAGAGAAGAAGTAGAAGTAGTGCAGTGTTGTTTTAGAATAGTCTAAAAATTGTTTTGTGGCTCCTGTTGATAAGCAAGCAATGTTTCTTCCAGGGCAACACAATGTGAATTGAAAGTGGGATGAGAGCAATTAAGATCCAAGAAAGGGCGATTAGAAAGCTAGGATTAAAGAAAGCTGAAAAGCAAAATTTTGGATGAAGAAGAAAAGACTGATAAATATATTGGAGGCTTTTGATGGCTGCAAAATATATCAAAGGTCAGCTCATTTCATTTTGGCTTTTACTTTTAACTGTCAGTTTACTATAATCGGGGTTTTGTTTTCTTTCTAGAGAACATTTTGGAAATGGCATTTCTACTGCTTCTTACTGTGTCTGCAAAATATATTTGAAAGATTTGCCATGTGAATGTGAGTTCTCTCTTTTTCTTGTTACATCTAGATTTAATTGATTTTTCTTTTTGTATTGATACCTGTTATTCTTCTGTCTCCTTTTTATTTTGGTCTTCTGGTTAACCACTGTTCTGTTGACTTCAGGGCTGCTACAAGCCCATGTATTAAAAATAAGCTGTTTTTGTAAGAATCCTGGTACATCTTATCTGGAAACCTATTCATGAGTGCTGCTGCATTTTTTAAGTGCTGTCTTGTGGTTGAGCCAGGGTGAGAGCTTGCCATTTGATTGTTCCTGTTCTCTCACTGGTACAAGCTACTTACCTCTCTGAATGGGAGGTATGTGAACCTTTCCATGAGTTACCTGCCTCTCCATGGTTCTTCTTGTGGATACTTGACCTGACAGATACTTCTTGGAGTTGCTCATTCTGCTTCTGCGTATTTGGAAACATGCTTATTTTTGACAAAAATCTTTGTTGTGTTTGCAGATGTTAGCAAACCTTTCTTACTCACAGTCATTCCTACCATTTTGTTGTTTCTTTGAAAGCAGGTGCTGTTGCTGGTCTTAAGTTATAAGACAAACAGTTATCCTGATTATAATGCAAGCACTGCCAAGCAGATGGACTGCTTTTATGCATGGCTCTGTTTCCATTCTCAGTGTCAGGTGTAAGAAAACATACTGCTCTGTGCACTTAGAAGAAAAACATCACTGACTTCTGGTCCTAGACTGTCACCTCAGATGAGAGAGCAGGCACACACCTCACTTGATATTCCTAGTGCTGGAGGCGTATTAGTTGATGAAGACTGTTCTTGTGAGCAGCCAGATCCAAAAAATCCTTTGACCTTAAAATTGAGGGAAAAGGCTCCATGACAGTGTTGGTAACAGTTTGCAGCCTGCTGAGATGTGATTTGGGAGTGATAGTGAGACTTTTCCAACTGCTCTTTCTAGACCCTGGGTAAAAGGGTCCTTTTTTGCATTAGCTGCCATATAAAAATAGTTTCCTGGGATGTTTTAGTGGTGAATTGCAGGCTTGAATTCAGAAACTTCAGCCTTTAGTCTCTTGCTATTTTCTCCATAAGGGAGATGGAGTTCTCAGGCCCTAGTGTAGTACTACTGATTCTCAGAATACTGGACTTTTTTCTAACACAGGAGCTTCTAGATGGTACAAAGTTTTCAACTAAAACAATGTTATCCTTTATGGTATTACTGAAGACCTTGGAAATAAAGTGTATTAAAAACATACAAAAATTGAAGACCACAGTACTTGAGCCAATACTATGATTTCAGGGTGATTTGTGTTGACAGTCTTCATTTTCTTTTGAAAATAAAATTAATATCAAGCACATTTTTTGTATCTAGAATTAAGTCAGGCACCAATCAAGTAGCTTATTTCCATATTGTGATACTACAGACCTATTTGACATCTAGTGTGTAATAATGTAAATTTTAGCAGTTAGGAATAGGAGTTTGGCTTAGAGTTGCATGTATAGATGTAGCTCTTAATCTGAATGAATTGATTCTAGGAAGTGAAAGTCAAGTGCACAAATCTACTTTATGAACAAAGATAACAGATTTTAGGTTGGAAAGTAGGAGATGTATGCCCGTTTACATCAGTGTACACACATTGGTATTTTTCTTGCTTTTGTGAAGGAAATTATTGCATGATTTTGTTCTTTCCTCCTCTTATAGCTTGTGTATCTGAAAACGGGAATCGTGCTGGTTTTCAGGGATCATTGGATGTTCACTGAGCATCTAAAACCAAAAAGTAATACTCTTATTTTAGAAGACAAGTGAAAGTCACTGCAGACTTGTTTGTGAGTTGTGTTGTGAACAGGATAGCTTGCATTGCAAAGAATTCTCATATATGAGTATTTGGAAAATTTGTTCAACAAATAAAAGCTGAAAATAGTTTCAGTCAACTGATGTGCTAGGTTTCATTCTGCCTTTATCTTTAGCTCCCATAGCAGGAGAAGTATTTCTAGTTAATGTCATTCTTCAGTATTTGACAAAAAATGTGAATCTACTGTGACTTCCAGACATTTCTGATGATGAGTTGGGAGTCAGGGAACAAGGAGAGCTGCTGTGCGTGCTCAATGTAGCATTGAAAAGTTTGCACTAAACCTATATCACTGTTACCAATCTATCATTATTGACATGCTTGAGTTAAAAATATAACAGATATATTGACAGGATATCGTATCAGTCTTTCAATTTTTAAAAACCAGTTTTTAAATTCCTTTTAGAAATACTTTTAAGAATTGATTGTTATTATTATCCTTTCATCTGTAATTTATTATAATAATTATAATAGTACAAATGTATACTTGAAGAACAAATGAGTAGGACAAACAACCTGTGGCGGCAATAACTGTGCAATGAGACGCGCGATGCAACCCAGTGGAGTTCCCTGCTATGTGTGAGGTTCAGTGCATGTGTGATCCTCCCTGACTCCGAACCTGGAGTAAACACCTTGATCTTCTTTTTGGACAGATAAAATGGCTCTGAGAAATGTTTTTTTCTGAGACCTTTTAGGTGAAAACCTAATACCAAATTGTTTCTACTGCGCCTCGTTAGAGATGCTTGCAACTGGATTGCTATTGATTGCCTTTAAAATCTAATTCTGCATTATAAAGAGTTGTAACAGAAAAATACAGTGATATATGTGTACCTTAGCAGCCCTCTGTCAGATATGAGGGAAACTGCAGTTTATCAATGACCTGTTAATGGCAGAGGAGCCAGTGACTGTTCACAACCCTAAGGTCCTGATCCTACAATGACTTAGGAGTTGTATCTCCTTATTAATTTAAGTAACGTCACTGAACATCATAGGATTACTCACAGCAATAAAACAAGGTGAGTTTGAGTGATCCTTGAATCAGTACCTTGGAAGTTGTTCAAGTAGGGAAAAACTATGATCAGATCATCAAAATCAGAAATGCAAGTACAAGAAAGGCACCAGTACTAGTGACACTAAAGTTTCCCTGTGCTTTCCAGATTCTAAATGCAAAATACGGAAGATTGTTAATCCAGAAGTAATATGGTTTGTGGTGTTAATCACTAAAAATTGTTTTGCCATTTTTATGACCAGTTTATGTGACTGACTGAAGTCAGTGGGTAATGCTGCTTAGGTCAGGCTGAGATTTCACTTGCTTTCACCGTTTTGTCTTTGCTTTGTGCATGATTTTTTTTAAACAACATTGCCAGTACACGTGACATTTCCTTATCTCCTTCTGCACGATAATGACACACTATTAGGAAATGCTGAGATGTCTTCAAGTCCTACTGTGGTAAAGGTATTAAAGGGATGTTTAGATCTTGTAGAAGTACCTGGCATCTTGCACGCACAGGTAAAGTTGTCCTGACACACTGGTGTACTGCAGAAGTCCACAGTGTAGTTAAAGATGGTCTTTTAAGGTCTCCCTGGCTGGTGTGAGAACTTCTAATAATCCCACCTCCTCATCTTCCCCCTCATTTTCACCTGTCCTACCAGAACCAGGTTGCCCTCTTATTTCCCATTCAGGACTACCCTATGGATATGGTCACCAGCCCAGCATCCCAAAACCTCAGCTCCATGTACCGCAGGAAAACAATAAAACTGCTCTTCAGCAGTTACTGCCAGTTAGCCATAACTCTTCTTCTGTAATGTTTTTTTCTGTGAGAGTTTAGCATTCCCTGCTTGGAGGGGATAAAATATGTTAAGAAATGAGAGATTTTTTTTTTTTTTTTTTTTTTTTTTTTTTAGTTTCACTCTACCCCTTCTTCAGTCACAGTAGTTAAAGAGAAAAAGAGGGAAAAAAGCTTAGTGTATGTTTTGATTTGTAATATTTATAGCTTCACTGACAGTGCTATGCACACATGCTAGAAGTGGTCCTTCAACTGATTGTCTCCCAAGGTAGGTAGGTTTATGAACCAAAATTCTCTACACTATGACTTTGTTCTAATTAGATGAAAGAACCAGATCCACTTTGACCAGCACTGTAAATGAGAAGTCATTGTGTTCTGGGACTGAAAGTGTTGGAATTATGAGTCTAGGTCCACTGACCAAAATGGTTTGAAGATCCTCTAACAGATTTTATTTCTAACTGCTAATAAACCTAATTTTTTTTAGACATACAAACAGAGTTCCATGACAGTGCTGTCCTAACTCTAATGATGCATTTGTTCTCTGTTAATCTCAAATCAATAGCCATTCTTGCTTTCCTGGTGGCAATGTGGATTGATTTTTCTTTTAAAAAACGTATATTAAGAAGAGCCAGATGGGATTCAGAGCAAGGTGAATTACTTTTTCAGACCTACCTGACTAAATTACTTTATCCATTTGCGTTGAGGTAGACTTCCACCAAAATCTTACAAAAAAAATATGGGTAAATATTCTTGGTCTAGTAGTGATTTTCAAGTTACTTTGGTTTTCTTCTGATGTTGTGAGAACACAAGAAGGAAAAGGCTAGTATTTAGTTACTGTATGCTGGTATATGTTTTCCTGTGAGATAGAAAATTAAAATTTTGTGGTTTATCCTCTATTGCATTCACAGAGTTGTCTCTGAATAACTATCTAGCAGTATTCAGTGCCAGACTTGAATGTCGCATTTTCTGATCATGAAATTGTTTGTATGATGACACCCACACAGAGCCATACAAGGTGGTTGAAAAATAATATCCCACAGAGAGCTTGGATGCTGCAGAAGAGACTTAGAAGATAAAATAACCTGCCTGCAAAGGAAACTGATTGTTTCCAAAGTGCAACAAGGAGCACTTGGTACTGCTCTTCTCCTGAGTGTTAAGCTACTTTCTATCAAGGCATCATGTGAGGGACTATCCGCAGTGTCTGCTCCAAAGACATTTTTAAAGAAGCATAGAAGTTTTGGGGTTTTTTTTCCTTGAGCAAACTTTTCCTAAAAATGGTGAAATACCAGACATAAAAATATTTTAACACGTTGTCCTTTTCTCCCTAATTCCTAGACAGTTTGAGGAAAATTACAACCTTCCTTCTTTGATATGCCGTTAGCAAATTTGTGGCCGGGGGTGATTATTTTATTAAAAAAGCAAAATATGCACCACACCAAGTTTCACTTGCTGTGGTCTTTTACAAAAACTGCTTTACAGTAGCCTTTGTTTTGGCCAATCTTAATTTTCAACAAAATTAAGTTCCACCATCTTCAGATTTATCCAAAATACTATCCTGTATATAGTTTAAACTGTTACTTTTGCCCTCTTTTGATTTGCACACTACAGCTGTAGTGGTCAATGTTTAACCCCTGGTCTGTAGTCTGGGCAGCATATTGTTCTTATGGCACAGCTGTTCTAGTGGCTGAATGTCATGCAGGTGCCACAAACTGCTTGGGTCAAACAGTTTGACCTGGCCAGATTAGCTCAAATAACACTTGCCTACATAGAGTAGTAGAGAAAATAATTGGGAAACAGAAGAATCAAATAAAAGGTCTGTGTATATTTCTTTCTTTCCCTCCCTCAACTTCTATGTGAAAATATTGAACTCATACTCAGAAGTTCAAATGTTTGTCTTAAAATATGCCTTTGAATGGAAAATGAATTAAACTCAAATAAAACATGGTGTAACCTGTGACCAAAAATTCTTACCTCTGGTTACATGTAAAACACTTAGTTCATAAATTAGTTCAAATATATTCTCCTCATATAAGGATGTTCAGTCTCAGCAAAGTGAGTATCTGTGTGATAACGAAACCAGCACTGTTTTTATTGTCTGGGAGAGAAGCGATTTTAAGTAAAGCATCACTACATGAAGTCTCTGGAAAGTTTAGGCAGATTCTCTAATAACAAGTGTGTTTATGGTTTATTCCAAATGAAGAATTGGTTACTCTAGCCATTGCCAGCTACTACCTTGTAAGATCCTATCTGTCTGTGTTACCATCCATGCACAGAAACTCCAATGTCAAGCCACAACTGTGCTTGTATGATTCATAGCTGTTAGAAAGAAAGACTTATTAGTCATCTACTTCATGCCATTCCTATAGAGAGTTATTCTGTATTATGCTGTAAATTTACTGCTTTTTTCTTGGTCTAATTTTAAATTATTGAAATAATAGAGCTCCTTCCATGGCCTTTGGGAAAGTGTTCTAGAGCGTAATAGATCTGCTGTCAAGAAATATACTAATTTCCTGGTACACATTTTTCCTTTATTAGTTTCATTTCATTGCACCAACTGCTGTCTTCTGTGGATTTTCCCATGATCTCACTTTGAATCTTAGGCTTTGCACCCTGAAAACATGTCTTTTTTATTTTCAGCTGCATATGAAGGGGTAAAAATTAACCTCTACAGGCTTGTGTTTCATAGGAGCAAGGCAATAAAAATGCGAACAATAATTGGTTCATTTTAGAGCAACACATCTTTGCTAGAGCTCCAGAAGTAATTACAAACAACAGCTATAAACTTCATGTGAGCTGAAATTTTATTTTCTAGATTACTTTTAATAAATGGTGGTTGCACTATCTGAATGTAAGCAGGTACAAGCTAAAATCTTGTGCAGACATTGATTTAGATTTGAATTTTCTATCTTATCTAGAGGATGGAAGGATACTTCAGGCAGCTGAAGAATTTACAGCTCTCCAATGGAAGTGCATCTGAATGGGAGCCTCCCTAGACCATTTCAAAAAAGAAACTGCAAGCCTTCTTTTAAACCAAATCAGTTTTGGCTTGTGCCTTGTGTTATTTCTGCCGTGAAGTGAAAAGCACTCACTAATCATCACAAATGCATAATACAAGAGGGTGTTTTAAGATAGGCCTTTCTCCTTTGCCTTCAGATGAACTCTGTTACCTCAGATAAGGGACAGTAGCTTAGCACAAGATATCTCAAAATTTCATCAGATGTTCACTCACCTGACTACATGTCAAACCTGTTTTCAATGGGTGTCAATTGAACGAGAAAAATGATTTTTAATTGAAAATAACTCACGTCAGGTTTGCTGTAGGTGGATTTTTGCAAGCAGGAATAAAATCTGAGTTAAACTGCAAATTTACAATGTCTTGTTGTAAATAAGTATGTACTTAAGTGGTTTTACTCAACAGAATGCTCAGCAAGTGTCATTTCCCTCCTGCTTTGAAATTTGCCATCATGAATTTCCTTGCAAACTTTAGATTGTGTGAGCAACTTTCAGGTAGTACGTATGGTGCTAGCATCTATCTCAGTTTTCCTTCTCTCCTAGTCTTGGACAAGTCAGTTTTGCACTGGCCTTCTCTTAACTGCCCAGTCCTCTTCCTGCTGGATTTCCTATGTAACTCCAGTTCACGGCATTCCCTCTTCTGCTTTGGACAAAGATTCAGCCATGATGTCTTAACCTGGATGCAAGCTGGTACAGCATGTTAGAATACACACCTTGTTCTAAAAGCTTTAGAGTTCATCAGTTTTAATAAGGATCTCTCATTCTTTTCCCAGGAAGTGACTATGTTTTGTATGATACTATTTCCCTAGGAAACACAGTAGAACTCGAGGATTTTGAAAAGGAAATGTTTTCTAACTGAGGCTAAATGTGGGCAAGAGCATAAATAGAATTTGATTTTAGAGAAGAGATTCTGTAGTTGCAGCATCTGCATTATGGAAGACAAAATAAATGCCTGCAATGCAGAGAATAAGATGGCAAACATGACTTTTTCATTTGCTCAGCAGTATCTCTCTCACTTGTTTTTGAAATATTTGAATCTTAAATGGCTAGGTTTTCAGTCCTTTGAAGTCAATCAGTAGACTGCAAATGTCATCTGCTATTGGTTTGGTGTATTCAGTGTTCCTGTCTAAATATCCAGGGAAGCCATATGAGGGGAACAAGACAAAGAAAGATCATACAGAATGAATGTAGAGTTAGGAAAAACTGGGCATCCTATCTTTTCCAGTCTTTGTCTTTGCAAAAGCCTAGTAATAGAAGGGAGATGCTGTTTTCTGACATAATAAATCTTAATGTATTTTCTTAACCCCTTTCCAATAGCAAGTTTGCTGTTTTATCTGTGAAGTGGAATAAACTTAAAGTCAAAACTTGACCATTTAGGGGGACTTTGACCCAATATTTGCTCTAATTGGCATTGCTAAGTTTCTTGTGAATATATTACAAAAACTACAACCAGAAGTTCAATGCTTGAACAGGTTTTCCTGTAGTTTAGTGGCTCAGCCTGTCTTTACCTACAACATGATCTTACTGCCACTGAATGATCAGACTGTCCCTTCGGTTAACTTGAATTGTTTTGTAAAAGGTAATTGCTCTTTTTAAATTTTAATTGGATCTTCAGACTTTATCTGATAAAGTTGACTGTGCGAAATGAATAAAGGGGCACTAGGGTTATTTTATGTGGTATAACCGACCATGCATAAAATTCGTGTAATAAATTAAACCCTGACAAATGAGTCTTTTATCCCCTTTATTCTTGTTGAAGTCTGGGTGGGCAGAATATATGCAAATTCCATATATTTAAGAGTCTTGACAGTTTCCATGCTGAAATGGTAAAAATAGTCATTGGATGATTTGAGAGTATTTAGGTCTTCCATAACATTGTCTCACTGAGATCTGTAGACTTCTTGCCAAAAGAGAGGTCCAGATGAAATGCCTTTGAAAATACCAGGTGTGAAGTAGCTGTCTGCATGGAAAGCAAAGATCAGTACAAAACAAGTAAGTTTTCTAATGCAGTTTAATGGATACGCTTGTTAAGATGAACTTCACCTTTGGAATTGTATCAATGAAGGCAAGAAACAGCACCTGGCTTTGCAAATTAAAATGAAAGCTGTACAATAACAAGTAACCTAGTGGAGAGTAGGCTGGACTACTGCCCCATTCAGGGTTTACACTCAACTTAAGTTCTACCATGTTCTGCCACCCTTATGGCATGCTGTGTATTTTGCTCTGCAGGTTTAATTTACTATATAAAGCATTTGTATGCATTTTTTTGAATATATGTTCTAAAACGGTAACTTTGCAGATTCATATTGTGAATTTTACATATATATTGGCAGGTGAATGATATGATTTTTTGGGGTATAATTAAATAGCTGGGAGAAAACAACAAAAAGAGAACAAAGGCAGAAGAAATGTATCTGTAGGAGTGTACAGAGCTGAGATTTCTAATCATGGAGTGTTGCTGTCATATTCTGATATCAAGTCACGTTCCTCAAGTAAATCCTGTGATGAAGTCAGGTGATAAAAAATTTATGACCTCATAGCAGTAAGGAATTTAAGGTATAGGACAATGACATCATTGGAGGTGCAAGGCAAAGGCTCAAGTTGAGAACAGCAGTTGGGAAGGCGTATTTAGCTGCAATCTAAAGTACAAGAAAAATTGCTTAGGAAATAATTTGTTCTCTTAGTTTGCCCCAGGAAAATTCTTTTTAAGATGTTGTAGAACATCTTAGTGGAACACTGAAAGCAATTGCCAACTTGAGTGTATACAGAAAAACAAGCATTTTTCAGCAAGGGGAGAAATTTATTCTGTCACATACTAATGAAGTGTCACGTTTTCAGATAGAAAAGCAATTTCATTACCTACTCATCTGCCTTTTCTAAACTTTTATGAGTTTGAAATCTATTCTGAACTCTAACTTGTTAACATGCAAGTTCCCGGTAGTTGTGTGGTAGTGTGTATACCTCAGATACGGAGTTTGGCAAGCTGTTTTAGTTTGAACATTTGGTTATTTTATGTACAAGTAGCTTATACAATCAAGTATATGTGACTCCTTCTGCTGGTACTTCTGTCATGTAATAAATGCAGTGACCCTCAGCAGAAGAGGTTAATGGCTTTTGTGTTCTGATGCTGTTTGTCCAGCAGAGATGTAAAACACAGCTCTAAAGGGCTTGATTTGCAGTGTTCCTTGGCTTGTTCAAAATACTTTCTTATAGATGGTAGCTAAGAAGGTTTTAGGATATGGGATACAGATAAATCTCTAATTGCCTTCTTCATTATCTTTTGAGTGAAAATTATTTGTGTTCTAGTGAAAGGAACTGGTTAAATCTTATAAAAAGTAGTTTCTAAGTAATGTAAGGGTAAGTAAATATTCATTACTGGTGCAGAATCATTGTAAGCCACAGCAAATTTTTATTAAGAAATTACTTTATACTTAATGGTTATGTTATAAACTTGAAGTACAACAATCTACCTTCAAAATAGGGTCAGTGACTCTCATGGCACTGTAGTGAAGGCTGTCAAATAGATGTCAGCAGTACAAGGTAATTTCCTACTGTTTTGCTAGTCTCTCAGTGTCCTGAGTCGCAGAATTGGAACATTTTGTATGGTAGAAAAGGAGTGGCAGACTGGGCATTAGTACCACTGTACTCCCTTGGGAGAGACAAAATTAAAAAAATAACAACCTGTATTAGGTTTATAGTAAAGCTTCTGTACATTGAAGAGCCTTCTCAAGAAAATGGACGCATGTGATGCTACGCTGGCAGGTGTTTCTAGAAGAGCATCACCATGGAAGAGCAGAATGTGTTATCAGCATTTCCAACCAAATAGCCAGAGGTCTGAGTGGACAGGTGTGAGTTTGGGCACTTATATCACAGTGCCTTCCCTCTCAGTAAACCTTTTCTCCAGGCAGAATCTGATAGAAGGATCCCAAGCAGAGTTGCAGTCTCCTTCCTGTTACAAGATTTGTTACAGGAAGGAAAGAGTGAGCCTGTGGGTCATTACAATTCTATTTTACTGCCCTGTTAAATGTGATACCTTATTCCTATTTTTAATGTAATTCTTTTGTGAGAGTGGAGTTGATAAAACAAATCGTTTCTATACTTCAGTCACACACCTAATGGGACAACAGTGCAAGGGAGTTGCAAACTGTAATTTGCATGAGGTATAGCAACAAGAATTTCCAAATGCACATATGTGGAGTGTGATGAAGAGCTGACGTTTGCAAATGAAACCGCTTTCATACCCATTTCTGGTTGTATCTAATTACAATTTATAATAGCAATGCCTTACATCATGAACCCTACATTCATTTGTGCTACCCCAGGGTTTTCATTGCAAGTCAAAGAGCACCTGACTAAGGGTACATATGTGACCTTGAGAAGGCTTTTTACCATTTCAGCAGAGGTAAGAGACTACAAGTGAGAGCAAAGATTTGTATCAGGGACTAGAAAAAGAAACCTGGAGTTGGGCAGATTGTACTTGGGATCTGCCCGTAGCCATCCAGGTAGAAAGCTGGAGGATAAGAGACCTACAGATAGAGAGCTGAGAACTCAGGTTGAGTAGCCATGGGGGATGATGAACAGTGTGAGAGAGATTTAATAAGCCAAGTAGAGGATTGATGGATTTTATTTCTCTCCTGATTTTTGCATTGAGGATAGAAAGCAGCATGGTAATATGAGATTCTACTGCAAGGAAAGGAGAATGCAAGCTACCAGAAGGTGTAAAGGATGAACTGTTGATGAACCTCCTGACAGGCAGTGGAAGAAATTACACATCCTTTCTGTAGATGCCTAATATTCCTGATTATATGTAAGTGATACCAGTGAGCTATGTGGATGCATCTACCACTCCTCCCAGAGGGAAAACTAGGGCAAGAGATAGGTGATTTCTCAATGTAAATTGACCTTTCTACATATTATGTTTATGTTTGTTTGTATAACTACTTTGTAATTAGTTCTGCCAGCTCTTGGTTTCCATCTGTCTTAAGGAATGACAGTATATTCTCAGATTTACTTCTATTTATACTAATTAAATACTAGTAAACCTGTCCACATAAAGGCCAAATAAGTTGTCTTTTCCTCAGCTCTATGTTGGACTGCTCTATATTCCTGGCTATTAAAGCTGTTTTATTTTTTATGTTTATCTGTCTCACAAACAGTTATATAGTTTATATTCCTGCATAATTTAGCTATGCGCTTCTTACATTGAACTCATACAGAGGAAATCATGACAGATTATGTAGGAGGAGGATTTCCAGTTATTCAAGGCCTGAAGTGATGAAATTTTATAGAGATTTATATTTTTATTAAGCAAAATCATGGTCTCTCCAGAACATCTCCATTGCATATGAGCTTGAATAGACATGAGAAAAATTTTTATTGAGGTTATGTACCTGAATTTCTTTTTAAAAAATGGTCACATAGGGTTGGAAAATAACATTTAGCACCATAGCTCTTCAGAGGAAGAAACCTGTAGTAGCAAGGTAATGCCTGGCAGTGTAGAACATCCTCAAAGCACAGTCTGTGCTGTGCTGTGCACTGCTGGTGAAAACGGAAAAGAGAAACACCTTTGAGGCAAAGAAGATGCCTGGGATATCATCCTTAATAATTTAGAGCAAGAGAATGTATAGTTTTGGGGGATGGTCGCTACTTGTAAATACGCGTAATTGGCTGCAGGTTTGACCCACACTGGCTGCATCCCTTGCCCTTGCTGCACCACCCCAGTTCACCAGCAGACTTGTTTTATGATGAAGACAGAAAATGTATCAGCCCATGGATTGTAATCCAGATTTTGCAGTCAGCAATACTGTATTCTGAACAATTGTCTTCCTCTACTTTCCAAACCTATGTATTGAATCAATTTTATTCTGTTCTTTAGGGCATATAGTGATAGGACAAGGGGGAATGGCTTTAAATTGGAAGAGGGAAGATTTAGATTAGACATTAGAAAGACATTCATGATGAGGGTGGTGAGGCACTGGAACAGGTTGCCCAGGGAAGTTGTGGCTGCCCCATCCCTGGAAGTGTTCAAGGACAGGTTGGATGGGGCTTTTAGCAACCTGGTCTGGTGGGAGGTGTCTCTGCAGAGGTCTGTCTATTACCTAGCTAGTGTAACTACAAATAGAGTTGCTTTTCTTGTAAGCATACCTATCAGTCCGAGTTGGTCCCCTGTGTGTTCTGCTGTGCCACAGAAAGTCAGTGATAATCCTGACAGAGAAAGGAGCCTGGAGGTACTGAGGTGATATGGGGTGCCTGTTTAACCTTGTGCCACCAAGGCTTCCAGCTGACTCTAGCAAAGAGAAAGTAGACTTGTTTTCAGAAGCATGTCTGAAGGAGGAATGCAGGACATGTTTTGTATGTCTGGCCATAAGGCAGAATGTAAAAAGCAGCATTACCAGCCCAGTTATGTCTCTGAAGCAATGATACAGTAACGGAAATTTGGCAGAGGAATTGTCATGACAAGTATCCTATGTCCTCATTGTCCTTCATGCTCTTCTCTTGGAAGGCACTTAAAACTTACCATATGAAGTGATGTGAATGGTACTGTAGAAATAAAGTATTTTTAACGTACTGTAGCCACAAAGGGCTTGGCATCATCACCAGTTTCATTTACCCTGTGATGTAAGACAAGATGTCTGTATGCATCTCGGGGAAGGGGTAACATGGGGCTGGTTTTGACCAAGACGGGCAAAAATCCAAATGTGAGTGAATATTTTTCAACAGAAGGTACATTTTAACACCCCTCTGTTTATTTAAAAAACATCTATACTTTTGCCTCCCTCATGCATTTGTAATCTTACTTCAGTCTCTCCTAGTAGCTCTGTTCCATTCCCAGAGGCATGAAATATATAAATCCAAACATGTTCTATTTAGAGTTCTACCCCATGGCCAGCACACGCGATCTGGCATTTCAGAGACTGAGGGAAGTGAGCCACAGTTGCTTGTGGAAAAAAAGAAAGAACTGCAGCAATACAATGACGTAAGGTTTATCCTGCAGGTTCACCTCAGGTTACAACCGGATCTAATTCAGCATGCTCTTGTCAGTACAGCTTAGTTCAGCTAAACCGAGAAAATGCAGTTCAATTCTGCGTACAGCTAACTCCCACATAAAGCACCAAAACCTTTCCAATCTAATTTTTTATTGCAGGCTTTTTTTTTCTTTTTCTCCCCTTCATTTGAAGAATTGTTGGGCCTGAATAATGTGTGTTTATTTATCTGTCTGATACCAAATGAAAGTGCTGTTATGAATTTGATTAAAGAGCCATCTCAAAGTAAACAGGAGGATCACACATTTAAAGATGTTCCCACACATCAGATGCTAATAAGGTCACCCAGGAGAACATTGCTGTTTGGGGCTTCTACTTATCCCCAGGGTGCATTTTCTTACTAGGGAAGGGACCTTCTATGCAGTCTTAAACAAGAGCTTGTTTTGAAATAACTCTTTCAGCTAGTGATGTCCTAAACTGCTTCTTTGTTTTAATCCTGGTAGACTCTGAGAAATGAACTGCATAAATTTCAGAAGTGAGATTTTTTTAATATACTTCATAGAATCATAGAATCACTACGTTGGAAAAGACCTCTTGGATCACTGAGTCCAACTATCTCTATCTGCCACTAACCCACGTCCCTGAGCACCTTCTTTACCCATCTTTTAAACACCTCCGAGGATGGTGACTCAACCACCTCCCTGGGCAGCCTGTTCCAATGCCCAATGACCCTTTCTGTGAAAAAATTCTTTCTGATATGTAGTCTCAACCTTCCCTGTCATAGTTTAAGGCCATTCCCGCTTGTCCTATCACCTGTCACTTGAGAGAAGAGGCCATCTCTCTCCTCTCTACAACCTCGTTTCAGGTAGTTACAGAGAGCAATAAGGTCACCCCTCAGCCTCCTCTTCTCCAGGCTAAACAACCCCAGCTCTCTCAGCCTCTCCTCATAGGACCTGTTCTCCAGCCCTTTCAACAGCTTTGTTGCTCTTCTCTGGACTCGCTCCAGAGCCTCAACATCCTTCTTGTGGTGAGGGGCCCAGAACTGAACCCAGGGTTCAAGGAGCGCTCTCACCAGTGCTGAGTCCAGAGAGAGAATAACCTCCCTGGACCTGCTGGTCACACCATTTCTGTTACAGGCCAAGATGCCATTGGCCTTTTTGGCCACCTGGGCACACTGCTGGTTCATGTTCAGTCACTGTCAACCAACACCCTCGGGTCCTTCTCCTCCAAGCAGCTTTCTAGCCATTCTTCTCCTAGTCTGTAGCACTGCACAGGGTTGTTGTGCCCCAAGTGCAGGACCCGGCATTTGGCCGTGTTAAACCTCATGCCACTGGACTCAGCCCAGCAGTCCAGCCTCTTTAGATCTCTTTGCAGAGCCTCCCTACCCTCCAGCAGATCGGCATTTCCACCCAGCTTAGTGTCATCTGCAGACTTGCTAAGGGTGCACTCAATGCCTTCATCCATGTCATTGATAAAGACATTGAACAGGACTGGACCCAGGACTGAGCCCTGGGGAATCCCACTTGTAACTGACCTCCAGCCTTCATTCCAGTGGAACTTCCCCAGCCAACCAGGACTGCTGGAAGATGACGGAAAGGGTTTGGCCAGCACATCCGCCAGCTCACTTAATACCCTCGGATGGATCCCATCTGTCCTCGTAGACTTGTGAATGTCTAATTGGCCAAGCAAATCTCTAACCACCTCCTTTTGAATCATGGCAGCTTTGTTCTGCTTCTCTAACTCATGAAGATGTACACACAGGGAACAAATTTATTTATTATTAAAGACTGAGGCAAAGAAGGCATTAAGTACCTCAGGGTACTTTGTAATGGGATTGCAATTTGACTTTCATATCAAACTGTAGTGGCAGGTCTCATCTGGTAGAAGACCCTGCAACTCCTAGAACTGTAGGTACTCTTAATGGAGTGGCAGACCAGAAATCAAGTTTGTGTGGAACACATCAAGCATCTCAAAGAAGTGAATAATGAATCTTGGCCCAAATCTAGACCAAAGTGTGTTTACACACCAAAGCATGTAAACTTGATATATGTTTGCTGCCTTCATCTTCAAGTGCTGCTAGCTACTGGCAGTCAAAGCAAAAAAATGGCTTAGAGAGCAAAGTTTTATGGTACACTGTCAAGACTGTAATCTTTTTTCTTAAACAAGTTTTAGACAGAAATCTCTTGATTGAACTTCAGTGTTAACCAAGCATTGGTGTGTTGGATCTCACCCAGTATATTGTTCCTGACAGTGCTCGGGAACTGGCCAGTCAACAGATATGGGGTAGTGTGACGAAAGGGGGAATTGTCTTAATCCTTGAGAATTCCCCTTAAAGGGGAATATCTTAATCCTTGATACTTGATCATTGCTTGTGTCAGGAATTATAAATATTTGTCTTCTGTTGCTTAAAAAAAGCAAAGTTCATTAAGGATTATATTATTTCTTTTTAAAACAAATGAGTTTCTAATGGGAACAAGCAGGAATTCATTAACAATCTAATGATTTTTTTTTTTTAGTCCTTTTAGGTACCAATTGTATTATGCTGCAGACAAGCTCCACAGGGTAAACTCTGCTTTCAGATTAAAAAGGTAGATCAGAATTTTTCTTAACATCTTGTAAATTTGCCTGTCAGTTTTAAACTCCCTGATTAACTTTTCTTCCATATTTCATGAATTATTTTGTCTTCTGATTGCAACATGTTATTTGTCTTATACTATGAGAAAAAAAAAGACTGTTTCATTTCCCTTTTTACTATTTATATTTTTTATACACCTATCCTGCATTCATCTTCTTTCTTCTCATTTGTCTCCTTTCCAAACAAAAATTGATCTCTCTTCATACAGCTGTGATCCTGAAACTCCTGGTGGTTTGTGTTGCCAGAGTCTCAGCCCCTTTCTGTGGCAGCTCTTTTTGTAGCCCTGTGGCTAGCACTGCCTGTAGCATCCCTGCTAGCAGATTTACAGTTATTTCATTTTGTTTGCTTAGGTGGAGAGAGTTTCTGCACACCCTCTTGAATTTCAGGCTGCAGTGTTGACATTGCCAGTGTCGTCAGAAGTGGTATGAGCTGGAGTTCAAACAGGTGGTACTGTTGAGCTACTGTCACAGGGGATGAGATCATACATTCGTCCTGTCTCCGTGATAAATTTGTCTAACTCTCTACAACTCAAGCTGACTTTGATCCCATATAATCAAAAGCCTTAAAATAGAAAGTGGAAGGGAACACAGAGGAGCTTTAATTATTTACTGACTAGGTCAAATCCATACCTTTTGTAAAGAGACTTTTTTAGTTGGTTTTTGGTCTATTCAGTTTTCATTAAGCCAAATTTAGATCTTTGTGCTCAGCATTGATTCAGGTTCTGGGGCTGATTAAAGAGGCTTTTGAAGGAAGCTGAGTTTTTAATTCTTGTTTGTTGTTGTTATTGTTGTTTTTCCTAGTTACTAAATGGAATAAAAATGTTTCCTATATAATATTTGTAGTTGCAGTAGTGCTAGGAGGTCCCAGCTCAAATTTTTAGTTGCTTTAAGCACCTTGTGACACGACACTTATCATAAAGCTACTGAAGGCTAGGTAGGCAAAACATGTAAAAAGTTAGGATGGAGGAAGTAGATTTGTGAATTCCCAAATTCACAAACCAAATCTGTGACAGAGCTGAGACCTGATCAGGTCTCCTGCCGTTGCTGGTGTGTTTAACTGGGAGTCCATGCTACCCCTGACATGTTCACTCCTTGGGTAACACTTGAGCAGCACGAGCGTGATGTGGTGGTCTCCATGACACAAGTACCTGCCTGCATTTCAGAGTGGTTACAAAAGCAGTCCTGTTGTCCTAAACGTTTTGATAATGTGTTTTGGCCTTCCTCTGGAAACAGTAGCAACGTTATCTTCTTCATTGCACAGGAAGAGTTACAGGGTGGGTACAACTCCTTTGTGAGCAGGTTGTGCAGAAGGGGAGGCTGAGTGCCATCCCAAACACTTTCACTTCTCTGGAGGCTTTTTGTTGCCTCCAGAGGGCAGGAGCTACAGGAAGGGGGAGAGGGGGTGAGGAGGCAGAGTTTTGGTGCACCACTTCTTTGCATCATTACACTTACAACCAGAAACAACCTCGCAGTTACCTCTGTAGTCTTAATCAAAAAGCTTGCTTGATTTATTTTGGAAACAAGTGACTTCATAGTGTGTGGATGTAAAATGTGCTTACTTGAGTTGAGGCTTGAAGAACCCCAGTGCTTATCAATATCAATACATCCACAGCTCCTTCACAAAAATAGACAGTAATATGTAAGATGGTGATGGTTCAGAGAAATGTCCTTGCTTTATCCTCACCCTCTCAGTGCCTGTGGATATGTTAGCAGACTACTGTACATAGGGGAAAACGTGCCTTTAATAGTTCTGTCTCGGCTGCTGTTAATTTGATTTCCCTCTGGTAGTCAGTGTTCAGTCACAAAGTCCTGGAGCAAGACTCAGTGTAGCAAGAAGTACTAATAATTTATGCTGTAATGTCTGAGGTTCTTAGATAAAGCGTATGCTACTCTGAACAAAGAAAAAAAGATCTTTTATTTGGGCATAAATACAATGAATGCAGAGAGATGAGAGGAAGTAGTGTAATGAGGAGCATGTTTATTCAAAGCAACTCTGTGGTATCTGACAGCGAGTAGGTTATGTCCAGGTCTGTGCTCAGTCTCTGTACCATACACATTGTGTATTTGCAGTCTGTTTGTCATGACGCTTCACAGGACAGCGTTAAGATAGTTTGTAATTATTATTGGATTACCACAGAAACAATATTTTTAAATATCTCACCTTTCCTGTGGAAGCTGTTATTTTAGTTTATATTTTCATCTCCATTCTATCTTCCTCCCTGTAAACTGGGCAAGGTACATTGTGTCAGTCCAGAGGCCAAACTCCATTTGTTAGCATTCATGCAAATCTACATATTGCTTTTGGAAAAAAAAAAAAAAGGACTGGATTCTGCCCCAGAGTGTCATAGAGTCATAGAAATTTGAGCCAGAAATTGGTGTCAGATCCTTTTCCTTTGTTGAAGCCACTTATTTAGGGGTGGGATTTTTCAGCAGAATTCAGTGTTGCTGTAACACTCATTCTAGTGCTACTGTAATATTGTATGGCTTGTATAGCTTTGCAAAAAAACCTAAAACTGAAGAATTTAGAGCAGAATTAGGTCATGAACAAGTGCATTTGAAAATGTCGTGCTAATAATTCACGATTTTAAAATTACCAAATGAGTTTCTTCCAAGTTTGCTCTGTTCCATAGATCCCATTGATATTTAAATGTAATTTGGTTTATCATCATGTTATATCATGAAGTCCAGTTTCCAGTATTTTCATTAGCTGATAGGTGTTATATAATGTAAAAGGAAATAATACTTGGGGCACAAAGGAAAAAGGGAATGCAGTTACTCTGTTAACATTGCCTTTCTTGAATTCACTGATTATTTTTTTTAATCTCATATTGGTATTAGGAAGGTGGGTTTTGTTTTGTTTCTAGTGAAAGTTGTGTAAAGTTTCTGAAATTCTCCAGAAGGTTTAAAGTAAATGTATGACTATTCTCTCAAAGACCTAACCTTACGTTTTAGCATTTCATACTTTCATCACACCCTTTATTATGGAAGGTTATTACTTTTCCTGAAGGTGCTCGTTCTTTTTATCATTCCTCCCTATTCTGATGAGTGTGCATCTTCTCAGGGAAAAGTGCTTGAGAGGAATTTCTTCGAGATGTTTTCTAGTCTAGTTTGGATTTCCATAAATCAGTGCTAAAAGGAAAGCGTAGAGTAACTGAAAATATTGCTCTGAAGATTGCAAAAGCACATTGTAATGTTCGAATGTTTGGAAGTACGTATTTTTCTTGGGGTACAAGTTTTTACTATGTTCAAAGAAAGGCTTTCGTGGCATCTACAAATATCTTTTACAGGTGGTACCGAGTGCTGCCAATTTCTCAGCCCTCAGAAACAGCATACACGGTGGGAATATTGACTGGAGTTGTGTTCAGGTGGTTGTGGGTTAAAAAAACATTCTCTCAGACAGCCAGACTGGTAATTCCCACGTGATTCATTATCTCTGTTTCCATAAGCCATTTTCCCATTTCCTCTTTTTTTTGCCTATGCCTCACATTGTTTAAATGTAGCGTGTTACTCAGGTAGACTTGCAGGTAGGGTGCTTCCCCCTGGTACTGCGGTTTCTCCCACCTGCAGCTCATCCTGACACTCAACCATCATGTAAGATGAGATCATTATCTAAATAGATGTTATAAAGCAAGACTGTTATGCCCAAGGAGAAGCGTTATTTTCTTGTGCCTTTCTGGAAGTGTACGGATAACCCTGACAGGTACAGAGCAAAAGAGATTTGATATGTTAAGCACACAAAGGTCCACACTGTGCCATCTCCTGAATGTAGCGGTGGTTTCTTTCTCATCAGGTATGATTTTATACCTTTCCCAAGCCTGTCTGTGCCTGTGCTACCTGCAGATTGCTTGCTGAAATCTGCTATCCCTTATCCCAGTTCATCTCACTGACACATGGGATTTCTCCACAGGATGGGTACAGCAGAGGGAGCAGTAGGACAAGCTTCTCCCTGGCTGTCTCACTCTGTGTCCTCTCACCCCAGCCAGGCCTTCCGGCGGATCTAAGCACCCCTTCTGGTCCCTACCTGTACTCCCCACCACCACCAAGATCCCCCAGACCCGAGGGGTCTGCGTGCTGTGCCTTTGGGCTAAGACAGAGAGCAAAGGAGAGGGCTGTGTGGCAGAGATGCCTCCCTAACCCCTGCAGAGCACTGATGCATTTCAGAGAGCAAGTCAGATACTGCTTGCTTTTACATAACTGGGCTGATGAGATTCGTTTTATTGGCCTACATATTAATGCTCCAGCTCTCATTAGCAGTTTCTGAGACTTCCAGGCCTCCTCCTGCGTTCTTGCTATGCATTTTTTTTCTAAGAAAGAAAGAGAGAGAAAGAGGGAAAGACAGAGAGGAAGAGAGAAAGAAAGAAAGAGAGAGAGAAAGAAAGAAAGAGAGAGAGAAAGAAAGAAAGAGAGAGAGAAAGAAAGAGAAAGAGAGAAAGAAAGAGAAAGAGAGAAAGAAAGAGAAAGAGAGAAAGAAAGAGAAAGAGAGAAAGAAAAAGAAAGAGAGAAAGAAAAAGAAAGAGAGAAAGAAAGAAAGAAAGAAAGAAAGAGAGAAGGAAGGAGGGAAGGAAGGAAGTAATTTCCCCTTTTCCCCATGTTTTTCTTTCATCTGGAGAGTGGAATAAAGTGAGTTTTATTTTAGAGCAGGAGGGGTTTTCAGTGGAATGTGGGATGAATGAAAGGGGATTGTTTTTACCTTTGGCTCAACTGAACAGGGAATCTGTTTCATAGATTATAATCTTCCAGTTCTGAAAAATGTGTGCATGCCACTCAATCCACATTCATGTCTGCCATCGTGCACACTTTAGGCACTGACCAGATTTCCACGAAAGGCCTGTGGTTGTCTGTCCAGGCAAACATAAATACATAACCTTTGAGGCATTTTTACAGATTAACTTGTCAGAAAACTTTTCCAGTGTGGAATGTAGCTTTATAATGGAACCAAGGTGCTGGAGTGAGACAGGATAACAGAACCATTTCTGTAACAAAAATAGTCAAATAATTTCATTGTTTCAGAAATGAGGACATTAGTTTCAGGAGAAAGTTGTGGCAGGACAGATTTTGGTCTTTACTTTCACAAATGTTCCAGTTATTTTTTTCCGGAGGGGGTGCAACAAGCTTCCTCAGTTATTAACCTTCACTACCTTTTGTATACTCAGTAGAGTAGACATGAAGCCTTCAAAGCAGTAGAGTGTTCTTACCATTGAGGAGACAAAGGGAATATTGTGGTGGAGCAAAGGCTGTGTCGTGAATCTTCATAGTTGGCATGTGAGATGCTTATTTAATTTTCTTTCTGGGTTTGGCTTTCTAAGGGAACACAGTCATGCTATGTTTGTTTATCTCAGACTTCTGTCCACAGCCAACAGTTCTGAACTCATTAGACACCTACCACTGAATGTAACACAAGGGAAGTAATCTCAGCTAAACTTAATCTCCTTGCCTCTCAGAGAGTGAGAGTCAAGATAGCAGCACACCATTATGGACAGGACATGCAAAATTCCCCTTTTGAAACAGTTCCCATGCATGCTGGCTGAGCACTTACAGCTCAGAACTAGCTGCGTGACCTGCTCTCTGCCTTTTCCCCAGGCAGGGAGAAAATACAAAAAGGTGCATGGAAAGGAACAGGAATGCTTGATCAGGACAATGGTGGAGGCCTGGGGAAATAAAAAGGATTATTGGGGTGATGGTGGTGCAGGTTGGTTGCATGGTACATTAGAGGAAGCTGAACTGTGGAGGTGGGCAACACTCATGTCCCGAGGGATGGGGAAGGTTGTGAGGGTTTAGAGCAAACAGGGATTACTGTCGTTCGCAGCGGTATATATCAAAGGATCATAAATCCTTAGGAAATAAATCTTCATTAGGTGTACTGCTTACCACGCAACTTTAATCAACTATAGCTGTTGCTTCAGACTGTTTGAGTTCAGCATTTTCATGCAGAGGACCAATAATGGATTATAAAGCCTCTTTATTTATCCGGGAGCACCATCAGGCCAGGAAAGACTTCTGCACGGTTCAGCACTGTGTGGGCTTAGGTTTACCACTCTTTTTAGTTTTATTTTAGAAAAATATTTTTCCTTTCAGTGTGGTAAAATTGAAACGTTTGCCTACGAAACCTAATTTTCATTAAATTCTATTTATTTTATTATTTCTCAGAGAACTTCGTTTTGCTAATCAATTTGAACATCTAACAAAAAGAGTAATTTTTTTCCTGTATCTAATGTTTTGATTAAAGATAAGTGGAAACAGGATTGTTCTAGTTCTCCTCTTTAGGTATTTTTCAAGTAAACTTCAAAATGTATCTAGTAAATAATGGTTTGATTTTGCAAAGAGCAAGGCAAGCGCACAGTTTTTTGTAAGTTGCTTAATTCTTCATAATTAATGTTCGTATCTTCTTCTTGTGTACAAGAATAAAGCCCCAAATATCCTAGCTCTTGTAGATATGACATGCTTATATATATTGATAAACACTGGTTTTAACCGTGGGTTTGCCAAAAAAACCCTCTACCAAATTACAAGTACAAGAAGCAGGAAAAAGGAAAGAAACGTTCAAAAGTAAATAATGGATTTTTTTTAAAATGGATTGACTGAAAATATGACTTGTTCCTGAAGCTAATATGTATGACCATGGACAATCTCCCTTTTCCCCATGTAGCTCCCTCAGAAACATGGTATTCAAGAACAGAAAAGCCAGTACAGAAAATCCTCTCTTGCAGCAATACTGCTAGCCGAGTATGTACCAAGTGCATTCCCCATTTACTTTATTAAGGCTTACTGAGGATTCAGGCAATTTGAATATGTTTTGCAAATAGTGAAGCTCACCCATCTGAACATTTTTAGTCACTGAGCTTCTTCCCGTTATGCAGTGAACCTCCTGGAAATGGGGGGAGGATTATACTTAAGGCTGTCAGACTCCAGACTGTGAGACCAGGGCAGTGTTCTGCCACCAGCTTCAATAGCTGTTCCCCGTCTCTTCCAGTAAAAAAGTGATAGGCAGAAGAGAAGTAACTCATGGGTCAGTGCTTGGCTAAACTCTGTTAGACTGTTTTGGGGAGGGGTCTTAATGTAATCACATAGCTGAATAGCCAAGGCTGCAGGTGGTCTTGGGGTCTGAGGGATGTGGAGATTTGTGTAATAATGAATAAAATCAATGTGCTGGATCCACTGTGGCAGGCAGGAACTGCATTCCTGTCAATGCAATGACAGTCCCCTACTCAAAGCTCTTACTCTCCAACAAACCTGTGCTGAAATTGTTGGCAGAGGTTAATGAGATAATTCTGAAAAGCAAGAATACTCTTGAGTAAGAACTAGGAGGACTGAACCTGTAGGGCAGAAGATGTTGCTTGTCCTAGTAAGCCCAAATGTTAGGGCTGCCAAGACAAATGAATGCAAGACACTGCCAGACAAGGGAAGACAAAGAGCAAGTTCTGTGTACATTGAAAATAGCTAAACATGAAGGGACATGCCCCTTAGGCATTTGGCTAAATTGGGAATGGGTAGGAAGTCGCGTGGTTCCAAACATGTTACCTATTTAACTTGTTGCTGGTACCAAATTACTCACCCCGCCTTGCTGCTCCCTTCTCTACTTCCACTTCACCTCCAGCTCCTGCTCCTCCATAACAACCTGCTATTGGTGTATATTCATATATCTCAAGTCTAATGCCACAGTGCCCCTGATCTGTTACATTTGGTGATGGTTTTAAGTGACAGACCCTGCTGAGAGACATAGCTGTGGTAAATCTCTCCCAGCTCTACACCTTGCACTGCACATTAGTCACTGGTATTGCACATCTCTTCATCTGATGAAACTGAACACCTGCCTTGTCCTTTAGCTTATGTGATACAGTTTTTGGACATACAGTCTCTGACTGTCCCATTCATGGGATTGGGATCATGCTGTCCATGTTGACACATAAGGTTTCCGTGTCGTTTCCACAATCCTGTTTTCCAAAGCTCCACCCCCCACATGCTCTTAAGTTTATAAATAACCTCTTAAGAGACATAGGAAGCAAACACTTCAAGTCTTCTTTTAGAGGATCCAAAACACAATCTCTTTTTTCCCCCATATCTAGTAAGGGAAATACACAAGTTTAGATAAAAGTGTTGTAGTGCTTTTATGGATTTCCCTGCCTTTGTTTTCCCCTACGTGAGAGGTACATTGAAGTCTTAGAAACAGCTCAGTCTTAATCCTTCCTGTTCATGACTTCACTTCTGAATCGCCACATTTATCACACCTTCATCCACAGGGAGCTTCTTTCTTCCTTCCTTGTTGCCCTAATTAAAAAGAAGCCCTCTGCCACAAAGCTGAACTTCTCTTTGTTCTTCCTCTTTTGTCTTTATGAGCATCTGAAACAGTATGTTTTTTAAGATCTAATTTTAACTCTTAGTCTCTGCTTCTAGTGATTATCTGCCCTTCAAGTCTGACGTCTTTACAAACACTTTAAAAAAATATTTGAGGTATGATGTTATTATTGCATTGCACAAAGTTGTTCTGTTTTAATCTGAGATGATGTTGCCCAATGACTTTCTCCACTTAGAGAGATTTGTAAGCTGGCAGTGTTAGAGGTGGCTCTATCGGAAATCAGGGCCAGGCAGGCTTCCTGCAGTTCACTGCAGCTCTGAAAGCAGAATAATAGACACTTTCCCTGAACTGATGCATCAGCAATCAAGGGGTTTAGGACCTGAGGCAAAGAAGTGAAGTGGCTTCCTCCCTGTCTGGCAGGAAGCCCATGGCATGTTTTTCTTTTGCTGGAGGTTTTAAAGCACTCTGGAAAGTAGGCATTAAACACACTGAGATCTAATTTTGCTAACAGAAACAAGGGTTAGTGATTCAAAATAAATCCTTTGACTTTTCAGGAGACGTCAGCTAGTTTATTCTTTAGCATTTATAAGTCCCTGGCAACTTTTCCAGGTCCATGAACCTGAGCCGGCTCCAGGTTAAGAGGAATTCTTGCTTTTCTGCCTGTGGGACTGACCATGAAAATGGCTGTGGAGATTCTGTTTTTATCAAAGTTTAAATCTATATGTTATATATAATGTTACCAAACACTTATTTATATTTATGATATCAAGCAGCATCATGAAGAGTTGCTGGCAGGAGATGCAGCACAGGCTTACTTCATGCACACTAAGATGCAGTCCTTTGGATTATTCTTTTACCCCCTTTAGGCCTTTCCAAGTTTGAGCTATTCACTTCATTAGCCTGAAGTAAACGCATGATTACTTTCACTACCAAATCAGTCCAGCCTTTCAACAGCAGCATTCTTAAAAGTGCAATTCCTTATCAAGTAGGGTCTTGGCAATGCATTTATAAAATGTGGTTTTAGCTAAGTGATTCTGGGCACAGCTTGACCTTGTTTCCTCTCCTTTTCCCCAGCCCTGACCTGTGGTCTCTGTTTGCTCAGCTGCATCTCTGTTTACAAACCTCTCTTGGCAGACAAAGGCCAAAGCTGTAGACTAGAGACATTTGCCATTTATTCTGTTTGAATAGGTATGACTGTCAATTGCTATTTTCCAGTTTCAGCTGAAAATATTCAATACTGCATATGTTTTACATAGAGTCTTTTGGCTTATTCCATTACCATCCATGCTTGAGATAAGGCAGTATTGATGGCAACAAGTTTCAACAGATTGTGCATTTACAGATTCAAAACACAATGCTTCAAAAGGCTGATGCTAAAAGGCAGGGACTGTGTCAGCACTAAAGACTCATGAAGTCCCTGGTAGGGGAAACTAGTTAACAAAGGCAAGTGTTCTGCACCTCAAGAGAAGCAATCACCCACACCAATACAGGTTAGGAGTTGACTGGCTGGAAAGCAGTCCAGCAGAGAAAGACCTCGGAGTCCTAGTGAGCAACAAGCTAACCACAAGTCAGCAATGTGCCGCTGAGGCCAAGAAGGCCAATAGTATCCTGGAATGCATAAAGAAGTGTGTGGCCAGCAGGTCAAGGCAGGTTATTCTCTCCTCCTGCTTTGCGCTAGTGAGGTCCCATCTAGAGTACTGTGGTTCCCCAGTTCAAGAAAGGCAAGGGACTACTGGAGAGAGTCCAATGGAGGGCCACAAAGATTATTAGGAGGCTGGAGCATCTCTCTTACAGGGAAAGGCAGAGTGAGCTAAGTCTCTTTAGACTGGAGAAGAGAAGGCTGAGAGGGGACCTTTTTAATGCTAATAAATATCTAAAGGGTGGATGTTGTGAGGATGGGACCAGACTCTTTTCAGTGGTGCACAGTGACAGAACAAGGAGCAGTGGGCACAAATTGGAGCACAAGAGGTTCTACCTGAACAGGAAGAAAAATTGATTCTGACAGGGCATTGGAATAGGCTGCCCAGGGAGTTCATGGAGTCTCCTTCTTTGGAGGTATTCAGAACCCTCCTGGACATGTTCCTGTGCAACCTGCTGTAGGTGAACCTACCTTAGGAGGGGAATGGGACTGGATGATCATGTCTTCCAATCCCTGCCACTCTGTGACTCTCTGATATTGACTCTACAGGTTGTGTGGAAGGACTCTCTCACCTCGAATGCTGCCATTGACCAGTAGTTTATTATTTCAGCCTAATTTATGAACAAAATTGCAATATATTGTTGTAAGGAGGCACAAATTTACCAACAGTGGAAGTATGAAGGGCTTGTGTTTAAGATATGGTAAAATCCTTTTTTTTTTTTCCTTTTTTTTTTTTTTCTTTTTATATATATGTGGGTATACCCCATTCCTCAGTAGAGTTCCCTGTTCAGGCAGGAGTGCTGTAGCAAACCAAAGATGAGTCTCCGGAGAAGTTTCATATTGCAGAGAGTGAAACACTTCCCTCCAAACCCAACCCTTCAACCTGGCTGCATTTGGGAGTCCCCTACAGAAGGGACTTCCTTGTGATGCTGCTTCGGACCTTGATTCCTTCGGTGACTCCAAGATAAAAACCCAGAGGCTTTGCCTAATTAATTAATTGATTGATGAGAAGCTCGATGTGAGCCAGCATGTATGCTCTCAGCCCAGAAGACCAACTGTTCCCTGGGCTGCATCAAAAAAAGCATGGCCAGCAGGTTGAGGAAGGGCATTCTGCCCTGCTACTCAGCTCTCATGAGACTCCACTTGAGTATTATGTCCAGTTCTGGAGCTCCCAACATATGAAGGATATGGAACTGTTGGAATGGGTCCAGAGGAAGGCTACAAATATGATCAGAGGCTGAAGCGCCTCCTATACAAGGACAGGCTGAGAGTGTTGCCATTGTTCAGCCTGGAAAAGAGAAGGCTCCAGGAAGACCTTGTAGCAGCCTTCCAGTACTTGAAGGGGGCTACAAGAAAGCTGGAGATGGACTACGCATAAAGGCTTGTGGTGACAGGACAAGGGGAAATGGGTATAAACTGGAAAGGGGGAAGTTTAGACTAGACATTAGGGTGTGAAGCACTGAAACAGGTTGCCCAGGGAAGTTGTGGATGCCCCATCCCTGGAGGAGTTCAAGGCCAGATTGGATGAGGCTTTGAGAAATCTGATCTAGTGGGAGGTGTCCTTGCCCATGGCAGGGGGTTTGGAACCAGATGATCTTTAAGGTCTCTTCTACCCCAAACCATTCTGTGATTATATTAATTGGGCACAAGCAATAAGACCAAGTGCCTGTGCACTGAACATAAGCAGACTGTGCCCTGGCCTGTTTCCAAGGCACTGGTCTGAGCAGGGGACTCCCAGGAAGGTGGGGAGCGGGCACTGGTGTCCAGTGGTGGGCACAGCTCCAGTAGTGCCACGGATTTTTGCTGACAGCACCCCCAACGACTGCAGGCTCGAAGGCAGTGAAATCCTGCCTGCCAAACCCTCCTGTGTGTGTGTATGCATGTATGTGTGGCAGTGAGGAGATGGGGATGATGTGAGTGGAATGGCAGGCTTGCGAGGGAGGAAGGGATGAGGGGGGAGGGGAGAGGAGGGGAGGGGGCCCCAGTGCCTGCCATTGGTAAAGCTTCGGGAAGGCATCTGCCAGCAGGACTTCAGAGGAATGTGAAACCGAATCATTTACAAGTTAAAGATAGACACAGAATACGCAGCATCTGAGCCAGAGTTTAAATTCATCCCTCTCTGCCTGGCTTCCCGCAAAGCCCTGCTTGTCAGCTCGCCTCTGTTTCCTCTAACACTTTTTAATATTCCCTTAAAATTAATACCATTCTGGATTCTTTGGATTTACTAAAGTGGCAGAGGAGATCATGGTGCAGACCATAGGGTAAGTAGGAAACTTGCCTTTGCATGCATTTGCTAGGGTAGCTCCTCTGGGCTTAGCTTCAGCTTTCAGAGCGCTTGGCAGTTCCTGCAGGATGAGGTAGATATTCACAGAGTGCTTTCCTTACGGAATTGATTTCTCCTGTTTTCCCTGTACGGATTTCTTTAACTTTATTCCGCCGCAAAGCATTAGCTCATAAGGTTACTTGTTTTGGCATACCTAGGGAATCTTGAGCTTCTATAATCTTACTGTTGCAGTGTTGAATGTTGTTTTCCTGTTCAACTGAATTTCATTATATACCTTTGTTCTTCATTACTGGCATATTCCAAAGTTGAAAGTGAATTGCTTTCCAGATTAGAGAGGATGTAATCAATGTTTTTGCATGCTTCTTTGGCCATAGTTTCACTTATCTGCTATTTCCTCATGTGTGAATTTGATCACAACACAGGGTTAATTAAATTTAACCTTTCTATTTGTTTGTTCCCAAATAAGGCTTTTACATTTTGCATCTAGTTTTGAGTTTTTCTTAACCTTTTGACCCTTTTGTTTTCTCTGGACAAAGTCCTTCTAGCAATAATTAAAAACAATGTACATTCCCCTGATAGTCCTCACTCTTAAATAGTGAGTTTGTGAGTGTAAAGAAGATTCAGGCTGTCATGTTCTTTGTGCAATTTATCAGAAGTAATTTTGGTATCTAGGAGATAAATCACCACCGATCAATGGTATTTCCAGACTCTTTTTCAAATATTTCTCGTGAAGTTGTGATCTTTCTTTGACCAAAAAAGGTTTTCAAATATCAGAAAATTAGTGTAAAGTTAGATGTTATATATTTTACATAGCAAGAACTGGTATTCTGAGAGTTTTGCCTGAATCTGTGCTTTGAGTGAGAATTGCCTAAATGACAGCATTATTTTTATCATTTGTTCTGGGCAAATGTATTTTACACTTGTAGTAGAGGAACTCCTAACTTTGGATTTGGTGACAGTTCACCCAAACATACTCAGAATTCCTGGCATGTTAGTACTGCCCATAATAACCGCAGGAAGTAGGTGCTGTCTGTGGATAACTGAAACGCCTAACATTTTTGGTCATAGATATTGGTGCCGAAGAGATTCACATAATGTCAGTCTGTGCCTTGAAAAATATGTGGAACTGGGTGAACTAAAATAGAAATGGTTCCTCTGTTTGAAGGAAAGGTGATCCATCTAGCATGTTTTGTTATCTATCTTTCATTCAATGGAGTTCACCCCTGTTGCTCAACTTACCTGAATTTTGTGAAACATCTGGGTATATTTGGGTGAGCAAATCTGGTATGAAGTGTTTTCCACGTGATTAAACGTAAGGATGGAAAAAATATAAAAACTTTAAGATAAATCTGGAGAAAAACAACTGCAAGGGTAAAAATTACTTTCAAGCCAGTTCTCTTATTGTTTGCACTTGTTGGGTTTTTTTAACTAGCTCAGACTAACGTCAGTCCATATGCTAAATTTCCAGGGCAACAGTTACTGACATTTAATGTATCACTGAAATATTTGTTTTGTTATTGAAGTAGAAGAACTTTGAGACAAAATGTGTCAAGATGAATACAAAACTTGCAGCTGGGCTTAGCAGAGCTGTGGTTTGTTTCTGGCTCAGGATCTTGTGCAGTTTTGGGCAAGTCGTGTGAATTCTCACTGCCCCTACAAACCTGAAAGGGGTGGGAAATACCTTTATTACTTTTCCATGTCAAGTGTCTAGATAGCAGTTCCTCAGACTAGGCATGGTCTCTGATAAGGCTTGGCACAATAGGCTTCTGTTCTTAGATGACGCACAGCCCTCCCCAGGTCTATTGCAAAAGGTGGGAGAAGTCCACAGATTTGGAAGCAGAGGTTCAGTACATCATTTCTAAGCTTCCTAAACTGAAAGAGAAAAATAGACTGACATTCAGAGGTGAGCGTAAAATAGAATTAATGTTCCATGGGAAATTCCTGAGTCAGTTGAAAATTAAATTGCATTTCCCTACCGCAAAGCATTCCTTTTCAGAAGCTGTAGTTCAGGAGCATGGTGTTCTCATTTCATTATCTGAGACCCTTCTCCCATAATTAAATGTCCAAGAGGCACAAGAGAGCTTCCTCAAAAGGAAATTGTATTTTGGGAAGTGAAGCTGCCTGAAAAAACTCGTTCCTGGAAGGGAGTGAACATCTAACCCAGGAACAGGGAGTTCCCAGGGGAAGAAATTACAGTGTGGCATTGGATTGACTTAAAAAAAATGTATTCTGGTGTATCAAATCCACCTGAAATGGCATCTTCCAATTACTGTAGCAGTAAATGGAAAATCTTCAATAAATGGATATTTTCCCATGGAAAATGTTCTTTTGACATAGTTTAAATATTATCATAATGCTGGCATATTTCCTGAAACAGAAATTCCTTGACCAGCTGTTAGGGTGAATTTTGCATGGTTAGGGTGAATGTGGTACTTCATGTCTTCAATCATGATGGTGCCTCACAGCACCACAGTACCACTGAGGGTTTTGGGTAAAGGTGTGGTACCTTTATGTGACAGGTGGTAGGGGCTGGGACCTGTCTCTCTCCTCTCCTCTCCCTCTTCTCTTCCTGTGCCCTTCTCCCCTGCTAGGTCTTTTCTTCTCAGGTGATTAGGATTTGTTGGAAAGAAGGGAGGGGAGAAGGAGAGAGAGCAAGACATCTTTTTATTAAAGGCTTTTGTAACAAGTTATTGCTGGAGGTGATAACACTCTCTTCTCCTTGATCTTCTGGACTTCTTACCTAACTGCAGCCTTCCCCTCTCAACTCTTTCCCAGGACCCCCACTAACCTTACACAGGGAAAGATGGAGAATTGATACTGGGACTTGACAGGATGTGGGGTTGAGAGGGCACCTGCCTCCAGTGTCCGCCTCTTGCTTCTGCAGAGAAAGGAGAGATTATGCAGAACCTGGTTTCAGGGTGATCAAGCAGGGGACTGAACGTTGATGAAGGGAGCGCAGGCCCAGAGCTGAAGCATTGGTGCCTCTTGATTTTGGGCAGTGTGTGAGTGGCTGACTGAGGTGCTACTGTGATGCTCGAACAGTGTTTATCACTAGTTTGTGCCATGCTTTCCTGCTCTGAGGAGCTGACTGTTCAGCATCACTTAGGGACAAGCCCTGCTTCATCATGGCTAGTAACATGCCTGCTGCTGGAGCAGGCAGGTCACAGTCCCTCCCTTTCTGTTACCATTAAGTTGTAAGTGATTTTGTCATGCGAGTTCTGAAAAATCTTGCTTTCCAAAGTGTAAATGCACTTGCAACATTTTTTCCTCTAATAAATCCTCTGCTCCTTTCTTTGTGAACTCGGCTAAAACCAGTGGCAGGGATATACAGATTGTGTGTTAAAATCCTTCCTTACTAGACTTTACAGTTCTTGTGTATGGTTCCCATTTTCTTTCTTTCTGTCATGATAGTTTTTCCCTTTTGTAAGTCTTTGTTTCTAGCTGAATCTTCAAGCTTTTTGCAATGATCATTCTCCTAAAAATAAGAAAATAGGAGTGTCGTCAGGAACCAGTTAGTAAAGACTTCAAGAACTGTTTCCCCAAGGTTCCCTGACAATGTGCTAGCAATTTTCTAAGCTCAAAAGTGCCTAGAAGCAGCTCACGGTGATACAATTTCATTTGGATCCTAATGAATCTGCTCCCAGCGACAGCAGGTAATGTGTTTTGGCAGGGTATGACAGTCAATGCCTTTACAATACAGCATGCGGTACAAAGCCTCGGTTCTGTAATTTTGTAGTTCTGTAAAAACAGAACTCCCAAAACATCCACAACCAAAACTAATGGAATTATGGTGTCCTATACATCCATGTTATCACTTCTGAGTCCACAACTGGAAGCACAGAGAAGCCAGTCTGAGTGGTGTTGGACCTCCTGCACTAGCTATTGATTCCGGCTCCTGATGTATCAGGGAACAAAGTACTTCCTGAGCTAATTATTACTGTATGAAGTGAGTTTACCTGGAAACACAGTGATATTTCCCACTAATAGGATGTTTAAAATGCATCTAATTGCAGCTGTGGTAGTTGAGAGAATGCCTAATACCCAATAGTATTGAGAAAACTGTCCTCCCTGGCAGGGTGTATTACAGGAAGCCAAAGTTTATTCTCTTTCCTGTGTCTGAACCAATTGCATGGGCTCTTGCTGCATTTGGCTGTAAAACCTGAATCGGGTATTATCCTCTGAGTAATGATGAAGAGATAAGAAAGCAGTGGAAATAATGAATATTTATTTCTTAATTTACTTGTTGGCATGGTGGTAGCTGTTTGCTGAACGTAGCCTTCCCTAGGGCAGTGGAGGGAGCCAGTCAGCCTCGGCCTGTGATCTTTGACAAGTCATGTAGAGGGCTAAGCATATCCTTTTCTGAGAGCAGTGGCTGTAATACTTGCCCAGTTCTGCAAAGTGCTCTGAGATCAAGGGTTGAAAAGTGGTACCTGAGTGCTGCACTCTTACTTTCTTTCATATCTTTCATAAGATTAAGACTACTCTTGTTATGAAATGCCTCCTTGTGAATCTGTAAGAACATTTGCACTCAGTGGAAGCTCAAACATAAAAGGAGAAAAATGGAGGAGAGAGAGAAAAGTCTGTGAACAGGTAGGCTTTAAAAACAGTTTATTGACAACTTATGACTAGTTCTTTGAAACACAATGAAAGTAAGCACAGAAGAATGTACTTAAGTGTGAAACTGCCATTGAATATTTGTTTCCAAATAACAGGTGCAGATAGAATTACTTAGCAATTGTAGGCTTTCCTTCTACATTTTAAAAATATACTATTTAATGAGAGTTTATGCTTTATAGTAATTTCTACCTTTTCAGTCTTTGTTCATTCTTAATATGACATGGTCCTTGGAACAAGATCAGGAAGTGCTTTTGATTCTTTCCAGATTTATAAAGCAGTGATAGTTTGGCTATCAAATGTTTCTGTCTCCCCCTCTTTTTTATGCACAACTGATTTATATTGGATTAAGGAGCTACTGTATCATTTTTATGATATGGAAATATAATCCATGCCCTCATTTTAGATCATCCTGGGTTTTTTTGTTATAAACTGATGATCTTTACATCTCAAAATTCGCATTAAATTACTAAGGCGACACATTGATTTAAAGATTTTCTACTGTTGAATTGATAACTCTGAAATCTTATCATTCTTTTAACACAGATTCCCAGTTAATACGTGTAACTGAAAGCTTCTTCACCTAAATGAGAAATTAAACTTAATCTAAGAGAGCCGGCCAGTCCTTTGCAGACTACAACCCAGGAAAAAAGACACATTGTAGATCTAAGTTTGAAAGCATTTATCTTGGTATTCAGTATGTATTTTTAATTGCTATTACACGTATTTTACCTTTCTCTGAATATATGCAAACAACATGTATTTCCAGACTGATCAAGCAAAATACAAAGTGGCTTATAATTTTAGTTTTGTTCTTAAAAGTTTGAGCAATTTGTATGTCTTAGTAGGGAAAATAAATCACATCAGTTTAATGCAAGTATTAATTGCATTGTGCTGGCACAGGAATGCAAGGCAAGCTTAACAGAGCTGAGAGGCAAACCATTTACTCTGTCAGGCTATTCTGTAAACAGGTTGTGTTTTCATTTTAAAGAAAACCCCTCTTCTGATAATGCCAACTGTCATGTTACTTTCCCTACAACCTGTTCTGCATCCTGGCTTCCCACCTCTCTCTGCCACCTGTCAGGCCATTGGTGCTGCTCTTCATCCCAGCCTCCAAGTTGTCTTCTGTGTAATTCCAACCACATAGTTGGATGAATTTTTGGCTGACCAAGTGAACGTATAGCCCTGGCAACGAGGGCAGGGTGGCAGTGCATCTGGAAGTGATAATTCTGCAAAAGTCCTTGCCCCATCTCCTCCCCTTGCCTACAGAGTTGCAATTGGGGAGAAAATTTCTGGAGAAGACACATTTTCAAATACAAGATTTGTGTAGCTTGCAAGAAGTCCCCTGAGCGCATCTCCCATAGACCCATGTCAACTTAAAATAGGATCCATCAGCAAGGGTCAGACCTTTCTGTCCTTCAGCTGCTGGAGCAATCACTTGTACTCATAAGCTCTAAGGCTTCTTATAAACCTTCATTGGAGGGGATGAAATATGCCTTTTGTTAATAAGTTCAATGGCTGTCTGCTGATGGCAACAAAAAGATGACGATTGTACTTGCCTGCCAGATTTCAAGTTTCTCATGTGAAAGCATGGAAGAACAAGTGCTCCTCAACAAAAGAATGATAGAAGATTTTTTTTTTTTGCACAGGTAAAACTATCTCTTTTCAATAACTTTAGCCTTGAAAATTCCTGAAAATATATGTATAATATGTTCAGTTTGAGTCTAGTATCTGGTGTGTGAAATTTTAGGTCAAGCACAAAATTTACCAGAGCAACTGAAAAAAGGTTTTATAGTAGGAAGTGGGTATAAGCAGAGGAAATTTGCTACAATGACAACGGCAAGAAGAAATTCTGAGAGTCTAGGAGGTAATAAATACAATTTCAGGAATCATATGACTGAATAAATAAATTAGATAGGTGATGATTGAAAAGAGTCCAAACAAAGGTGAGTTAATCTACATTAAATATAGTGATATACTTCTAAATACAAATTGGATCATAGAATGGTTAAGGGTGGAAGAGACCTTAAAGATCATCTGGTTCCAGCCTCCCTACCATGGGCAGGGACACTCCCACTAGATCAGGTTGCTCAAAGCCTCATCCAGCCTTCCAGGGATGGGGCATCCATGATTTCTCTGGGTAACCTGTTCCAGTGCCTCACAACCTTCCCAGTAGAAGTATAGATAGAGCACATCCATCGATTTACCTGTGTCCACTGCTGCAGTCACCTCATTATAGAAAGCCACAAAGTTGGTCATACAGGACTTGCCCCTGGTGAAGCCATGCTGGCTGCCATTAATCACCTCCATGTTCTCCATGTGCTTTAGCATAGCTTCTAGGAGAATCTGTTCCATGATCTTCCCAGACACAGGGGGGAGGGTGACAGGTTGGTAGTTCCCAGGGTCGTCTTTTCTGCCCTTTTTAAAAATGGGCACAATGTTACAGTAAAAAATGTCTTCCTAAGATCTGATCCAAATCTCCCTTATTTCAGCATAAAACAGTTACCCCTCATCCTATCCCTACAATCCTTGATGAAGAGCCCCACCCCATCTTTCCGGTAGGCCTCCTTTAAGCACTGGAAGGCTGCTATATTCTCTTCTCTAAGCTGAACAAGCCCATCTCTCTATGCCTCTCCTCCTATGGGAGGTGCTCCAGCCCTCTGATCATCCTTGTGGCCATGATCTGCACTCAGTTAAAAGTGCTAGAGTTTGAAACTTTTTTTAAATAGTTTTCATGCTTTGGTGAGTTCTTGATAAGATGATGCATTTTCACTGAAAGGTGAGTAGGTGTCTGCTGAGAGTCATGCAGTTAAGAGTAAATTGGTGGTAACAGGGACTGAAGAGGGCCTAATCTTTGCTGGTTTGCTATTTAATAGCCATCCACATTGAAGCAGTGTGTTCTCTATGAAAAAGACATGAAGTAGGCAGATACACTAATAATTTTTCAGGCCACTCCTGGAAATAAATTCCTTGTATACAAATCCTTAGCATGTGTAATTGTGCATATGAAGTACCAAGTAAGTCTTCTACTCTGTTATGCTCAAGAGATAACAGGCTTTGTCAGAGAACAACTCCAACCTAGCCTGTCTGACCACACCTGTTTCATAGGTCATCAGTCCTTTCTTTTTTCTGTTGTACAGCACAGTATGTGACTGCTTAGGCTTGTATTAGGCATGACTGTATCTGCTGAGAGACTCAATATAGAGCAAGGAAATCAAATTTGATATCTCAGCCTTGGAAGAAATAGTTGTAATTGTTTTTTCCACCCTACCCTAGCAGATAGAGCAGACAAATGAAAAGAAGGGAAGGTTGTGCAAATATTAGCCCAGTCCTTGCTGGCTTTGGAGTATTTTTCACTGTGTGCTAAGAACTACACACAGCTTGATGTCTTTCATGATGCAGCATTGCAAGTTGCTCACTGGTTGTGCAGGGGGGAGAGCAGTGCTAGTATGTAGCTCCAGAGAATACACTGAGCTGTATATAATGCTCTTGACACCAGTACAGGATGTGGAATGACTGGTGAGGCAGTGGCTCTTCAAGGATAGGGGTTACTGTGGATCCTAAGCTGAACATGAATTGTCTGTGTTGAGCTATTGCATGACAGAAAGGGGAAAAAAGAAAAACACGTTGGGATGCTTATGTGGGAAGTATGCAGGGAGCGATATCCGCAGTAGTGAGTGCTCTTTGGTTTGGAGGACTGTGCTTCAAGAAAATGCCAGCCACTTTGGAGATGGAGAGGATGGCAGTAAAAATGACCAGCAATCCAGAAGGCATACCCCAGGGACAAAACGTGAAAGATTTGTGTTTGCTGTGCCTAAAGAAGAGCAGCCTGCCACAGAGTGAGTAGGAGACAGGCAGTTTTTCAAGCAGAGATAACACAGAACAGGCTGTTGCAGAGAGGAGGCCAGTAAATCTCTTTTCTGCACCATAGACAAAGAGAAACGAGTGTCAAGTGAAGCAAGATGAGGTGAACTCTAGGAAAATGTTATCCTTGAAATACACTGCCAGTGGATCTTGTGGAGTCTCCATCACTGGAGGTGTTAGGAATGGCTAAAAAACATAAGGGAAGTGTGTCTGACTATATCACAGTGAGAGGTGGACTATGTATCATTTCTGCCTTCCTTATGATTTGATGATACTGATGATAACACCACACAAGGAATTATTTTCTTAATGAAAGACATAAATTATGGTTGGAAAGATGTCTCTGCAAAGTGGGATACATTTTGCTGAGATGTAGAGGCAACCCTAATCATGGTATCATTTCCTCACTGTGAAATATTCCTTACATAAGTGGTTAAGGTATAAACAGCTAGCTTTGCATTTCTTAGATATCATTGTCTTTAAATACTTGGAGATATTACTCTGTCAGCTGGCACTTGACAGTCCATCCTAAATTTGAAACATATAATTGGATTCTTAGGATGAAATCTGAGTCCTCTTTGAAGTCATGGGTTTTAATAGAGTATAAAATTCCCACTGAGGACAGGGTGGTGTCCACTTGTATATCCTTAGCTTCACAGTCCTAGGGAGGCCAGTTGTTGTCAGGATGAGGATATAAGGAGTGGGTTGTAGAAGTGTGTAACCTTTGCTATGGCAAACATCAGCATGCAGAAAGGGGTCTTTGGAGTGCCTGTGTGGGTGAGAGAGAGTTTACAACAGGCATTACATGAGGTGAATTAATCACTTTTTCCTTTTCACAGATAATGTTAACAAAACTAATTCACACCATCTGTTCTAACATACAGAGAGACATTAAAAAAACAGCATCTATTTTGGTTTTAAAAATTTTGTTTGATAAGACTTTAGGTTTTCTATATTCTCTTTGGTGTAATGTAATTTTTTTTCCTTTTTCTGTTTTGGGAAGGCAGTTCTCCCCTAATAATGTATTTTTTATTATCAGTGGCATTTAATTTGCATATAATACTCAGATAGCTGTAACTGCAAGTTAAATGTTTCTCCAGCTACTGGCTAATCCCTCCTGATGAAATGCATGCACAAAAGTCTCCAGGTGCTATATACTGGAATAGTTCCACTGAAAATACTCTGGCTTTGTTTATGCCACTATTAATTCAGAACAAGTTCACTCTTCACAGTGTAGATATTTTTCGATTTAGAGTAGATAGTTAGATTTTCATCCTCAAAAGGACGTCCAAGTGACGTAAAAGCTCAGTGTGAATCTCAAGAGCCGAGAGTCAAAATTTTGTATGTAATGTATTGTTGCATTTCAGATCCAGATTTCTTTGCAGCCTTTTCTTAGCTGTGTGATAACGTGTCCTGTGTAAGAATTGCATGCGTATACCTGAGGCTAGAAAAAGCCTGCAAGGAAGTACAGACCCCAGACATTGGGAACACCACTGTATCAGTTGCTAATAACATAATGGTGTTACAGTTAACACTAGACAGGTAATAAAAATGGAATGATTTGAAACTGTCATTGAGGGGAAGAGAATGGAGGAAAACAGTTTCATCCTCACAACATCATGTTTTCATTGACCTACCTAGAGTAGGGAAGAAAATGTGTCCCTTCCTGTTGCAGCAGAAGAGGTTTGTTCAGCAATTTTATAATGCAACTGCACAAGAGACCAGCTTTCCTAAGCACTCCAGGAGGATTTGGAAAGGAGAGTAACGTTATTTCACGCACTTAGTACTAAGATGTGTAAGTTCCTGTCCAAGCTATAATATTATTAGTGTAATCAGTTTGGCAGAAAGTGCTTTGACTGAAAAAAAGGAGAAAAAAAGACATGTATTCAGAGCTGAGAGGAAGAGAGCTGTGGCTGAGCTGCAATTGTGCAGAGGAACATTTTATGGGCAGTCGCACTTCCTTCATCTTCCCTGATGCAAAGTTGTTGCCGTCTCTGAAACCCCAGACTCCCTGCGTGTTGTCCCCTGTGGCTGAGCAGCCCTGCCCTTCACAGGCTGAAGGGAATTGCTGCAGCCTGCTCTTGCTTCACCAGGAGTTCCCTCATCTGCTTCACACCAGAGAACTACTGAAATGCCTTGGGGATGGCATAGGTCCTGGCCCTGCTGTGGTGCACAAACTAGCACTGACCCCGAACGTGTGATACCACACGAGTGTGGATGTGCAGCCTTTGGGATTGCCAGGCTGTACGGCACCACCTTGGCACATCCAGTGTCCTGCTGAAGTCACAGAGCAGGGAGCCACACTGTGAAGCCCACGGCATCTAAAATACCACTTGAGAGTAATGCTGGGTGCTCTCACTTCTCCACATCTGTCCTGCAGGCAGCCAGGACAGGATGGAGGTGTCTAGGTTACACTGGTCATGAAGGCACGGTGAAGCCCACAGGGTGGGCAGCACAAGTGTTTTGCGGTGCAGCCCTACTCCTTGGGACTTCAGCATGTGGTATTTAACATTTGCTGTCTTATCCCTGGATATCTTTATCTGAAAATAAACACCTGCAGCTTGTTCTTTCTAGGCCACTCAGGTCACATTCATCCACAACGTGTTGTTGGTAATTTAGTATTGTCAGAGGCATTAGTCACTGCTATAGTAGCTTAGTAATGTGCGATAGGAGCCAGCTGGTAATCAGCAAATTAAAGATATCATATACATTTTCCTCAAATATTTCATATGTTGCAAAAATAATTAGAAGCAGAGCACTTGGGGTGTTTGAAGGTGTTGCATGTAATTGAAACATCTCTCCATGTCAGGAAATTATTTGTTCTTTCAAAAGTCATCTGGACATAATTTTGCCACTGTCCCAGGATTAATAAATACACAGGTAAGAGTTGTGAAGTGGGGAGAAAGCCAGTCATTTTCTCACCCTTTTGTTTTACCTTGTTTAACATACTCATTCCAATGTCTGTCTTCTGTGCCTGTTTTTAAGAGTTGCATAAATTTGTAGGTCTCAGCTGCTCTCTTTTGCGCTTAACTTCCTTTCATGTTTGAAGTATCTTGAATTGGAAGGTTGTGTGCATGTGTCTGTGATGCGGTCTGTTAAAAAGATGAAATCAGCTTTAAATTGAAGTGAAGGAGAGACATAAATTATTTTAAACTGGGAGAGGCACAACAGTCTGAATGGAAGTTACACTGGGTTTCATTATGTAGTGTGAGAAAAATATCCTGGTATGTGCAAGCTTGCTTTAACTCACTTAGGGTCTCCTTATTTTATCACTAGATGGTGACCAGCGGTTTCAAATTAAGATGCTCTCAATTACCTGTGTGTGATGATTGAGTGATAGCACACTTTGCTATGTCTCCCTTCCATGCTGCTTCAGCCCAGTACTCCCTGATCCTCCTGCAACCTGACTTCAGGACTCGGCTCTGAGTATCCCAAGCCTTTGACTCTGCTTTTTCTCTGGGGCAGGATCTGATCTGAGCACTCTGAGGCAGAAGAAGCAGGGAACAGAGCAAGTGATCGGAGGAGCATCATTTTTACGGGTAGGGCGCAGTTAACTGTCTTCATGGGGAGTGCTTGGGTACTGGCAGTGGCTTTGAGAAATATGAATTATGTTTGAAAATGTTCTTCTTGCAGAGAAAAAAAAGTGTGAATGATACAGAGTGCAAAGTCCCTGTCCAGCATTCACAGAATTTCTATTCAAACTTTGAACTTGAGGTACAGATGTGAGCAGCTGTACAATGCAATGAAAGGCAGAGAAGAATGTACCCCATAATGCCTTTGCTCTTCGCTACATTTACTCACCTCCACATTGTTTGAAAGAAGAATTCTGGGGATTTCAAAGAATGTGTTTTTGAAGCTTATGAAAGAAAAGGAATTCCATGTGCAATTTCTGTTAAGATTTTTAGCCTCTTAGGGTCAGACTCGGGCGTTTAGAGTGCTTCTTAACACCTTTTGGTATCACCGCACAGAGGCTAGAGGTAGAAAAGGGCTTTTAAGTTAGTCACACAACACTGTTAACAGCATAGACTTGTTTTGTGCACCCTGAATTCTCTTTTTTCTGTTGCGGGTGGCTTTTGCTTGGGGGTTTTCTAGCAGTGCTTTGTACTGACTTTTGTCTCAGCAGAAATCCTTTGCCATTTTTACATATAACAGTAGAGTATGAAAGCGCAGGCAATACTGGAGTCACACAGTGTGCAGGTACAGTGAGTGAGTGATCCCGCTGACCACACTCAGGATAGGTGAGAGCAGACATCTGAGAGGGCAGGCAGAAATACAGGAACATGATGCCCTTTACCTGCAGTCCCACAGGAGGGGTTAGAACAGGCCCCACATCTCTTAGCCTGGGTGTGAGCAGCATGGCAGGTACATTCTGCAGTGCTGCCAACAATCCTGATCCCTTCACTGTACAGACTGTGGGGTCTGCTGAATGCACTGAGCTTCTCTTTTTGCTAGCATTTCTGGATTTTTCTACCAGTGCAGCTCAAGGGCAGGGTGTGGAAATGGCCCCATATGGTTCTGCCACTGGCAACACACATAGGGACCTGGCAGTGCTCCTGGGAGTCACAGCTAAGAAATAGCTGGGATAGCTGGGGAGTCTTCCCTGCGTATCTCTCAAAGTGACAGAACAGAGTTTCCTAGCACAGGAGCCAGTCCCCACTGGCAGAGCCTTGCAGGACATCCAAGGATTACAAGACACTTCAAGTTCTACTACAATCAGAATCAAGGAAGTCTTTCAGATGTTCCATCACCCTGAAGCCCTTCATATACAATTAGACAATTAGACAGGCTTAATAATGATTATGTCATTTTAAACTGCTGAATTGATATTTGTACTAGAGTTTTTAAACTATTTTTTAGCCTCTGAGTCAATTCAGTTCATGACCTTCACACTTGAGATTTTAGAGTGCCATTACACCCCACAGAAGACTAGGTTGCTGTTGAGGATGATGAAAATAAATATCACAGCAGGGGGGAAAGAAAGTTTCCTTTCTTCAGTCTGATAGTTCATGTAGTTGGAGAAGGTAGGGACTGGCTTTAATACCTGTTACTCTCTTACACTGACGCTTTTGAAATATTTGGACGCAAGTCATGGAGCTTTATGTTCACCTGGGAATAGGGACATACATTCAGTCTGAATCTCGATAGTTGCTACTTGTCTTTTCTCACATTACATTACAGCTTAGTGTTTCTGAAAAAGGGCCACACAGAAATCTGAGAGCAATTTAAGACACAAGATTTCTCTGTTTTCTAGCTTATTTTGGTAAAATAAGACCTATGTAGGTCTGGATTGAAGGAGCATTGTGATGCTTGGATATTGCCTCTAACGCATTGCATTTCAAGGCATTTATTCAAAAATAAACTTTGTATAGGTAAAATATATTAGGTGACGCATTTCTTTTATTCTGAACAAGTCTATTATTTTTATTCTAGCTGTATCATTTTCTTGAAAAAAACCACTTATTTCCAACGTGTTTTGTTCTACGTTCATTGCCTCAATGGTTTAAGTCAAAACTTTGGCTGTCCTCTTCAGTTTTTATTTTTATTTAAACTTAGGGAAGCAATAAGCTAGCCTTTTGTGTTCTATGATCAGTCTGGATGGCCAAGTAATTCCACAAAGACTACTGCTTGCTGGCTGATCACTACACTCGCAATTTACTTTTACTAAGATAAATGCCAAAGCTTTGCAGCTGAACAATTTGGTGCAGATGCTAATCTGGAAACCCATTTATTTTGTATTTTTTAGCACTGACAGGTGAAATTCAGAGTCCCCACCAGGGCTGCATGGGCAGGAGTAGAAGTGCTGCAGTCACTATGCGGAATTTTGCTCAGACTTGCAGGGTGACTGCTTTTTAGAGTTGTTCAGTGCTCTGCTTACTGCATACTTAAAGTATTTCTTTTAATTTCAAACAGCCAAGAAAACTGTCATTCCCAGTCTCTGCCTCAGTGTCTCCCCTCACTAAAGCAAATTAACAGGTGACTAGATGCAGATGTGCCACATTTGGCACATTTTGCAGTTGTTTTCTACTTCTTGATAATGCCGGGATATGAACTTGAGGTCATCACATCTGCTCTGGCTGCCTTTTGACACTCAAATAAAGACTGCCTGGTTCAGTTATTACTATTTACTTTTATGTATGTGCTTACTCTGCTTATAGGATCCCAAACACTGCAAAGATTTGTGTTGACCTCTTTTAGTGACAGTCTCCCTGCTGATGGGAACCCAGGCACATGCATGTATGTATTTTTGAAGCAAAAGGTTGTTGTGATAAGTGTGACCTTATCTGCTCAGCTTATTTATTTGAATGTAGCCTTCCGCTATTAATTGCTAGGATGAAGAATTCAGTCCATCCTGTTTAGAATTACATATGTTTATTTTGTCTATTGTTAAACCTGGTGCTGTTATTCCTGCAGTGTTTTTGCTTCCATGTAAGTTTTGTTATACTCTGATCTCCTGTAGCACCAGACATACTTTCAAAACCCACTTCCCCAGAAACTGTTATTTGACCGTGATTATGAGAGAACATGCATATGAATCACAAATGAGAATATTACCTAACTCAGTGTTCCTAGGAACAGAAGAGCACTTATGTGCAATACAATACATTAATAATTTATAAGAGTCAGCTATTAAAATGATATTTTTTAATACTGGACTTGGAGTACAAAGATATGTGAAAAGACTTTTCAATAAAGATGTTTGTGGGTTTTGGAAACTTCCTTAAGTTTACATCATCATACTTTTGTCACAGATTTGAAAAGCAAAAGCTCAGATATACTATTTCAGATGTCTCCAGATTAAGCTATGTTTAGAGTTTGAGTATATATGTAAGTGTGTGTGTATGTGTGTATTTTATATATATATATATGTACACACATATGTATATATATCTGTACACCTATGGGAATGCATATTTTGGCCCCATTTCTACAAGCTATTGTCTTTAAGGGAAGTATACAATGGTCTTGGTGCTTCTTTATTTCAAAAGAACTCCTCATATGCAAGAATTTTGCCTGCTTAGACAACTTTCACAATCAGGATTTGTGGTCATTATAATCAGATTCCTCAAGTGAATGAAACTGTGATAAATCTAGCTGAACTATCATTTTTTCACACAGCTTTATCCCTGGGTTGGCTTCAGACATGTATTTCTAAATGTTACTAGAAAGAGAAAGGATGGAATTAAGAAGACTTGAAGCAATCTTTTTTGAATTGCCTGTCTGCAAGTGTAGTGTCCCCACTTCCCGCTTGGATGTTGGACGTGTCTGCAGATGGCAACATGAGCTGCTCTCTGTCCCTTCCTCAGGCTGGTGGGATGCACTCCAATGCTGGTCACAAGCTACAGAGCACTACATAGCACTAAGCACCGTGCTATGCCCAGTGATGATGCACAGTGTATTAGCAACTGCTGGAGCTGGAACCAGCATAGAGCTGGAATATAGTAATCTGCCCTGTGACCTGGGCGACTCAAGGAGGAAGCAGAGAAGTTGAGGTCTGTTGATGGTGGCCCATGGAAACATTCCCTAGGTGATGCTCATTAGCAGTGGAGGTGGCAGGGCAGAAGACCTTTGAAGCACTTCTTGGAATTCAGGGCTAGCAGGATCTGGTTTGACTCCTGCTTTGGGAGCAGGTTTACTGTTGTTAAAGAGACCTCTCACCACTGGGCAGTGATGCATAGCACCTTTCTGTTTCCCTGGGGATTGCTCCCTCTGCTCCTTGGCTTTGGGGTGATAACTGGGCAAGGGAAAGGACCTGGTGCAGAACTGCATTTGTTTTAAAGCAACTTTTTACCACATCAATAGAATGGAGGTAGTCTACATCACTTCAAATTCCCTTCTTGATGTAGGCAACAAATTGAAATTAATAGCCACACCTGATAACTCAGCTTTTAAATGAAGGTCAAGATTTTCCAAATATTGCAGGAAGAGGCACAAGCAGCAGGAGAGAACAGATTTAAAGCTTGTAAATGGTCTTTTTCTCAGTGCTTAAGTTTGGGCAAAAGAGATTGACGCTGTCCTAGTAAGAATAGTCTTTGTAATAAACACCTGGTTCCCACCTAATTCCGTTCCACTCTTCATACTGGAAGATAGAGTGATTTTGAATCCTGTAGCAGTATTTAAAATGAGAGACATATTTAAATCTGAGTTTGTCTAGTGAAACTTTGCTAAATTGGATCTGTGTGGTTGCGGTGCAAGGAGGGGAGATGGTCTTCAATGGAGACAAAAGTGAAAGTTTCCCAAGACAGGATTTGTGCTTTAGCTGTCCTCATAGGGTCAAACCCCAAAGGAGATCAGACTGTCTGAGGGACAGGAAAAGAAACCCCCACCTTTCTGGTTCCCTACTGCCCTCTGTCCTAACGCCTTTTTGGGGCTAAAAACAATCTATTCATTCATAAATTAGTTTTTCATTCATAACATAACTCTGTTTCATTTGCATTGCAGTGATGGTGGTGGTGGACAGTGCATCACACGCATACTTTCTATAGCTTTAAATGCAGTATTAACACTTATGTTTGGTTTTGCTAAGCAGTTGTAACTCTGAATGAAGTCCATAGAAAACATACATGAGAATCACTGTTAAAGTGTAGTTCTTTTTACCAAGTTTTTCCCATTTTGCTGTCAATGCTAGACCTTAGTACTCATAATTCAACTGTTTATTAAAAATGAACTCCGTATCTTTTGTCTCCTATTTATCAAATGTTGTACTTGTAATTACTCTTTGTTTTATGCTGTCATATGCAGTTCATGATCCAGAACAACAATTCTTCTGACCCTATAGAAAATTGATGGGTAGAACTGCTTGGAAAATAATCTCTGCTGGAAATCTTATTAAAACTAAAATTCAACTTGTTATTACAAAATTGACAGTCCAATTCATTCACCTGTCCAGGGCAGAATGGGAGGTCAACTAAAATTTGAACGCTTGGTAAAGAAGTGTTGCTTCATATTAGTGTCACAGACAGCCCAAAGATAGGATCACACATTGATAAAGGTAAGAGGTGCAAAAACGCACAGATTTAAAGCAACGTTGTGTACAAGTGTGATTATTGAATAGGACATTGGTATTATAATGTTCCAAATGACAGCTGCATCTGACTATAATTCATTGTGAAGTAAAGAGTTTCTGGTATGCCAGAAAGTTCTCTTAACCTGAGGAGAGAAGGTAATAGCTTGATTTTATGACCCCAGGAAATGAGATACATTATTGCAATTCAAAATCTAGTCTTTCCCAGCCGGAAGCTACTAAAATGTCTGTAGTGCCCACTATTTATTTCGTAAAGGGCACTTAAAAATGTTAAAACTTTGCCTTTTCTTTATAGCTCACACAGACACAGCTGCATTGAACTGGATAAGAACATGTTGCAAGCTGCTTGTTTGTTGTTTTTAGTTTGGGAGTTATCAGAAAATAAAAAGTCAAGCTGTTAAACCACCGGTTTACACTACATTGGAGTTGTTCTGAGAACTCTGAAGCATATATAGAGAACTTGGCTTCTAGATGTCATCTTTTGTGCCCTATGCATGTCATTGCCAAAACATTTTGAATTCATCCATTGAATTAGGAAAGGAGGCATCTGTTGGCGAGAGCTTCTTGTAGTCCCGCAGATAGACCTGAGGTACAGTACTGACCATGCCTTCATCACATGCAGCTGGAAATGCTCGTTTACTTCCTCAGAAGAAGGAATTGTTTTGCTCCTCTTTTTCTGATGGTCTGTTTGTGTGAAACCTACTCCTTTTCCTTTTGGCACACAAATAGAATTGTCTGTTGCTTGTCCAGGTATCCTCTTTCTTGCTTCTAATCCAAGTATCCATCTCGGGTTTCTTTTTCATCTGCTGAAATATGGCTGTGACAACCTTTATGGCTCCACTGATGTTTAAGTGGCTGGCTGTGGGCTTCAGGCACATGACCTTGGGAGAGGTGCAAACTATTTATGTTGTGAAGGCCTTCTGTATATAAGTGTTGTGCATGTGCCTGGTACTGCTTTCTAAGGCCATGGCAGACACAAGAAACTGTCCTTTCATGTCTTTCTTTGCCAGACTAGCCACAGAACAGTTTTATCTGGGATTGCCTGATTTTAGCTGTCAGCTCTGCCTCCTTTCTGCTTCTCTCCACACTGTGATAAAACAAATGAAGTCCTGACAATGTAATAGTTTGGTAGCACCACCAGTTAGGAAAGTTATGCAGCAGTTCCCACTATAGTACCCTGGTTTTCAGTATATTTATGATACTTCTAACATTTGAACAGGAAGTTTTCAGACCAGCTCTCATCATCAGCGTATTTTTTATATACATTTTTTATGTAATATTACAGCTCTAGTAATTCAGTAAGGCTGAGGACAAAGCTGGCATGAAAATAAGTTGGATTTTTTCACCTTACCAGAAAAACTCAGATGTTTTCTTTCGTGTGCTTTAGTATTCTTATATTTTGGAGCAAGGGTGTAAACTTCAGTAGAGCACATGCCCGTTGCATGGGGAGCACTTCTGTTATTTGTCCCTTGCAAATACTCACATTTGACCTATACATTAGCCTTTGAGGGTAAATAAATCCAGAGCAGCTTACCTGTGCCGGGAACTAGCTGTGGTGAAGATTTTTGATGGATCCAGCCCCTCTGCAGGTGCTGGAGAGCCTCCATGCCTGCTCTTAGAACCAGAGTTGTCCTTTAGACCTGGAGCACCTGGCAAGCTTTCTGCTATATTTGTCTTTACGCTGCTTCTAGAGACACAGAGCTCCAGCCCCTGGCTTACAACAGAGCAGAGTACTGAGAAAGTGGTTGTGAAGGAAGTGTATACTGAGGAGTTAAAGACCATACTCGTGAGTTTCACACAAAAGAAGGGCAATGCAGCAGTTTCATTGTCAACCAGAATGTTGGTGTCTCCTACTTTTTAAATGCTGCTAAAGCAAACAGGCAGGTAACATTCTTGTTACCCAGTTCCCCTGGAATAATTTTGCATGTAGTGTGGCATTGTCCTCGTTGCTTAAATAAAGGTGACAGAACCAACTAAAGCTTTGTAGTAGTTACACTGCTTAGCATTCAAAACAACCATGACTGAAGATCCCAAAGCACTGGGGGCTTCCACGTGTTACCCATATGAGGGACAGGTAGCACATACACTTCTTGACTGCCTTCTGGCAGGGGAGGCAGAAAAGGGGAGGACCATACTTGTTCTCGGGGAGTACTGTCTCAGGAGAAAGACAGTGGCTTACATTCAAAGTTTGTCCATTTTGTATGAAAAAGTGATTTTTGAAACTTAGAGATTTCTGCCATACTTCCAACCCTTAACTAAAGGAATCTCAGACAGAAAAAGACAAACAGAAGGAAGATAAATACATGAACAATTGAAGCCTTTGTTAAGTGGCATTGGCCAGTACTGAGTAAAAAGAATCCTGTCAACAGTATGTCTCATGTTATGATTACACCTCTCTTTGGTTTTGCATTTTTTTGTTGTTACTGTTCTCTTTTAGCTATCTCCCTTTTATTCAGGAGAAATCTTTTGTTTCAGTTTCTTATTTTTTTTTTCAGTGTGTTTGGATGGATATATTTCTTACCAATTAGATCATAAAATCACGGAATGTCTGGGTTGGGAGGAATCTTAAAGATCATCCAGTTCCAACCCCCATGCCATGGGCAGGGACATATCCACTAGATTAGGTTGCTCAAAATCCCATCAAACCTGGCCTTGAACCACTCCAAGGATGGGGTATCCATGATTTCTCTGGACAACCTATCCAGTGCCTCACTACCTTCACAGTAAAAGATTCCTTCCTACTATCTAATCTAAATCTCCTCTCTTTCAGCTTAAAACTGTTACCCCTCATCTTACCACTGGACTCCCTTATAAAAACCCTCTCTCCAGCTTTCCTGTAGGCGCTAATGAAAAATAATACTTTAGATACATTTCTCTAGTGATCCCCCAATCCTCTTACATCTGCCTGAAAAAACTCCTTATCATGGAAAATAACTTCATGATTTATAATGCTATGAGATCACTTTCCCTTCAGGGGGTCTTATTTATATGGTCCTTTCTTGCTTTCAGGCTCACTGCTCCTGCACCAGTTTCCTTTCTAGTAGTAATGGCTTAAGGACAAATAATAGGCAAAGTTTGCAAGTAATAGTGGTTTTTAGAAAGCCAACTTCTACCTGATGAAAACAGAAACAAAGTTCTAGCAAATGGGATTGTAGAGAGCACAAATCAATGATCCTCCTCTTGGCCGCCTGCAATAAAAAAGAGGCTTTGGGAATTTTTCCAATCTCTTTCACAAGATCTTGTGTGCTCACTTCTGCTGTTTACCTCGCTGGACCTTATGTTTCTTGACTGCTTGATGAGAAATATTCTGGCCAAGGCATAAAGAACATGGAGAGGGTGTGGCATAAAGAACATGGAGAGGGTGTGGAAGACATGACTCTTAAATCTATGAAGTGTTGCCAAAATGATAAAATAATTCATCATCTGAAAAACTAAAAGAAAAAGAAAAATCTATATTTATGTGGTTTCTTAAAGACCTAGTCTTTTGTTAATGCAAGGCAGTTTTCACCACTACAGGAAAAGACATGTTTGGAAACATTCCATTTACTTACTCCAGAGAAACCTTCCTAAATTCTCCAGTGGAGCAGTCCATTTCACGTACTGTCATTTATGTGTTAAACCGCAGGATTTGGTATAGCAGTGTATCAAGGGGTTAAGAAAGCTATACTGAACCTCAGCCGTTATTTGAATGTGCTCTGGGCTTTCCTAACAGAATGAACAGGTTATCAGCTGCTCAAGTGAAAATACTTCAGGACTGGAGAGTAAGTTCCAAGGACAAACGTGTTTTCCAGGTTTTAGATAATGCGGGAAAACTATGAACTTCATTGTTACAAAAAGAAAAGATGCTGAACTGTATGAGCTGATGTGCAGACAGAAGCAACTGCGAGCTTATATTGCTGTTACAAATGGTTTCATGTGTGCAGAAATAACTGCTGTGTCGACCAGGCTGGGTGCCAAGAGTCATCTTCTCTGCTCGTATGGTGCTGAGGTTGCCAACACTTGCCCCAAAACTGATATAGCTGTTGGCATAAGCCTAGACTATCAGTCATCACTTTGATGTCTGAAATATAATGCAGCATATAGGCGACTTCTTTACAAAAAGAGCAGCAGAGATAAGAATCCCTCTGTGTCCGTCATGAGATGTAACAGATGGATGAGGAAGGCATCACAATTGTTGGAGGCCAGAGAGGGGAATGAGAGTGCAGAGCACGAGTGCAGAGCACAAGTGCAGTTTTCATGTTGCTATCCTGCCTCGTACCAGGTGCTCTGACCAAAGCCCTACCACAGCATTTTGTTTACAAACAATATTCAGGTTTCTGTGTACAAATTAGGGTAGAAACAAAGACTTAGAAGGAAGAAAACAGAAGTCCTAGATTCCAAAAAGATTTAAAATCTCAGTTGCATAATTGGAAGTGAGAATCTGTGACAGTAACTCTCCAGTCATATGAAACAAGTAGCCTTTAAACATCAAAACCGTTTATATGATCAGCTGGGATGTGGATTTAGGATGTTAGGTCAAGTGGGCTCAATCTACTGACATTAAACATAGCTTTGGCGATGAAACTTTGCCTCTTGCTGGGTGCTAAAGGAAGCAAAACTTGAACTCTCAGATAAAATATGTTAGATCACAGGATACATGATACCATGTGATTTGCTAATCATCCCAGGAATTCACACCTTACACAGCAGAACAGAAAAAAACATCATAGGCACTGAATGAAGAATAGGCAGCACAACATATACCAAAACTACTGCTTTGCAAAATACTATGTTGTCCGAGGTTTTCCTTTTTTGCTAGAGTGTTTTGGTGCTGTCAGTCCTTCTGCACTGTGAACAGAAGCACATGTGTTTGAGAGCATCTTTGTTTTCATATTCATCTAGGATTTTTCCTACTTTATTACCACCTCTGTTCATTTAATAGTCCCTATTTGGAATAAAGGATACTTGAACGTAAAGTATTGATTTATAGAGAAACAATTAAAACCGAAGTATTTTTATGAGGCACAGTAGCTTTTTATGAGTTTTATTTACACATTGTCTAGGCTTGACAAAGAGTTTTGTTTCTTTATAACCCAGAGCATGGCAGTTTCTTGGATAGGAATGGGTTTTATCTTTATTCTTTGTTCCTAGCATATGACCGTTGCTAGACAAGAAGACCAGAGTATGCCCTAGTAGAGCCAGATTCTGGCTGCATTTCATTTAAAAAATGTATCATGGAAACAGTGAGTTTAAAGGATCTGATCTTTATCAAAGTAGTTTTAGGTCTGAGCCACCTCTGTCTGGATTCTTGCTCATATCTGTGAAAGGCAAGTATTTAAGACTGCATGAAAAGTGGCAGTTCATTCAGATAAATCAGCTGGTCTGGAAGTTGTTGCTGCTGCTGTTATTATTTTAAAGGCAAAAGACTGACTTTGAAACTTGAGCTTTTCTAAGCAATGTGTCAAGTTTTATATAATTTTGGAAAGAGGTCTGGCATCAACATTCAGATCTCTAACTGAAAAGGTAGAAACGACGGAGACATAGAGTCTGTTCTAGTAAACACTTCTGGCACCACCATGGCAGAGCACGTGTCCATAAGGCTGAACTCAGGTTTCAGAGTGGGCTGGGCACAAGCAAACAGCCTGCTGGAAATGTCTCTGGCTCCTGCAAACTTCCAAACTGTGTCCAGGAGGCCTCTGGAGAAAGGAGGGCTGCTTAGGGCCAGACCCATACCAGGAACAGCTTTAATGCGACAGCAATGTAGGCAACAGCTCCGGCTCCCAGGAACAGTTGCCTTGCCCAGTTTCGTTTACTAATACAGACGTAGTCTCATCAGGGAGGTGGAAACAAATAAAGAAGCAGCAATGGTTTGGTTGCTGTTGCTTGCCATCGTGTTGCATGACATTGGTTATGAACCCCATTGCACACTGTTAGACGTTATTCAGTAATTCTGGGCAAGCTGCCTCCCTAACAGCTCCTGAGTTAAGTTGGAACAAATCTGTCCTGGGAAATGCCAGAGCCCAGCTTGCCTGCTTGCCTTTTGCTGGGCAGATCTTGCTTTCAGCAGGGTTTTTCTGGAGGTATAACATATTTGCTTTCAAAAGCAATGAGAATGTTTGTGGGGAAATCTTGTGATTGAACACAAAGAGGTTTGTCTCCTGGGCCCAGCACTGTAGTCAGCGAGCTGCAGTAAATCACTGATGCCCTGATTTCTGGCATTATTTTTTTTTATGAATTCCTCTGACATTCTGTTTTCTTCTGTTTGCAAAGAAGTATTTGTATTGGTACCTTTTATTGGTACCTCAGGGAACATAAAACAGTGGTGTTGCTGTGGCTTACATAGCAACATGTAACTCTGCTGACCTGAGGATGCCAACTATTACTGGTGCATGTGTGCAAATAGGCAAACATCTGCATTGAAAAATTTGGTTTCATAATGATATTGACCTTCCAGGGATTGTCAGCTTCAGTTCAAATTGATCCAAACTGTGCCTGTACATAGATGTGTGGGGAATCACAGTCAAGAGGTGAACTAAAGAACTGGTTCGGCAGAGCTCCAGTTCCTTTTCAGGCTATGAAGGAAACATTTGTTCATGTGCACAATACTTAGTGATTTTTCTGTTAGGTGAAGATATGTTTGCTAATTTGTTAAATTGCTAAAATAGGTGTATTCAAATACAGTAATAACAAGCATAATGAGAAAGCTTAAATATAGCCCATTGTTCTGTTTCTACCTGTTTCCCTGACAGTATCCACAATAACCAAAGGCATGAGGGAAAAATGCCACTTCTGTGTAGGCCACCTGAAACTGCTGAGCACTCTGCAGTTTGATAATAACAAAGTGACATTTTTAGGGAGGTAAATTTATTTATTTTCTTAGAAGTAAATTCTGTGCTGAGTAAGCAGGCTTGTTCTGTAGTTTCCTTAGTATAAATAAAAATATTGATTTGGCATATGTATTAGATTCATGCTTTAGGCTAAAGTTTCTGGTTTAATTTGTAAATATTTTCATTTTCCTTAGGGACAAGAGTCATAGAATCACTAAACTGGAAGAGATCTTTGTGATCATAAAGTCCAACTGTACTGTCCACTACTAAATCATATACCTAAGCACTTAAACTACCCATCTTTCAAATACCTCCAGGGATGGAGACTCAACCACCTCCCTGGGCAGCCTGTTCCAGTACCTGATAACCCTTATCATGAAGAAAATTTTCCTAATGTCTAATCTGGACCTCCCCTGGTGCAGCTTGAGGCCATTCCCTCTTATTCTATCACCTATCACTTGAGAGAAGAGGCCAACACCCACCTCCTTTCAGGCAGTTGTGGACAGTGGTAAGGTCACCCCTCAGCCTTCTCTAGGCTAAACAATCCCAGTTCCTTCAGATGCTCCTCGTAAGACTTGTCCTTCAGCCCCTTCACCAGCTTCATTGTCCTTCTCTGGACACACTCCAGGATCTCAATGTCTTTCTTGTGATCAGGGGCCCAAAACTGAACACACACACAGTATTCAAGGTGTGGCCTCACCAATACCAAGTATAGAGACACATCACTTCCCTGAACCTGATGGTCACACTGTTTCTGATACAGGCCAAGATACTATTGGCCGCCTTAGCCAGCTGCACACACTGCTGACCCATATTCAGGAATTCTTCTTCTCCTCCTTGAATCTTCTAATACAGGAGCCTTGTTTTCGAATTCAGTGTTGTAGTTTCATGCTTCTATAGCTAGTGCTCCTATTGTGTGATCAAATGCACTTTAAGGTATTCTGGTAATGGCAATTCTGCATGTAATTGCCACCACTGGGTTTTTGAAGTCTCAGGGAAAGCAGAACTGCTGTATTCAGCTCAGGACTTGATCCATAGCCTAATATGGATGTAGAATGTCTCTGGCCTCAGCCTCTGTGAGCGTATTTGAAGCGTGCCAGGATCTCACTTTGGACCGTTTGCATGATAAATTAAACCTAAGCAGTAAACAAAATGTGGTTAATGCTCTAAATAGATCACCCTGTTTCCTGGGTTCTCTGTGATTCAACTGTTATTTAACTTCAATAACAAGATTTTTTTCAAACCATAGAATTCACATTTCAGCTTTTTGTTGTGTCCATACAGAGCCATATGGCAGAACTGTGACACTGTGAAATGGCTGATTTACTTAAAAACTAAACTTTGAAGAGCAATTTAACTCTTTTTAATGTTGCTTTTTGTCATAGCATTAACAAATTATCTGCTTTTAAAGTTTACCCAGAGAATAGTTTTGTACATGTAGTACTATCATGCTAGAAAGAGCTGAGCAATTCCTGGGTAGGTTATCGATAGTTCTGGGTAGCGGTTCTGGTTGTTGAGCACAGGAATGGGGTAGATGACCTCCAGAGGTGTCTTCCAACCACTGTCAGTCTATGACATGGTTCACTTGCCATCTCCATGAGAGGCTGCTCCAGTTCCTGGGAGAGCAGCCACCTGAACACAGATGTTAACCACCAGAATTGGACAACTTCATTTTTCCATTGTTTATAGTTGCCAAGAAAGTTGATTATAAATCAAAACCTCTCTTGGGGGCCACTGCAGAAATGCATGCTGGTGGTGTTGTCTTTGGGAGCCTAAGATCTGCATTCTCTAATTGTGGTGTGTGGCCATAGGTGTTAGCTGGTAATTAGAGATCTAGGTGTTACATAACAGCCATCTCAGTGGCTTTAACAAGCAATATTATCTATAGGAAGAGTCCTGTGGGTCCTAGGAAATGAAGCACTGCTTTCTACTTTCTATAAAAATACAGTTCAGAGATTTTAAAAAAAAATGGCACTCCCTCTAGAATGCGATTTCTGGCACTTGTTTGTTTGTTTGAAATTGAAGGTCTAGAGGGAAGAGTCTGGTTTCTCCATTTTACCCAATGCCCTTCAACAGAAGGGATTCTCTTGCCAAGTTTTGTCTCTAATGTCCAGAGCTAATAACCAGCTCGCTAGGTCTCCCCTGTTCTGCTCTGGAGTCCTGAGAGTCACTGGAAGATTATACAAGCTACTCTTTTCTGGAGGGCTGAATTACTTCCAGAGAATTGACAGACCTTCCCAGACAGTAAGAAACTCTTCCACAATTTCACATGGGTAATCTCTAACCACCGTTAATCATACGTTTAACCCTTGTAGTTGCTTTGCACTGTTGTCCCATGTCATGGATTTATTAACCACTAAGCCCTGTTGGTGTTCTCAACATTTGATTTGTAACAGCACTGAAGTCATTGCCTAATCTGCCTAATTGCTAGTAAAGGCCGAATATGGGGAGGATTTCCACTCACCCTCAGAGCAAGAGTTCAGACCAGAAAAATGCATGTGTGTTGTTATGACAGAGAGAAAATGTGTCATTTCTTCTAACCTCAACAGAATTCCCTAAGTTAATTGTTTTGGAGACATGGGAATGTGACTTTTTTATATGAAAACTCATCATATTTAAGAAAGTAGTTAATTCACCCTTGGAGAGGAATGCACTACATTTAGGAATTTTGTGAAACTTAATGGACCTTAGATGGAACTAACTTAATCCTCTGCTGATTTCATTCTCCTAGTGTACCTTTAGCCTCAGACTGATCACCACTCGACATACTTACTACACGTAGTAGAATTTTTATTTATTTGTATAGTCCTTGAAGCAGCAGCATAGTTCTTAACTTTGTCCAACCATTACTGGATTCTTCTGTAACACCGAGAATACCTGTAGTGTTTTGGGTTAGTGTTTCATTTTTCTCCTGTTCTCACCACATGGTTTTCTAGTCACACAGACATGTGGTTTACTTTGTCCAGGTAATTAACTCTGACTAGAAAAGAAGTGTTCAAAAGCATTTCCTAAACATCATGTTTCCTCCTCAGATTCCTTGAATTATAACATATTTATTAGCTCTCATTCACTAATATGTCAGTGCATGATCCCTTATGCATCTTGCAAGATTACAAAGCAATTGATCAAAAAATATTCATCCGGAGATCCCATTCTGTTTCTCAATAGAAAGATTTGGTTCACAGTAACTAAATATAAGTATGCTGGAACTATCATTTTAATTTAAATGAAGTTATTCACAAGGAAATTTGGTAGAAAACAACTTTTATAGATGATTAAATTCATAGTTGGTTTAATGCACCAGAAAAAAAAAGGGGGGGGGGGGGGAAAGGTTTGCTACAAAGTAGTTACTGAGAAGACAGAGGCAAATATTTTGTATCTTCTGTCATAATTTTTACTCTTGGTACCGTTTTGTTTTCCAGATATTTCCAAGTAGCTTTCAAGTTGTGGCAAGTAAGCCCAAATGTTTAATGGTTTGGATGATGATGATGATGATGATGATGATGATTATTGTTATCGTTATTATTATTATGTTTATTTATTTTTTTTGTTATTGTTGTTGTTGTCCTTGTGGTTGTTGCTACTGTTATGCAGTAAAGCTTAGCAGCAAAGCCTAATAAATACTTTAATTGTTAACTAGTTAGAAATTAAAATAATTTATTTGTTCATTTTTAACGTCAACTTAAAAGAATTTTATAGCCTAGTACACAAGCTTTGGATTTGAGGCTGTAGCACAGCTTTGTATGTGCTTTAATTGGTTTTAGGGATGAAAAGGACAGGTAGTTGCATATTCACAGACTGAAAAGCTAAATTAACCAGTCCCTTAAAGAATTTGACATCTTTGAAAAACACAGATAAATGTTTATTACAATTCAGCTTTTTCTTTTGACAGTGTGCTTTTTAAAAGACAATATTGGTAATTAAGGAAAATTATTCTGACCTGGTTCAGCCCTAGAAAGCTTCTTACTACCTTGCTTGTGAATCAGGAGGGTACAGGAGTTAATCTCCTCAGAGCATTCATACAGTACTGCCTCCACCTCCTCATAGATCTGCTGACCCATATGCCAGCTCCCCAAGATTCCCTGGGAGCTGGATCCATCCCTGTGGGGCTGATGCTGGATGGTGCATGGTGCCGCTCTTGTCTTGCCTTGACCCCATCCTCCCCTCCTGCTGTGAACAGAGATTTCCTAGTTGAGATTTCCAAGCTGTGACTTTGGTTTATTCACTTTCTTTCAGGCCAAATAGTTCGGCAGCAATAAGCCAGGGCAAACCCACAGCTGTCTGCAGCTCTCCTTGCCACCCCAGGCCCTGCAGGCAGGCAAGTAGATGCT